>QYAK01000008.1:0-1202441 GCA_003988795.1 Proliferodiscus dingleyae
CCCCCCAACACATCATCCTCCCGCTTCATATAGCACTTTTGTATATTCACCCCCCGTACAAAGACGAACCGCCCGAAGAGATAGAAAGCTTGAAATAACCACGCCCGCCTACCTTACTGGCGGCCGAAGGACACTGCAACTCGACGCTGGGGGAGGCGAGCGCAGTGGGAGGAGAGGAAGAAGGCTCGAATCAAGCCACACAGCCATCTGCTTCCGCGCCAGTACGTCACAGGACTGCTTGCTGTGGAGAAGAGAAAGCAGAGAGGAGAAGCTTCCCATGGCCGGATATACAGTCACTGTCGACTGCGATTCCGGTAATGACTATGATGGCAGGTTAGGAGTGCGGATCTCCTCCATCTTTGTGATAGGGTTCGGGTCACTGCTAGGTCTGTCAAATCTCTTCACCAGCGATAAGAGACTCGCATCTGATTTCTATATTTAGGCGCCTTATTACCCGTTGCAGCTGCTCGGACGAAGAGGTTGAGTGTGCCACCGCTGGCTTTTTTCATTACCAAATACTTTGGTTCTGGCGTCATCATCGCTACTGCGTTCATACATGTAAGTTCTCAAATCGGCGCGGACCACGGGCTGTCCCCTCATCAATCAGAGCATGCACACCATTGTGCATCTCTATTTGCTAGATGGTGACTGATAAATTCTTAGTTGCTCTCGCCTGCCAATGAAGCCCTCAACTCGCCATGTAACACTGGTGCTGTAACGAGTTATGATTGGGTACAAGGCATCGCGTTGATGACAATATTCCTGATGTTCTTTATCGAGCTCATGGCAGCTCGCTTCGATGTATTTGGAGAGCACGCTCACGACCTCGAGGCATCCGACCCGGCAAAGAAGCTTGTCAAGCGAAATGAGAAGCACCAGAAGATGACGGTCATGGCTGGCTCCAACGCCGCTGTTCTGGGAGAACCTTCGCCCCATGGACTTGAGACTGGGCCCTCGCATGAAGCTCTGAGCACTATTTCCGACGCGGATGCTGCCCTTGGCGTGCAGCATAAGCCGACCAATCATATTCCTGGACGACCAGACGACTTGTCATATCCTCCTGGAGGGGAGGACCATCTTGGACATCAGAGAGAGCACATGTTGGATGACGACCACTTTGCGGCGCAGATGACAGCTATCTTCATACTCGAGTTCGGCGTCATTTTCCATTCGATATTCATCGGCCTCACGCTGGCAGTCACTGGAAGCGAGTTCAACATCTTGTATATCGTTCTTTCCTTCCACCAAACTTTCGAAGGCCTAGGTCTTGGTTCCAGACTTGCTACTGCTAAATGGCCCCAGAGGAAACGCTGGATGCCGTGGGCTCTGGGTACTGCATATGGACTGTCTACACCCATTGCTATCGCCATTGGGCTTGGCGTCCGACAGTCCTTTGAGCCTGGCAGCCAACAGACACGCATCGTCAATGGCGTCTTCGACTCGATTTCTGCCGGCATCCTCATCTACACGGGGTTAGTGGAACTTATGGCACATGAATTCATGTTCAATCCAGAAATGCGTAAGAGCTCCATTAAGATGATGTTGTTTGCTTTTCTCTGCATGTGCATTGGTGCGGGACTGATGGCGTTACTTGGGAAATGTGAGTTGATCATCCCTTTTCTCTACAAATTGTGATAAGCATTGGCGGGCCTCTATAAGACATACTTGATGACCGCACGAATAAGTGCTCGAGATCTTGTAGCCATTTATACTGATCTTGGTGCCTGATTTAGGGGCTTGAACGACACCGATTTGAGAGGTTTAATGATATCTTTTGTTGGGATCCCCGGGAATCTGTGACGATGTGTTACAACACCCGTTTCGTGTAACAATGTCTATGTTGCGGGGAATGGTATCTTCAATGAGGAAGTAGGAAGAAGAGTAGATGGTATCTGAAGCGTTAATGGGCATTTGGATGAAATCCGGTGTCGAGGAGACCAGAAGAGGACAGGCGGCTCCGTGCCCTGGCACGCATAGCAATGCGAGGTGCTGCTACGTGGATGATAGGCAGCAAATTAAGGTCTTCAAGCTTCACTCAAGTCTCTTTAGAAGATAGGGTTTTGAAGTTTGGGATTCCCGTCTATAGCTATTCACTGGTGATCTCAATAGACACCATGCGGTTCCGGAGCGAAACCGCTTGTCCCGGGTTCTTATTAGCCTTACGACCGCTAATTCCGGACCGATGGGCCTGGATAGGTATTTTGCTCCCCTTTTGTCCTCCTGCTCTTCTCGTATCTTTTGTGAGCACTATGTGTGACAGGTGGGATTAAGTACGTGAATGTCGGGAGGTTTTCGTTGTTTTTCACCGACCTGTGTCTATACAGCCCAGCCAGTTGGGAGAGTTCTCTACTACAAAGATCAGGTTTTTCGTCACTCGATGAATGAGAATTGCAATTTCTGCCTATAACCTTTCTTACATATCAAGACTTTTTTGCAATTGACACTGTTTGTATAACCAATAAACTCAAAAATGGCACCACAGAGTGAGACTATGCACCCGTATGCAGCAGCTCATGTAGACCCTCAAGGTGAGGGAGATGCGCGTCCTACTGCATTACAGATCATCAAAGACCTCGATCTCACCAACAAAATGACAGACAAGGTCATGCTTGTTACTGGAGCCTCATCTGGAATTGGCATTGAAACAGTGCGAGCACTGCATGCGACAGGAGCACATATTCATATGCAAGTTCGGGATATGGAGAAAGGTAAAGAGGTCTTGGAAGAAATCAAAGGATCTAGTGAAGGAACGGGAGAGATCGATCTCATAAAAACAGACTTGGACTCATTTGCTTCTATCCGCGCTGGAGTAGATGAATTTCTAAGAAAGAGCAAGCAGCTCAACATTCTCGTCAACAACGCAGGTATATCCTCTTGATCACAATTCTCGTCCCCTCCTCACAGCTTTCAGGAATCCGCAACCCACCGGAAGGCAAGACAGTCGACGGCTACGAGACCCAATTCGGCACCAACCACCTGGGCCACTTCCTCCTGACCCAGCTCCTGCTGCCCACACTCCTCTCCTCCTCCACCCCACGCTTCAACTCGCGCATCTTGAACGTCACCTCAGGTGCACACCGCCGCAGCGGCCCCATCCACTTCGACAATCTCAATCTCGAGGGCATCTACACCCCGCGCCTCGGCTACGCACAGTCCAAGACGGCCAACATCCTCCACGCGAACCAGCTCGAGCGGCTCTACGGTCCGCGGGGCGTGCACGCCGTGTCCGTGTCCCCCGGCGCCATCCTGTCTCGGGCGCAGCGCTACGACGATCCAGCGGAGCTAGAGAAGGTGAAGGAGAAGATCTGGCGCGTGTTGAAGAGTCAGGCACAGGGCGCCGCGACGACGGTCTGGGCGGCTGTGGCGCCGGTGTTGGAGGGCAGGGGCAGGCTCTATCTTGAGGATTGTGGGGTAGGCGAGGGCCCGGTGCCAGATGGAAATGAGATGTTTACCGGGGGTTATGCGGAGTTTGCTTTTGATGAGAGGGCGGAGAGTAGGTTGTGGGAGGTTAGTCGTGAGATAGTTGGGGCTGAGGATAAGGGGGTTTGAATTGGTGATGCGGTATGGTATTTGTGAGTGAGGAAGTGTATAAGTTGGTGAGAACACTTGGCTCTGTTTTTTTATAGTTGTTTTTGTCCAAGACGATGCACTAATTATGAAGCTTTCATCTGCATTACACTATCCAAGTCAAACCCCCGCCAACCTAAGAACCCAAGATAATAGCTCGAAAGACTTCGGAGCATAGAGGACTATTGCCACAGATGATTTCGTAGGAGAGTGTTCATTCGCCTGACGCCAACGCGGAGCTTCCCGGTATTGCAGACCATTTTATCTCATATTACACTTCTTGTCAATTCTTTCCGTCATAAACAAGATATCATTAACCAGAGAAAGGACATTTCACAACACCACGCAGTCCCTCGCCACCACCGACCACTGCCTCACTCGACTCTATTGAACTCTCCCCGATATAGTGTCTCGCGAAAAGATCATTCTGAATCCTATCCATTGATGCAAAGTTAGCTTCTCTCTCTCTCTCTCTCTCTCTCTCTCTCAAAATCAATCATACCAAAAACAAGTAGAAGGAAAAATGGCAAGACAAGACAAGATAAGAACATACCAAAGCACTTTATTAAAAGCTCTCATAACCTTCGCCTTGGTGGCACTATCAATCCCATCCATCTCCATTACCGCCCCGACTACAATATCCTCCACGTAGCCCAGCAGCGCACCCATGTGTATATACTCGACCCGCAGCTCTGGCCTCTTCTCTCGGTGCTTGAAGCCCGGTTTACCAGTATGCATGATGCCGACATTGTTGAGGTATGTCCAGAAGGAGCTTGTAGGGCTCAGGTCTGTGGTGCTCACGAGACGGACGAGGTAATTCTATTAGATATTCCCTTTCATGTTAGTTAGTTGATCTTTCAAGATAAATCCAATATCCAAGTTTCTGGCATTACTCTTATCCTTCATTCCTCTTGTTCTTATATTTTATCTAGTTCCTCTTCTCTTCTTTTTATCTTCTCTTATTCTTTTTTTTTTTTTTTTTGAGAATCTCTAGTCTCCGAGAATAGTGTCTTCTCACCTTCAAGAAATCCTTGCGCAGCGCAATCTGCGGGTGCTCCAACGTCAACTCCTGTACGTCTTTCACTGTCTCGCCCTCATAATCCGTGTTCTTGGGCACGAATGCCTTGGCAGTGATGTCGTAGGAGAGCAGTTTCTTGTAGACGGCGTCGAGGATGGTGGGGACCAGGGGCGCGACCAGGGGCTTTGCAGCCAGGAGAGCGGCTTTGTCATCTTCTGTGAGGTTGAGGAATGAAGAAAGGTAGGTGATGCGCGAGGGCAGGTCTTCGAGGGATGAAGAATCTATGTGTTGCATTGTAATAGCGGAGTAATTAGGTTGGAAGTTCGATTTCAGGGGGAATTGGGATATATTTGGGTTTTTTTACGTTTGTTCTCGTTTTCTCTTGTAGGGAATTCTTTCGAGATAAGGAGAATCGAGTCTAGATAAGTGTGCTCAATGATGATGGCTGAACACTAACGTAGCAGGTAAAAGTTATATGAAATCAGGACGTAGGACTAAGACGCATTCACAGCGATCTACTAGACCTACTTTTATATTCAAACAAGAGCATACTACAATCTGCTGTTGGTTCTTGAGAGAAAATACACCTCCAAGGAGATACGGAGATACATACACAGCATATAGGATGCTACGTTGACAACTGTAGTCAAGGGTTCAAGGTGGGGTTGTATTCTGCTGTAGGATAAAGCTGCCTGTCGTTGAAGTGGCCTATGGGAGGAACTTCCGTTCCTCGCCTAAATTGTGAGTCAAGGGACATACGACCACCTTCAAATCATCGTACGACTATTACTACTACAAATGCCTTACGAGACTGCTGCGAAAATGAAACGGCAAGACCAGATTAGTTTTGTTTGTTTACATTTTCAATTCTTCTCGTGACAGGAAGACATCTACTGAATTTCAAGCGCTGGGTATTCTCGTGCTCTATGCTGCGTAACATCATCCCATCATATCCCACGGAAAAATGCCGATTTTGAAATATGAACTTCCTCGCAGTGGTATATAGTCCATCTCAACATCCATCGTGTCTCTTTTCTACTCTGCCGTAGTCCCGCATTTGGTACAGACAAGTCTTTGCCCTTTCCCAGCGACTTTTCGAGCTCTGAAATCTTTCCGCCCACATTTTTTACATGAGAGAGCTTCGCCCTCACTTTCATCCTCTATCTCACCAGATGCTGTTCCCTCATCGCTGCTCAGCTTGCTTACTTCGCTTGTCGCTCTTCCGTTTGGCGGTCGTAACGCATGCATATTCAGTTTGGAATCGGGCGGGTAATTAGTCTGGGACTTCCACGATGCCGGATTCCAAAATTGATAGCTTTTTCCAGGAGCATCTGCTTTCGACCCATTCTCATCACTTGCGCTCTGGAAGCTGAAACTTGGGGTAGGCGGCTGACTAATATTGTTACTTGATATCTTGTATATGCTTTGCGGAGGGCTTGTCGTTGCAATACTGGAAGTAGTTTGCGTAAGTGTAGTACCTGCGTATTGCTGCTGTCGCGCGATGCTGGCAAGATTATTATGAGAGTTCGCGGTCGACTGAGAGTTTCTGTTGATCTTGCCAGGAGATATGCTCCGGTCAGTTCGACTTGGCTGAGGCCCACTTCGAGGACTATTATCCATAACAGAATTTCGCCATGACAAAATACGATCAGATTGCATATGAGGTCCGGTCAACGAGTTTTGCGATACAGAATTACGCCGTGAGTGAGAGCCGCCAGAAGCACGGGTTCTTATAGAATTACTACGGCCCAGCATCTTTTTAGAAAAGGTAGAGCCTGTCTCCCACATGTCGTTGCGGCGCTTTTGATAAGCACTGGAAAATACGTCAGCCTTGTCTAGTAAATTGTATTGTCATCCAAGAGTTAACAGCATGCTTCTCAGCATGTGAAAATGCAAGGGCACGTACCAGTCCTGACGGAAAACTTTGATACCACCCAAATAATCTGCAGTGATGATGATATTCCCATCTGGATGTGTAGTCCGGGCAAGATATGCAGGAGACTCTTCGGGCTTCTTTGCTTGACTTTCGCTGACAGGGTCAGAATTCCTCTTTTCAGAATCATCTCGAGGAGGCATTGATGACGCATTTGACTCTTCTCTGCTTAGCAACATGACAGGTGGGGGGTTGCATAGATCATAGATAGGATCTCCCGACGCGCTAAGTAGTTGTCTTGTCTTTGTTGGAGCAATGATCGCGGCAGTGACCATGTCTGAATGAGCCTCAAAAAACTCTACAGGTCTCTTCTCCTTGTTGTCGCCTTCGACGGGTGCCGTATGCCAAATATAGGCTTTTCGATCCTCGCTACCACATATAACATAGTGGGCGTCATCACTAAAACTTGCATTGATCTGACTGCAGGTATTTTCGTGGCCTCTGAATTTCGTCTCCAAGCTCTTGTCTCTCAAGTTGTACATTCGAACGCGAGAATCGTTGCTTGTTATCAAGACTTTCATGTCGCCATCTGGGTCACCCGGAAGCGTTGCTGTCCGAATCCCAGTGATCTTGCTTCCTTTGGCATTCTTGCCCCTGGATGAACGCACATGAATTTGGGTATTATACTTCAGCCCCTCCGTTTCGTAGAACAAACAAAGCCCGCTTAGAACCCCAGCCATAGCTGTCTTGCCATCAGGAGTAAAAGCCACCGCAGTTATCAGATCGGGGAGTTGGTTCCAAAATGCCACACTCTTGTCAGGAATGCTCCACAATCGCAAGACTGAATCAAGTGATCCCGCAAGAAAGAATCGGTCATCCGTAGGATGGAACGCAATCGAAGTAACAAAATCCTTATGTTTGAAGGTGCAAAGGCACTCTTTCCTACTAATATGCCATAAGCGAACCGTCTTATCCATAGACGAAGACAGCAAGAAATTATTTTTACTCCAGCTCAGATCTAATACATCCCCCGTATGGCCTCGGAACTCTTGTATCGGCTTCGACCTAAACACAGGAGCACTGAGACGTTCACCTCCAGAAGTATTTGATACATCTTCATCATGTTCATGAGATCGTCTCTCATCCGGTGTTGAAATCACGGCCCAGACTCTCACAGTTTGGTCACGACCGGCTGCTGCAAGGTATTTGCCGTCCTTGCTGAACTCTGTTGCCCATACAGCTCCGTCAGATTTATGCGATTTCGACAATTTCGCTTGGCCTGTACGGACTTCGGTTGTGGTGATGCCTGGCGTCTTTTCACCACTCGCCTCGCCCTTCGTGCCGCTCAGCTCTTGAGCCAGAAACATGCGATTGAACTCCCTCGTCTTCTTGTTGTGCGCTCGGACTTTAATGTACCGTGGCGGTTCCTTATGAAGGGGCATGTACCCATTAGCACCGACGGAAGAGGAGAAGACATGGGCATTCGTTCCTTCCATGCGTGCATCGCCTAATTCAGATTCATCGTCATCGCCATCTAAAGATTGATCCTTTTTCTTCCCACCGATTATGCTAAAGCGACTGAGGAACGAAACACCTTTCCTATAAATATGTCATTAGCCCCTGTATGTTATATGCTTAATTTATAGACTAGCATAATAAGCAAGCCACAATTGCAAGTGCTCAGTAAGCCTGCCTTGCCAATGTGCGCCGCCCGTGCCATTTGTCAGATAAGAGGGCTCACTTTTTTTCCTTGCCGGGAATGCTATCGCTTCGATTTATTTCGGGCGTCAATTGCCGTCCTGGAGTGCCTATTTCCGGACTAACAGGACTTCCAACTTCGGCGTTGGTAGTGTCGACCGTGCCAACATTCCGCAACTTTGAAGGTATCGTATTCTCGGTGTTCGTCCGCTTGAGAATATGCTATGACCACGTATCAGCGATACCTCCTTTCGATATCGTCCAAGCATCATTGACATTATGCCCTGCCGTTATATGGTGGAAGCGAGAATTTGGGAAGCCTACATGTGAGAGGGGGTCGATAGAAGTCGAGACTCGCCCTGTTGGAGAAGAGGGTTTTGAAGCAGTAAAATCTTTGCTTGAATGATTGCGGATTATTTTGACGGGAGATTTCTGCCCGTTGGACTGTGCATTGCCTAATGTGGTAGCAATAGGAATTAGTAGAAGTACAAGAGCCAGAAGGGGAAGTAATGGTATTGGGACATCTTCAAAATGGTGCGGAACAACATCTTCGGATGTATACAGAGATTTTCTTTGCAAAAATATACCCACCTTCTGAAGAGGTTGCGGATCTCGGCCTTCCTGAGTGCCCGCCATCCGTTGTGTTCGAGGGGGAATCCACGCCCGAGGTTGCACTCCCGTCGAGCGTGTGCGCATCGATCACCTTGATCTTTGGCAGTACGTCAGACATGACCTATCAAGTTCCATCTGTCCATCAAAATGCTTGTCCCAGTGCAATTGGGCGGTGGGCCGCGAAGAATTTACGGCGCGAGACCTGGGTATTTGAGCGCAGACGATCCGAAGATGCCGGAGAAGCGCTTTGCGAGTCGGAGGTCGTGAGAAGAGGTGGGTGAGGAAGATGTGAAGTGTGGACGAAGGGGCGCAACGAGAAGATGAGAAGATGAGAAGATGAGACAACACCAGAGTTGAGAGGTTTTAGCAAGGTGTGAGAAGTGTGAGAAGTGTGAGAAGTGAGAGAGCGTGGTGGTTGGATGACCGAGCCCCTGGGCATGAAAGCGCAACTCGTTACTGTTCGCAGGCGGCGGATTCTGGTGACGTCGGTTGCTGGAGCTGGAGCTGGAGCTGGTGCTGCTGGACTTCTCCCTCAGCCACACTTTGGCCCTGACAGCCCCTGATGGCGCTCCTCTTTGGCGGCTCTAGAAACGGGTGCCAAGCAAATGCAAACGTATAAACAACAAACAAATATACTTCCAATGTTCGGTCTTACCAAGCCCCGCAACCAATGTAGTGTTCTTCACGAGTAGGCGAACGAGGAATCTGCGGAGATTGTACTGTAGATCCATGGGCAGGCTTTTCATATCCCGAGGGAACCAAGCACTGAGTGCATCCTTGGGAAGCTCGCCCGCAACACGTAGCAGCAGCTCACCACAGACATGGCGCATGGCACGGAAAGTCCTGGAGCGCAGTCTACGCTCCAGCTTGGATATATGCGAGCCGCTCTTGATCTTGCGCGGAAGTCCCCTCCCAAGCCTACGAACTATCGAGTTGGAGCTCTCCTTGTTGACTCGACCACCAACTCGGTCCTCGCAACGGGATATACTCTCGAATGCGAGGGGAATACGCATGCGGAACAGTCTTGCTTTATAAAGCTTGCCAAGGAGTACAGTGTCGCGGAAGAGCAATTGGGAAACCATTTGCCAAGAGAAACAGTTCTTTACACTACGGTCGAGCCCTGTTCTCTGAGACTTAGTGGAAATCTGCCGTGTGTACAAAGAATTCTGAGGTTAGGGACCGCCATCAAGACAGTGTATGTTGGTGTCAAGGAGCCCGAGAAGTTTGTCGGTGAAAACACCGGGAGGAAGCAGTTGCAAGATGCTGGCATAGAGGTCATACTGGTTGGAGGGCTGGAGACGGAGATCTTAGAGGTTGCTACAGCTGGCCACGTCGAGGAAAGTTAGCAGAGCAGCTTTATGGAGTCAACAGGTAATAATGATATGCAACTTTGGAATTCTATGGAAATCTATCCACGATAATGCCTTTGACATGGTGGAAGATAGACATCTGGATGAAGATTATGTAGCTCGTGTACAGTATCACGTGCCGTTGGAGCTCCTGGCATCAATTGAGTTTCAGATCTCCTCCAGAACGTTGAGCTAATGCAAGCTTGACATCTCAAACATCTCGAAATGGCTGGCTTTCATGTCTGGATACCATTGAGACTCAGATAAGCGGATGAACACCAGGTCCGTTTCCGAAGTCTATGTCGTCATATATCCTGCGAGGCTGCTAGTCGTGTACTAGACAACACTACCTACAGTTCAAAGGCTAACGTCGACTCGTATCAAAAATGTTGATATACAACACCTTCTTCCTCCCATTTTTGTTACAATAACAAAACTGCCCAAAATGACACTCGTCAGTACTCTGCTGCATGTCACCAACTTCCGCAATCCATTCCTAAGGACGCTCATCCCTTCAGTCGGAGCAGCCTTTGCAGTCCAAGCAGCTGTAGCCATTCCATCCATGATTGCACAGACTGAACGATTCTACGACTTGTCAGGCTCAGTAACCTATCTGTCTGTCACGGCGTTGAGCTTGTACTTGCCTACACTGAGAGCTAGAGCTGCCGCGTCGCTAGCCGGGAAGGCGGCACCTGCATGGCCGCGTCTGGTAGATGCATTCACGGGAAAAGGAGGGCCTAATGGATTCAATTGGAGACAGGTTGTCGTGAGCACTGCTGTCGCCGTGGTGAGTGATGCGTTCATCTAGGAGATGTGTTAGAGCTCACGTGCTAACAACTACTGTTAGTGGGCTACGAGATGTAAGTTCTTTTGATTTAGGATTTGGTTGGAACCCCGTTACTAACAGATGACAGTGGGATCATATCTCTTCCAAAGAGTCATATCAGATGGAAAAGATTCCAGGTATGAAGTTCCTTGCTTATGAGATTCGATCAAATCTGACTATATCAAGATTTGATGAGATCAAGAAATCTCCCCCAAAGTTATTCGGTGCTTTCATGATACAAGGTGGGCTAAATAACCAACTTTCTTTATGGTGCCCTAATGTAACATAGCGACATGGGTGTCACTCTGCTTGATGCCCGTCCTAGCACTGAACTCCATCCCGCATGCAACACTAGCAAGTTTACCTGTGCTCGGCGCGACCGACATCATCGGTCTTCTTCTCTACGTCGGCGGTCTCGGTTTCGAGATCGTGGCTGATAGACAGAAGAATGCGTGGGTACAGGCGAAGAAGCGCAAGGAGCACGACGAGGACTTCATGACCCAGGGTCTCTGGGGTAAAAGCCGGCACCCTAACTACTTCGTAAGTTTGCCCCGCAATCCTTCGTCCTTGAATGTCGTTGATAGATTTGGCAGGGTGAGTCTACCCTCTGGACGGGCATCGCCACTACAGCAGGGGGTGTTCTTATGAGCAATGTTGGCCAAGTTGGAATGGGTCTCTCAGGTCTTGGCTACGGCAAGATCTTAGCACTTGGAATGAGTGTGATCAGTCCAGCATTCATAACTTTCTTGCTTTTCAAGGTCTCGGGTATTCCTTTGAGTGAGAATAAATATGATGAGAGGTATGGGCACCGCAAGGACTACCAGGAATGGAAGAAGAATACACCAATATTCATTCCTAAGTTTTGAATAAGCTAGATCTTAGAAGAGGAAGGGGCTGGAATTAAGAACTACACTGGCAATGGCATGCTCTATCTTTTAAGATTGGTCTGGACACAAATTATTCACTCTACAAACCACTTGTCCTCTTCCATGTTAGAAAACCTTCTCTCATATGCTGCATTAATGCTATCTCAGTATAAGCACAGTTTTTCCGTTGCCTCGGGTGGATATAGATCATTAAAGGGGACCAACATTGGAATTGGCCTTTTCCATCGTTGCTGAATCGATAGGTTAGACCTCCTACATATCAAAATGATAGCTAACTGGGAAACGCGACGCGGTATCTTGCGGAATAATTTGTCTTGGGCAAGAAATGACTAAATACCAGCCCAGTGATCGATGTTCTTATTTTTTGGAACCTTCAGCTCTCGCGAATAACGATATGCGGATTGAGAGCTGGCGGTGAGAGAGAAATGCCTCTTGGGCATTCTGTGAAACTTGGAGCGGGACTGCCAAATGAATCATATACACCGCTCAGTGATGTTCTTTGGAGGAAGTACTTGATATTCCTTAAGGTAAGAACTATCTAAAGGGAAATCCCTAGGCTTTATATACAGGTCTAGGGCCAATTTACACAGGTGTCTGAATACACGAGTGTGTGAATACATATGTGAATATATATCCTAGAGTCTTGATTCAACACTCAGTGCTATAACAGCACTGGAAAGACTTAGACTCAATTGGGCATATGCCTATAGCAGTCTATATGATTGCGTGCTATCACCTCCAGCCTCAGAAGAATCTCGAAGCTCCCCAAAAACAGCTCGCCGTCCTTCCCAGAGGTATAAAGCTCCAGCCCGTCCTGCCCATGTTTCCCTTACCCTCTTCCTCCCTTTCCAAAAGCATTGCGTTTCTAAAAGCATTGCGGAGAGCCAAGAAGTCAGACCTCGCTTGAACAATTTTGAAATTCGGAATCGAGGTTCGGTCACGTTTAGTAGAGGTTGTCGCAATGTGGCCCCCCAATTTGGAACCTCACGATCCGAGCACTGGCTCGACCATAACTCAACCAAATGATCCTGTGAGTGCGCAATTTTCTAAGGATTGAAGCAAATGAAATCATGCAGTCTGTCGATTAAAGAAAGAAACAAAATTTGCTAATGCACTTGCGTAACCATAGTATTATGGGAAATAAATGATGGCTACAGCATGTGTGAAGATAAATGAATGTTGTCAGGCATGGTCCACGATGGATGGTCGTTGGGAGCACAGAATGAAGCCGTGGATAAGCGCATCGTGAGGCCGAGGATACCCGCGGGTCAGATTTGGCTGCGGTGTTGTGACATCTGCTACGTTTGCCAATACCTATTTATCGCAGCAAACAATTCGATGTATTCATTGGATTTGAGGTAGTCATTTGGGGCGCAATAACTAAGTTTGCCCAGAGTACATAATCCTACACTTTCCACAATTCCCTCACCGAACACGTGAGTCTTGGAAGAGTTCGAGGTGAACTCTGACGACCGGCAGAGACATACCCTTATATTATGCTTATTGGTAGCCAGAAGTCCTCTTTCTATAGTTCAGTTGTGCATTCTCTATCAACCACTTTCGTCTCCATCCCCACATATTCACACCCAACAGGAAACTGACATTCTTGCGATGTACATCTGTTGAATAGCCACGGAGTTAGTAACATATGGAAAATTGCTCGTGACTATATGCTGATTGTAGGTACATATCTTCTTCTTGATCACCACTCTCAAGGGGAGGTTTCTTACCTCTAGCAAGAAAATCTGCGAGTCCTTCCCAGTTTTCTGGTATTTCGCAGTTGAATTTCTCTCTGAACATGTCCTCAATATCTGTTGGTTTCGAGGCGTCTAGTACTCTGATGGGACCACTTCCAGGACAAGTCATCTCGATCCATGCTAGTTGCTCCTCTCCGCAATCTCTGTACTGCTTTCTGACCCTAGTAGTATCTGGGTCCGAGGCAATACGCCAGGTCTGCCAGCCCCGCTTGTAATACTCTGGGAGGCTATTACGGCAAAGCGAGTTCGAAGTCAGAGCCATTGCTGGGATTTCTCTTAGATCGTTGACAAGGTCCTCTGGTCCAATGAATTTTGGAGGTTCTTGGACAAAATTCTTCTTTCTACTAGTGTGGTGATCCCCTACAAAGACTAGATCTTTGAGATACTCTTCATTTGGTGGCGGATTTATCGCGAGGTAGTCCCTCCAACGCGCGTCATCGAGTATTTCATGCGCGTAATTCCTAAAGTTTTGCATTTCTTGCTTCGATGGCGGTCTAATGCCCAAGGCATCCATTTGAAGAAAATGCAATTTAACTCCTATTGCCGAGTTGAAACGTGGGCCAGGTTCCATCTCGTTCGCACAATGTTGCCAGAAAAACTCAAGGTCTGTCGGATCTGTAAGAGTATGCTGAGGCTGTGTGCTCTTGTCGAGTTTCACTGGATATCCACTCGCAATTTGGCTGCTTGTTGTCGGAATATCAATATTTCTGCTTACTAGCCCTGGAGATGGTCTTAAAGCTCCCTTTCTGCTGCCATTCTGACGTTTCCCTGCTGGCGACCAAGTCATGTGTGGTTCGCCGGTGTGAGGAACATTATGCTCAAGGTCGGACACATGTTGCGATTGTTCTGAATCTATCACTTCAGAGCCAAATAGAGGTGGTGCGACGGGAGCTATCGACTGCTGGTGCGTCCAGTCATTGCTTGGCCTAACGCCTTGGAGAGTCGTTGCAAGACTGTGACCGACCCATTCTTGCTGTGACAGGCCAAGTTCAGGAATTTCATCTCCAGATCTAGATTCGTTGACTATGGTATCTTCAGCTTCGGAAGGAGCCAATGGTGATTCAAGATGTTCATAGTCACATTCTTGTGGTGGAGGACTCCAATTTGAGAGCCATGAATCAACGACTGTAGAAGCATTTGCGCTTGATTCGATATCAATCGGTACTGACTGCTGACGTGCGAGATCTTCAGGAGATGAGGAAACGGAGTTGTGATGAATAGATGTGGAAACAGTCTCTGCCCAATAGGTATCTGTTGTTGGGTGAGCTGCAGAGTTTCTGCCCCCGGGGATATCCATAATGCTGTCTTGGCAAGACCTACTTAGATACAAAGGAGGTGTAGCATACACATGAAGATAACTCCTGGCAACTGTACAAAAGATATTGTGTACATTTGATGGTCTAAGAGTATCAAAGACACCTTGGTGTAGTGCTGAAACGCTATCTACCTGGGCAAGAGCAAATGACCTCCACAGACTTGACAGGATAGGAAGCTTCGACCCCTTTCTCGCTAGGAATAATCCAATTCCTCTGTTCTCTGTGTGAGGAGCATAACAAAGCACTGGTAGGATACGAAGAGTGATTCGGAAAGAAAACAGGCATTTGGCGTGGTAGTATTTGATATTGCCTCACTTGAGGTATTAAGGACAACTTCAAATTCGAGATCAAGTCAAGCGACCTGTGGGAGAACTGAATGCTAGTTGCTAGCTCTACATCCCAATATTTCCTCTCTTTCCACCCTTTTTACTTCTTTCGATGTGGCTCTGAAGGACTCGTTTCGTTTGCACCAAGCTCCTCTTCTGCTTGTGTTTCGCCTTACCAAGCGTCATCAGGAAGTTCTTCTTCCTTGCCTTCTCTTTATTCGTCGAACTCTTGCCTGCCGCCTCCTTTTTCGACTTTCTAATAGCTTGCGTACTTTTATGTTCATTCCTATCACTCTTGCCCTCTTTCGCTAATGCAACCATCTCCTCTTTTGTGCTCTTTCGCAATTTCGAGAAGCCCTCAATTTGCTCCGCTGTCAGCGGGTCATCTGCATGTCGAGCAGCGAGTTCTTTTAAATGTTGAGAGTGCGACTTTTTGCCCATAGCTTTGTTAAGACTAGCTTCTAATCGCAATTCTTGGAGCTTCGCAAGATCAGCTGGAGTGAGGATCTTCGTCGTCGCCAGTTTCGAGATTTTCTGTTCTAGGACTATGTCTGCGGTTTCTTTCTCTTCGGTTTCGGCTTCAGCAAGTTTCTCTAATCTGGCCCTCTTTGCAGTGGGTTGTTCATCTTCACTATCGCTGATCTCAATCTCAGCGTCGCTTTCGACATTGATCCAACCACCTGAATCACTGCTGGCATCTGATTCTGCGTCCCAATTGTCCCATCCGGCCTCTTCCTCAGCTGCATCTTCGTCATCTTCTTCATCAGAGCCGACCTCCTCAGGTAATCCGCGCTCAACGCGTTTTCGTTTCCTTTCATCGGCTTTCCATTGTTCGAGGAGCTCCAATCCCTCGATGCCACCTGCGTCTTCCTCACCAAACCTCCTTTCTTTGATCAAGCCACTCTTGATGCCCATTGTTGCCACCTTACCTCTAT
This sequence comes from Proliferodiscus dingleyae, assembly GCA_003988795.1. Taxonomy (NCBI): domain Eukaryota; kingdom Fungi; phylum Ascomycota; class Leotiomycetes; order Helotiales; family Lachnaceae; genus Proliferodiscus; species Proliferodiscus dingleyae. Next base: position 16,165 of record QYAK01000008.1, read on the forward strand.
CCCTCTTCTTTAGTAAGTCAGCTCCAACCTCCCTATACAATGATAGAAGTCCCTTCGCCGCCATCATGACACCCTTGTCTTTGCTCTTTCGGTACATAATCAAATCTTGCAATAAGGTATCGTTCATAGCTAATGGCTGACGGACACAAATCTCTCGTATAGCATTGAGACCAGCTGATGCGACTTCCGAAGCTGAGGCTTCCGACACAAATTCATTCGCAATCTTCTGAACGAGAGGCTCCAGGGCATCTGGAGGAACCAGATTATGTGACGCTTGAGCGAGGGAAGCAAGGAACGACGTTACGGATGGCTGTCGTGGCGTGAGAAATTTGGTGAAGTAGGAATAGAGTGAGATAACAGTCAGCTTGTGCAATCCGACTAATCGTGATACGAGCTGCAACACAAGCAGTTTCTGCTCTAAATTGAGTTTCGATTTACTGTTTTGTAGATGTTTCGAGAAGAGCGATTCGGCGAAGCCTTGAGGGTCATGTAGTAAATGTAATGCCGAGAAGTTGAGAGGGTGTGGTTGGTTCTTTTTCTTTTCGCTCTTTTTTACCTTTCTGATAGCTTCATCCACGCGGTTCTTGGACTTCTTGCTCTTCTTGTTAATACCAGCTTGATGCTTGAGCTTGCCGATATCGACACCTCCCTCTTCATCACTACTCTCATCTTCAAGCTCCTCTCTCTCTTTGTCTCCCCCTAGGAAGAACCTTACACCTCCTCCAATTACCTTCTCATTATCTGCTAAGCTGGCCTCTCTCATGATCTCGACAGCCTTTGCATCGGTCCATATTTGACGCTTCCACAATTCTCTTGTGATCTTGACAGCCCAGATACCCTTAGGCGATGCTCGATCCGAAATGAGGAGGTTGAAGAGTGCGGTCTGTATAATTCGATTTAGGCGGTGATTGGTGGTCTTCGAATTCGATGTTTTTAAGTCTGAGAGAATCTTTTGGAAGAGCAAAGTTCGTAAAGTCTTACTTGGGGTGGCTACGAGAATGGGGAACAGGGTATTGAGAAGGCTGGAAGAGTCTATGATATCTTTCCTTCGTAGAAGCACCAGGCTTCCTACAATCTTCTCCCGCAATTCACTTTCAAGCTGTGCATGATGTAGCGTGAGAATTGTCTTCAGATCTTCGGGGAATTCAGCGGTATCTTCTGAAAAGCAGTCCGCTACGTGCGCAACGAAATCGATGAGGTCGCGGAAAGAGACGATTCCTGTCGAGGACGCTGTGCCGGGAGACGATAGAAATATGTCCCGCTGGGATTGATACTGTCCATATTGATTCAAAAAATCTTCGGTATATGATCTGGAACGTATTAGGCTCCATCCCTTCTCCAATAGCAAGGGTAGACTCACTTGGGGTCTCTCCGGATTTTGTATTGTAGATTGGGTCTACAAAATTCAGTGGATCGAATAAAAGCCTGGATGACATAACTCACAGATCCGCATCAACCTTCTCCAATGCGCCGACTCGTTTCCTCCCCATCTTTACAAAATACACGAGGTAAGTTGTCAGGCTCGCTCGGCAGCATTTGAGATTCGGGATCGCAAATTATTTTGAAAATTGCATTGCTATCTGTTATCTTAGCGCGATAGCGATCCATGCTACTGCGCTGCGCTAAATTATTGGGACTTAGTTCACGTGCCTCGCACTCCTTTTCAAGCAATACGAAGCCGCCGTGCCCGCGGCCTTGCTTTCGGATATAAGCTAGACCACGTGACCAAAACATAATATTATTCGGCGTCCTCGAGATCGGCTAGTCTTGCTGCGCAGCAGCAAGCCTAGCCTCTCTCTCACACGCCTCCCGGCGGGCCTTCCTATTACTTTTACTTGTATTTTGGTTTGTTCTAGTCATATGAAGCGTCGGCTAAATAACCTTTGGCTAGAGCCAAAGGCATATCCGAAAGCATGGGACCTAGCACGTGATTTAAAAAGTCCCAGAACATGGAAATCTTTCGTCATAAACTTCGTTTATATCCGAAAGCATACCTTGTGTGTCAAACGTGTCAAAGAATCGTGTGTAGAGGATCTAATTCAAGTGCATGAAGGCATCTTCCGTATATGAGTATGCTTATATATTTTCTTTATCAGTCATAAAGCTCTGAAAAGCGTCCCGTTTCGTCAAAGTACAGTCTCAGCGTAACCAAGATGTGTAACATTGTCTGGCTTATTCTTCAATCTCATTCCATTTGTACTTCAACAGGTCATGATAGGATGAAATTCCATACACCATCCCAACACCCTCGAAAGTTAGATACAACGTGGAGCAACGCAGCAGTCCCTGGGATATTTCGTTCAATCGTCGATCGTCCGCCGATTAGCATCCCAAGTGGCGTCGCGACACTCATAGCGATGATGTTGATGATGGTCTCTCTTTGATTCTTCTGTCGGAGCCCAGAACCAACCCACCATCCCATGATGAACGGCTTTTGTAGGGCCGCCTACCCCTTTATCTATCTTTCTCTGGCTCCTGCTATCACTACAAACACTTCTATCTCGCTCTCCTCGGTGCTGCCTGGTCCTTGCCCTTTGTGGCCTTTTCACTTGGTCATGCTTCCTACTCCAGCTAGCATCCCCGCCCCTTCTCCTTACTCGGCTCGATCTCGAACCTCGAGATCTATACTCTGAATCTGAGTCATCGTAAGAGGTGTATTGGGGCGGAACCCAGAGGGCCGACCGATTATTGAAGCAGCATTTGTAAATCAGAACGAAAATGACCAGAGCACCGAAAACGGAACCAAGAGCTGCACCAATTGCAACACCGGAATCGTCACTCCTCCCACGAGGCACAAGAATGTGTGTAATATGGGAAGCTCTGGTGGTATCTGAACTCGAGGAGATAGAGGGTACTGTAGTTGGCGTCGTGTTAGCGGTAGAATAACCAAAATTACCAATGCTCGTGAAGGTGGACGATGGTTGAGCGATTACGATCTCATGAGGCGAGGCTGCGTTCTGCCTTTTATGAAGGCGAGCCTGTAGCGTGACCTGGAATTCAGGTACAGGTGCCATTAAAGTGATGAATGCATTTGACTTCCTTCCGAGTAAATTGTAAATTTGAGAATGTGCATCCTGAACATGATTGAGAATTGCATCATCTAGTAAATATAGGTAAAGAAGGGCGAGGCTCTGGGACGCCCGACTATGGTTGAAGACACAGCCTGATGACGGACACTCTACACGGTGTTCGCGGAAGTGCAGGAAAATTTTCCGCGAAGGCACAGGGATATCCTCGAAGACACCAAAATGTGATAGCCTTGTCTGGTGATTGATCAGATATGTTGAGGCTTGCATGAGAGCTTGACAATCATAAGCGTTGTGGCGTTGCGCTGCTGTCAATCCGCATGACATGCATATCTGACGAACGAACCAATGAAATGTATCTCCATGTCTGTAGAGAGCGTGACAAGGTTGTCTGTTGCAAAAGTTCCTCACGAGTCTCGAGGCTCTACTAAGGCGAAAAGCTGTAAGGTGGGGTCAATCATCAGTAGAGTCGCCAGTTTAGCTTCACCACTCCTGTGCAATTTGAGTAAAGTTTCCAGAATATGCTGGTAGATCACCGTCCATCAGAGTATTCCAGTACTCCCAGTCCACCGGAGTGATCTCTGGCATCGTCATCTCAAAGGACAAATCAGAACTGGCCCATGGATCACTCATATTCTGTTGAATATCACCATTTGCGGCATTATTGGCGGGATATTCTAGCATTGAGTCCGACTTTGTGTATGTCCCTCGACTTTGCAGCCTAGGAGTTGCTGGTGGGAGTTCTCGAGAATTTCGCTGGGTGCGCAGTTGAGAGATCAATCGAGGCGTTCCTTGGCTGAGGATACCGGCTTCTTCCCTCTTTGCCCAAGCTTTGAGCGTCAAGTTTCCCATCGCGAAATATAGTGGGTTTTTTATGTCGGTGATCATCTCTGGACGATAGTCGTAAGTAATTGCGACTTGTTTCCATGCGCGTTCTACAGAATCTCCCGTAAGTCGGTGTCGAAGCTCACTGAGCAGATAGATGAATGCGTCAAGTTGAAAGTGATCCTGAATATGCCATCGGAAACCCTCGACAGCTTTGACACTATGACCAAGCCCATCGATCTCTAGTTCCTTCAGACACTCTGAGAAGACAAAATCTCGCTCGCTTTGCGGCATACTCACACCTGAATTGGCATATTGACGTGGGTGGTGTGCAATGATCCTCATGGTACAGATGACGGACTTTATGACGTACAGGACAAGAAGATGCAAAGGGATAGACCTATCACAGTATCTACCATACTTCTGATCAAGCTTGAATTCTAGGTCATTGATGGCTTTGTCTTTCTCTTGGAGAGAAAGTGAGTCTCCTGGCATAGTCAAATCGTGCGCCCCAAGCTTCATAGGCACGTTTGCGTTCCTTACAGATTCAGCTACGTCGTAGCGGAGGCAGCAAAAGATCATCTCCGTGGCGCCTTCTTTCTCCACAGGTGGGTCTTGCATCGCGGGGCTCAAATCGCTGTCGGATATGTTTAGAGGCGGCTTTGTGTCATAGGTGTTCTGCCACGCCGGGTAACGTGCGCCTGTCAGTTTCGAAGCGTGCCCATCGAGGAAGATGATCTGCCACCATGTGCGCCTCCGAATCTCAGCATCGAAGGGCGAAATTTTATATTTGGAACCATCGCGATGTAAACCAAGTCGCTGGGCGATTCGCACAGCAACTCCAGTAAGTACCCATACGGAATGAGGATCGTAGATTCGGCGGACTCCCAGAATGTATAAAGAAAGAGCATGAAGTGTTGAGATATTTAGACTTCGAAGGAACTTGGCATTGATTAAAGCTTGCTGAGCTCCATGACAGTACTTTGCCACTAATATTTGCTTTGCTTCGCCGAACATGCTTTGGCAATCTGCGTGACTCATTGAGAGGGTTGTTATAAAATAGACGGCGAATATGAGAGCCTCTGTCGGTCGAGTAACCTTCTCTAAATTCCCAGAGGCATCCAAAATCGAATTTTGAACACTAGGCGCATGAAAGATCTTCACCATAGGATTCACGTTGCTGAGAAACGTGTTCCAGAGCCGAAATATCTGGACGGCTGAAGGATGTAGTGCTGTCAGCTTCTTGGACCCCGATAGGTGACCAACGAGTAGATTTTCAGCGTTGGGATAGAGGGTCTCGTCGTTAGACTCGTCATCTGAGGCGCCTTGAAGAGCATGCTTTGGGTACTGGAAATCCTCCCCCCATAACGGACTACAGTATACATATTAGTGGATTGGATAGTGCCGGCCAGTGCAACTTACTTTTCAACAAAATGCGAATTATCTTTATCTGAGAAAAGGACTCCCTTCGCAAGACTCCGAGCCTTCGGAGCGTTCATACTAAGTAACTTGAACTCTCCCTCTCCGTGATCAGGCGACCTGCTCCTGCTGGGAGCTTCATCAGCATCTTGCACACTTTCGTCATCCTCAACTTTGATGCCATGGTTCTTGAGCAAATGTTCGTATCTGCGAAGTCTTGCGGTAACATCAATCTCGCTAAGCTTTCTTTTCCTCCGCCGCGGAACAGAGGGTGTACTTGGTACGCATTCTGCCTTGGATTTGATGCAATTCGCACAAGGCTTCTGCCTATCACATTTCACTTTACGTTGTTGGCAAAGAACACAAGAATGACCACGAGTAATCTTCGTAGCTGAATCTGGGCCCAAGCCAGGTGGCTGGGAAGGCGTTGCCTTGGTCATGGGCGCGGTACGATGTCCTGAGCAATCGGAGATTACTATGGCCCGTCGCAAGCAACAAGTAGTTAGAAGCGGCCGAGGAGGAGCGATCTGAGCATTCTTTGGAGAAGCACAGGAGCAATACCTCAACGGCTGATCCTTCAATGTAAAGCCGGATGACTCGACGCTTTGTGATGCAGAGGAGCCTCAATGTGCTGTGGACTAGGAAGAAGGAATGAGTTGCACGAGGTCTATATGTGATCTTCGGGAGTTTCGGACAATTGAAGGAGCTGCGGTCCCGAGACCAACCGTTTGGCAGCCGATCGTCTACGACACCACTTGTCAGAAACATGTATATCGGCCCTGTATTCTCCCAGCCATGGCACAGATGCACCTGGTTCTGGTGAAGATGTGGCGCTCCAGACACCCAGCAGTCTCCACTACTTTAATCTCGCCTTGCTCTTCTCCCAGTCCCCTGTAGAGTACACCTCATAGACTTAAAAGCAAAGAGCTTCCGGAATCTCTCCTCTGGGCTCCTCCAGTAGACTTGTAAAGTGCATTCCCAGTTTCTCTTCCGTACCTTTGACTCGTTGGTTTACATGTCTAATTATCTTGGCGCGACTCCTTCACAATGGCCTCTAATAGCGAGCAACCTCGCAACTCAATGGAAGCCGATTTAGAAAAGCCAGTACGGACAGCTACCGCCAAAAGCAGCGGTGAAGATGAGTATCCAAATTGGCGGAGACTCGTCCTGATTATGGCTGCCGCGTACCTATCTATGTTCTTAGTTGCCCTTGATAGAACGATAATTGGCACCGCCATCCCGAAGATCACGGACGATTTCCACAGTATCAATGATGTCGGATGGTATGCAAGTGCCTATCTGATCACCCTCTGTGCCTTCCAGCTCATATACGGTCGAATTTATACCTTCTATACGGCGAAATGGGTGCTGCTCTCTGCCATTGGAATCTTTGAGCTTGGTGTAAGTTCATCTCGTGCTATTGCTTGTAGGAAGTCTATACTGATATGTAATTCAGTCCGTTGTTTGCGGTGCGGCACCGAATAGCATTGCCTTCATTCTGGGCAGAGCTATTGGTATGTCTATCAGCTTTCATGACGAGACTTGCGCTGACCTATGATATAGCCGGATTTGGATCGGCAGGCATTTTTACAGGAGCCGTGACTATCATGGTTCTCTCTATTCCTCTGCACAAACGTCCCCTATTTCAAGGCATCTTTGGAGCAGTTTTTGGGGTTGCCTCTGTCTGTGGACCCCTCGGTCAGTCCCATCTATCCAGTCTCCGAAGAGAAATCCCAGCTAATACGACTCTCTTCTGTAGTTGGAGGCGCCTTGTAAGTTTTTCGGCCTTCTTTCAATACTAATTATTCATTAATCATTCTTTCAGCACCACGCACGTCTCCTGGCGTTGGTGTTTCTACATCAATCTACCCATAGGTGGTGTAGTCGTCGCCATTATAATTCTTATACTTCATACGCCACCCTCGAAAAACACCGACACTCTTAAACAACAACTCATTAAACTTGACCCCTACGGCTCAGCCGTCTTCCTACCCTCTGTTGTATGCCTGCTCCTGGCGCTCCAATGGGGCGGCACAACCTACGCCTGGGCTAACGCCCGCATCATCGTGCTCTTCATCCTCGCTGGCCTCCTGCTCGCCGTCTTCATTGCAATTCAAGTCAAGTCTGGCGACAACGCAACGGTTCCCATCCGCATCATCAAACAACGCAGCATCCTTGCAGGCGCGTATTTCACATCCGTCTCATCTGGAAGCATGATGACAATCATCTATTACCTACCGATCTGGTTCCAAGCCATCAAGGGCGCCTCAGCCGTGCATTCAGGCATCAATACTCTTCCTCTTGTCTTATCTCTAGTGTTGGCTAGTATAATCAGTGGCGGCATTACCAACCGGACGGGTTATTATGTCGGACAATTGTATGCTTGCACCATACTTACATCCATAGGCGCTGGCCTCCTCACAACACTGAAGGTTGATACCGGCCATGCGAAGTGGATTGGTTATCAGATCATTTACGGATTTGGCTTGGGACTGGGAATGCAGCAGCCTGGTATGGCTGCCCAGACTTGCCTGGAGAAGAAGGATGTCATGACTGGGGTCTCACTCATGTTCTTTATGCAAGGACTTGGAGGTGCTGTCATGGTTTCCGTCGGATCATCCGTCTTCACCCATTCTCTTGTCTCAGACCTACAGAAAGTTGCAAACTTGGATATCTCTCAAATTGTGAATACCGGTGCAACAGATTTGAGGTTTTTGGTATCTCCTGATATGCTGAGAAGTGTTCTGGTCGAGTATAATGCGGCTATTTCAAATACAATGAAAGTAGGGCTGGCATGTTCGTGTGCTTCAGTGTTAGGATCATTGTTGATGGAGTGGAAGAATCTGAAGGGTCTCAAGGAGGGTGGAAATGCGGGCGAGGCGCAAAGGCAGAAGAAGATCGCGGATCAGGAAATGGCGGTGGAGACGCAAGCTGCTGGTGAGGTTGGATTGCCTGCAGTGCCAAAAGCCGCTTGACCAGCATCTCGCTGCTTATATTGCATGTTGCATGCTCTAATTATTTTGCATTATTTGGGAATGAGTTTTCTGGCCGGAGTACTACGGGACTTTGGAGTTTCTAAGACACCACTCTGGTATCGTATCGATGTACATATCTGAACAATTCCCCTCATAGAGGCTTACATACTTTACAATTAGCCAATATAGTAATATTTAGACCCAAGTAATGGGGACTGCCAAGAATCTCGCATCTAGGAGAAGGTCTCACTCGCTTTACGGTCACGAGAACAATCATACGTGAAATTGGACTTGTGAAAAGCTGAGGCGCAAAGTATTGAAGCTCCGCTGGGTGCACAGGAGTGGAATAAGCAAAGTCATAACTGCAAAACGTGCTTGAAGCCATCAGACGTATTGATGCTTCCGATATTTTTTTGTTATTCGTAACAACTCCGGCTAACCATCCAATTTTCTCCCAGCCAAGACCATATGTATTCTATGTATCCAATCCAACCCATGTAATTTATCCAAATACTTGCCCCGAAGCTATCTACCATCCGACACCTTCATACTCAAACAATCAAATCAGATCAGCATACAGATCAGCATACAGCATGAGTCTTGCCAGTCTTCCCCTGCAAACTATGCTTCTCTTTCTTGTAATGATGATGATTATGCTTGGCCTTACCCGAATGCGTAGCATGGGCATTGATATGCTTTGAGTGTCTCGCGATATCATCCTCGTCCATCTTATCTAGTACACTCAGGCACAACTTGACGTCGTCCAATAGGGCATCACATCTGGACTTGGAGAAGTCCTCTCGGACGACGACACGGAGCATTTTGAGATCGTTGGTATGCGGCGCCATTGTGTACGCAGGTACGACCCAAGAGCGCTCACGGAGCTGGTGAGCGACGGCGAATTCATCGTAGTGCTTGTTTTTCTTGGGGTCGAGGCGGAAGGCGACAAGTGGGAGACCGCGGCCGTTCTTCTCGCTCATGATGATGAACCCTAACTGTTCTAGAGACTCAGAGAGGTAGTCTGCCGTTCTGGTAAGGTTGCCCATGATGCAGCGGTAGCCGTGCTTGCCGAGACGGATGAGTTGATAGTATTGGCCAACGACCTGGGAAGCGCCCTTGGAGAAATTGAGCGTGAAGGAGGCTTGGTCTGCACCGAGGTAGTTGATGTTGAAGACTAGCTCCTGAGGAAGAAATTCTGGAGATCTCCAGACGACCCAGCCAACACCAGGGTACACAAGACCGTATCTGTGGTATCATTAGCACAAAGTATTCGAAACCCGTACACAGCATAAGGCATACTTGTGACCAGAAACATTGATCGACACCACCTTCTCCAGCCTGAAGTCCCATTCCAGCTCAGGGACAACGAATGGAGCTACGAATCCGCCAGAAGCAGCATCGATATGGATAACAGTGTCAATGTTCTTCTTGATCAGCAGATCATTGACAGCCTTCGCGTCCTCATATTCACCAGTGTAGGTGGTGCCCAAAATTACACAGATACCAATTGTGTTCTCATCGACAAGGTTGACCGTCTCCTCGGGGTCAATAACATATCTATCTTGGGAGCAGTACACGTATTTCTCCTCCACCTCGAAATATCTAGCGGCTTTCTCCCAGCAAACTTGCACAGCAGAAGACATAACAATATTAGGCTTATCGTAGGGCTTGCCTTCCGCCTTGCGCTTGTTCTGCCAGCGCTTCTTCATGGCTAGGACGCCCAGCATGATAGCTTCGGAGGACCCGACAGTCGAGGTGCCTACGGCGGCGGCGCCATCGTCGTTGACAGGAGCATTGAACAGACGACCAATCATTGACACGCAGCGGTTCTGGATATCTGCAGATTGAGGATACTCTTCGTAATCGATAAAGTTCTTGGCTAAGGACTCGGCCATGAGATCTTCGACTTCCTTTTCCTGCTATTGGTTAGCATCTGCAGGCTTCGTATAGGAGGGCGGTGTGTACCATGTAGGTTGTGACGAAAGAGGCCAAGCTGCGCAATTGTAAGCAACCAGCAGCGGGATTCAATTAGATCGAGTCTCTTACTTTAGCATAGGGTTGCCATCGAGCGACAAGTGGTCCTTGATCATGCGGTACGCCACCTCCTTGGGCATCTCGCTTTCTGGAATATCGTGCTTGGGAAGGTCCTCGGTAGCGAATCTCGAGCCATAGACACTTGTTGTGATTAGACTAGACTCATTCTTGTTTGACTCGACTCCGAGCTTCGCCATGCCCGGGACAAGAGGTGTTTCGTCTGTCTCTCCTTTTACTTGCGTAAGATGCACCATTGCTGCGGCAGTATGTTTGTGTGGCTTGTAGTTAAGAGCGGTATGTTCTGCTGAGTTCAGGAGAAGACTGGTCGTGGAGGAGTAAGGTAAAAATAAATGATGAAGTTCACAGGACTAGGGGAGTGGAATGAAGGGGAGCGGTGTGCTTTATTTGAGGGGGTAGCAGACCAACATATAGTGCGAGGTACAGTACAGTCGAGGGGGAGGGGGAGGGGTCAGGATGTGAGATCGGCTTTCCGCGAAGCTTCAAACAGGGATGGAAGCTGTCTCAATGCCTTGGCACAAAAGCTTAGCTCCAGCTTAGCAGGACTTGTAGAACCAGGCAAAACAAGCAAACCATCCATCAGCTTTAGCCGTGTATAGCACCGTCCAAGTCCAGTCTTGCTTCTTTGAGGTAGCTGTTTGATCTGCTATGCGACAATTACGCCAACACAGAGCAATTACGTTGTGGCCGGCTACTCCGTTTCACTGTGCTGGGCGCCTCCGTCTCCGTCATCCTACCATTCCTACATTATCGACCTCTGACCAGGGATACTGCGGCCGCCCGAAACATTTCCCAGCCCAGTCCCATGTGGGCGAGCCAAAGAGCCAAACCACTCTGGTCGAAACACATGTTCGCTGCCTCTGGCGTCGTCATGGCCGTCATGGCCGTCATGACCCTGTTATTTCTTGTGGCGCACGCCTCCATCTCGCTCGAGAGAAGGCCCAAGCCGCCTGGTCACCATGCACGCTAGCTGTCAATACCGTGCTCTCCAGCTGGGTTGGGATAGGAGGGTTTGAAGGAACCGCGGGATTGCTTCGCTCCCGGTTATTGATTGGTTAGATGGACACTTTGCAGACGATGGTAAGCAGCCAGAAGGATTACAAGCTGTTCAACTCCGCTCCTCAGCGTCTATTCAGTATTGCTGCAGAAGGACTTATTATTACAGACGCCCAAAAGCAGATTCGTCCTACTGTACAATGAGGACGTCTATGCTCTATAGTTCTTCGAAGAGGAGAGAAAACCAGCCCTGACGATGCATGCAAAAACCCTCAGAATCGTTTATATCCATCTATGCCTATAGGACCTGCAAGCGGGGAAGCTCACCAGCCCTTTAGACATCCTGTACCAGCTCCTAGAAACTCTTTCCATCTATTTCGCGATCTCGACACCACCAACGGCACCAAGCGCTTTCTTAAGGTCACCGTAGATAGCAAATTGTCCGGCAGTCAAGGTACCTATTAGGAGCACCGGAATTAGTAGATATTCTGCAAATGGATATGTCTCGAAGCTTTCAACTTACCGACCATGAAAAGACGGGCACCAATACCAGTGTAAGAGCCCCTGAGACCTAGCTCCCGTGCAATTTTGATCAAGCGGCTGGTGGTACCCTCTCCTGGAAGACCCTTAGTCTTGTTGATTTTGCTCAACATGGTATCGGCTGGCTGCGAAACGATCGCAGCGGCGAAACCAGCAATGAGACCAGAACCAAGGTTGATGGTCGTTTGCATGCCAGAGGAGGCCGTGCTCTTGTCAACCTGTTTGTAAATGGCCTCGGCAACCTTCTCGTAAACGACGAACTTGGCCATGGTGTACGGGACCCTATACATTTCATTCGTCACAGATCTAGTAAGTTATGACGGATAGTGACTTACTGCTTGAACAAGATTGGGCCGAAACCAGCGTAGAAAGCGCCAACACCCTCGTTCTTCAGCATCTTGCTGAAGCCACCGATAAGACCACTAGCATATGTTGGCTCGGAGACGAGACGAATACGGGTGGCCTCGAGAGGGCAGAGCGCAATGTCGGCAAAGAACTCTGCAAGCGCGGAAGAAGCTAGGTAGACAGCTGTGCGGTTGTTGGATGCGGTCTCGTATCCAAGAAGGTTGATGGACTGTTGCTTGAAAAGCTCATATCCTCCGAACTTGAATGCGCCCTGGAGGAAGTAGCCTGCGGCAGTTGGGCCGAAACCAGTCAAAAGGGCACCGGCACCCTCCTTTGCAATAACTTGTCGAATGCCCCCGATAAGACCTTTGTTATACGTGACGGGATCAAGCTGAATTCTCGTCTTGACGCTGCGGAGATGAATTGTCAGTGCGCTATCCTCTCACTTCGGGCCAAAGTCTATGGTTGTGATTAAGCGCAAAGGGATTCAATGAAAGACGTACACATCGACAGGTGTAAGACCTCCGTGGGTGACGGAACAGCAGACTGCGCCGGCCAAGGCGAATCTAGAGTAGAGCGCAAGGCCGCTGAGCTTCTCGGGAGTGTTGGCAGCGACCTTTTGGATGGCGGCATCGACCTTGGTCGAGCCTGTAGATGTTGTCGGGGAGGCCATGGTCTAAGATCTAGAGGTCTATAGGATACAAAGGCGACAAAGAGGGGAAGGGGGATGTTAGGTGCGAAGAGCGGAGTGGAGATATCGATGAGGAAGAGGAAAGAGGAAAGGCGTGGGTGCTCCTAGACGAGGCCGGAGAGTGTTGTTGTTCAATTGAGGAAAATCGAGCAATTGCTTCAGATCCCAAAATTTGAACGGCGCGCTAGGACGCTCGGAAAAGATCGGGCTTTTCCGTCCTCCACTTTTGCCGGAGAAAAACCAATCGATTCGCACGTGGGGCCACCAAGGGCCTCGCTCTTCGCCCTCGCCTGGTCTCTGACTTCGTCCAGCTCAAAACACAATGTTGTTGATCTGGATGCGGCGGCTCCGAGAGATGGGCATCCAGAGCCAGGTAGATGCGCTCTTTTTTATGTTATTTCACTCTACATAGTCCCTCAGCTTATTCTTTGTCGTGCCTATCTATCCTCTCGGCTCTCTTAAAGTGTGGTCCAATAGCTGGCGCCCACCGCAAATGTAAGCAGGAAGCAAGACAAGGTTTAGCATGCATTAATCTACAGCGATTCTACGTCAATCGAGCGTTGGCTTCTTCAGCCGCATCTTCATCCTCTTCTTTCCCCTTCTGAACTCGCAAATGACTTCTGGATAAATTCTTCATAATTTTTCATAATTTCGCTCTGAGGCTTGAAATCTTGGCTGAGCCTCAAGCGGCAAAAGCTGCCAAGCTGGCAAGGTACAGCTCCTTCAAGTCTCCTTCTTTTAACTCCCGAGCTTCGATTTCCATCTCACGGAACTCAATGATGGATTATCAATGTCTATTTGCGCCTGAAGTGCATGGTAGGGAAGCCATATCTCTCAAGCGGGGAAGTTTGCAACCCCGCAAGCCTAAATCTACCTTCTATGCTTCTCAAGAGGAGATCACTGCAAGTCAACCTGTTCGAGAATTAATGTTTCAGCACTTTGAGGTAAGTCACATCTAGCTCCTAAATGATGAGCGACTGCTCACCTCTCAGGATGATCCTTCGGTTGTAGTCGGCGATGATTTCTTTAGCATAGAAGATCTGGACGACGAAAAGTTTAGTAGTCTGGATCATGGCGAATTCGCAAGGCTGAGATTGCTGTAATAGCTCCCGAGATAATGAAAGTCCTCTCACTAAGGCCCTGATGCAGAGTGTCTCCTCCGCGACTGGAAGCTAAAGACGAATATGGAAGGCTAAAAAGATACAACCCCCCGGCACCGACGCCCTTCGACAGTCTATCATTTCACAGACTGGTAGAAAATTTTCAATTTCATAAAGCCTGCCTAACTTCCGGGGAGCTCGGCCAAGTATGCCGGATATCCCGTCCCGGGGGAATCACATGTACGTCAATATACTTTGCTTCCACAGAGTTTTTGAGCCAATCAAGTCTGATACGATCCAGCCTTTTATCTTGAGAATTATTCATATCGAAACGGATGGTACAAAGTCTCTGTAGCTTATGATCCCGCGATCATGAGCACGTCGGTCTACCTTTACAATTTTGACGTTAATGAGTCTCGCACGATATGTGACAAGCTGTTTAGCGAAACTATCAATCCTCTCACCTTGCATCCGATGCTTGTCCCTACAATAGTCTTCAAGTTGTCTGTCCAAACGTGTACCGATGAGCTACTCAGAGTCTTTCAAAGTTCAATCAGAATTGAACACAGGATGGGACTGACCAACAATCGAACGTTTGAACATTTTAGAAATCTTGAAATGGATAACAAGGCCGCAGCTGAGAGGGCCTTTGGAGATGGCCAAGCTCTATGTGCTCTAGAAGAACGTTTTGACTTCTCGATCATGGCTGGAAAGAAGCTCCTTTCATATTTTGAAGATTTAAGCAAAACCACGCCCAACGGACCGCAGAAACCTACTTTCGAGAAGGCTGGTAGAATAATTTTTAATCGACTAGAAAATCTAGTAGACGTTCTCGAGTTTCAACTCCCGCGACTTCGACGAACAAAAGCCCACACGGAACTCAATCGTATTGGCGTAAGTCTGTTGCTCTTGGACCAGGGGCTCTCTGCTGATGCCTTCCTAGCTTGAGAACCGCACCGCAAACCAAGGCAACGAAATCAACTACCAGATCGCCCTCGAATCCAAAGCCGACTCCAGCGCCATGAAGGCCATCGCCGTCTTAACCATGACCTTCCTTCCCGCAACTTTCATAGCGACCTTTTTTGCGATGCCGCTCTTTGATTGGGATGCCGACTCTGAGTCTAGTATCGTTAAGAGCAGATTCTGGATCTTCTGGGCCGTAACAGTGCCTGGTACGGTGCTTGTATTGGTGTTATGGAGGCTCTGGTGGGCTTTTACTTATCGAAGTCAAGACGGAGAATTGTCAAGGAAAACTATGTTGGGACTTGTCAGGGCATTTATTGGAACTTAGGAAAAGAAGCGGCGTAGCGAAGATGAGAAGGAGAAATCAGCCACAAAATCTAAGTGGAGATCGAGGGGTAACGGTCGTTAACAGGGCTATGGGAGAGCCAAATTTGCTCCTGGCCTCACCAAGATAGTAAAGCAGAGCGAGAACCGAGAGTGAAGTTTTGACAATGGAGGTAGGCTTGTCACGGCTGTCACGACGGCGGTAGTGTATATATGCTCATCGCGGAACATCCTCTCGCACTATTGTCTCATATCAGTGACAGCACCCATGCGTACGCTCTACAAACGCGCCCAAGGTGCAGAGATGAGAACTATGCTACTTCGCCGGGTGACCGCAAGCTGAAGGGCATTTACTAGGTCATGCAGCATTACTACAGTTCCTATACTGTCGTGGACCAGTAGAATATAGTAATAGAAGGCATTCCCAACTGTTAAAGTAATCCGTAGCACGGTGAGTCTCCTACCACTCATCATTTTCCCAGTAGTTTGCACATTCACTTCACACAAGACACCTAGGGTCACGGTATCTAAAGCCTTTGCTAAGAGATTTTACACGCTAAGCGTTCGGTTTGATTCTGACTTACCTAATGCTATTCCCAGTTCGTTATATGTGATCCGAGAGGGAGGCTGATTGCCTAATATGGGCTAACGCGCCCGTGACCTCAGCTCATGTGTCACCTGACTGGGTCCAGACCTACTGTCTCTCGCGACTCCCCACGATGTTGTCTTCCATGCTAAGGGAAGTGGTCTGCTTTACCTCAGCATGTCGCTAGAGTGCCTTGTCGACTTGCGGGTGCAGTTGTAAGCCTCTGATAAAGGGTGTCTTTCTTGAAAGGATCGTCCAACAGGACGTCACTTCAAGCACTTCCGACCTCCACCGGCGAGGCTACACTAGATGCGTTCTAATTTCGTATGATACATACTACTGAGATATTTCTGTTTCTCGTGCTTGTTATATCTGAATGTTGTATCACTGATCTGGCGTATGTGCATGTACGTACGCTGGGCGTCCTTCCTGCCGCCACTGTCCTGCCGCTTTTGGGCACGGCTTGAACTTCATACCTGCTAATGCAGTGTCACCCAAAACCAATGGCCGCTTTCCTTCTGCAAGTCGCTTGGATTGAGCAAATCGTTGTCTTGGAGGCTTTGTGAGAAGCGGGGGCGGGGATCCAAGCCATGATCGCTACCACCTAAGGAGAGTTCCCTGAACGAGCTGGTGATGATGTGTGGCGCTGTCGATATGCACCTTCAGGGGAAATTAAGTCCATTCCATTATGCACCGTCCTGAAAACGACCTCGAAGATCTATCTCGAGGTGGTACTGGCCTCGGCAACACCCACATCTCTAGCACCGCCTGTGTGGTGGTTCAGCACTAGCTTTACCGTACATACCATACAGTCCAAAAGCATGACAATGAAGAGCTCAGCCGCATCTCTGAGGGGGGTCCGGCTGTACCAAGGCCATTTGCACTGCCTCGGTTGCTTTCTAGATATATGATGCTCTCCCTCTCAGATCAGCTATCATCGTGAACGCTTTTTGGACACGTTCTGCAGTCAGTCGAATATCACAGCTCTACCTGTTTTTCGTGAGCCGGCGTAACTTACGAGTGTTTATCTAGTCAGCATCTAGAGCTCGCTTTGACTAGTGTTTCTATCTTGGCATTTATCTACCCCTGAACTCGACATACGACAGTCCTGGAAAGGCGGTCATCTGAGATTCAAACTTTGGCTAGCATATTCAACGTGTTTCAGCGACTGCTTACGTGCCTACAACAACATCCAGTCTACATCACCAATCCGCTATGCAACGCTTATCTACTCTCACAACGGCTGCTAAATTACCCTTCGTACCCTTTTCCCTGGCGAGTAATCGGTGAGGTGGCAACAGGGCCGCCGAGGCAACACGGTGAGGACGTCTAAAGATTAGCATAACAAGCGACTAATGACTCGATAGGTTATCTTGGACCAATGTTTATAGGGAGCTCTCAATAGATGTGTAAGGCACCATGCAGACTATCAACACCGGATCCCTGCCGAACGTCCTTAATCGTGGATTCAGGATGGGTGAGCTAACCCCGGGAGTCGCTGGTCCTCCGAAAGTCCTGATCAGGACCCCGCATGTGCCTGGTCATCGCTTGATTTCGCACAAGAAACAGTGATCTCAGTGGTTGCCCGCGAAGCGATATAGTGAGCCAGCGAAGGCTAAAAACAGCAGTAGAAGCGCATGGCATATTTCCAGGAAACAGGACGTATTACTAGCATCAAATCTTCCGTCCGCGCAATCGAGATCATGCCTCCAACTGCTAGCAGACGAGAATTCTCAATCATCGAGAGTAGAATCGAAAAGTTTCTGGCTACCTCCGAAAGCCTGATTCATCAGCTTATCGAACGGTCGGTTTCCAGACATGAAGTAATTCAAAATGCTAAACATACTCAGGATTCGGAATCGTGCCACAAATAGGACATTGCACTTACGCTTCCTCATTTGGGTAGCTTACTCTCGCAAGTACCACGCGAATATAAACGGTCAACAGCAAAGGACCTGTCCTCTGGTAGGATGCGAGCGGCCTTTCGCTGATCAAGATACTCTGCTCAAGCACGTCTGTCAATGCCCACGTTTGTGGCACGGCCGCTATCGATGCTTTGAATGTGGCAGAGAAGAACGAATCAGCAAATGTCAAACGCATACCTGTAACGAATTCTGCCATCGGAGAGATAGGATGTCCGCTATGGCCAATTCAGCCAAACGTTTCTTCTCGCCTCATAAATCAGACGAAACCAGTGTTGCTCCAAATCAGGAGCCAGATTTGCACTTCATTTCAGAGCTCGCTGTTGACCCGGCTACTGCATTGGCTGAATTGGAAACTCATTGGTCCGATAACGTCCATGATTGCTTTCAAGAACTGCCAAGCTATGATGCACCAGCAGAGCTTGGTAGCAACAACTCAGCCTTGACGGGAAGCCACGCCTACGAGCAGTCTTGGTCTATGCAGCGCGACGCCTATTACTATTACCCAGACTATCTTAAAGGCCAACAACATCCGTGTCCTATGGCAGGAGATAATTTAGCCGACCAGACATACGAGCATCACGCCCTTCACCAAACCACCCATTCAGAGCCCTCTTATCTACCGAAAAGAGCTAGAGTGACAGGGTCATTTAGAGAAACTATACCTCGTGTCAACAATCATTCCTCTGTAACACACCACATCAGAGATCTAGATCGGTCTTTTCATAATGCCTCTGTTTCAAGTGGTGTAGCCACTGACTGTGGTACTTCCAATTATAGCCGGGTTCAAGCTATGATGGCCTTTGGATATCAAGAGCCTTCAATAACACCGACAACACCGGAGGGCTATGCGAGTAGTCAGAGCCTCACGGAGAACTCTTCTACTCCAAGAGAGTCATTACTGTCACCCTTGACGCCGTCGACGCTCGGCTCTGAATTCAGCCTTGGATCAGGAAAGCCTGCACAACCAATCAATGTCTTCGATGAGTTGTCATTGCCAGAACTTGATTCTCTTGAGCGTACCCCTCCACTTGGCAGTCCGCAAGTACCTTCTTACTGCTCATACTACCTTCCGCTCGGGGAAGCAAAACCACGTCTATATCATTATGCTTCCAAGAAAATCTGTCCGGTACAAGAGTAAGATACCTTTCCTTTAACAAAAGACCAATGTTAGTAACAACCTGATTCTAGCCAGCTACGACCTCATCAACTGCACTCTAGTGGCTATCTGCCTGATGCAGCTACTCTGGCACCACCATTAGGACCTTTAGAGCCCGATTTGTTGCCTTCGGCACATCCACAATACAGCGAGGCGAATTACAAATGCGGTAATTGCGGATATGAGCCCGGCGGGAAGGAGATCAACAAGAGGTCGAATTTTAAACGGCATCAAAAGAACTGCACCCCCGAATCATTCCACATGCGTGGTAGAAAGATATACAAATGCCCGTATCGCGACTGTAAGAGCCGCTTCTCACGCTCTGATAACCTCGGGGTTCACCGTCGCCGCAAGAACCATTTTGAGGACGCGGAACGTGGAGTTGAGCTGCTATTGGACATAGTTCCCTTGGATGATGCCTAAAGAATTGTTGAAGACTATAATGCAGTTGGTTCAATAATTGATATCAAGGTTGACCTAGTGAACACAATGTTCATTAGTAGTCGGTTTTATCACTAGCTTTGCGATTAGGTCGCGATCGTCTGTGCTTTGAGGGGCGAAGATGTTTCCACTTATTCGACATGGTGACTCAGCAGCAGCGGCGAAGGTTGCAACTTTGCCCCTTTGTCTGTATTTCATTAAAAAAATTTCCTAGGCTGACTAGCTCAACTTTGAATTAATGTCACCATTTGTTCAACATAACCATGCCTGACAGGCTGGTCTGCAGTATCGCATGGGAATGTCATGAGCGTTCAAATAAGAAAATCAATGGTTTTTCCTATTCAGTTCGTATTTAATAGGATACGAATCAAGATTTGGATTTTACCATAGTAAATCTCACAAGCTGGCGACGGGTGAGGTGACCACATTATTTGAGAAGCCGTTGCACCACAAGCTAGAAATATTATCTTGAAAGAAGGAGCTTAGGACCGATGGTAGGACTTATGGCGTCATGTACTTTTACAGGACCTGATCTATATATTCCTGATTTTACACTTTCAAGCAGCCCCACGATAAGATTCATACCTCCTACGGTGAGAGCTGATTGGTCTACATGATAGTGAACACAGCGCCGTAAGCCTGAAATGACGGTGACGTTTGGCATCTATGCATACACCTGATGGTATCTCATAGTTGCAATGCATTTTCGATTTATACTTCCCATGAGAATGTCTCGGGCGCCTCCTCAATCAGGATCAGACGCACAAATAAGTGCAGCTCAGATGCCACAATCTTCTCCAAGCTGGCCATAACATACTTAGATCTGTATAAAAGGGACTGACCTCCATCTCGTGGACAAAATGTTTGACTTTTGTTTCGATGATACTGTTGCATTGTAACATCAGCTACTTTTATGTACGGCACAAATATTCAAACACTTTTACGTGAAATCCAGTGATTCTCAAGATGCCAGCCATTTCTTCCAAGAAGTAAGACGTCCACTGTTGGTCGGCTTTTAAATAGTGACACAATTATAGCACTTCACAACAAGGCACTACTCAGCACACTGAAACTTCCATGCTTACTCAACAAAACCTTTCCCATATTCAGGAGGGTTCATCAAGTAAAGACGTGTATCTGAGCCGAGATCAGAACTTCGAGAGGGTTGCACAAGGTTTAGCGACGAATAGGAGAGACGGACACGTGATCACAAATGAATGGGAAAGGCAATGGCAGTTCGCCAAACGTTGAGGGATGTGATGGCTTTGTAGTATTGTCGAAGATGCTTGTCTCTTGTCTGAGATCTCCTATTCTCTGGAAATACGGCTTGCTTCATTGGGGAATAGGGTCTTGGATTATGATTGGCTATGAATCCGACCCTGCAAATATCTGTAGCTTATGCCTCGATGGGAGCCAGTAAAAGCCCACCAAACAGTGGGAATGCAGGCACTATCTTCTTAGGCATCGTTCTTGTACTCCATCTCCGCATACATATATTCTATCATATCTCAATGTCTTCAAGCACTTCTTGAAATAATTCGTTAACCAAGTTTTGCTGACTTGCTGAATCCCTCAACAGAGTATACCTTGGAATTTATCAATCTTGAGACAAACGCTATGGAGACAATGAAAGCAGCTGTCATCTACCAAGCCGGTGGACCTGAGACTCTCAAACTTGAACGGCGCCCCATCCCCGTTCCATCCCCAGGCCAAGTCCTCATTCGTGTGCGCGCATTCGGGCTCAATCGATCTGAACTATTTACACGTCAAGGCCACTCTCCGGATGTCTCGTTCCCACGCATCTTAGGCATTGAGTGCACGGGCATCGTTGAATTCTGTCCCGGTAATGAATTTCCCAAAGGTACAATTGTAGCTACGGCCATGGGAGGCATGGGTAGGGCCTTTGATGGTGGGTATGCAGAATTCACTTGCGTGCCCGTGGAGAATGTGCAGGCTCTTAGCACGGGGCTAAGTTGGGAGGTACTCGGTGCGATTCCGGAGATGTTACAGACAGCATGGGGCAGTTTATTCAAAGCACTGAAGTTGAAAGAGGGCGAGAGGTTGCTTGTGAGGGGTGGCACGACGTCTGGTAAGCTACCACGTGTTCCAGCTCTCCGCTGCTTCTGGAACATGTCTTCTTGGTCGAATACCTTATCATAAGAGTCATTTTCACTAATATGAGTCTGATATAGTTGGCTTGGCCGCAGCTGCTATTGCAAAGCAGCATGGTGCTTATGTTGCCTCCACATCGAGGAGAAAGGATCGAGAGCAGATGCTGAAAGTTGCTGGTGCAGATGAGATTATTGTTGATGATAGTTCCATTTCAAAGAATATTACGGCGAAATTTGATAAGGTACTAGAGCTGGTAGGGACCACAACTTTGGAAGACTCTTTACAATGTGTGAATGAAGGAGGAAGCGTTTGTATGACTGGAAGTATGTATTACTAAGAACTCTCACCGAAAGCCCTCCTGCGATTCGGAAAGCTTAAACACTGACTTACTTGTCTCAGTGGTTGGTAATAAGTGGAGTTTAGACAACTTCAGCCCGATGGGCTCAATTCCCCACGCTGTTAACTTAACAACGTATTCTGGAGGCCAGAAGGACTTTGTCGCGACGCCACTTGAAGATCTAGCAAAACTGATCAAGATTGGCAAACTTAAAGTGCAGATAGGGAAAGTGTTTCCACTTGATGATATTGTCGAGGCCCA
Organism: Proliferodiscus dingleyae; assembly: GCA_003988795.1. NCBI lineage: Eukaryota > Fungi > Ascomycota > Leotiomycetes > Helotiales > Lachnaceae > Proliferodiscus > Proliferodiscus dingleyae. The sequence goes on from QYAK01000008.1 coordinate 38,239, forward strand.
TCGCTCGATGGAGGAGAATTCGGCCGGAGGGAAAATCGTCGTCCTGCCTTGAAAGACAACAACGGAATATTTAGTATAGAAGGCTCAACTATCCTATCAGCAGAATAGTGGCAATGTGGATCAAAACCGCAGATTTGCGCATAAGCTATAGGGTTATTGCTATACATGGTATCAAGATACTTTTATGGCCCGTGAGACTCCTGCAAGGCCAGGCTCTAAGGCCTCGTAAGTGACGTATATGTACATGCGCATATGCTTCTACTTCGTCCTGGAAGCTGGAAGCAACCGCTAGGCAGCATGATAATTCGTGAATACATTCAATAAATATCAGCAACATAACATGCTGATCATCAACGTCGATCGACCCAATCATGCATATGCAGCCCAACCTAATGCTATTGTCAGTCTGGGTGAGCACCATTTGGGAGAAGGTTTTCATACCAGAATATAACACAGCGAGATTCCTCTCATCACTAGCTTGATTGATCAGGTCGTTCACGGCCGCTGTAGCGCTCAACGTGTTCACAAGTTTCTTGTTGACGACATTCAGAACTCTATCGGCCTCACCGGGCTCATTGATAGCCTCCCTCGTTCTCTCAACCTTGGCATTCAGAGCGCCACTCTGACCCTCTTGTACTTCTTGCAGTTTTGCAAGCCGGGCGGGAGAGACCGACCAGCTGTAGAGAGGGTCATATCGCAGCACGTCAAGGACAGCCATGATACTGTCGGCCTCTTTCCGCAAAGTCTCGAGTGTGAATTCGCAACAACGTCGGAACACGCCTTCAGTCTTCGTGATTCCCATACCATCAACGATATCACGAGTCAAACGAAATGGTACAAGCTCTGGTACTGGTAAGATACGGCCAGCCTCAAAAGCAACTCCCAGGTCGATGTGGACAACTTCGCCGCTCCGAGCGTCGAGAAGAATATTGTGACCGTGCCTGTCGCCAAGACCAAGCACGTACCCAAGCATTGAAATTGCAGCCGTGCTCCTTGTGTAAGCTAGACGCTTCACGAACCATTCGTCAGGATCGGTAAAGTTTTCCGTAAAAAAGTATCTCATAACCGGATGAAATCGTTCTGAGATGCTGCGGAATCTTCGAACTCTCACTTCGACTGATTGAGTTTGCACCTCACCGATTTCTTTACGACATTCATTTCCTGTCAAATCCTTAGGGTTATATCTCTCGTGAGCTGGCATCAGATACTCATGAAGCGGTGTTGTATCCGCCACGAATTCCATTATACCAGCAACCGCCGTCAGAGGCACCACCTTGTAGGTTCTAATTTTGAGATCCCGTTGGCGAGTTGATTGACTTGTTTTGAGAAGTTCGTTGACTTGTTCAAATACCTGTTCCATTATGGCATCTTGTCGCAGATCATCTTGACTTCCCTTGACCTAGAGATTGTTAGTGATAGGCTGGCGACAATAACCATCTGATGTCACTCACTAATTGTTTGAATCTAGTCCCATTATCAGCAAGAACGTTTATGATTTTTGGCGCGCTGACACCGGACGCAATGGACATCACTGGCTCGACCTTGCTCATCAGGGGTAGTTTAGAATAGTCGAGATCTGCCGCAAGCGGTATGGGCATCGTGGGTGGTGGAATCCGGTATTTATGGATTGAAGCGTTCAGACTAGAAGCTGCAGTAGATTCTTTGATGGCTATCTTCCGTCCAGATTTATACTTCTGGTCATCCTTTTCAGCTGCAAGATAGATGTATGACTTATTGTTTTGGACTATAGCTTGCCATTTTGAAGCAGACTTAGTCGCCGCTGATAAGTGTTTCGCTACCTTCCTAGTGGAACAATAACGTGAAACAGCGGCTTCGTCCTCAGGCCTTGGCTTACTGTTGTTTCCAGCATTGATGGTGTACATTCCATGATATGGGTGGTCAGTACATATTCGCATGATCAGACCGAACAATTGCTGTTGGAAACTCGTGTCAGTGTCCTGGAGACGCGAGGCAAATTGATTCATCAGGGACGCCAGCTTCCGACTTGGGACGTGTTTGAGATATTTTAGTACGGCTACATTGGCGATGTCTTCTTCCGCGTGCTCTAGCCAAAGGGCCGCAAAACGAAGGGCAACATTGTCATTCTCGTCAGAGGCAGTCAAAGCGAGTAGGTAGTTGTCTAAACTCTGTCTCAAGAACTGATTTCTGTTCGAGATATGTCGTCGTAGCTCCTCTTCATCGATTTTGAGCCAGGACCGTGCGTTTGAATGCTGCTTCTTGACTCTATTCTGCTCATTCTTAGAAGTCGTAGTGGTAAGGATTCTTTCTAGTTGTGCCATTTCATCTCTCTTAGCTTGGCTCATTTTTTCCAGCCGCTCCATTTCCACTAGAGTGTCTGGATCACGCAATTGTTGATCACAAAAGACAGCGAACTGTTTGAACACTTGACCAGCTTCGCTTCCACTTGTATTTCCTTTGAGTTCATTAAGTGCGGGTTTCAGATAATTGTCAATGATCTGGTCAGCCTTTTCGAGTCTGGCAACTGACACTCGATGGCCAATCTTCGAAAGCAAATTGGAACGTCCAACGGCGATGTTTTGCTTCTTCAAACCGGCAGCATTATCTATGTCTTGTAGCATTCCAATAGATGGACCCATTTCGCCCTGATCCCAAAGAGCATTCGCGAATTCGACTTGAATTGGAGCTTCAAGGTTCAGCCGTACCTCTTGACACGCAGGGATAAGATCTATCAACGAGGTAGCGATAGACAACGATTCCTGCAAAGCATGATGGGAACGGTTGAGTGCAGACGCTAATAAAGAGCTTCGAACCTCTACTAGACGAGTGTCTATGGGGCTCACATCCAGAATCTTTTGCAGAGGAAGTTGCTGACTTAATATGCTCAGAGTGGTCCCCCTACACGACAGTATGTGACTGATATCGTCATACCTAAGAAGACTTAGCCCTAAACTAAGATGAGTTTACAATTTGCCTACCTGCCAATTTTCATCCAAGCCGAGCGATCTTGAAATCTGGATAGCATATCCTCAATCTGTTCAGAGCCTTGACTACTCAATGTTTCATCCATCTCGACCAAGGCAGCTAGGGCTTGTAGTGAGTCGTGAAGGGCACTGGCTCCTAGGTCTTGACCCATCAAATTATCCATAGTGCAAACAAGTCCATCATTTATGGCTTGCGATATTCCACTGTGATTAACAGCTGTCTGGATAGACTGGAAGGTCTTATAAATACTTATAGAGTTATTGCTAAAAGAGCTGGGGACTGGGAGATCCCATCGCTCAAGCTTTCTTGCAGTTCGAAACATGGAATCTAAAGATTCAGCGCTCATACCGGCAGATTGTTGAGCTTGGACTAGAAGAGAATGCGAGAGACCACTCAGACTGTGATTATCGAGCGCTTTAATCAAAGCTTGTGTATCTCGCGAGTCATGGTCTTCTTTTCTGAAGTGACTGTCATATTGAGCACTCCTAAAGGCTAGGCTTTTTGGCCCATCCTTCTCATAGTCAAACCTTGCCAGAATCGTGCTTAAATTGGCTTTTTGTTGAACCCCGTAGTAGGAATCGGGATCTTCGATATTCTTGAAGATGGTCAGTAGTATCTCGTTCGGAACACCGGATTGCTCAAGACTTTGGTTCACGGATGAGCGACGAGAAGTTTTGGTCAGGCCTGAGCAAAATTCTTCCGCGAAGAGCAAGGCGGTCTTAAACATTCCGCATCGGGTAGCTGCGCCCGCAGCTTTCATATAATCAATTTCAAGCCAGCGGGATCTGTCCGCTGATGATTTCTCCCTTGGAAGCCGCTGTGTTCGAAGATAGAGGACGGTATTGACGAGTATTCTCAGCCTGCTTTTGTACAGATCAGGGACATCCCCAAACCACACCATGAAAGACTTGGAAAGACATTTTCTTGCATGCTGCTTCTGGAATGGAGATGACAAAATAAGATGTACAATAAATGGGAAGGCCTGTTCGGCAAACTCTGGAACTTCTTGGACAATAGGCACTAAGGAATATAGCAGAACATCCTCAGGAACAGAGCTGACAAGGGTGACAGTGAGATCCCGAAGCCAATTCCGGGTAGATATTGCATCCAATTCATAGGGGTCATGCTGAATCTCAGCCTTTGGAAAGTTGGTGCAGTCTGATGGTGGCGCCTTATTAGGCCATTTTGAGGCGACATAGAGCCCTTCGGTCAAGGTCCTTCTGCAAGTTTCCCGGATTGATTCATCAGAAGCCGTCACAATGTTACGTAAGGCAGCTTCAGCGAGGCCCGCATATCCTTCGTTGCTTCTCAATGTAAGGCCTTGCAAGAGATTCAGCAGATAGCTGATGGAGGTATTGTTCTCACGAGGGGCGGGGGCAAGATCTCTGACTTCAGATAAGAAGGATTCTCGCAGCATTTCGTCATGAACATGACCCGATGCCGCAAAGGCTCGACCAAGAACCCTTCCAGCCCATGAGACATATCCTTTGCCGGCTATTTTGCCTTTGCAGGACTTCCAGACTACAGCGGCATTTGCAATTGCAGAAATATCATCACCCAGAACATCGACCCGGAAGGACGCTGGACTCTTAAAGTTCGAACAAAGTGTTTCAAGAGCAAGGTCTCGAGATGGCTTGGTTAATAGCTTACTGTAGCTTTGCTCATCCTGTAAGAGCTGTATCAAAAGTCCGCTTTCAGGTGTCCCAGACTCGGCGTTCCCTTCCCATTTAGAATTGTAGGCAGAATCTAAGAGCTTTCGTAAATTTATTTTGTCTATGTTCCTCAAATTTGGGGAGTCGTAGTTGGAAAGGAATTTCCCAAACCACTCATGAAATTCTTGGACCCGCGACAGCGTCATCTGATGTTGACTTTCTTGGGTGCTGCTAGCCCTACTTTGTTTTAGGAAAGTTCTCAAAGACCCAAGAACAGCTAGCGACGCCCCAGCAACGAAGGAAGGTGCCTTTGAAAGATGTGCAGAGCCACGCGTTAGGAGATATTGGATAATTCCGATAGCGTCGTCTGTACATTGAGGATCGTTGATGAGGGGCCGCACCGCCTTTAAAAGCATTTCTAATGGATAACCTGTAACCGCTGTGTCACCCGCTAACGAGATTAGAGCACGCAGCTTTCGGAGGACAGAGCAGGCATGTAGAGACCCCAAAGCTGGATGTATGGTGCTTAATAGCTTTCTGGCAATGAACGTGACAAGAACGGGTTGGAAGACACTGCGAAGTTCGAATGCCGTCCGTTTACAAATGTGCTCAATCTGAGTAGCCAAATATTTGTCTTTGAAAGATGGTTGTTGACTGGGAGGTAGCCTCAAGTCAGAGGAGCTCGTGGACTTGATATCAGCCATGATTTCCGCCGCATAAGCCAGCTCATGATTCCTTAATAGATACTTCTCGACGTTACCTTGGGGATCGCTAATGATGAAGAATAGAGCCATAATATCCGGACAATGATCATTCATAAATTCGAAGAAAGCTTCTTGCCCAAGAAGTTTTCTAATCGCGGCCTCGCCTGTGGCCTGACTTTCCCTGTTAGCAAAGTGGGCAAGACTGACATCTTGCGCAATTGTATATGCCATGACTTTGGCGAAGCAAGCCTTTAGCAATTGGTTTTTCTCGACGCCTAAGATTCTGGCGATCTGGCGAACGCCTTCTTGCTGGCTACGCATCATCATTAGAGCTGTCGCTTCCTCTTTGGAATCCTGAACCAGTTCTCTAAGACTCGTAAAACCGAATATTTGGAAGGGAATTTTTTCGATATCTTGGCGGGGATGGAGCCAGGTAAACAAAAGCTGAGGCGCAAACAACTTGAAGAGTTCTTGTGCACCATTCAATTTGAGAGCATTTGACACATCTGATAGACATCTCTTGCTATGATTGAGAGAGTCTGCTATTTTGCTCGGAGTCTCAAAAAGAGCATAAACACATCGGCGCAGCAAGGTTGGCCATTCGGAAGCCAGCTTCGCGACCACATAAAGCCGGAAAGATATACCTTCTATCCAGGTGGGGTCTGACGGCAGAATAGGGAGAAGATCTAAGTACATCTCGTCATGGTCTTCTAATAAGAAGTTATGAAATATCTTCGGGAGACGGTCTCCTATATAGAATTTGACCTGGATGGGACCGAGTTCAAGTAGGTTGAACAGATTAGATCGAGCTGAGGGTAGAGAAAGCTCTTCGCTAAAGGTTGGTGGTCTCTGGAGGGAAAGAACAAGTAATTCGGCAATGCCTTTCTGTACTTCCACAGATATGCATTGTCTTTCCAGAGCACTTACCGCTAGACTTTTGTAAAAATATTCGTAGAAAGATATCGCTAAGTCGGTGAGACCGCTCTCGGCAACTTTCGCGGACCATAGATGCCCCAAGCCGACAAGAAGATCTAGGCAAAGTGCTAATGCAACCTCACAGCGTTCGAATTCAGTGGATTGAAGAACTTCACCAAGACGCTCGAGCAGACGGCCTACATCCGTCGTATCAATGACGAGATCAGAATTGATGACTTCATGCAATAGAGAGCGACTCAGCAGCAAATTTTCATCGGACAATTCGATCAGTTGGTCAACGAATGCAGATGGCACAAAGCCTGAAAAGTCAGGAGCCAGATTAACAGTATTGACCAGTAATAAGCGCTCAAAAGTCACAAAATAAAAGGCTGCTGGTGATCTAGCTATTGCCAGGTCCTGCCTTGGCACAGCCCTCTTTTGAACATCGACTGTGCCACGGCTCTGCTGCGTAGAGAATTCATCGTCTAGATCCATTGGGTCGTGACTTTTCTCCGATGGTAAAGTTCCAAGCTCTACGCGGCGGCGACTTAAATTTTCCACGATTTGAACGAGAAATTCTAGTAGGTGGGAGTCATCACGCGCCAGGTGAAGAAACTCAGCAATTCCGCACTTTGGAAGATATGGCTGTAAGCATTGAAGTAGCATCTCGGTGTACGTTTGCGATTCATATGTGTCTCTATTGTCCGCTTCGCTGAGAAATGTGATTATATCTTTGCAGAGTTCCTGTAGATGATTCTCGAAATCACGCGCTTGCATTGGCGCGGCTTTAGAGAGATAAGTCAAACAGAGGAGCATCGTGATGCAGCCAAAGATACTGCTGCGGAAAGCCTCCATGGTGAGGGGTGATGAACGATCCATACTGTGGGCATTCCAACTTCGAAGGAGTTCGCTACATTTGGGGAGTAGGAGTTCCAAGATCAACTTCCTAGTAGAGAGGGAGTGGGATGAATCTAAGACATAGGCAATATTTCTAGATGACTCGTGTATTGGACAGGAGGAACAATATGTTCCAACCAACATCTCAGGTTCATCGAGAAGCAAGAGATATCGAATATTAGACTGAGAATCCAGATATCGTTGCCAGGCCTGCGCAAGGGGGCCACAAGGTAGGATGATATTCGAAGGTATATCCACATGATGCAAGCTAAGGCAGGTTCTGAGTAAATTCCAGACGTGTAGCGGCTGCACATGCACGGCATGGTACACGGCAAATACCCTGTCAGCTTTCAAAAATTAGCTCGCTTTATTAAAATCTCGTTGTTCACATACCGGGACTCCATCTGGCGAAGATCCATCGAACAGTACAATGAGATGCAACAAGACTAGCGCCTGGAACTTCTTTGATTCTGGCATTCAGTAAATGCGACATGAGAAAAATGGCAGAGTCGCAGATCATTGCAGGGCCACTAATATCAGCCGCTGTGATCATAGCATTAACATCTTCAGCAATGTTGTGATAGTCGACAACGTTTCTTGCGAGTATTGAGTGAAGTTGCATAGCAGCAGGGCGGCATGTGCCCGAGAAAGTCAATAACTTAGTGCCCAAATGCCAAAATCCCATCCAGTAAGAACGGTCGATATCAGTAGCGGCTTTCTGAAACGTACAGCTAATTCATGGGTCAGCAATAGACTTCCAATGTTATATGTTTAGGATACATGCCTTGCGATAGCAAGCAAAGCCCATGATGAGATACTACCATTCTTGTTAGAAGCACAAGAACGAAGCTGATCCATAACCGCTTCTAATTCTGTGGCCGGAAACTGATAACTCTGGAGGATGAAAGGCAGAGTCTGTAGTACCGAAAGTTGTCGTCTTTCGCTCTCAGACTTCAATAGGTCGACTAGTCTATCGGAGCTCTGCACAAGTCGTCGGCGCTTGCGAGGGATCGTATCACTTTCCAGGTTGTCGCGGCTTTCTGCTCCGGGCCGAATATTTCGATAACCAAGAATAATGAGACGCTCTAGGATGGATATGGTTTGAAGGAGAGCCCAATTACGTTCTCCTCGACTATTATGCGGCCTGAGTCGATGAATATGTAGGGAAAATGGCGAGTTGATGCTAGTTTCGGTTCCAAGATTGATCATTTCGAGATCATCGAGCTGGAGTTGGTCCCGATCAGATCTTCTTCCATAATCTGATAATAAAATATCTGACAATTCTTCCAGTCTGGTCAAAACTTCATCGTTCTCTTCGTCTATCAGACTCCTCTCCAGGTGTAGATGGACCGAAAACAAGAACATTAACATTTCGTCCCTCACTAAGTTTAACATCTCATCCTGTGCTACAATCTTCCCTTGCCATAACCGGCAAATCACCGGAACTATATTCAGAGCAACTGATTGTGAAAAGGAAAGATGATTCATACAGGTGTAGGAGAGTACAGCGTTCATAGTAGAGAAAGCGAGTTGATGCAGCTGGCTTACACCAGTGCCTAGGGTCTGTAGCATCCTTACGACAGCATCCATGACGACCTGAAATCTGTCCCCGAGAGCTGCATTTGGTGTAGAGACGAGCAAGTTAAGCGTTTGCAGGATGTCCTGGCCATTCTGTCTAGACATGGAAGTTCGCTTTCGAGTTTGGCTGACAGTGCCATTTGACCCAGCCATCGAAGTAGAAGACTGACCCGCTCCAGCGCCAGACAAACTACGGATTGAACCAGATGGTTGTCCATCATGGTTGTCCAAGAATTGATTTAGGCCATGGGCACAGAAGTCAACTACTTCAAACCATGTGCTCTTTTTCAGACGCTCAACATTTGGTGGATGCTCGAAGACGATCTTCAGAGCTTTCAAATAATGCTGGACAAGAGGTTGGCAATACTCATCTTCTGAAGTCGGTAGTGTCTGCGTAATATGATCTACGATAGCCTCAATTGTCTTCACCTTGAGCTTAGGAGTTCCGGCCTGTACCACAACACGGACTGCATCAGCACAGGCCGTAAGACGGGTCGATATTGTCGGCTTTGTGGCCTTTTTGGCAGATATGTATGATGTTTTCTCGGAGATGATAATCTGGAAAAGAGTTTCGTAGATTTTGTGGTAGGATATATCCTCGAGCGCGGTGCTGAATAATGATTATTGGGAGCACTCTCGGTGGACGGACGGGGAGGGACTGCTCACATGTTGGCTGACCTATTTGGATCAAACAATGTTTTCAGATCTCAAAGAAGTTAGCATTTGACATGTAGGCTGGAGAATAGTGAGAATGGCTTACTTCTGATAGCATCTGCCCGTTGCTTAACACCACCATGAGTGGATTCTGCTAATGTTAGTACTTCCTCGGGAATTGTGAAATTGAGGGATACCTAGAATAGCAGAGAGTCGAAGCTCTTCTGCAATGTCATTGACTACTTTCATTCTGAATGACAGAAACGCGCTCGCATTGCAGAGCAATAGATGCAGAGACGTCAGCCAGCTCGAAGGGGACCGCGTCTGAGGAAATCATCGAAGTCTAGATGTCTTAAGAAGCCCACATGTACGTGTCTAAATAGTATCTTTTCCCATCGTGTCAGAAACTTGCATAGCTCCCTCGATATGGTGTGCGTAGGTACACTGCGATGTTGTAATTGCATGCATGTTCACAAGGCTACGAGGCTGGACAAGCAAAACGCGACTTTCTATTCGCGTAAATTGCTGTAAAATCAACAACCATAGGGCAGCCATAACCCCTCTAGATCAACGATTTCACATGAGGAGTAGCAATATTTCGAGCGCCTCTATGTTTGTCCTCTCAGGACTTCGAGCGCCCTACCCTACGCGGGCTACCGTCTAGAGATTGTGTGGCGCATCGACGCCTGCAATAGCAGATATGACGAGCTCAGTGAGCCTCCAAGCTTTATATGCTGAATTGCTCGCTTTGTCAGAGAGGAAACTCGACAGGCTGTCTGGCCAAATTGAGGCGCATATTGAGACATTTAGATGCTTACTCGATAAACGGCCACGCTCTGAAGAGAGTCGGCGAAGTTTAGCAACTGGTAATCTGATACTCTTAGCAACAGGGTTCGAAGTCAATACTGATGAAAGGGCACAGGAAAGCTTGATATCTCTGGTGATCAGTATACGATCAACGAAGAGTTTCAGACAGCATCTTTGCGGCTCGCCGATGATCTCAACATTGACGAACTCGATGCGGCGCGACTTTTTCTCGAGTCTCAAGACGAAGCAGATTCTTCTGGCAAGCCTGCTCATACTATCGCTGTCATTCGCTTCCACCAACGCCGAAAGGTTCTTCTGGAATGTTTACGCATAGTGCTTCACCTAGCTACAGATGTGGATTTACACGAGACAGTGCGGGAGACTTTACGGGAGGTGGCATTTCGAATTGTTGAGCCTGAAGGGAAGTCAACGAATTATGTTCGAAAGTGCCTCACAAGCATGGGCGATATCAAAGGCTGGCTCCAGAGTCTTGTAGAAAAATTAGGCAGTGCGTCTATATTAGGGAAGGCACAGCAGCCGGATTTCCTCGAGGCTATTCAATTCCAGCAAGCAAGCCTTTTAATGCAACATGAGTCTTTAGGCCTTACTGTATTCTGGCTGGTCAAGTTGAATCACTCTGTTGCAGCAGATTTTGATCTGATACTTGACACGTTAAGGCGTGTGGATCGATACGATAATTTACTATGTAAGTACCGGAACCCTCTTTCGTCGTGTATCACTTTTGAAGTGTCAATCCATTATCACATCTTCAGGAATTAGTCGTCCAACAACTCACATGGTTTGTAGTACATTACTTTCCAGTCCTTGCCGCCTTGATATCGCGTTTTGGTAGCCCTGAAGGTGGTGAATCTGTGTCTGAGGCAAGAAAACTGAATGATAAGTTATTTGCACATCCTGAACAGAATACGTGGGCATTATCTTATGTTCACGCTGCATTCAAAGCATGGTGGCTTGCTGAATATAGTGGCTGGTATGTTGATACCGCCGATACATCAGTGTCTGAAAGCCAGTTAGAGGACGGTAAGCACGAACGAATTTTGTCTCAACATAAATGCTGATGTATATTATAGAGAGCAGAGAGCGCTCTAGACTATTTATGGATGCATTGAAAGAAGGAGCCTTCGACTTTCTTTTGAGCCTAGCAGCCGACCCGAAGCCATCAGACTGGCAAGATCCTGCTCGTCAAGGATTGCGTCAGTGGCTTCAACGGAAAACCCCGATCATTCTGAGTGGTCCGGTACCATGCTCTACTGTTTTTGAAGATGTTCTCATGGAGCAGTTGGAGACCTTCATCGAGGCCTTCATTACCAATCTCCCAGATGTGCTGAGGAAATTAAGGACGGATGAGGATGAGCAACGCCAACTCAACAAGGAGCATGATCATGACCTTGATCTGGAGAGATTTCTAGTCATCATATCTTTTGCGTTTCAAGGTCGACCGAAATCAGCTTTTGAAGCCTTCTGGGACGATCGAGATGGAGCATTAATGGGTTTTGTGCACTGGTCATCTAGGCGGGCTTCTACACCTCTAGTTACCGCATTTTGCGAAATGCTTCAATCCTTATCAGAGGATGGCGATTGTGCGGGCTCCACCCATGAATTTCTATTAGAAGAAGGTCCACAAGCATCAGGACGAATGAGAAAGACGCAATCTCTTTCGTGGACTCAAATATTTAAGGAGCTCACTTTTTTCTCCGACAAGATCCGTAATCGGCCAGCCCTTCCACAGCCTCAAACATACCGTGCTGGAAAACCACCGGGTGATTTCGCTGAGTCAGAACCGGAGTCGTCCATGATGTTAGAATCATATCTGCGACTTATCACCAGGTTATGCACCGAAAGCCAGGAGGTGAGGGATTTCCTCTCGCAGCAATCTGTTTTCCATATAACAGAACTTCTTTTCCAACTCGCTAGTAGTGCTATTGGACCACGTCTGAGGGCTTGTGCATTTACTACGCTGCGATCACTGCTCAACCATAAAACTAGAACAATTGGAGAAAACCTATGGACAGCTCTTGATTCATGGATATCAGGAGGTGGCGCTCCAGGGGCTTCTGCATCAAAGACAGCTCCTTCTGGGGGCCCGCAGAACTCTGTATTTACGCCGGGGGCTATTCTGAAAAGCTTGACGTCTGGTTTCGAAGAGCCCAATGCATTTATCCAGCTGCTCCAAGCACTGGTATCTCCTGTTGAGGATGACTCGTATCTACGTGATAGTCTCCCATTTCCCGAAAATTTAGGAGCTCTCAGTCGCTTGCCCGGTATCGAACCCTACGTCGACTTTGTGATTGGTCAAATTTTTGGATCACGAGCTTCTGAGTTGAGTGACAGCGTCCAGCAGAGAGCTCTAAGACTGACCTGTCTTGATTTCATTGCGACTTGCCTCGACAGCTTCAATGAAAACCTGGTCATTTTCGCAAGCCAATCTAATGTGGCAGTAGACGCAGCTATCAGTGCCTCAAATCTTGAGCATTACGTACAGCTTCATCCCTTCTCCAGGGTGATGGAGTGGATGTTCCACGAAAAAGTTGCCAATGCCCTATTCGAGACAATTCACCAAGAAGCTGCCGCTGTGGGTGCTGCTGCGCCTGACTCTCCCTTGGTCAAGTCACTTTTAGCAGGTATTCATGTCATTACCTCAATATTAGACCTGCAGCCTACGTATCTGGACATCATAAAACCTTTGATCAGATCGCACCGAACGTACCGCCAAGGCTCAGTGCCTTACGCAGCATTTGCGTTGTTCGAAGATGCTGTCCTAAGTCACCTATCAATAATTCCCGATCTAGGTCGATACTGTGGCGTCGGTCATCCTAATCTAGCTATTGCTTCACTTGAACTTCTTGAAAAGCTGTCATCGTCACCAAAATTGACTTCTGCTTCCTCTGCAGGTTTGGGCAGAGGATCTAAACTCAACAAGACGCTTGCTGCGCTTGATGATGACGTTGACGAGATTTCGAAAATTTTCCTTCATGAGATGGATGTAAACATTGATCCTTCACTGGGCCCAGACTCTCCAGAATATCACGTCCAGGTCCGAATTCTCGAATTCCTCATCTCTTGTCTCCAGGCATCTCCTGGCGAGCCTTCTATGGCACATCTTCTACTCGGGTTCGAATGCGGACATCATACAGTAATGATTGAAAGTCAAAGTTCCTTTATGCGCGGAGTTTCGCTATTTCACACTATCTTGGGCCTTGTCATCACTTCGCCCTTATCAGATGAGTTTGGTGTATCAAGCTGGCTGGTAGCTCTTAGCTCCAAGGGCATTCAGGTACTTAGAGAGCTATGGTCATCACCAGTATCGTCGAATATAGTGTTGGCCGAGATGCGATCTAATGACACAATTTTTATGATGTTTATGAACGAAATTCCAACACAGCTAAATACGCTTTGGGACGGAATTCAACCTAGTGACGCAGCGTTTACGACATCCTCTTCCTCTTGTCGAACAATGTCGGAATTCATGAATCGACGTGCCGCTATGCTGCAATATCTGTCTTTAGAGACACTCCAGGTTACGAGCAGTCATTCACCGTCTCTGAAACAAAGAATCTTTGAGACTCTCATGGGTTCGACTAGGTTAGAAGATGGGCATATGTATCCGCATGCCGCAATTTTCGATTTTTTTGACTTCATGGAGCCCGACTTCGAACCACCACCACAGCCACAGAATCTTACGTTCTTAGAAGACATAGATTTCCACGCCTGTTTGCATCATGAGGGTGACCCAAAGTCTACCTATGATCTGGAGAAAGTTGGGGAGCTTCTTGTGCTCCGGCGTGCTGAGTTGATCAACGCAGAACAAGCAGTCGATGTTCGAGACCAGCAAGTGGCAGCCATAACTCAACAGGCACAACAATTGCATGAGACTTTCACGGTGGATAATAATCTTAAACACATTCGCGCGGCGCGTTTAAAAGTACTGCGAGCATGGGTGCAGCTCATCCTTATAGCAATTGATATTAGCGATAGTGAGAGAACGTCTAAGACGGTTATCTTGCTAAGCACGCTGCAGACCATTCTTCCGCGATTGGATAGTAATCTTGACAACGCTGCAGAAGCGATGGAACTGGCAAAACTGGCAAAAGCTGTGATAACTAGCCTTGACTTCAACGCCGAGTCTTTCAATCAAGGTGATATTGGGGACCTGATGCATGAAAGATTGTTCCAGCTGTTCCACGTATCAGTCAAGGCTATCAATACCCTCGGTTCTAACACCTCACTGAAAGAAATTTTCTACGATGTCAGTCATCGATACTTAACAGGAACGTCGGATGCTGCCAGCATTCTGGGAGTTCGTCGCCAGCACAGCATTCAAACAATTAAATCCACAGGAGATCGTTTCATAGATTCAATCTGTGATGATGCACATGGAAGTGAACCAACGTGTAGGATCGCAGCGCTGCTCACCTTGAGTGCACTTGTCAACCTGGACAAGGAGGAGAATTCTAGATACATCGTCGAGTCTCTAGCAAGGCTCAACTTCATAACACTTCTTGTCGAATCTATAGGAAACATCCCTCATGATTTGCGTGAATCTACAGCAGAGCGTATGGTCTGGTTGTTCTTGTATGACTTTTACAAGCTAACTTAGGAAATAGATATGGAATTGCAACTTTCGTATTGCCATGCGAAGCTCGCGCTCCTGCTTCAAATAGCACAAAGCCGCCATGGAGCTGCTGCTATTTTGAATGCCGGATTATTTCATGCAGTCAAAGAGTCTCATCTATTCAGCGTCGACCCTGATCTAGGGGTTGGTATGTTATTCTCTCCGATATGCACTTGCAATTTGTACTAATCTGTTTTTCAGATATCAGAGGGCCCGACGGTGTAAGCAAGCATTTCGGCCTGTTAGCAGCAATCATGCGGGTGATATGCGCAGCACTGTTAAGCCGAGGAGCTCAGAACGAACAATCCCTGGAACAAGGGCGTCGTTTTCTTTCTGAGAACCGTCTTTCCATCCTCACCGTTTTCAAGAAATCAGCCGGGCTTGTTGCTGGAGCTGATGTGTCCGAGCAAATTGAGGATCTGGCAGATACTTTTATCCTACTCGTAACTTTCACGGGCTTTGTCGACGTGAGACCCCTTTACTGAAGTAAATTCCAGCATCTAATTAATTTGCAGCATGAGGAGCATATAGTCCCCCAAAAGTCAACGTTGACGGCGTTCACTTAAGAGAAGGTGGTGCGATAGTGTATGGATACAAGACAGTTAGGCAAGCGAATCGATGATTGGATTGGGTCTGGCGAAGGGATGAAAGCTATAAAAGACGATGACTATATATAACACTGAGAATAATGTAACATCTTCGGGACCCAGCAGTGAAGTCTTGTGTTACTATAATTTCCATCGATTAGACTCGATTTCGTGACTTACACGGAACCAAACCGAAGTCAATGCTCGGCGATAACGATTTGGATCCACTCGGGACTTCCTTATCGCCAAACATCAGTTGTTCGCGTCATTCCCGTCACAAAAAGAGTGCGACCACTCAAGATTGAGGACTGTCTGAGGATGATCGTGAGTCAACTAGGTTTCGACAATAAACATCGAGTCAATCATGCATCCTGCGAGCTCCTGAGGAGCTGATGCCGTTAAAGCCGCTTTAAGCATTCATGTCCTTCGATCGAGGGACCTGCTAAGGTCGATGCCGCCATCACAGAAGTCACCTTTGAACAAGATACCTCCTTCTCCTGGACCTTCATTGAAGCGAAACCCCCGAAATCTACAGCGGAAACCTATCTTGCAAGATTCAACACATAACCCTTTGTCTGCGAGCCCAGAGAACCTACATCTTAGTGCAGGCCCCGCACGGTCATCGATCGCCTCCCCCGTGTCAAAACGATTGAAAACCTCGCACTCTGCAGGTAATCTGCTAAAAGTTGCTAATATGAGCAAGTTAATGGGAACACCGCAGCCAATGGATGTTACGTCGATTGGTGGGAGATCGAATTTCCAGCCACACAACGGTGCTAGGAGGCTTGTGATTAAGAATCTGAGAGCAGTCACACAAGAGGATACCGAGCTTTACTACAGCAAGATATGGAACGAGATTGACTTTGCCATAACCTCTGTACTCAGCGGGCAGCAGCCCAGTACGGCTCTCGATCCGTTAAATAGGAAAGTTGAAGATATTTGTCGCCGCGACCGAGCAGACAAACTTGCTTCACACCTCAAGGACCGCTGCAAAGTCTACCTCGAGAAGGAACTGCTACCTGTGATCGAAAGTAATGCAGGTTCAAATCATGTGGAGGCCCTCCGAGCCGTGTATAAATACTGGACAGTTTGGAATCAGCAATCAGTAAGACTCGCCCCCAAGTTAGGAGGGAAGAAACATTCTAATATCTGCTTTTGAAGACTCTTCTTCGTTCCATTTTTAGTTACCTTGATCGGTCCTATCTCTTACACACTAAAGATACGTTACAGCTAGAAGATCAAGGGATCCAGCAATTTCGCCACGCCATTTTTACAAAGAGCAAAGCTGCATCTGGGGGCTTGTCATTGGGTGGCAAGGTTGTATCGGGAATTTGTGACCTTGTGGAATACGATCGGTCCAGCCAAGACGGTCCATTTGATGCAGCTCTTTTAAGAGAGTCAATATTGATGTTTCATATTTTCGGAATCTACGGGAAATCGTTCGAGCCTAAATTCCTAGACCTTTCTCGCCAGTATTTCCGTGGCTTTGTACGGGAACGCAACAACTCCAGTATGAAAGACTACATATATTCTTGTGATAGATTATTGGGTCGGGAGGCTCTTCGGTGCGATACATACAACTTCGACAGTACCACCAAAAGAGGACTTCTTGATTCGGCACACAAAATTTTGATTGAAGAATGCTCGGCAACGCTACTAGAGCCTGAAGGCCTCTCAAAGTTAATTGATGCGAATGATGTCTTGTCCTTGAAGGCGCTATACAACCTTCTTTCCCTATCAAAGATGCAACCGGATCTTAAGAAACCATTTGAGGGTCATATCAAGACTGTGGGTTCTTCCATAGTTCGTGATATTGAAAAGGTTGAACATATGGTCCTCCGTCTGCTTGAATTAAAAAGATCATTGGATCTTATTATACGCGATGCATTTGATAAAGATGAGACGTTCTCGTATAGTCTTCGGGAAGCATTTGGCAATTTTATCAATGATCGTCAGAACACATTAGCTTGGGGTATTAACAATTCCAAGGTGGGCGAAATGATCGCAAAGTACATGGACATGTTACTCCGTGGCGGTTTAAAGGCAGCACCTCGCTCCTTGCTCTCGGATGCTAAGGATCGAGATGCTGCTGAGAAACAGGGTCAAGCGAGCACGGGAGATGAAGACGCGGAACTCGATCGTCAATTGGAGCTAGCTTTGGATCTCTTCAGATTCATCGAAGGCAAAGATGTATTTGAGGCTTTCTACAAAAAGGACCTTGCTCGCCGACTTCTCATGGCCCGCAGTGCCAGCCAAGATGCTGAGCGAAGCATGCTTGCCAAATTGAAGAGCGAATGCGGATTTACATTTACACATAACCTGGAGCAGATGTTCAAAGATCAAGAACTCGCCAGAGATGAGATGGCTGCGTATAAGCAGACCTTACACAACTCCGGTAAAGAGCGTCTAGATCTCCAAGTCAGTGTCCTTTCGCAGGCAGCGTGGCCCACGTATCCCAAACTGGAGGTCAACATCCCCTCAGAGGTAGCGAGACACATTGAGAGATACGAACTTCACTATAAAAACAAGCATACTGGACGCAAACTGGAGTGGAAACATGCCCTCGCCCATAGTGTTGTAGTTGCTCATTTTCACAAAGGAAAAAAAGAGCTTCTCGTTTCGGCTTTCCAAGCTATAGTCCTTGTCCTGTTCAACAATCTTGGGATCAAGGATGGCAAACAGGAGCACCTGTCATACGTCGATATTCAATCTGCTACAGGTCTCGTAGATGCCGAACTTGAACGCACACTCCAATCACTTGCATGTGCCAAATTCCGCATCCTTACGAAACATCCTAAGGGCCGAGATGTTGCTACAACCGATACTTTTACCGTCAATCTGGCTTTTGTCGACCCAAAGTTCAGGATCAAGATTAACCAGATCCAGCTTAAAGAGACAAAGGAGGAGAATAAGGAGACACATGAGAGGGTTCATCAAGATCGACAGTACGAAACTCAAGCAGCGATTGTACGGATCATGAAGAGCAGGAAGACGATGACACATCCAAATCTTGTGGCAGAGATCATCAACCAGACAAAAGCGAGGGGTGCTGTTGAACCGAGCGAGATAAAGAAGAATATCGAAAGCAAGTGAAGCGATCCTCAAAAAGTAGGAAATATTGTGCTAACTTTGAATAGAATTGATCGAGAAAGAATACATCGAACGCAGCGAAGGAGGAAACTATGTTTATGTGTCTTAGAGAATAGAGCTTTTCGTGTGCATGGAGAACTGGCTCGAGAACGAAAAGAGGTATTGCAATAACACGACTATCTAGAGATCCTACAATAGCGATACGGTTCATAACTGGCCTTGTGTAGCTCCCAGAGATGTTGAGTAAGGAAAGCCAGAGCTTACTTGTTTCATTCCCTGCACACTCCCACTGTGAGGAAAAGGTTCGTCAATATGAATGAAGCCGAATAAAATCTGTAGCATCTCCGGAGTAGCAGGGAAGGGAGTTTCGAAGTGGAGATACAAGAAGTAATAATTGATACGAGTGAGATCATAAACGGCGCTTTGGCGTTCATCCAACGGTGGCCTAGCCTGGTTCCAACCACACCACCACACACAGACGTAGATCCCTGGCCAAATCCGCTTCGCTCCGCTCACCTGGCCTTGCCGCATTCCAGCAGTAGCGAACCGCATCCGTCCCAACAGAGCAGTTGGGTGCACATCCTGTATCAGTGCGGAGCGCTGGGCTTCAACCTCATCGTCGATACGAAGTACGTATAGTACAGTCTGCGAATAGAGACCACTCAGCCTATTCAGGACGCTACGAAGGGCATCTCAAGGCATCGGAAGAAGCGGATACCGAAGAAGTAGCAGAGCACGCCTTTTGAAAGCCTGCTATAGACTCTCTTTGTCTCTTATCTGGTTTCCAGTCCGTTCGTAACCGCAATAACCCTTCCGACGAGATTATTCACATCTGCAAGCTGCCAGGGCGTCCTTCTCTTTGCCTATCACGAATGCGAACATGCGCTCGACACCATGAAGCCTGCTTGTCTCGGCATTATCTGCGAACCACACCTTTATCGCTGCAGCTCCTCTGCTGTCTCTGCTCTGTAGATGACGAGAAGAGCTCTGCGGATGGCACTGTTGTCTCTATCATCAGCGATTGCGATTGGGGGGTGCTGAGAAGTCTTCCAACCCCAACGGCTTGCGACCTTGATTCTGTCCTGATGGCCCGCGGTGACTGACGTCGCACTCATGGCGTTGTTGAATCCTACCTTCATATTTGGGGTATTCGTCCTATTGTACCTCTCGTCGTTCATCGTATTTGCAATACTGCGCATTCTCACTGGCATATCCATCCAACGGGTTGGATATTTCTCTCTACGGAGACTTGCATACACTCCAAGAGATGGCGTAAAGATCGAAATCCGAGGCCTGGGCCTCAATCTACACAGACCTACCTTCGCCCAGCCGACGTGGCTCAGCATCGTTCTGACTGAGCTAGCGATAACGGTGGATCTGGGAGCTGCAGAGGGGGAGAAGAATGACAAGGCAGACGACGTCCCCGATATCAACGTACATGGTGTAGATGGTCCAGAGTCTGTACTCGAGCCAAGGAGAAAGTCTTTGTCCCGTAAAAGCAGCATAGGGTCCCAGAGAAGCAAAACTTGGGAGCGTCTTACTGGCATTAAAGACCGGATAAAGCGTTTGCACCGAATGATCAACTGGATTCGCATGGTAGATGTGGTAACCACGAATTCATCCGTGACAATAGTGGATGTGGGCCAAGTGCAAGTTGGAAACTTCACGATGGCCGTGGACACCAGACGGAAAATGGTCGATCGAGGGAGAATGTTTTCCCATGTGAAGACTGCTAAGAAATCACAGAGGCCGGCCGAGTGGATGATGACGCTGCGCAGCGTGCTTTTCACTCCTGATGGAAGGGACTCTCTGGAAGTACTAGATCATGCAACTCTGAACATCCACGGATTATTGTACACGGAACTCGACGGCCTTCGTGATGCTGCCATTGCACTTAAACTGGGGCGCGTGCACATTCCCTACGACGATATTAATGCTTGTTTAAATAAATACAAAAGCTGTCTAAACCTCAATGAAAAAGAAAGGCCCGCTGGCAAAGAGATCACGGTCACGGATCTTATCGAGGAACTCGATCACCCAGGCAGCCGTGAGGAGAGCCTCGTGCAAACAGTTTCGGATTCCAAGGAATTTATAAGCTCTATCTTGCGGGGAATTAAGGAGGTACAATTCGCAGTGAGCTTTGTAGGGTTCACTAAGATGGTCCGTTCAGTGCAGCCTCGAGGCTCACCTGTCTATCTCAATGCGTCCATGAAGGAGGTAGGAGTCGATCTGCACAGACTTGATCCGAAGTCTCCAGCACATCGAATGTACTTTTCTTCCAAGGATATCGCACATCAAGCTCTACTTGCAGCTCTCTCGATCGAGATTGGGGTTGATGAAGGACAAGGAAAGTCTGACCGACTGATCTATGTGCCTATGGCAACGACGACGGTCAGAACAACGCTACCCTCGAAAACGGTCGAATTTGCCCAAGACAATAGTGCAGATGAGCGCAACGCAAATATTCTCTTTGCCAATGTTGTTATCACCTCCCCTTCCGTTGACCTGGATCCCAAGCATCTTCCATTAGTGTTAGCATTAGTACGATCGAACCCGAAAAGGAAGACTGGAGCCTCACCGCAAAATCATGTCCTTATCTCGAGACTTCTGCCAAAAGCAAATGTAAAATTTTCTATGCATGAGCCTGTCGTGCGGGTCGCCCTTCCGCCGGTGGAAAAGACAGCAGAGCTTGATGATTTCGATCTTATCATCTCCTCCATTTCCTCGGTCTCGCTGGACATTGAGTCCTCCCATTCAGCTGTTGGGGACCTTCATTATGGCCTGGCATCAACACTAAGAGTACAATCGCACGAACTCTACTATCAGACCTCTTCTGGCGCCCATTATGACTTGCTTCAAACAGAATCTCTGGAATTGAAAGTGCACATTAATGCTAATCCAGAGGTCTACGTGGTCGCAACAGGTAACCTACAGACATTCTCAGTTCACATGGTCCGCCCTGAGATAAGTGATGGTGTTCGTCAGATTGTACGTCAACTACGACTGAATGTAGAACCAGACAAGAAAGCACACGCAAAGACATCCGGCGATCCAAATTTCATCAGGGCCATGCCAGCTTGGCTTCTGCATTTCCAGCTTCAGGCTTCAGACTTCAGTGCGGAAGTTGCTGGTGTGGATGAAGAGATATCAAATGACACCCGTGGAGTTGCCTTGCAGTTGGAGTCCTGGACTGCAGAATATCGCGCCCAAAAGGTGGACAGTATTGACAGAAGATCTTCACGCCGAAGAGCGACTAGCAGGTCTTTGACACCTGATGCTGAATTATATTTAAAGATGCCACAATCTCCACAAAAAAAGTCACATCACACAGATGGCCGCAGATTGGCAGTTCACATCCGCGGACTGGAAGCGTTTGTCGTAGAGTCTGCGGAAAAATGGGAAATAGAACCATTCCTGGCCATGCCGCGCTCTGAGGTTGCGCTGTCCACCTCAAGTGATAATCAAGGTCCAATCTTTCATGTCAACTCGATTGTTAAAACGCTACTCGTCCAATACTCACTCTATCGTCATTATGCTTGCGGCGTCGCGCAGACAGTACTTCGAAGAGCGTTTGTACGTACCAGAGCCGATGAAGTGGAAGCGGAACAAGCTCGAGCTGCAGCAAAAACATACAGCGGCATAGATTACCTTTCCCCTGTTCGCTCGCCCGAAGACATGCACCATGGCGATGGTTCTTCTGCTTTTCCGTTTCCTGTCCGTGAACTGGTCACGATAGATTTCAAATCGACTCTAGTGCAAATCAAGGCGAATATGCCCGCAGATCCACCAGTTATGCTACAAATATACGGTATGGAGGTTGGGCGGCATCGGTGGTCGCCGCCATTTCTACATGCAAAACTTACCCGGCTGTATGCTGAAGCACCAAAAATGCCTCGTGTTTGGGCGAGAATTCTGAGCTTCAAGACCCTTAGAGTTGATCTACGTGAGACTCGACGGAAGCGAAATAGTGGGGAAACTTACAGTGAAAGAATGATTGATGTCACGACCGAAGCGGTAAGGCTGGCAGTCCCTCATCAATTAGTTCTTCACAAAATTTCCGACAATTTCGTCAACACTTTGAAGTCTGTTCAGCAGCTTCACCACCGATTTGCAACGGGAACAAACGAATACATTCTCGAGAAATGCCCCGAAGGACCAAAGTATGTTCCCAAAGTTTCACTTCGAAGCCGTGCCTTGCTATTCGAGGTCGAAGATGGTGCATTTGAATGGAAACTGGGTACCATATACCGTGCGGGCCTTGTTGAACAAGCACAGCGCGTCGCTCGTGAGGCTGCCTTTATAATGAAGGCAAAGAAGATCGAAGAGGAAGAGATGGGCAAGCACTCTTCTAGATACCGCAACCGTTCTGCTCACCCAAGAGGACGAAGCAATCATCAAGACGCATCTCAACGTCGCTGCCAGAGCGAAGGAGGCGAAGCCATGCGAAACTCGCCTTCTGGGCACTCTCGAGGTCGATACATGCGATATGATCCTGAGGGAACTTGTGGAATTAGTGGAAGTGCAAAAATCTCAATTGATGAGGCTCATGAAAGACTACAACATCATAACGCTCAGAGTTGGAAGAGACGGATCGATAACGTTTATTTGCAAGCTAAGACTGGTATGAAGGAGCTTCGTGGCGTATTCTGGGGTCCTGATCAACTCCCCGATGACATGGTCGAGACGGAAAACATTTTAGAAGTTCCTCAACGGCCCGCTCTGATGACAACCCTGATTCATGACCTCCACATCAGCATCGACAAACCTTCATTTCCTCTATCTCAATTGCCAGACTTCCTGCACCGGATCGGAAAAGGCATGCCTCACGATATGAAATACTCGCTTCTGGTCCCTATGTTCGTCCAAATAAACATGGGCGAGTCCCGCGTTACGCTACGAGACTACCCGCTGCCTCTACTGCACGTTCCAGCTATCAAGCCTGAGCAATCGCAAAGACTCCCGGCTTGGTCCCTCAAGACAGACTTTGTCATTGCAGAGGAATTTCGAGGACCTGAATCTACAAGGCATGTGAAGGTTGATATAATACCTCCAAGGAGTAGTCGGCCAGGCACGTCCATTGAAAGAGGGTTTGCTATTGATGTGCGACGAACTATATCACCAGTAAAGTCATACTCGGACATCGGCATTGATATCAATACTGGCTTCCCAACTAGGATTGCATGGGGTGCCTCCTATCAACCCGCGATCCAAGATATGATGATGGTAATTGAGACATTCACAAAGCCTCAGGTTGACCCTTCAGATCGCACTGGCTTTTGGGACAAGATTCGCTTGAGTTTCCACTCGCGAGTCAACGTCGCCTGGAAAGGAGACGGCGACGTACATCTTGTGCTCAAGGGAACACGAGATCCATACATGATCACTGGCAACGGCGCTGGTTTTCTTATGTGCTGGCGAGGCGACGTGAGATGGAACATTTCCCGTGATAACGACCCGCGAAAATTCATGACGGTGGACAGTGGAGAATACATTCTTGCAGTTCCTGATTTCAGCCATCAAGCTCGTAAATCGGAAATGGTAGACCGAGATGATGAGAGTGTGGACAGCTCAGACAGCTACAGGCGCGGAGCTTCATTCAAGAAGGTTGTCATGAAGTTATCCGGAAATGTCCAGTGGCTAGCCGGCTTAATGTTTGAACGGAATCTCGACGAGAAGGGCAAGCGGTCCTTCGAATTTGAGCCCCACTACAATGTCATTTTGAAAGAACTTCAGTTCACGAAAGCACCGCCCGGTCTAGAGTATGATGCCTTCAGGGGTTTCAGGAGCCATCATATACATATGTCGATTGCTGTCAAAGCTCCTGTCAATCGCGAATGGTCTGTCTCAAACATAACTCCATCGAACAGTTATAACACTGTCCATCTCACTCCGCGTTTCTTTAGCCATTTTTTCGCCTGGTGGTCTATGTTCGGCGGGACTATGTCCCTACCCATTCGACAAGGTAAACTATGGCCAGGGGTCGAGAAGTCTAGCAAGAAGTTCGGCAGACACCTTGCAACTATCAAATACAACCTTTTACTCGCTCCACTCTTCCTCAGTCACATATACAAGCACAAAGATGCGGAGGACTATTCTGAAGATGTCGTCTCTGCCACTGGCTTGAAGATGAGGCTGGATAGCTTCATGCTCGACGTACATCAACGGCGAGAGGAATTCCATACTCAAGATAAGGGCCGAAAAACCTCGAGCAAGACAAGCGGTATGAAAATGCATCAAGCACAACTGGATTTATTATCAGCCGATATCCGTGCGGTATCTGCCAGCATTGCGGGCACAACACCAGAAGATCTTAAAAAAGCTTCAGCCCCTTTCCTTGTCTCGCATCAAGATGGAGGCGCCACAGATCTCTCTCATTTTCAGATCCCGGATAACGATCTAAGCTGGATTGACATGGACGATTTCGTTGAATTGGACTGGATTTTACCCTCGGAAGCAAATCCAGAGACGAAGATCATGCCTCTTGCTTATGCGCCAAGATTCACATATTTCCGTCAGACTGATCATGGAGATACTATCGCAGGAGATCCAGATCGCACGAGTTCTTTTGGTACAGAGCCAACGCATTTCTGCATCATGAGCAAAGATGATGATCCTCGGCGTGTGCAATGCCAGCTCATCGAAAGCCGCCTAGGCCAGCTCCAACGGCAGATGGAGTCGCATAACAGATCTCTTGAGGATGTGGAACTAAAGTATATCAGAGATGATACGGATCCCATTCTCAAAGCAGAATATGAGCAGTTGAACAAGCATTCTATGTTTCTGCGAGACAAGAAACTTTTCCTTGAATCGATGAAGAGCCGCATGAGCATGCGATTGTACACAGAAAATAAGAGGGCCGTACCGGACGGCGATGCCGATAAAGATAGTGATGGCGAGACTCCAGCTCCTAAAGATTACGATTCAGAGACCGAGGGCATCGATACCAACCCTGGGGATTTCATCAGCGACTTCAACAATCGTTTCGTAATTCACAACATGCAGCTAAAATGGAATAACCTTCTCAGGAATATCATCCTTCGCTATATTCATCAGGTCAGCCAGAGACGCGGTTTTGTTTACTATCTCTCGCGACGAGCTGTCAAATTCATTCTCGATATCGTCGAAGAACAAAGCAAAGCGAAGGGAGCACGGTCACCTCCCAGATCTCAGAGCAATACCTCAACTGAAAATGACTCACCTGTCTCTAATGAAGACGATGATAATGGCTCTCAGGATGTCGAGGATCGAATCAACGAAATCCTTGCTGATGGCAAGAAGTTCGTCGATGCGGATGATCAAAAGCAAGAACCTCATCAGACAAACTCAACCGACCACCACGAGTCCGAAATTGGTCGTGAATTCACCCCGCAGAACACATATCATTTGCGGCTGATTGCTCCTCAGATTCAGCTGCAGAGCGAAAAGAACCCGAAATCTGTGGCTCTAGTTACCGCTAAGGGGATGGAACTCAAAGTCGTTGAAGTAATGGATAAAGATCGGCTCTCGGACGATATCAGCGGTCTAGTGCAGCGTCGGTTCTCAGTAGAAATGGATAGTACACAATTTTTCGTCACTCACCAGAAGTCATTCTCCTCACAGCTCTTATCCTTATATTCTGGTAGTCATTACGGGACTCCGTCTGGCTCTGCATGGCCGCCATGGGTGCCGATGGAGGTGATGTTTGACTTTCAAGTCGACCCTTTCGGTTTCAGACGAGTCGTACAGAAAACGTCAGCCAGCTTGAGATACGACAAATATAATACACTACGTCTCAAATATAACGATGGCATCAGTGGCGAGGGTCACCATGCAAGCCCCAATAATGTCGAGAGTCGGATGGATCATCTGTGGGTGGAGTTTCCGCAGATTCGAGCCCTCTGCAACTCATCTCAATACTATGCTATGTATATCATTGTTTTGGATCTTCTAATGTATAGCGAGCCGCTGGAGAAGACTCGAAACGAGCGTTTGGAGAAGATTATGCTAGCGTCAGATTTCAGTGATCTAAGAGGTGCCCCAGAGATGGTCATTCGTCTCCAAGAGCGAATTCGACAGCTCGACGAAATTAAGACGCAGTTTCAGATACACTCAAAATATCTCGATAAGAAAGGATGGGAAGACAGGTTGTCACTAGACAAAGATCTGACTGCGTGTGAAGATGAGCTGTTCTTCTTGATGAAGGCTATCACTACCTCTCAGAGGAAATACGATGGATCGCAGACGACGGGTCTCCTTAGATGGAATATATCTTCCGATCAGATTGTTTGGCATCTGATACGGGACAACGAAAAGCCGTTGATGGAGTTCCAACTTCAAAAAGCAGAATATGATCGGACCGATAATTCCGACGGTTCCCATATCAATTTGATGCAGATTGGTAAGATAATTGGTCTTAATCTTCTGCCCGATGCCATTTACCCTGAGATGTTTGCGCCCTATTCGGATGCTGAACGTGGCGCATTCAACGAAGGTGGTAACCAGCAGATGTTAAGGGTTTACTGGAACATGCTTGAGGCTGTGGCTGGAATCCCTGTGATGGACCATTTCGAGGTTAATCTCTTTCCGATGAAAATACAACTCGAACGGGAAGTGGGCCAGCGTCTTTTCGAATATATGTTCCCTGGGAAGGATGACAAGCCGGGAAAAGCCAAAAATAAGTCACCTTTCATGGTGAAAAACATGCAACCCGTCGACGACGATGACGAAGACGAAAATGAGGCAGCAGCGCCTAATTCCAATAATTCCTTGCACGTTCCACAAGGAGAAAAGCGAGACTCGACGTCCAGCACAAGAACAGGGTCTCTGGAACTTCGCTTGCATCCAACCATGACTTCGGAAGCCCGGCCAAATACAGGTCATGGACAAAGGACTAGAGCTGTGAACCTAAATTCGGGTCACGAAGGTCATCATTTTCGCCTTTTTCAATCGAGCAACAAGCTTCCACAATCGTGGTCATCTAAAAATCTAGCCAAAAAGCAGTCCACCGAAAGCATGCACTCAAGCACAGGATCTCGTCCTACTATACGTCGTGTCTCAACCAGCATGTCGAACTTCGATGCCAGCTCCACGACTAGCGACTCGAAAGGCAAACGGTTCGGTATTGGTCGAAATGGCAGCAAGACACAAAAGCAGCAACCTTCAGATGACCTAACAAGAATGATGTCTCGAGCATCGGAGTACATGACCTTCGCCTACGTTAAAATCCCCAGCGTTGTACTATGTCTCAGCTACAAAGGCAAGGGTGAGCGAAACATCGAGGACGTTCACGATTTCGTTTTCCGCCTTCCAATGATCGAATACCGCAACAAGACATGGTCGAACCTTGATCTGGCTCTGGCGCTGAAGAAAGACGTTATCCGCGCTCTTATTTCCCACACTGGGGCCATCATTGGAAACAAATTCAGCAGGCATCGTCCAAATACTGCCCAACAAAGCAGGCTAAGAGAATTAGCTACAAGTAGCATGCTACTTGCGCCATCCAGCGCAGATGGGTCCCACGATAACAGTGATACAAGCAGTAGCTTTGGAACAAGCCCAACAGATGGCAAGCCTCAATCCGAACGGTCGAAAAGTCCCCGCCGCTCTTTCGCAAGTAGCAACAACGGGTTGACTCGCACATCCAGCGCGTCTTCCAGTATTGTCTCAGTCCAAGTCCCTGGGAGGATGTCTTCAAATCTGACGATGACGCCCGCGAGACACAACAATGACCTAGCGCTGAGCAGTGATGATGTTCAAAATTTCAGAAGCGATAGAAAGAATAATAGGCAAACAAGTGATACCCCTGCAAGTGATACGAAGACTGGAGGTAACTTTGTAGCCAATACCTTGAATCGACTGAAGAAGAACACTACGAATGGGATTGAAGAGAGTATTGATAATGATGGATCAAGCGTAAAGAGAAAGAAGGGGTTGTTGGGGAAGAGAATTCTGGGTGGGCTGAGCGATCATTGATCTTAGATTCATTTGCGCCTTCTAATTGAGGAGGCTAGACCTCGATTTAGTTTTGTGTTACTATTAGGGTTGGGAAGACGGGACTGGGAGGCAATCTCCAAAGCTGACCCTGGTAGAGAAGCTTTGCATGGAATGGCGTTTATTTTTTGTGGGTGGAGTGCTTGATAAACCCAGAGTCGGCAATATATGGCGATAGTGATTATAGTCGAAGAGCAATTCATACCATTCACAATTACATATCCAGTGATAGCAGTTTGCATACGTCGAAGAGACATTATGTTTTTCGTCCAGATTTTAAGCATCAACCCTTCTCTTATCTGAATCGAGTGTTCGGCTGTTGCCAGACCCCATCTTTTCATTATCCCCAGATACAAGCATGATAAAATCTCTTCCTAACGCAGCTAGCACCTCAACTATTCCGACATTATTGGGCTGGTGAGACGTGGGGCAAAGGCCCCACGTCTCACCAGCTACCCCGCTGCCCTCTCCGTGACGCAGAGAATGGGGAGCGCTATAAAGACGTATATAATCTGGAAGTTGGGTATAATATCTATGGCTGAAATATAAACTTCAATCAATCAATCATGTCTTCTAGCGAGGCAATATCTGAGGTTCCAACATTGTCCGAAAAGCACTCTGGTATCCCTTCGAATCTCTTGGATAAAGCCCAAAAAGCAAAGAGCTTGATCTATGAGGGAAAGACGAAGGTCTTGAGCACAGATACCAGATCACCTGTTATTCCACATGGCGTCGATAAGAAGCAATTCTTAAAAGCCCTTGATGAATTGGGTCAGCAGCTCGGACAGGAAAACGTGGTACTTAATGACAAACCGTTGAAGGACGGATGGTATATGGAGCGTTAGTAGCAAGTCGCTTCGATGAAGTTGAGAGATCTGACTACACGTAGATGCAAATACCCACGATATGATGTCTACCTTGGACGCAGAGGCGCTGGTTGCATCTGCTATTGCGTATCCTAGTAGTACGGCAGAAGTCCAGACAATTGTTCTCTGGGCGAACAAGTATCGCATCCCAATATTTCCAATTTCAATGGGCCGTAACCGTAAGTAAGCCAGCCCATAGTCGAGCGTAGACTAATGAATCGCAGTGGGCTATGGAGGTGCGGCACCAAGAGTTCGAGGCTCAGTAGTCATCGACCTTGGGAAACGAATGCATCAAATCCTAGACATTAGCGCTGAGGACTATACATGTCTCGTTGAGCCAGGTGTATCATACTATGCTCTTTATGAAGCCATTCAAGCAAAAGGATACGATCATCTATGGATCGATACCCCGGATCTTGGAGGCGGTTCAGTCGTAGGCAATGCTCTGGATCGAGGTGTCGGGTATACCCCTTACGGCGATCATTGGGCTTGCCATTCAGGATTGGAAGTCGTGCTACCGACTGGAGAGGTCATTAGAACTGGAATGGGAGCATTACCTGGGAGTAACACGTGGCAGACGTTTCCCTATGGATTTGGCCCTTATTCAGAGTAAGTCGTCCCGAACAATGTCGATAGTCGATAACGCTTATCTATTGTCAGCGGTATTTTCTCGCAGTCCAATTTCGGTATTGTGACTAAGATGGGGATGACTCTAATGCCAAATCCTGGTGGGTATGAAAGTTTTGTGAGCACACTCTTCAGTCTATCGAGTAGCGAAGAGCTGATATCTCCAGATGTATACTTTCCAGAAAGAAGAAGATCTGGGACCTCTGGTAAGTACAAATGTTGTCAAAAACATCCATTTACTGAATCTTTCAGATGGAA
This sequence comes from Proliferodiscus dingleyae, assembly GCA_003988795.1. Classification (NCBI taxonomy): domain Eukaryota; kingdom Fungi; phylum Ascomycota; class Leotiomycetes; order Helotiales; family Lachnaceae; genus Proliferodiscus; species Proliferodiscus dingleyae. Next base: position 68,440 of record QYAK01000008.1, read on the forward strand.
ATTGTTCGCCCACTGCGGATAGGAAATATCTTGGAGAATGTAGCTCAAGTCAGACATGTCATACAGACTCTTGCCGTCAAGGGAAAGCCACGAAGCACTTACTACGCCGGAAACGGTCCCATTCCAGATGATGTCGTTCGAGAACATGTGAAAAAATTACCCATTGGAGACCACGCCTGGGTTTACTACGGCATGTCTTACGGGCCAGATTTCATTAGGAAGTATAAGCTAGAAATCATCGATAAAGAGTTCAAGAAGATCCCAGGAGCTCGACGTATTGATCCCTCGATCTTGCCCAAAGATGAATACTTTTGGTCCCGGGACAACATCGCTGCTGGTATTCCTGATTTTGTGGAACTGCTGTGGGTTAATTGGATGCCCAACGGAGCCCATATTGCGTTCAGTCCAGTATCGCCTATTCGTGGCACTGATGCTATGAAGCTTTTCAAGATGGGAAAACGTCGTCATGATGAATTTGGGATCGATTTTCTTCCAGCTTTTTGTGTGGGATTACGGGAGATGCAGTACGTCCAATCTTTTACAGACCTTCTTGACTATCATAAAGCGTTTTAAACCCTGTTTGTACGCCAAACAATCTAGATGTCTTACAAAATAGGATACTGACTGCCGTGTCATCTAGCCTCATTGTAGAGATCGTCTTTGACAAAGAAGATCCGAAGATGAGGAAAGCGGCAAATGACTGTCTCAGAGAAATGATCGACGACGCAGCGAAAGAGGGGTATGGAGAGTATCGAACACATTTAGTGTTGATGGATCAAATTGCTGGGACATATAATTGGAACGACAATGCTCTCATGAAGTTTCATGAGCGATTAAAAAACGCACTTGACCCAAATGGCATTTTGGCTCCCGGGAAGTCCGGAATTTGGCCAACTCAGTATAAGAATCGCGGATGGGAGATGACGAAGGACAGTGGAGGCCAGGTCGCTGAAGGAGGGGGAGTTGCATCGTCTGTGGCCACAAAATTGTGAAAAGATGGATGTGAAGGCTATTATGCTAGACGGAAGGTTGAGACTTCATCACACGATCTGTAGAACGAAAGACGGGAGCAACACCATTCTCCAAGTCTCTTCCTAGAACAATGTAGGGACAATTGACATGCTTACTGGCCTTAACAAAATAATTATGGAAAGAGTATCAAGAACTTCAAGAATGAACTAATCGCAAGACCCAAGACTTGCACTAAAAAGTAATCTCAAGCATAATTAAGGTGGCATAGTGTACTTCGAGCATGTCACTGAAATATGGAACCAGCGCTTGCCGGCGTGAGTCTTTCTTGGAGCTGCACAAGTGATACACATCACGGAGGACTAGGTTCACAGAAGCAGGATAGTGCAACATGCAATCTGTCTTTAAGGATTTCATACTTTTGTCAAAATTCCTTAACAGAACCAGAAGGAGTAACGCCCCATTTCGCCATGTAAATGCTGAGCCCTCTACTCGTCGTCCTCGTCCTCATCATCAGCCTCAACTGTAGTCTGCGCAATACGATCCAAATCTCTTTGTCCGCTCTGAGTAATCCGCCGTCCTCCCTTGTCTTCATCTTGCTCCAGTACACCAATCTTCTCGAGGGCTTGCATGACCTTGCGGTCGACACTACCAGAAGCATCGACGTGGTGGGATGGGCGAGAGCCACGATTGCGTGTGCTGCCGTGGACTTTGCGAAGGCGGCCAACACCGACTGTCTTGCGGAGATATACGTGACGAGCTATAGAGGCGGCGCGCACGTAGAACCAGTCAATCGATTGAGGGGGAAGCTCCTTGGCGGGACCGGTCTTGACGGTGTCGACCCAACCTAAAAAGGGCAATTAGCATGATAGATCACAACGTCATCTAGAATCTGAAGGCCTGGATGAAGCAACGCTGAAAGCGATTATATGAAAGGACGACTAGTCATACCTGGGATAGGAAGCTTGCCCTGTCTCTTCAAGAAAGCGGCATATGCCTCGATGAACTTTTGCGCCTGGATACCCAAGATTGAATCAGCATTATTCCGTCAGCAGAGGTCTCTGCGACCCCCTCGCGCCTGCTCATTCGCCTTCTGCATCGTTCGAGATCGAGGGGTTGAAGATTTCATCGAATTGAAGATCCTAGTGGGTTTGGTGGAATTCTCTTCATTCTCCCCCTCGTTTCTCGGACGCTTCCTCCAGGTACGAGTATACTCACATCAACATCGCGAACGGAGACACCACCAGGCATGATTGCGGCTGGGTGATCGGGTTCGTGGAGGTGGGTTGTTATGTCGAGGGAATGTTGGAAAGTTCCGTTTGCGAAAATAGTTTGAGATTCGACATTTGCGTGGGAAGCTTAGCGAGGAGCGGCCCCGCACACTGTATAGTCACGTGGTATCTACACGTGACACTGGAGGACTATTCTATCCATAAAACGTATGTTGAAGATTGCCAGGTCACGATAGCTCATAATACCCATACGACTGAGTAGAAACTCTAGACTAGCGAGCTGTTTTCAATTAGTAGAATCCCAAAAAGTGTGGAGTCATTGTGTCTTTGAATAACCCGCGAAGAATAATCGTATTGAGGCGCAAATATCGAGTTCATATATCTTTATTATAGATTCATTAGAAGCCAAGTTCTGATTCAATCGTGATAGTCCCTTCCAAAACTTATTTCGATTGACATTGGGCCCAGCGACCTTACTTAGGTGTCGCCTTTTCCCAGCAGAACCAGATTTGCAACGTTCATCACTGTGACCACTAGCCAAATGACAACCCCCAAGGTAGCGATTAGCCAGTTATTCTTCATCTTGACAGGTGTTTGAGCTGATTCTGACCCTATGTCAGGCTGCCCATCGATGATCTCCTCCTCATCGCCACTTACCAATGTTCTCCCAGGTCGATGAGCTCGTACAGTCATATATTTGCTCCGGCAAGTGAAGTATATTAACGGAGCAGATACGAAAGGAAGTACAACGCTCAATGCAACCTGTGACCCGTTCAGAGCAGCAGAGAGACCGTTCCTGCCTACCGCGCCTGCAATTATGATGCTGGGTGTGATGCTGATGCTTCGTGTAATGAGGCGTCGGAGCCAGGGAGCGATTGTCCAGTTCAAAGCGCCCTCCGAGACCATCTGGCCGGCGATTGTACATACAATGCCCGCGCTAATACCGGAGAGAAGTAACGCAAGGGCAAAAATCGTCCCGGCAGCGGGAGCAATGCCAGAGCTAAGTAGATGGTAGATACCGAAAAGATCAGCGTCCGCAGCGCCAGTACCATGGAGTGAAGCTCCTGCCGTTATCAATATACTGCTATTCACGAATAATGCGAAGGTAAAGAGCGCAAATGCTAGTTCGGCGATCGAGTATTTTAGACAGAAAGTTATTGCTGCCGCCGATGGAAAATATGGTTGTTTATCGCTATCGTCGTGAGAAATAACTGGGCTTGCAAGTCCCCGTGTGACGTCGTATTCTCTGAGTCGAGGCTGAACAATCCCGCTCCCGAGGTAAAGACTATGAGGCATGACAGTGGCGCCTAAGATTCCACAAGCTTGGTAGAGACTATGCACAGTTAAGGCTGTGATAAAGAAACAGAAGATGTAAACGCACCCTTGACCCTGCACGACAGCAGACGAAGGAAGATATCCTTTAAAAACTTCTTGAACAGATGTATCTTTAATCAGACTCAGCTGAATGCAAAAGCAGACGACTACTCCCAGAACAAGAAGCATGACGAATATTTCAAAGGCCCTGAGTCCTTTCATAGACCCGTTAGGCCTATAGAAAAGCAGAATTAGGAGCACGTCGACTATCGACAATGCACATCCTGCTACCAGGGGGATCTGTGGAATCAAAAGATTGATGGCAATGGCTGTCCCAATAACCTCAGCGATGTCGGTCGCGATAATCTACAGCTGCATCAATATGGCTCAGAAAGGACAGGAGACAGTACTTACGGCTGCTTCAGCCAAGAGATACAGAAATATGTTCAGCCATCTAGGCAGAAATTCTTTGCAAGCCTCTGCCAAGTTGAGCCCAGTCACACTGCCGAGCTTAATGCATAGACTTTGCAGGAAAATAGCAAAAAGATTAGACATCAGGACGATGAACAAGAGTTTGAATCTGTACGAAGCGCCAGCAGCAACATCCGTAGAATAGTTTCCTGGGTCAATATAAGCCACAGAAATCTTTGAAAAGTCAGTGATAGACAACTCATGTGTTTCTTAACAAGAGACTACTTGCCATGAATCCTGGGCCCACGAACTTTCCGAAGGTCATGGCGACTTTTCTGGCCCTCCTGCACAAGTTGATTGGGAGATTTTTCAACCTCTGGCTGTAGTTGTCTCGTCCCGCACCGAGGCTACCACTCTCACTACCACTCCCCTCACGACCTCCCCTCAACCCCTCGTTCATTTTCCTTCTCGTCTCAGGCTTCGCACCACGTCCAGAGGCATCACCAACGTCAAGCTGGTCACCCACCTGAATTTCATTGACGGAAGACCGTCGTAAAACTCTAGTGTTGGCAATGCCATTGAGGTCTTCTCGTGTCGTTAGGTCGGCGGCCAGCGCACCTGGGTTCTGGTTGAAGCCAGTGCCCTCAGGCTCTTCAGTGCGTGATGGGCAGTTCATAGTAGTGACGACACACGTTTAGCGTTGATGTACCGGACTGTACAAACAACATGGGTTTGCGTCATATGTGTTGTATCGCGGGGGGGGGGGGCAAACAAAGAGAGAAAAACAGTAATTGAAGTATAAACTAGAGCTCTGAGGGAATAAACAGAGGAATAGTAAACAATGAGGATCACATGCGATCGAAAGCACCTTTGATTGACTTACAATTTGAAAAGTAGCAGCCGGGTGGCCGCCGCAAGGACTTCTAGTAGGAAATCTGTATGTCACTAAGACTGCCGGTGGTGGTCCGGCAACCTTTACCCCCCCCCCCCCCCCCCCCCCCCCCCCCCCCCCCCCTTCTTCTCCCGAGCACCACCAGCACCAATGACAATGCGGCAATTTGCCTTCATTTTTACCTGGGCCTGGGCAACCCCAGCATGAACGACACCATCTTGGAATACCAAAAAGTACAGTAACGTACAGTACAGTACATAGTAGTGCCTGTCACGGTTGCGGGCTACGATCGTGGGCAGCCTTGATGGTGAGCAGAGAGGTCTGGCGAGGAGTGTTGCAGACAACAAACAAATATGCACCCTTGGAAATCTTTAGGGTTGCCTATGCTCAGCACGACCAAGTCATGCATGCGGCTTCTAGTTGCTGTACAGTACTTGCACTCCCAAGCGTCTGCACGAGAATACGCACTGTCTCACTGATATGTGCTTTGTTATTCGGTCTCAGAACTTCTGAGCCGTGGGAGCTGGTGTTCCGATACTAAATTGATGCAACGGATGTATCTGTCTAGACCTATGCATAGATCGCCAGTAAATCCTCGATGGACGAGGTAGCATTCTCCCTCCGAACGCCATTTTCCATGCAGCGCCCCCCGCAAATCATGAATACCTCTTAGAATACAAAGGCTCGCAAGGCCGAACAAATTCCACATCCACCCGTATGCTACTTCACTTCGGCTCTGACGAATCAAGTAATAAATACGCCTTCTGCAAGGCTATCTTCTCATGCCCATCATCCTCGAGCACTGAGATCCAGTCACGGAGTTGGACTCCCATGCCCTTATCCTTGTCTTCCCTCCACTGTCCCATACGCCTTGCGCCCTCAGCAGTTAGTAGAGTTGGGGCGGAAGGCGCAACAGGAGGTGTTCCGGGAAGTCCTGAGGTCGTAAGACGACTAGGGGTGCTGCTCCCACTTGCGCCGCTGTTCATCCAACTGTATTTCTTTTTCTTACCAAATATGCCCCCCCCTCCGAGGCTTCCCATAAACTGAGAAGTAGTGGCATTGGCAGCCTTATGGCTTGCTTCCTCACTGGCCTTGGCCGACTCCTTTTTCTTGATTTCCTTCTTCGTAGAGCCCTTTTCTGGGATTTCGGGAGCAATCGAGCCAGGTGTTCCGGGAACCACTGATGCGGATCGAGATACGCCATCTCCCGCCGTGCGAGCAGCTCGTTTTCGCAACCTGGCTTCCTCCGCATCACGCTCTCTCTGGGCTGATGCTCGAAGCGCCGCAACGACCTCATTTGTGAATTTAGAGCTATCGCCTGGTGTTTTCGCTTCATCCGAGACGGGGGTTGGCAAATTATTTGCCGAAGAGAAGGAGCCTTGATTTTGTTAGCATTGACATGGAATAGCACAGCGAAGGGGCAGTACGCTTGAGTGGATTTGAGCGAGGACTGACTGCGCTCTCCCATCCACTACGTGAACCGCCTTCAGCTGCAACACTAGACATTGAAGCTGGGGCAGCGGCATCTGTCCATTCGTCGGGAATTGCGCCATGAGATCCAGTCTGCCGACCCTTTGCCAGTCTCACGGCCTCTTCCACCAAGCCTCTGATTCGATGCTTTGACGCAAGTGACATTAGAGCTATCTGATCTACCAGCTGCGTATCATTGGGGAGAAATTGGCCATTGGTAGTAGTAATGGCCCCGTTAGGACCTACCGCTGTTTGTACCTTGATGTTTGACTGTGAGAAATGCTCCGGCAGAAACATCTTACCCATTTGACCTTCAGGAGATAAGCGAAGAGAAAGCCCATGATCCCGAGCCACTTTGAAAATCTTTAATTGAACCAATCTCGTGTCGAGAAATGCATCGTGAAGTTCTCGCTGTCTCGAAGTGGCAATATTGCGAGCCGCAGCATGCCAAGCTGCATCTGCTGCCTTCTGATGGAAATCCTCTTGTGTTTTCGCATTCACCTCTTCCGCTGCTGCGTTTGCAGGTCCAGCGCCATAGAATGATCTTTCGTCTCCGGGAGGGAATTGGGTAAAGCTATGCCCCGACGACACCGTATTCGGCTGCGATCCGGACTGGTGAGAGTTGAATGACTGATTGTACATATACTGCTCCTCCTCTCGGAGATCGATGCCCGTGCCTCCTAATACATCTAGGGCATCAACGCCATCCTCTTTTGCTTTCTCAAGCGGCTTTGACGGAGGCCCCATTGTCCCCGGTCCGCGAGATATGGTTGCAAAATCGTTAGGGATATTCTGAGTAGTGTTTGTATTTTGGTTAGGGAAGCTTAGGGGGGTCGGCGGTTGGGAGCTTTGGTGGATTGGTTGAGACTGTGGGAGGCTTAGAGTAGGTGTTGTATTGCCGTTGCCGTTCGCATAGGGAGTATTGTAGACGTTTTGCGGTATTTGAACATTTGGAAATGTGGTAGACGTCCCTGGAGTCGTAGTTCCGTTTGCGCCGGGACTCGTGGTGTACGGAGATTGAACGTATGGCGAGCCGGGTTGCGAAGGCGGATTAGGAGATAGGCGTTGGCGTTTCGTGGGTGGGAAGAATCCTCCAGGTGAAGTTGCGGTTTGCGGAGGTGAGAAGGGCCGCGGATATTGCTGCTGCTGCGGTGGTTGCGCCATGTTTGCTAGCAGCTATTCGAAGTGATTCACAGTTCAGATCTCCTTCGCTCTTCCTCGATCACGGAGCAGGCGCAAAGCCCACCACCAGGTAGGAACACCGACCCATGCGCCGGGCGAGTCGATAGAAAGCAGCTATATAGTCGCTCAGACCACGATATCCGGGAAATCCTGATGTTTCTGTCGTTGCTGCAATGCGTCGAGCCAAGAATGCGTTCTGAGATGATGTTCCCAACGCACGAACTTCGCGACCCTCCAAAGGTTAAATGAGTCACGTGTTATGCCGCCTGAAAGGCACACCCGCGATTGCTAGAGCTTAAGCAACATCGCGCCCTTGTTCATTCTCTCATCGCGTTCTCCACTGCCGCTATAGGTGCTTGACGACCATAAAGCTCTCAACATTAGAATTCGCCTCCAAAGATGATATGACGCTTTACCATCCGCAAATCTGTCTCTGAGAGGCGCTTCTTACAGTGCAAAAGTTGGACAGCTCCAGTACAGTAGATCGCAATGGCTTCGAAGCGCAAGGCCGCCGCCATGGCGGTCGTGGACGAGGAGCCGGTCGACCCAGCTGATGAATTGATGTTCTTGAACCTAGGAGGAGGCAATGAGGTCGGGCGGTCCTGTCACATCGTTCAGTATAAGGGCAAAACCGTCATGGTATGTAACTGCATCTCCGCCCTTGCTCAAATATGTCCGCTAACACAATACCTGCAGCTCGATGCCGGCATGCATGCAGGGTACGAAGGCCTAGCATCACTTCCTTTCTATGATGATTTCGATTTGAGCACTGTTGATGTGCTCTTGATCAGCCAGTAAGCGACTTTCCTATTGTGTTATGCTACAAATGGAGAAGGATTGAGGACAATGTCACATCTATCTCGCGAATGTCTAATTTTCCTTTACAAAGATAAAATACCAATTCTTCGCATCAGATCTATCATGTATATCAAAATCAATACAAATCCTTTCACCCAAGCAGACGCATGTCTTTGATTCTGTGAAGATAAACTGCAGGCGATCGCACAGTACTGTATATACATATACCCCTCCCAAAGCTTTATCCTCATCCACAATAGTATCTCCTCAATCTCAAGTAGCATTGGCTAATTTTCGTGAAGTTTCCATGTCGACCATGCAGCTTCACTCCCATATGTCCTGGCGAAGACCAATTTTAGGGGCCGAGTTTTCATGACGCATCCTACAAAGGCAATTTACAAGTGGCTTATTCAAGACAGTATCAGGGTTGGAGGGGCATCTGCAAGTTCCCAACCTCTATATACTGAAGCAGATCATCTATCCACTTTTCCCCAGATCGAGGCTATTGATTACCATACCACTCATACCATATCATCAATTCGAATCACACCATACCCAGCAGGACACGTGCTCGGTGCTGCCATGTTTCTTATCGAGATTGCTGGGCTCAAGGTATTCTTCACTGGCGATTATTCCCGGGAGGATGACCGGCATCTGGTCTCAGCCGAAGTCCCTAAAGGCGTGAAGATAGACGTCTTAATTACGGAGTCAACCTACGGCATAGCCACACACGTACCTCGTCTAGAAAGAGAGCAGGCCCTCATGAAGTCCATAACCAGTACACTGAATCGAGGAGGCCGGGTCTTGATGCCCGTCTTCGCTCTCGGCCGTGCTCAAGAACTGCTTTTGATCCTCGACGAGTACTGGAGTCGCCATGCAGAGTACCAAAAGATTCCAATCTACTATGCAAGTAATCTGGCTCGTAAATGTATGCTTGTTTATCAGACATATATCAGTGCTATGAACGACAACATCAAACGTATATTCCGGGAACGGATGGCAGAGGCAGAAGCGTCAGCGGGTACTGTCGGAAAGTCGATGGGTCCTTGGGATTTCGATTATATCCGGTCTCTGAAGAATTTGGATCGGTTCGACGATGTCGGGAGCTGTGTCATGCTGGCAACTCCCGGCATGCTGCAAAATGGTGTTAGCAGAGAATTATTGGAGCGCTGGGCTCCGAGTTCACAGAATGGCGTCATCATCACTGGTTACAGCGTTGAAGGAACTATGGCAAAGCATATTGTGCAGGAGCCAGATCAAATCCAGGCAATCATGTCTCGGAGTAACGTCGTTGCTAGACGAGGACCTGGGGCGGGGGATAGTGACAAAGTTATGATACCCAGACGTTGCAGCGTTCAAGAGTATTCTTTCGCAGCTCATGTGGACGGGACCGAGAACAGAGAATTCATCGAAGAAGTCGCGGCCCCAGTAGTAGTGGGTATTTTGCTAATCGATTTGCCTTGCAAGCTAACGAACGACATAGATACTAGTGCATGGCGAACAGCATAACATGATGCGCCTAAAGTCCAAACTACTTTCCCTGAATGCTGAAAAGACCACCAAAGTCAAGATATTCAGCCCAAGAAACTGCGAAGAACTTCGGATACCATTCAAAACAGACAAGATTGCTAAAGTTGTAGGTAAATTAGCAACGGTCCCACCACCTTCTATTTCAGAAGAGAGCGAATCGCAGCTCATCAGCGGAGTCTTGGTACAGAATGATTTCAAGATGTCCTTGATGGCGCCGGAAGACCTCAGAGAATACGCCGGCCTGACCACAACCACTATTACTTGCAAGCAGCGTATGACGCTTAGCGCCGCAGGCATTGAGCTGATTAGATGGGCATTAGAGGGCACTTTTGGCAGCATTGAAGAGTTGCCGGAAAGCAAGTCCACCGCAATGAACGGAGATAGCCATATGAACGGATCGTCAGAGGATGCGGACGAGGAAATTTCGAGACAATCGACGGCATATCTAGTCATGGGCTGTGTGACAGTCCGTCATAGCAACAACGGCGAAGTTGAATTGGAATGGGAAGGCAACATGCTGAATGATGGTATAGCTGATGCCATTATGGCGGCATTATTTTCTGTAGAAAGCAGCCCAGCTGCAGTGAAGCGTTCGTCATCCCTCTCCATCTTCCTTTATGTCCAAATATATTGACAGTGAATATCAGAATCCTCAAGCAAGCATTCTCACTCCCACATCCTACCAAGTCGGAACGCCCATGCGAACCTTACACCTGACGACCGACTAGAGCGGCTTTACATGTTTCTAGAAGCGCAATTTGGTTCAGATAACCTCCACCCAATCGCTACTCCCAAGGTCAATATAGGCAAGCCAATCTCATCTACTATAAACCATGAAGATGATACCCCAGAAGGCTCCGAAGATGAGGAGCGAGAACTGGAAGCCCTTCAGAGGGAAGAAATCGAGAGACTTCACAAGATCGGCATTCCTGTCCCCGGCATCGAGATCAAAGTTGACAAGATGATCGCGAAGGTCTGGCTGGAGGACTTGGAGGTCGAATGTGCGAATCGAGTTTTTGGAGATCGAGTTCGTGCTGTGGTGGAAAGGGCGGTCGAGGTTACTGCTCCACTGTGGGCCGCATAAGAGGGCACAAGTTGTGAATGGTTAATGCTCTTTACTTGGCTCACATCTACTTTGGGAAAGTACTACCTGAAGAATAAAAAATGAGGAGTATAAGGGGTTTAATGGTCTCTCCAGGACAAGCAATGCAGTCAGTATCAGTTGCTCTAAATATTGGGACTACATGCCGTAATCTTTAACATGCTACTACTTATCACTGTCTACTTTTCGACTTAATATATACAAGATTTGCACAAGTTTCCTACTGTGACCTTTCACGCGGTACTACTTAGCTTGGAGCGTTTTACCAGCCATAAAAGCACGATACGACCCCTTGTTCTAGTCGGCCAAACACATGCAGCCCCACAATCCTGGCTGCAGCGCCACCTGTCTGTAAGCATGGCATCTGACCTTTTAAGCTTGAGTCTATCACCTGTCTCCCAAATCAATTCCTCACCTTCTAGGTTTCTTGAGAAAACCGTGAAAGTAAGCGACAGTCCTTGAGTCGAACATAATGCCGCTCTCACGTAACCTCCACTTGCAAGAAAAGCGACGTATGCTATGCTTATTGGCCGCACTATCAATTACGGTCATGTTGTTTAATGTGATACATTTCAAGCATTTTTTGCGTAAAAATGGTAGGGGAAAGTCTGCGATAGTGGTCGTTGAATCAGTTCGGAATGAGTCTTGGTGGTCCAAGGAGAAGAACATGGTGTGGTGGAAGGAGTGGCTTTGATGTGTTGAAGAGGGGGAATGTCCTGGAAAGATGGAAGGTTGGCATTTGGGAGCGAAATAGGTGGAGGAATTTGAGAGGTCTCAACCAGATAAGTGATGGCGAGAAGCGCGTACAAGTAAAATAACGAAGAGAGGCCGGCCAGTAAGTTCCCCTACCGAATCTTGCGCCTTCCAACTCAGGGCTGAACATAGACAGCGCGGGGGTAATACGCTTCGTCGGAGTTGGAATGTCTGCTAGAGAAATTTACGCAATGTGGTCAACAGAATGGGAGAACATCGACCTCTGCTTGAATGTTCCCATATTGTCGTTAGAAAGAGGGAACGATGTGTTGCGATCCTGTCAGCCTTCAGGATATTCACAGGATGCGGTCTGGAAAGACAACCTTCCGGGCAGCGAGATAAGTTCGCTGATGCGGAGAAATATACAAAAGACCACCAATCGATAGCATCACATTTTTGTAGACTATCCCAATAGTCTTCTTCGCCAAAAGTCATCTTGCACTGGATGTCTGTGACAAGGTACCTGAACAGCGACGAGGATTTTGCAATATCGAAAATATCACGTTCGTCCTGCCATTCTAGACAGCTGAATACCTGAGGTATTTTATGACTCTTCCAATAGGATTGTCTGCGGAGCGAATACTGCCAGAGCGCGTCGTGTTCGTTGCCGCAGGTGGAGGAATTGAGGTAGAAGAGGCAGGCACCCAGGTAGTACATAGAAACAATATGTTAGTATCACCTCGATAGCAAATTGCTGTCGCGGTTGAAAGAGATGGCACTTCAATGGTAGAGTCGACCGACATCTGTTCAACCCGGAAAATGATGGTGGTAGGCCCCATGTTGCTGTCACAGTGACAGTTTTCGTAAATATTTCACATTATTGGTTCTCATGACCACGACAAGAGATTTGGATGACTCGATAGTAGACGTGTTCTGGCCCACGGTGTTGATAGCCTTGGTGTTGCTTGAATGTTCGCGGAGGGCGTCGTCGATCAAGACTGAAGAGCTTTTGGTGGAATGGACGAGGAAGACTAATTTCTGTTTCAGATTTATATTGGGTACAACATGACAGGCGACTTACAGCTTAGAAAGATAGCCCAGATTGATGATAACAAGACTTTCAATTTAGGCATTACGAGCTTTGGACGTACGGAATTTGTGGGTTGATTGGAGATGGTTTCACAAGTCTGCAGGTTGTTGTGTGATCTCCCGGAATTTGCAAATGATAAACGACTGTCTGGATTTGATCTTCATGGTAAACAAGACGGTGCGAGATGAGGATACCGGAGGGAACGCAAAAGAAGTGTAGAAGAGGCCAAATATATGTAAGGTTCATTAAGTCAGGCTGAAGAAAGCGTGGAGGCTTTTGCATTATTTCAACAGGCAGATAAATGAGAGTATTTCAAAAGATCAGTAAGTAGGTGGACGGCTTTGAGGAGAATGGATACGACCTCGCTTTAAGGAAGCTCTTATACTAGTTCCAAAATCGAAACGGCCGCATATCATCTTCATTACCATGGACACCTTCAATTCAATATCAATGCAGAGTAAGATCACTGTTTGCTTGACAGCTATACAGCAGGCCTTGGTGACCTGACAATACACTGTCCAAACCCTTAGTAGCGGATAAGGAAGCTGAGCTCTATCTCTAGAACCGAGTGGAATCATGAATTTATTGCGGGTAGACTTTTGAATAACAAGAGTTGCTTCAACAAGAGATTTGATGCAGCCCATGATAGTAAGGCATGGACTTTTGTTGGGGGCTGAGTACACCTCAATTAGTAATACCCACTTCAAGGGTAACTGCCTGTGAGAATAACAGGAAATGTCTGAAGGTGAGAATTCCAGAAATCTCGAGGCAGAGCTTTTCGAGCAAAGGGCGAACTGACTAGACTGTCTCGAGTCTAGATTGGCTAAGGCAGCTGGGTCACCATTCGCTCCTTTGAGGCGATTCCTATTCGTTAAATCCCCAAGACTCAGAGTACTCCTCTTATTCATATTAACTTTTGTATCGATATATCATAAGCAGAAAGTGATATTGAGGAGGCTGAAAGTTGGCTGTCAGCATCCTTGAAAAAGGTGGGTCTCACATGTTGTATACGGCGAGCCGTCAACGCAATATTACCCCACGTCCTTCTCATTGTCCGCAGCACTCAACGTCCACCACGTATATCGCCTCTGCAATCACAGAAGATGGCGTGGCCATACCCGTGAAGAGACTCTTTCTGATAGTAGCATATGAGTATCCAGCCTGCGTCACCCAAAGACAGCACCGTTGTTTCGAGGGACAATTGAACGTACGCAGCTCGTGCCTACGCCTCGAGAAAGGGTGGTGTGCGCTTGAGGATTGCCCTGATGGTGACTAAACACAGGGAGCTGCTCGCAGAAGACTCGAAAGTGGGTTTGATAGAACTTCTCACAGGTAAGTGACCTAGTGGCCGTCTTGGAAGCAACGGGCTGTATCGTATTGACACACCTGCTGTTCCTTAGAGAGCGATAACTTGCGGCCACCTTGCTAGTGATCAAAGGCGGCATGCTAGAGACTCGTTGATAAGACTTCGCACAATCTTGCGGAAGAACGGTCACAATGCCTCCTGTCCAAGCCTATGATCTTCCTGACGCTCTCGCCACCGTCCATGTCGATGGTCAAAGTTATCCTGTTGTGGAGATACGTACGACGGGAGATGTCTTACTCGATGTTTCATTCGAAAATTCGAATGCCTGTAACAAATCGATCCCTAGCGATGACATCCGAAAATGGCGGATATTCAAATCACCTATCCCCTCTCCTCGAGTAGTTTACCGAGTACGGCTGGAGACTTTGAAGAAGAATTCGAAATATTTCCAACACCTTCTAGGACCTACATTTGCGGAAGGAAAAGCTATAGCAGATACTTTTGCGCGCCTAAAAACGTCGAATTTGGAGCCAACAGAAGTCGAGGCTGATCTGCTGCCTCGAATCAAGATTGAGGACGAGGATGTCGCAACCAAGACCATTGGAAGGGAAACAATCTTCCGAGATATGCTTCGCATCATCCATGGCGCAGTATGTCTAAATTTGTAAACCTGTTGAATATGCTGTAACTTATGCAAAACTAGGAACATGTTACGAAGCCTTTCACGTTGCATTGCCTGACGGTTCTCGTCGTAATGGCAGACAGATATAACACCTTGCTATCTGTCTCTCGTTATTTACAGAGAATATTTGTGAACTTCAAGTATCCAGTAACATTAGACAAAAAGGCAGAAGAACTTCTACGCCAAAAGATATTGATCTTTTACCATACCGATCAGTCTCTGCGTTTTACTGCCGCCACAAGAGAATTAATATTGAGAGGATCTTCGAGATGGGTGGGTGCAGACGAGTCCATGGCCGACTTTCAAACTTCGTGGTGGGACTTACCTGATGGTTTGGAAGCCGAACTTGCTTATCGGAGAGCTTGTGTTCTCCGTACTATTGCGTCGGTACAACTACAATGCCTAGCTCTATACACCTCAAAAGATAGGCAGTGTAAGCTTGGGTACGATAGCTCCGGGGCCTGTGACTCTTTCCAACTCGGTGAGATGATTAAATTCCTGACCAAGAAGGATTTGATTTCTCTTGTTCCCTTTCAAGCAGTGTCTCCAGACGACCCAGACTACATCTGGCCGGACGCATACTCCGGCGATATCGAAAATTTGATTGGTGTTCTCCGCCAATGTCCAAGCTACCAAATCAATCAATACCATTCCCATTGCGGTCTCAGAACCAAGCTGCTGCCAGCATTAGATTACATCAAAGGCTGCATCGAGACTGGAGTAGGCATCAAATTTGGGCGTCCCAAATCTGATTGGGTAAACGACGCTTGGTGTCAGAGAGGTTCTACACCAAGTTCCAAGGCTTTTTGGGTTGGAGATGAGGATGTGACAAGCGGCAAGATAAACACCTTCCAATTTGCTTCTGTAAAGTCCAGGGCGTCGTGGGGAATTAATGATCTAGGGGCTGAAAAGTCTGCAAAAGCGTTGTTTACTGCGAAGAAATGGGATTGGATTAGGGAACAGGACAGTGAGTTTAGGATGCTGGCGTCGACGCCGACGCTGAACATGTAGCTGAGTGTATAATTGCATTCAATGTTTTACCCTTGATTGCTGCTTGCGATCTATTGAGATGCTCGAAATGGACAGCCTAGAGGTTCTGGATACCCAACACGCAGATATTCACATTATTTAAGAATCTGCCAGACCGCGAAAAGTTCTGTGATTTAGAATCATTTCCTTTCGGCTCTCGTAATATCTTAATATTTACGTTATCATAAGCCTCATTCGTGCATCACTGCAGCTCTCCGAACCCCCGATCGTTAATCAACTTAAGCTTGAATAGTGAAGCAATGCGTGACAAAGAATTGGAGCGAAAAATTACGCCAGGTCCCTAGTATCCGCCATATCCTGGTCCTGGAGGATATTGGCTATAAGGAGGCTGTTGATTTGGGTATGGCTGATACTGAGGAGGCGGTGGTCCTTGTTGCCACGGCTGTGGCGGGGGTGTTGCATAAGGAGGATAAAGAGGCTGTTGATAACCTTGAGGCGGTTGCTGGTACCCTTGGGGATCATAGCCTTGCTGGTAACTATCAGGTGGCGGACCACTTTGATAATACCCTTGAGGGCCAGGGGCTAGATGCGGACCTGCAGAAGTAGGTCTGCTTCCACCATGGTTTTGATAACCATATTTGGGCGACGCATGTGAGGGGACAGGTGAACCTGACTGTGGAGATGGTGCTAAATATGAAGTTTGCGGGTTACCATCATTGCCTTCCATAGAACTTAGATCCCGGCTTTGAATCTCAGACCAAATTGAACCAGAAGTCTTGCCGTGTCCGCCCAGCGCTCCATGTGAATGGGAATGACCACCATCCTTCTCACTACTGAGGTGATGATTGCGGCCTGCTTTGACCGAGGAGGAACTGAGGATGTTGTTGAGATTATGGCGGTCGGCTTGTTCGTCTGCCCATTTGCGGACCGTATTGAACATATTGCGATGAATTTCGAGGGACTCATCGCGGACAGCAGGATGGTGGAACGTGCGGAGGATGTCGTTCATAACTTCCTCGACGGGGACACCCGGATTCTGCCAAGCATAGAGAATTCTTGGGGTCACGTATTGGAGGATTGTGGTTGCAACTCGGCCGGCAACACCATTGAGTCTGTTGGAGAAGTGATCTTTGGACAGCATGGAGTGAGTCGGATTCGTACAATGAGGATCATTCCAGGGTTCGAATTGCTGGTTGGCACTCGACTATGGTCAATATTGGAATATTTGATAAGGGCAGTGACACTTACCTAGCATTGACTACACCACTGGATCCTTCTTTTAGAGACTTTGAGACAGCGTCGATGATGGGTCTCACGAATGGTGCCAGGAGTGACAATATAAAGATTGACAACGTTTCACTAATCTTTTCCACCAAGGCTTCGAGTCCTGGGATCTTGGCAATCGTAGCATTGATGGCTTTGACCACTCGGTCTCGGAACTCGAGGATTGGATAGATCTTTTTCGCAGTTGCGATAGGGTCAAAGTTCTCTGACATGCCTGGGACGGCATTCGACTGGGCTTGTGGCGGTCCCGCGAATGAGTCAGCATCTGCTCTTGCAACAGCATTTGCCTGAGCAGCAGATTGAGCTTGGAGATCTCTCGCAGTCGCTGCCAGCCCACTGCCTTGCCCCGGGACTTTGGCAAGAAGACCAATGAATTCTGATCCGCCGCCTCCGGAACCAAAGAATCCACGCTGGCCACCGCCACCTGATTGAGCTTGCTCGGCTCCCTTCAGCGCGAGGTCCATCTCCTCCACTTCAGTCTGAGTGAAGTGATCGGTTGCCTCACCGAGTACGGAATGGAGAAAGTCTACTGCGCCAAATGTGCCAGTAACCAAAGGGAATACTCGATGGCCTCTAAGATCGATCTCAGTTGCGGCACCAGTATGAGGAAACACTTCACGAAACCCCAGCTCACGAAGGGCCAATTCACAGTAGTTCGTATGGGCTCCAAAATCTTCCATACAATGAAGACCTTGGCCAAGGCACCTATAGTCCTAATCAGCGCAAGGCACCATTAAGAAAACGATGAACTCGCCTCAAGGCTTCACAAAGATCAGCCTCTTTTCCGCGGGAGTTACCAGCACCATTTGTATAGACGCGGCCGAAATGTATACTTCTAGCGAAGCTGAATCTAATATAGCCAGCGCTTGTGGCCCATCCACCACTCTCGTTGGCGATGTAGTTTTTCATACCAGTGAATGAATCAACTTCAAGCTCAACTGGTTGGATCGGACCTCTGAGACGAGGGTCATATTTTCTTGCGTCTGCGTTATCGGCATCTGTTACAAAATTAGTCTAATCAAACGGAAGATCCTTGCTTGGTGGTTCAAGTCTTGACGTTTCGAAATTCCAGCATCAGCCAAGATATTCAGGGGCTCATGCTGTCTTCGATACCGCTCGAAGACCGAGCTGAACCTCTGCAATCTCGGGGTATAGATTTCGAGCTGCATGGTAGTTTCTAGAATCAAAAGCAACTTCAAGTGGCATAGAGACTAAGACTCCCCAATTATTGAAGTCTATTTTTAAAGATTGTCAAGATTGAAAGAGAAGCCAAACACCTACAATCCTTTGGGTTGTCAACTATACAAGAAATTAGTGGCCTGAGCAAGTTGGTAGGAGTAAGTGACAAACTGTGTTCTTCTGGCCTATAAACACCGAGTCTTTCCTCTGTGACTTCAAATTCCTCTGTAGCATAGCCAAATGACAAAAAGCTCAAGACCCAGACCTACAAAATTCAGTAAAAGATAAAACCCCATTATTTAGGGAGTGCTTTTACCAGAATTCGGATAGTCGGTGCTGAAACACCTTTCAAGCTGCCGACATCAACGGCCTGTGAATAATCTGTAGCAAGTGACAAGCTTAGCAATGATGAACTATAGATGCAGGGCAGAATGAAAGCGAAGATAATGACCTCGTAGCCAATTTCCGAAGTAGACTCTTTTGACCATCATTGAAGTCCATTTATGACCCTTGATGAATGCCACTGTTTTCAGAAAGTCCTCGATATCTCCATGTCGAAAGTTGTTTCCCTCGATCTGTGCTATGGATGGGATATTCCCAGCACCGAAAGCAGCAGCTGGGGAAGGCAGGATGACAAGTATAAAGCATGATAGCAAGACAAAGGAGCCGAAGCTCGTGGGGGATGGTGCCATACTGAGAGATCGTGATGTAAAGACTCAGACAGCAACAATTTCTGGATAAGTATGACTTCTTATTTGAGCACCAGCAATATGGTTTTGCTCAGGACCCGTATTTTTATCATACCAGCTGAGCCACAGTCTAAGAGCTGAAGGTGCTCAGATTCAATTACAGGGCTGAATATTATGTAAAACTTACATAATCAAGCTATCCACGCCAGGGACCCGCCAGGGCCTGTACTAATTAGTCTTTGGACGGAAGCCACGGGCATTGCCACCGCGAAATGAAATGAGCATCAACCGAAAAATCTCCTGATAAATCACGTCGTTTAGCAGGGACAGCTGCTCATCTACTGTTCTGGAGGGAGTCCCTCATTCCTTCATTATATTTCCCTTTGGGCCTCTCTTCTGATCTTCAAAATTTGTTTTTTCGCCCTCCCGAGCGAAACCAGTGTCCGCCACCATGTCGCCCTCCCGCACTCTTCCTACACTCCTGCAGTCCGAAGTAGCTTCTCACAATGATGCAGAAAGCTGTTATGTTACCATAGGCACTCGTGTCTTTGATGTTACAGATTTCTTAGATAGCCATCCAGGCGGACCGGAGTTGGTATTGGAATATGGAGGGAAGGACGTAACGGATATTTTGAAGGACGAAGCGTCTCATGCCCATTCTGAAGCAGCATATGAAGTCCTGGAAGACTCATTCATTGGCTTCGTCACCAACGAGAAGATCATAAATGCTGCTGTCAAGAGTACACATCCCGACAAGATCATACCATTACCTCCCACGAAAGACGGATTGGAAGAATTGAGACGGAACGGGGCCGCCAAGGAAGTTCCGGTTTTTGCAGCTACTGGCATGTCATCAGAGCAGGATCTCACGAAGGAAACCGATCTTGCCATTGATTACAGGGTGCACAAGTTTCTCGATTTGAACAAACCATTGTTAGCTCAAATGTGGTTTGGTGGTTTCAGCAAGGACTTCTACCTCGAACAAGTTCATAGGCCCCGCCATTACAAAGGAGGAGAATCAGCACCATTATTTGGTAACTTTCTTGAACCGCTCTCGAAGACGGCTTGGTATGTTGTGCCCATAGTCTGGCTACCACCGGTCACATATGGTACATATACCGCGAGGGCAGGGTTTTCCAGCACAATCGAAGAAGCTTCCTACTGGTTTTTCGGCCTCTTCCTATGGACGCTGGCAGAATATCTCTTGCATAGGTTTCTGTTCCATCTAGATAAGTAAGTATAGTTGCAGTCACATACAAAAGGGTCAACACTCTAACTAAGAATCAGATTCCTCCCAGACAACCGAGTAGCTTTGACGGTTCACTTCTTGCTTCATGGCATTCATCATTACCTTCCGATGGATAAGCTTAGACTAGTAATGCCTCCCACGCTTTTCTTTGTCCTAGCTTTCCCATTCTGGAAACTTGCGCATGCCGTCTTCTACTGGAGTTGGTCAGTGGCTACAGCTGTATTTTGCGGTGGGATTTTTGGCTACATTTGCTACGACTTGACGCACTACTTCCTACACCACCGAAACTTGCCATTCTATTGGAGACAACTGAAGAAGTACCACCTTCAACATCATTTCATGGATTACGAGAATGGTTTTGGCGTTACTAGCCGATTCTGGGATCATATTTTTGGGACAGAACTTGCGCCACCGCCTGTCAAGACTCTATAAGACACCTCAACAGCAGCTGTACATGTTGTAGCAGTACGTCTGGGGAGCACCAGGCGATCTATATAATAGAGACGGCGTTGGGCATTTTGGGCGTTTACCAGACAGCATTCGCTGTTATGACACTTAATAGGCACAGGATTCATTAATCCTGGAGTCTTGTACATGATCATTAATACCTAATACTACACAATATTTTTTTTGAAGAATGTGCTTGTCGGCCGTGGTATGAACGTGAAAATTGAAGAAAGAGCTAGACACGCAAGCTAGCAGTCACATGATCTGCTGAGAATATTTTCTAGAACAGCTCGGTCGCTGCTGCGTCTCACAACAGGCAATCACGAAGTGCAGTAACAATTCTTCTTTGCCACCGCTTCCACCTTCAGCTGCCAATCTAGTATAGTTGACATTGTATACGTCTTAGAGCATTTGACTTTGGTTCTCCTACTACTGACTTCTTTATCATGTCGGCCCTGGATGTTGAGGCTCTCCTCGATTCAACTGCGAATGCCTCACCCATAGATCAAAATGGGACTTCCAAACCACGGGATGGAGATGATCGGCATAGATCTGAACGAATTGAACGGCGTGATCGAGATCGGCACCGTGACGGTAGCAGAGATCGCGAACGCGACCGAAAGCGACGAGATCGTAGCCGTGATCGTGTGCGGAGGGAGACGAATGGAGATAAAGAGTTAATCGGCACCCCCACAAGTGATCATGGTAGTGCTCATGGAAGTGTCAAGAGTAGGCGTAGAAGTAGAAGCAGAGATGATGATCGTCGACACTCACGTCGCCACAGAGACAGCCCCGAGGACTCCGGCCGCAGGGATGGAGATTATTATCGAGGGGGTGGACGTGCTCGCTCGCGCTCTAGGAGTCCAAATAGGTACTATCGACCTCGTGGAGATGATCGCCGAGACCGCGATGATACAGACCGCAAGCCAAGAGATGATCGCAGAGGAGGGCGAAGTGAAGGGCGCCATCAGAGCAAATCTCCAAAGCGAGAGAGCACGCCTCCCTTGACGGAGGATGAGCGCGATCGTCGAACGGTTTTTGTTCAACAGCTTGCTGCTCGTCTCAGGACTAAAGAACTCATAGCTTTTTTTGAGAAAGTTGGCCCAGTCAAGGAGGCCCAGATTGTTAAGGATCGTGTTAGTGGTAGATCCAAAGGGTACGTTATGCATTAGATTCATAGTAATTATGCTAACCAAAGTCTTAGTGTGGGCTACGTTGAGTTCAAACAAGAAGAGTCGGTCCCTGCTGCTATTCAACTCACTGGTCAAAAGCTCCTAGGAATTCCTATTATTGCTCAGCTCACGGAAGCGGAGAAGAATCGCCAAGTTCGCAACCCTGAGGCAACTGGTAACAATCCGAATCAGATTCCTTTCCATCGCCTTTATGTGGGTAATATCCATTTCAGCATCACTGAAAGCGATCTACAGAATGTATTTGAGCCATTTGGCGAGCTTGAATTCGTCCAACTGCAAAAGGAGGAGCAAGGTCGTAGCCGAGGCTATGGGTTTGTCCAGTAAGCTGTGTTTCAATTTCATAATATAGAGCGCTGCTAACATTGTAGATTCCGCGACCCTACTCAGGCTCGTGAGGCATTAGAAAAGATGAACGGGTTTGATTTGGCTGGTCGCCCGATTCGTGTTGGTCTTGGAAACGATAAGTTTACTCCCGAGTCTACCGCCAGTCTCCTGCAGAGATTCCAAGGGCAGAGCCACCAACAATTTCAGGGTTCTGCATTTTCCGGCGCTGGAGGGCGCGGTCCTCAAGCAGCCAGCGGCAGCAATTTTGATCGCGCAGGCGGCCGTGACAACGATAAGGGTGCTGGTGGTGCCAGTGCCCTGGATGACACCGACGTTGGCGGTGTAAACTTCAACAATTATAGTCGAGACGCGTTAATGAGAAAACTTGCGAGAACTGACGAACCCGCAACCTCGAATAGTCGTGACGAGAGACGAGAGATTCTAAAGCCAAAAACAGAGACCAAACCTCTTCCCGTCAACGTCAACATGGCAAGTCGGTGTGTTGTGCTCAAGAATATGTTTGATCCTACAGAGTAAGTCCCTGTTAGATCAGGAGAATCCAGTGCTGATGACTATCTCTAGAGAAGAAGGTGATGCCTGGGAAAAAGAATTGGAGGATGACGTTCGAGCAGAGGCGGAAGAAAAATATGGCCACGTTGTTCACATTGCTTTAGATCCGAACTCGCAGGGCGATATCTACCTCAAATTCGACCGAGTACAAGGCGGAGAGAACGCTATCAAAGGTCTCAACGGCAGGTACTTTGGAGGACGAATGATTAGCGCTACGCCTGTTGTGGATGCGGTCTACAGCAGTTTGTTCTCACGCACAAAGGCTATTTGAGATGCTAATTACGGCTTCGATACTTGTCTTTAGGGACGCGCCTGGTTCGTTCAAAGTCTTAGTCTAGGAATATTCTTTCTGACGGGCAGTAGACTTTCTTGCAGATGTCCTCGAGTTTACCCTGCCTTTCTATATTTCACGACTCAGCTGTGTCCTTCCGCCGAAGCTGCCGAAGCATGTCTTTCACATTCCCAAATAGGCGCCGCAAAACTTTGCTCTAACTTAGCGGTCGACATCCGGAATAGCACACCGTGCTTAGGTTTTGCTGATCTCGTTGCGCTACAGGAGTCTTTTATATCCGACCACGGCCTTTCTGCTCTTAATGCCTGAGCTCCTTCCGGATACCACTGATTTGCACATAGGGTACGAGACATACATAACGCATCTTTCCGTAAAGATATAAGCGTTGTTTGTTCAGCTAGTAGAGAATACAAAATAATTACAATACTTTTGCGGAGTCCCATTCTGTACCTATCATCGGTTTTCACTACGCCAATTTCGTTTTTATTAAACTTATCACGTCTTTGCAATTGCCGCGCTCGCCACCAACTATCTGCTAGTATAGCGACGTTGGAAACATGACAGCAAGAATGATTGGTGCCGCTCGAGTTTCCCCTCTTCACCCAAACTCTGACAGCTTGCGTGCCGGCCAGCGCCATTTCTCTTAGAGGCAAGTTTCCGCTGTAATAATTATTGGAAATCTGTTCCTTGGTGTTTAGCCTTTTGTGAATTCCAGCTATCAAGAAAGTCAAACTATCAAGGAACCAGTCAAACATCACTCACTAACACCAACGGCTTTCGGCCCTAAGTTGCCAATTATTCTAACGAGAGAGATCTAAAGTTTATCATGGCTTAAACTTATGCCTCGTCTAACTCTCTGAACTCACATATATCAGGAGCAGGATCGCCCGCACTATGTAAGTTTATCGAACGCCCGGCTTCGTTCCACCGCCAGACGTGACTACGACGCAATGCTTCGACACTACACACCTCTGGACAGTGAGATTCTATATGGTTACTATGGCCAGCACTAACTCTTCATAGCTTCGTTCACTGCAAAAGATGCCAGAAGTTTGTGTGACAGAAAAGGCTTCCAACCCAAATTAGCAGAATCAGTCCTGGTCGACAGCACTGCTGGTGTCTTTTACAAGTCAGCGCTCAGGAACATATATGCTGATCTTCTAGAACTTTCTTTTATCCCGTTCTCTGCTGTCTTCTTCAAAGCTAATATTAGGTAGCGATAAAGGCGCACGGCCATCCCGACGCACATTGCTTATCTAGGCAATTCAAAATCTCTACCAACTTGATTTTTCAATCTCTTCCGAAAGCAGGCATTTCTGATCTCTAACATAACACTATGGCTACCTAAATGATTCGAACATATAAATGTGTTTGATGTCGTTGATTCCCACATTGAACTAGCCCATCTGTCCTACTGAAAGTAGTCACAAAGCCCAAGCTAGTTTCACAACTAACAAAACATTCGCCAATCTCCATAGATATCATTGGGGGCGAATTTTGAACGGATGTATGAGGGGAGGCAGAACCGATTCACAGGGAGACGCCAACACAATTAAAACCTGCTCGTTGCTAGTTCGCAGCGTTTCCCAGGACACTTCCTGTCTCTGGTACATCAGCTGTTTCCTACAATTGGCAGAGGCGCCTCCGTTGTATTCTTTCATTGATACCCAAGAAGAGCAGGAAGATAATGGGTCGAAAACTTATACTTTCTCGCATCACCATAATTTTGCCCTCTCATTCACTCTCAGTCCTCAAATGCGACATTCCATTTACGAAGTCTCCCTCGGTCAGCCACGGGAGCAATGACTTGAACGGCCATCCTGCCCTCCCTGATTGTCCCCACCTCCATCTGACATTTACTCGCCCTCCACCCGCCAGATCCCCATACTGTTCCCATCTACTGACTCACAAACACACTCTACCAAACACCATCCACATCTTACGCTTGTTATAGTCGACATCTTTAGACGGAACTTCACATCTTTTACGAAAATACACCATCTACGCAGTACGAAGTGTCAAAAATCCTGAACGCCGACCTCTTCAGCAAACCCGGCAACTTTACCTTTCTTTTCTACCAAATCTTCAAAACGACTTTCACACCAAGTACTGAACTCTCATCATCGCAATGTCGCATAGATCCAATATCTATTCAAGCCCAAACTCCTCCGGTCTCGTGAAAGCCGCTGTTCAAACAGGTCGACAGCGAGGTGATTCGGCAACGCCCCAACTCAGATTCGCATTGCCACCACGACATTCTTCGCAAGAATGTCTGCTTAACATGGGCAGTAGTAATAACAACCGGCCCGAATTCCCCAGTCCAGAGTCTTTCGGCTCTCGCTCAGCAGCTTCCAATTATATCCAGCAAGACTATGGAGATCGCAGAGATTCGAGCGACAAGTTTTTCAACTCTCCACCTCCATATGGCCAACTAGCACAACAGAATCATCATCCTCCCCTTCGTAGCCGTCCGAACTTCAATCAAGGCCCCTTTCTCTTCGACTTTTCTCAAGACCAAGGGGCGCCGATTCACTCACGGCAAAATAGTTTTAGCACATTCCGGTCTGGTGAATCATCTCCAGGGTACGACAGCAAAAACTTGAGTTCTGCTATGACTGTGCGTTCTGGAAACCACATGCAGTATGCACAGGATCGGGAGCCTCCCACTTTACATGTGAGCTTGAATCTTCATTCCTCTCTGAGCACTCTGATTTGAATTGGTCATCTAATATTACTCATCGATCTCAGCCTTTACCAGACACCATCGCTGCTTTAAAGAGAAAACTCAGCAGGATCTCAGCTCCGCATATGTCCCAAGAAGCCCGGGAAGAGGTGCTACTTGAATTACAAAATATAGAGCAATTCTTCAACGAAGGTCAGCGACATATCCAGCAGCAGTTTGAAAGAACCCAAAAAGAGAACGAGTCCTTAAGAAAAGATTTGCAAAAGGCTTGTAGGCGTATCGAGTACCTTGAGCACCAGCTGGATAAAGCTACATCAAATCGATATCAACCAAATCAGACAACAGATGATCTTCAAGAGGAATTTGATAACCTGACTATGGATACAACAATAAGGGAAAGGAAGTGGCGGGAGGAACGAGAGACTCTGAGGAAAATAATTGAAAACCAGGAGCAGCAGATTGATGGCAAGCGCGCCTTGTGGCTATCAGCGAATCCGAACCCCAGTACTCGCCAGGAGACCATCAAATATCTTCGACTCTACGGGGATCCTTTACGATCCCCGTCGGAGCGCTCTAGAAAAGAAAGCGAATTTCTTTCGACTATCGCGACCCCATCGTCCCTCACCTCGTTCCAACACTCATCCGACTCTCCACCACCAATGAGACATCGAGCAAGTGGTTCTTCGGCCCCAAGATTGAAGCGCCTAGACTCGTTTTCGTCAGAGATTTCAAATCAAATTATTCTCAGATCTGATATGGGAAAGATGCCTCGACCACGTGTGGAAGGAGGTGACGTCGCGCCTTATCACCTTGGAAACGAGCAGGACTCCGATTTAGGTCCAGAAGCCAGAATCTACCAGGTTGAATTTGGAAAATTGTTTGCTATGATTGAAGGTTGGGCACGAACATATAGTGCCATTCCAAACCATCAGAAGGACCGGGGTGTTGCAGCGAGAAACCAAATAGCTTGGGAGCACATGATAAACTGCACGTATCCTGGTCGCCCCCAAGAAGCCCACAATCATATTCTAGCCCTACTTGCAGATAGTAATAGCAGGCATTGGTTGGTGACAAGGTTATGTGTTCAGTATTGCACCGAGGGAGTGTTGAGCATTAAGGCCTTCAAGACATACAGTCCAGCGGTAGCACGCACGATCGAGAAAGTTGCCGAAGGGTTGAAAGAACGAGGTAACTAGGTCTTCTCCTCTAATTATAAGATAATTCTCATAAGATGAACAGGACTGGCCAACGAAGCTCGCCAGAAGCTCGTGGACATGCAAACCAAAGCCGTTGAAGATGTGGTAAACGCTGAGGATTACAAAAACTTTCGCCTGAGAGAACTTAATCGTCATACGCGTAATATGGGAGAATTGACAAATGCCTTACTTGACGACAACACGGATCGTAATCGAGCTGCTATGGATGTTGGCCATATCGTCACGACTAGCTGGGCCTTGTCAGTCAAGATGCACACGTCACGCCTCCAGTTCCCTCAGAATTTTCCTAGGACAGCCGAGAAGTTCGTCGCAGCCACGATGATCCCCAAGGACAGGACATCTGCAGATCCTATGAGATTACAGGTCCAACAGATCAGAATCAAACTTATAATCACTCCAGTGATCACCATGCGCGACGATAAAGGAACAACAATTCTAGTCAAGACATTGCACAAATCCACAGTGCTTCTCATGGACTAAAAGCCATTCGAGACCGGACGGGAAAAGACTGCTCTACCTTACCTTGTCCAGCTCTCACTGGTACCTTCGACTGTTCTTGATGACTCTGGAATTCAGCATATCATGTACCTGAACCTCCTTACTCTAGCACCCGGTCGCTGTGGAATATCAGCCGAGCACTTCAAATTTTGTCCACAAGATTTGCTCTAGCGTTCCCCTATTTTTAGCAGTGCGCCAGCATACTGATGGAGTGTAGTCTCCCTTACAGGATGAATGCTGTCGCAATAGGATGCTGCTATTATCATCAGCCACTTCTCTCATAAAGTCGCTCAATAATGGCTGATTACACAAGATACTATCTCTTCCTTAATACACCTTTCGACTACTTGCAGGACTTCACATGCGACCACAGATGAATATTGGCGGATCACGCAGCTTTAAATCGGTATCAGTATTCATTACTGTTGCCTGCTTTTCACCATTAGTTCTGTGGAGGAAGGGTGTTCAATTACCTTCTCGCTTGGAGCATGGACAGCAGAGCTGCATAAACGCCTGAATAGATGGAAGCAGTCCTAGTGATAAATTTGGTCTCTACATCCTTGAAGAATATATCTTCTTGGATCGTA
Organism: Proliferodiscus dingleyae; assembly: GCA_003988795.1. Taxonomy (NCBI): domain Eukaryota; kingdom Fungi; phylum Ascomycota; class Leotiomycetes; order Helotiales; family Lachnaceae; genus Proliferodiscus; species Proliferodiscus dingleyae. Next base: position 96,313 of record QYAK01000008.1, read on the forward strand.
GCTATGGTTCTTATATGGCGGTAGACACGAGTTGTTCCTCCCCAAAAAAGTTTCGAGATCATTTTTCTCCCTGTCAAATGAGCAACATGGCTCGCAGATTTCCCTTTCCTTAGAATGTGCGCTTAATATCGGGGGCCATCTTTTATCATCAAAAAGCGGCCAAAAATATAAAAGGGATTCTCAAGATTTCGCTTCCAAAAGCGTGACTAAATCGCATAAATGATGGACGTACGATTTCTCGCTCTGAAGCTAGCACAAGGGTTGAGCGAATGTGAACGAAGCCTTTTTTGGTCCGCCGCAGAGAATCCAACTAATCACGATTCTGTATAGAGAGGAACCATTATTGAGGTGCAAGGATAATTCATTAGCTCTGGACTTGTCTAGCAACTATACTCGAGGCCCTTGTGTGAGAGTTTGATTATAATTTCAACATGTGATGTCGAAGGTATTAGACCACTTGAGCCACGCTAGCTCCACGCTAGCTCCACGAGAATCAACCAGATACGTTCATCTATTTTTAATAATATCATCCTCGTTTTATCATGAGAACTACATAAATTATAGATGATCAAGCCTGAATCTCATTAAATTAGGATAATTTCCTGCACTTGATGATCACTGGTTCTGAATAAGGCTCTTGGGTAAGGCCGATTGAGATACACTAATTTGTAAAAGCCAAGCTGCAATATTGAGTAAGTCTTTTCAGCTTCGGCCTATGGATACTGAGTATTGCATATATGCACGTATATCACATACGGAGAGGATTTTTGAAGAGGCAGACTTCTATTTTCGCTAATTTATGGAATTGCTTCCCTGGATCTAATGGTAATTCTCTCTGGGTATCAAGTGTATGATCTCTAAGCAGATTCTTTCAAGAAAAAAGGCCACCACCCAAGCGCCTAAGCGATGCAAATGTCCCTGTGTGCGCCGGAAGAGAAGAGTCATAATGTACAAAGGAAAGAAAAATCAGAGAAAGTGATCAATCGCGTGATCATCTGCGTGCTCTCCTGACCTCGCCGCTCGCGCGTCTCCGGTCAAGTCTCTTTACTACAGCACCGAGTACCTGCAGAATGTGTTAGCAGTTGTTTGAGAAGTTTTTCATGCGCTTGAACTTACAGCTTTTAGTATGCCATCGCCAGTCAAGCCCACGCCTCCCTCGCTAGAGCTGAGGCCGCCTGTCCAGGTGACAGTATCAACAATGTCTCGCACTCCACCATCGACTTCATCGCCAAGGTGGTCATCGAGCTCCTCGAGGGCTTCCCGGGCGCCCTCTTCGTTGCCAACCTGGAAGAACTGGACACCAATCTGGTAGGGAGTGGCATCGAGCCTGTCGAGTTTCTTTGCTGCGGAGAGGAGTACGGACTCGACATCGTCAGAAGGAACTCCATCGGTGAGAACAATGAGGTTCAAAGGCTTTGTCTCCTTCTCTGCGGCCATGTCTTTCTCAAGCTTGGCAAGGTAGGGCTTCAGAATGTTGTGCACTCTGGTGCCGGTGGGAGTGCCACCAGAGGGCCGAACCCGGTCAAAAATCTCGTTGACTGTAGCGGCTCTCTTGATAGACCTGTATCCACCAGGTGCAACACCTTCCGATGGCGCTCCAGGATTGCTTGATTTGTGGTTCAGAAAGTAGACGTCGATTCCATCTGCATCATGTTGTGTGACGATCGGTGCAATGGTTGAAAGTGCTTGTGCCACCTCGCGCCACGAGCGACCTGCCATAGACCCAGAGTCATCAATAAGCAGGGTAGTATCAAAGGTGCTGAGGAAAGTATATGGATCCTCGCCACCCCTAGTGGTGGGAGCTGGCACTGCTGGAGCTGGAGCTGGAGGTGCAGCAAGCTCGGATGGCAGGCTTGGCAGAGTTGGGCCAGATGCCTCTGTTGGAGATGGTGTATACGCTGGCGGTGGCTCGTTGGAGGGAACCGTGAAGGCGTTCATGCCAGGACGATCTGGGCGACGCGTGGGAGGTGAAGGGTTGGCAAGGGGACTTGGACTTCTCCTCGGCATTGCTCCCGTTTGCAGAGAGTCAGAAACATCCAAAGGCCCCCGGAACGAGGGAGTCGCAGGCGTTTGAATATCAGATCCTTGGGATGATGTCGTCTCTGAACGCTGCGAAGATCTGCTGCTCTTGCGGCTGATTTTGCGCAAGGAACCAAAGAGCGAGCGACTTGATCGATCTGGCACCCATGGGTTCGAGGCAGGCATGACTGGAGATACTGCGTGAGGCATGAGGACGGAGGTGATTCAAGAAGAAAGGGATGGATTGATAAAGGGGGTTGTAGTAGGGCTTGTTGGCTTGTTGGCTTGTTGGCTTGTGTCACTTGGAGAGGAGCTCCGGTGAATGTTTGGTTGTGCTTGTGCTTGTGCTTGTGCTTGTGCTTGCGCTTGTTAATGACAATGACAATGATAGCAATTGCAACAGCAGACCGCATCTTATATTCACGAACGTCTTCGCCTTCGAAGCAGCTTCGTACGAGTCAACATGCATGCACGGACTCATTCACACACTCACACACTCACACACTCACACACTCACACACTCACACACTCACACACTCACACACTCACACACTCACACACTCACATACCCACCTAACAAACAGCTCACGCGTTACGCCAGAGTGTCTGCCCTGGCTATGCGGGAGATCAAAGAACCCAGCAGCCGCCACTGGCGCATGATCTGCACAGGGGCGCGTCTGGAGACGAAGAAGGAAAAGTGTAGGAGAGACGTAAGATGTGAGGGAAAGGTGAGATGGGGGGACATGGGGACATGTGGACATGTGAGATGCGAGATGCGAGATGCGAGTCCAAAGTGTCAGATTCCGTGGCGGATCGAGGGCGCACAAGGCTGGCGCCTGGGTGTGAGGGACGAGGATGTGGGAGGTGGTAGACACGCACCATGATTGGCTCGCTTGGCCAGGCGCAGCCGTGGCCGTGGCCGTGGCCGTGGCCGTCCTCCTCCTGAGTCTGCGCTGCGCTGCGCCCCGCCCCGCCCCGCCCCCCTATCTACACAGCCTCGCGCAGCAGAACATCACATCACATCCCATCACAGAACATCACACATCGCAGCTCAACTCCACTCAACTCCACGCAACGCAATTCAACCACGGATCACTTCTTCCTCCGCTCACTCACTCACTCACTTACTTGCACAAAGCTATCCTCTGCTAATTAGGACTGTGCGCCTCGCACTCAATGCCGGCATCCCGCTATTCTGCCTCGCCAGAGTAGTGGCCTCGCGGTCCAGTAGGAGTCCTTCCATCCTTCCTTGGCTCCACTGACCCTCCACTGACACCCCACGAGCCTCCTTTCAGCCTCCCATCTAGACATTGTGCGTGTTACCCCACATGCAAAGTCGGATCCAGGGCTCTGGCTACAAAGATCGGACGAGCTTGGCAGATTCTTGGGGATCCTCCTTCATGCAGGAACGAAGCCGCCATGGCCTCATACACGGCTGTTTCAGGAAAGCGCTGCGGCCTGACAGATTTCAAGGCATCTTCACTTTGCGTTTCTACGGGCCTTCAGCCTCGTGCCAGGGGAAGTCGACGTGTGATTAGACGCCTTCAGACTTACTGTGAGAAAGCCGTGAACAGCTGAAATTCCTGTCTGTCTTGGCAGAGAGCCTTGCAAGTGTTCAGATGGCTGATGTCAATGTTGCTTTCGGTCTCCTAAGTGATCTAGGCACCCAAACAAAATTGACGTGTGCCGACGGTACCCAAGAGGGCGGCACCCTCAGCCTCGTATTTGGTCAAATGACAAGCCGTCCATGACTTCGTCTTCTGGGGCGGCTGCTAGGCCTCACCGAGCACGCATTTCAAAGTACCTTAGGAACACTGGCACGAGACTTTCGTTTTGGATTTCAACTCATTGAAGTAAAAGTATATACAAATGTTCCACTTTCCTTCGTCCCAAATTTGCATATATACAGAGAAATATGACAAGCATGTCAAAGGACAGTCTAGTTGACCACGATACTGTAAGCACTAGTCGTGAGGACAGCGTTCGATCCTGCATTCCATTAGCAGACTACTCTCAATTGCATTAGGAACGGGCCTACCAGAGAAAGGCTCGGTTCCAGCGCCGATACTCAAGAGATACTGGCTACTAGGGAAGCTATCACTGCTCTCCAGATATTTGAAGAAGCTCAAAATGTCACCAGAGAAGCTTGTGACCTGCGATGAGGCGACAAAGCTGTAGACAGTGGTGGAACCGTTAGGTCCTTTGTACAGTTTCCAAGACACCCCGTCAATAGTTGGTGTAGCGATGGGCGATCCAGTGCTAGAAATTGGTCCAGCCCCACCAAGGGCAGCGAGCCAGATCATAATCTCATACTCGTTGGATCCAGATGCAGAGGAAGAGGTGAACAAGTCGTAAGCTACATCAGCGATGATGTTACTTCCTGTATAGCTACATAATGCTTAATATGGTATCCTCGGACTATCATGGACAGACCCTACCTCCATTTCCATGTGGAAGGAATGCTGCTGATCGCGGAAATTTGCTTCACAGTCTGCTTAACCACTGCATTGGCAAACGATTTCACCTGACCTGCTCCGCCTGCCCAAGTCCAAGACGTGGACCATGCAAGCGTAGTACCGCTAACAGAATTGACAGTCGTGCACTGCGACCCCGAAGTCGCTGAGCTCTCACCCCACAGGTCTTGGTAGACAGTATACGTTCCAGTGACAACGGAGTCCCACTGTCCGCATACCGTAGTAGCACGCTTGTCAATTGTAGCGGTAGGCAGCGCCGTGGCGGCACCCGCAAGGACCAAAGAGAGAGCAACGTGCGTGAACTTCATGATTGCAATTGGGAAGTATAAGATAGTCAAACGTAAGAGAGATTTGCCAACTCTGATAGCAAGAAACCAAGAAGCGACTGACCTGTTTATACTTACTTCAGCTCTCGATATATGGTGTCATCAGCGACAAGATTAAAGGATAAACATTCCCCGCAACCAGTCATTTCCTAAAGATCATTTTTCTTAGAATATGTCCGCCAAAAAGACCTCTTAGACCGGCACTTGAATGGTATCCCCTGCGCCGAAATAGCGGGTCAGGGGTTCGATGTGGGGTAAGCACGTTTCGTGGCTCCCCCAGATCCCGCCAATTGGGTTCGTCTGCAGGTTTTCTTTTTTGTGGAAGATTGTGCAAGGGGAAACGGAAAAAATTGGTGGGAGTTTCCACAATTGGCAGAAAGAAGGTGTGGAATGAATTATTCCGTGGCGTTGCATGGGGAGAAGTGCTGTTTTTTCGTTGACAATGTGATCCGTCGTCATGAGGTTAAGCTTGCTGCTGACAGCCCTCGCTCGAATTGTGGTCGGAGTCTGTAGATCAATCAACTCTAATAGATCACATTTTGATTGCTCTGATGTGACGTGGCACAGCGGCTCGTACTTAGACTTTCTGTCCTTAACCTTGTCTTCCGCTGGGCTTCCTGCTGGGCTTCTAACAAGAATAACTACTCCAGGCATTTCGAAATGGCCATCATCACATCTTTCTCATAGTAAGGCAAGACTCGAAGACAAGGGTTCCAAGAGGGAATATCATGTACTACAAAATGCTAAGCTGGGTATGAACTATGTACGGAATAGATTGCCGCTAGTACTCATCCGTCAGCACCTTCTTCAGCGCGCCCATCTCCTTGTCCCACGCCTCAACCTTGGCCTGACTTGCAGCTAACTTTGCAAGTAGATACTGAACCCTGGGTGCCACCTCCCTTGGCTGCTTCGGCAAGCTGCCGAGCATATTGAGTTCAGCTTCATATTTATCTATGCTCTTCACCTCGATCTTGCCCAGCTCTGTAAGGACCGCGAGATCTAGCCTGCTCTTCAGGACCTTGTCTTCGCAGAGCATGCGGAACGCAGCTTGGTAGACGGGTCGTCCGGCTTTGATAGTCTGCGGCCGACCTTTGTAGCTTTTGATGCTGATGAGCTCGGCGGCCGATAAGGCCTCAAGCACGCTTTCTCCATTGGACGCAGTGCCGGATAGCGAGGAGGCGAAGGTATTAGACAGCAATACTTCGTTATAGCGTAGTTGCTCCTCTTCAGCGAGGGCCTTGACGAGGTACCATGCTTGCTCTGGAGACCATTTTCGGTCGCCTTTGTCGAATGTAAGAAGGTACATCTTCATTATTTCGGAGGCGCTTTGTTCAATGATCTCTGCAACGGCTCGTTTTGGAGTCTGGCCGGTCTTGAGTCTTCGTGCGAAGAACTCCAGGTCTGTCAGGCGACCCCCGAGCGTCTCTATGCATTCATCTAGCTGGTCTATGTCTCGTCGCCGTTGTTGTACAGTTAGCTTTTTTGCTTCGTCGGATGTATCGCTTCCGTCGGGGTCAAGATGAGTTAGCACAAATTTCTTCGCGACTTGGGGCTTTATATCCCCAAGAGCAATTTGTCTGAAGACCCTGTCGGGTAGCGCTTTACTTAGAGATTTCGAGTAAGAAATATCGTTCGTAAGGAAGATGACATGAGCTATGTTGGCCGTGGTCAGACTGGCTGCCCATTCTGAGATCTTGTCATAGACAACACTGCTATCTTCATTCTTGTGAAGGAAATTATCGATGACCACGACTGTGCGGCATTCAGGATGAGCTTCAAGCCAATCATCGTCCGTCAGTGCAGCATCTTTGTCGTCCTTATTACGGTGCTCGAGCGCAACTTGTTTTAATGCTGTGGCCGTATTCTGCCAGATTTTCCCAAGTTGTGCGTCGAGGGTCTCGCTGAATCCTGATTTGACGCCAATAGTACCTTGAGCCGCGAGATCAATCAGGCTGCTGATGCTGTTCATCCATGAAAATATTGGTCGATAATTTACGGCCTTAGCGGCTGCCGAAATGGTGGCACTGTCTCCTTTCGCGTCTTGAATCGGCTTGCAGTCTATCAGTAAAGTGTTCTTGCGGCCTTTCAATGCTTGATCGAATATGAGTTCTTTCTTTCCAGTCCCCCTTGGGCCTTGCACAACTATGAATGTGTCGGCAGTTTCCATGAGCCAGGTCTGTAACTGGTCAACAACATCTTTTCGATCATCCATAATCGCGCCGAGGCCAGCTTGTTGCGTATGGCGAGAACGGAATGTGAAAATATCCGACGCCTGACTTTTGAACCATTTATAAATACGGTTGTCCTTGATGTGGAAAGAATGATCGATATGAGTTTTGATGAAGAACGTCCGAATCGGGTCAAAAACTGCTACAGTGACTGTGGCAACAAGGGCGGCCACGGCAGGTATCACGACTCGTGGGTGATTGACTAACCAATCTCTGATCCAGTGGGCCCTCTTAGTCTGCTCGAAAGAAAGGCGAATTACTGCACTTCCTCCCGCCTCCTCAGCTACAAAACCATGCATGCAGTTCTTAGCCATTATCGCCTGACGCATCCTAGCAAAGTCGACGAAGGCGAATTTGGGTAAAATCTTGGAATCCGAAGGCTGAGACGTGATCTCAGCAATTTTTCCATATCTACGAAAGAGGCTATAAAGCGTTTCTTGGGACAACTCTGCAGCTTGCTTGTCTGGGCTGGTCGCCGTAAACTCAACCTTAATTCGACGGCTCGGAAATCGATGCAGATCCTCAAGCCAGGGTTCCCCTTTCACCAGGTACGCCTTTATTCTTCGGAATGGATTGAACCATGGTTTTATGGGGTTCTCTTTCAAGTAGCCCGTAACAAGCTCTAGCTTCTGATTAGTTATGTTTGAAAATACTTCCGGATAACACACCTTCGATCTCCTTTTCAGTGATACCGTCTGCATGAGAGAATTTCACAAAGGCACCGCTAGGAATGTGAGCTTATTATTTTTAGGCACGACTGTGAGACTCACCCATCTTTCAAGCGCGGAAGGATCTCTGTAACCTTCAAGGGAATTGATGATGGCAACGCCCTCCTGACTAGACTCAATGGCTCATATGAGCCAAATGTTTGATTATTGAAACGGACAAGAAGGTCTGATAAACTTGGTTCGCCGCGAAATGGGATCCGAAGAATCCAGTGTAATTTCAGAGGGAACAGATCTGTATGACTTAGCATACGAAATTCTGGTGAAAAGACAAAGTTCTTACTATCGAAAAAAAGAATTCCTTCATTTGCATGTGCAGTAATATGCCCGGTTGAGTCTTCTCCAGTCTCCGTACTTTCCCTTCGAACCCCTCTGTAACGTCCCACTCCAACCCTGGTATCTCTCCTCAGGCTTACACGAGTGAAATGCCCGACATTATAGAAGTTCCGACTATGAGCCCTTGTCGTTCTCAACCCAGGAAGGCTTGTCGGGTTGAAAAAGATGCGTCGCGTGGCCTGCATCTTTACCAAAAATGATAGTTCGATGGATAGGTCTCACTCATAGTATGTCCACCATTTTCTTCTCTATATGAATGCCACGAGTCTGCATTCAAAGCACGCGGGATTCAAATCTTCTTGCGAGCGCGACCGCGTCGACGATCTAAAAACCATGGCAGGGAGATGAACGTCATAAGGCTGAGAACAATCACGTGGAAGGCTTGGGTATCCCTGCTAAAACTTTGGTTTGCAGGTCCGGAATGTGAAGCGTTCTTCAGCCTCATTGACTACTCTTGGGCAATAACAGAATGGGCTGGCTGTGGTCTTCAACATCCTCTCCGCCTTCTTCTACACAGTCACTATCTGCATCGGTGCCCTCACCTCCACCTCCGAGAGAAGATGTCACGTCTTCACCACCTCAATCTAAAGTAGCTAAACCTTCCAAACCTCTCTCCTCCGAAGAACTTGCCGAACAAGAGCTTCAAACCTTCCTTCAGGAGCTGGATGCCGACAGCCGTCCATCGTCTACAAAGTACTCTCGAGTTGGTCGCAAATCTCCTCCGTCTACTCCTAAGAAAAACCCCTCAAATCTGCCTCTCAATGAACAACTCCTCCCCACTACAATGTCTTGCCGCGAAGCATTCGATGCTGCTTTCTATTGCAACTCCCTGGGGGGCAAATTCAACGATGTCTACCGTTATGGTGCTTTGCAACCCTGTTCCCAGCATTGGGACAAATTCTGGTTCTGCATGCGGACCAGGACGTGGTCAGGCCCTGAGAAAGAAGCCGCCATCAGAGAGTACTACAGGAAGGTGGAGAGGAGGAAGTACGCGGAGGCGAGTAGTGAGGATGTGTGGCAGAGCAGAGAGCAGAAGGTACCGGAGGGAAGCGTATGGACAGAAAGGATGGAGTTTCCTAATGTCAGCGACGAGGAGTGGAACCGGATGGATAGGGAAAGAAGAGAAGGAATTAGAAGAGAGATTGAGCTGCGGGGCAGGTGAATGGGCACTTCATGACGCGTTTTGTACAGATAGAATGCATAGTGGACTTCGAAGGATGTATGGCATGAAGACGGCCGAAGTTCTTGGTTTATGGACAAAATCTAATCTTTGCTAATATTTGCCTCTGAGAAATCTTGCTCCTTGGAGTAAATTACATAACAAAGCGCCGCATTGTCCTCTGGTATAAGCTCCACATCCAGTACAATAAGACCCCCGATCCCTAGTTCCCAAGATTCTCGGCCCAAAATCCAAATAGCTGTACTGACCAGCGCCTATCTCATTCAACGCCAGACCGTGCGATTTCACAATACTTCCAAAACCAACGCCGTTCGGAATAACAATCATTTTTCTGTACTTAGAATTACATAGACATACCATTCGCCATGCCCATATTTGGCATTCCCATACCTTGCTGCTGAGCCAACAGTTGTTGCTGCTGAGCCATTTGAGCCCTTCTTAATCTTGCAACTGTTTGCTGAGCATCGGTTTGGCACTGAGCTCGGAATGCGCTTTCTTGTTCTTGACTAACTCCACCGGGGTTCGCAGCTTGGAAAGCGACGATCCGCTCGCGATAGAATATCTGTGCTTGCGTTCGAATTTGTGAAGCTAGAATCTGATTTAATTGATTTGGCGGATGCCCTTGCTGCTGTTGTTGTTGCTGAAGCCCGTGGGCCTGAGCTTGAGCCTGTGCCTGCGCCTGTGCAGCCTGACGCATTTGAAATTGTTGGGCCTGTAGAGCTTGCATCTGCTGCATGTTCATACTTTGGCCGTGAGATCCGAAGTTATGGTTCATATTCGCTTGTTGCAGTCCTTGTTGGCCCATAGCTGCCATTCGGGCCGCATATTGTGCCATAGCATTGTTACCAGCCATTGGCATTCCTCCTTGCTGCTGCTGCTGCTGCTGCTGCTGTTGTTGGGCAGCGAGCATGCGAGCCTGCTGCGCGAGCCGGAATTGTTCTGGGCTGACACCCTGACCATTCACGACCCCGCCCATGTTCTGTGCATTTTGTTGTTGTCTTGCAAGCATTGCCATTCTCTGCTGTTGCATGAGGAGATTGGAGTTGTTCATTTGTATCTGACCATTCGGCATCATTACCGGAGTCTGTGCCTGGGCCATTGAGACTTGAACTGGGCTACCTTGACTCATTCTAGGTGTCTGGCTCATCTGCCGATTCAAAGGCGTGGACTGAAGGTGAGGAGTAGAGCTAGGCATACGAGGCGTTCCAGCATGACTCTGTTGACTTCTTTGTGGAGCCATACCAGGAGCACTCATCTGGGAATGATTCTGTTGTACAACTGATCCAGGCCGGGGAGGGCTTCCGCCCAAACTCGATGTAGAATGTTGCATGGGTACGTTGCCCATGTTGCCAACAGTCGGTGACGAGTGGCTTTGTGGCGTGCCGTTTCGAACAATAGGCGATGAAATCTGTGCTTGGGAGACCTGTTGCGTATGGAAGCGTTGCGGCTGCGTCTGTACACCATTGGCAATCATATTCTTCGCTGGCGGGTGTGCATGCTGAGCTTGCATCTGTGGAGGTAGTCCCTGAAGCCCTTGTTGAGATTGAGCCTGCTGTGCAAGCTGGCGTCGGCGGATTTGCTCTTGGGCTTGTTGCTGCTGTTGCTGCTGAATACGCATTTTGTCTTGCTCTCTCTTCTCGGACTCAATCCTCAGCCGTTCCCTCTCTCGTTCTTGTTGCGCTTTTCTCTCATTCTCCAGCAGCCTCTGCTTTTCAAGTCGCTTGTTCTCCTCATGTTGGTTTTTTATGTTTTCGAGAGTCTTGAATCTCTCGAAGCGTGGTTCAAAGGATGCTCCTCCGGCTTGGCCATCCCCATCAACCGGATTGCCGCCTCCTTGGGCATTGGCAGCATTGGAGGAAAGTCTTTCATCCAAAACAAGCAAGTACCGCTCTTGCTCCGCGGCTAACGCTTCATCTGCTGCCATTTCTGCAACGGTTCGTTTCCGACTCTTTGGAGACGGGGGTTTCTCTGAATGCATTGGGTGAGACAATGATTTCAACAGAGAAGCACATTCGGCGGCGCTGCGAACAGGTTCTAGAGAAAGTGGCGCGGTGGTAGCAAAGGCGACCTGCGCTTCTGCATCGTAGATGTTAGTACTGTTTAATTCCAGCTTATTCTTCCTCTGGCGCTTTGCAGGTGGCGCCATACTATTCTGAGGAGTGGGTGGGAGGATAGCCGTCGGTGTGGGAGGCACCGTCCCCGATAAAGGTTCCTGGCGAGAGTCTCTTCGCCCATCGCCACTTGATGAAGTATCAGCAGCTCTTATCGCAAGATCTACATGTGCACTGAGCTGTGTCGGCCGGAGAACAATCGTAGAAACTTTGGGCTTTTTGGGCTGAGTCGTAGCTTTACCACGTTGGGCATCGCCAGGAAAGGCAGGGGCGGGCATATTCTCCTTGTCTTTTTGCTCCGCTGTTTTTACCTTGTTGTCTCCGTCTGCATCTGGAGCGGATTTTTTCTTGCCCGAGACATTGATCTCAGCAGGATATGGTACATAAGAGGAGGGTGTGATGTGGTAGTTGTAGTTGTGTACAGAGAATGGAATCGTCTTTCCCACATTAGCTGTCGGCCGAGCTGCGCCTTGAGATGGAGCAGTTGACTTGTAGTCGTGTATCTGAACAATCATGCAGCCTTCATAAAATGGTACTTCTGTGAAGAACTCTACCAGATCGTGGGGAATCGTCCGCAGTTTGAGATGTTCGATCAGGATTCGCATTGGTGACTTATAGGAGAAGCTGCCTTCCTGCTGATCAAGACGAAAGTGCGTAGGGTGTAAGTGTACGATCAATGAGGGCGGTTTGTCACGAAATTTTCTAAGGATGTATTCGTCCGAGAGGACTGAATAATTGTCAGCAGGTGTGCCCCGTAGATGGGTATTCCATACCATAAGGAAGAGGCTCTACGGATTGAGGATGAGTAGAATCTCCAGTAAGACCAGCGGATCGTAGTCCACCACTGCCGTTTCTCTGCCCTCTACCTAGCAATTGCGCCGGTGGCTCTCGTCTTGCTCGGCTCGCAGATCGTGCTGCCGAATTATTTCCAGTACCGTTACTCGTAGCGGAGTTAGGAGGCTTGCTAGTATTAGGAAGTCTTCCGGCTGACATAGATGGTGATGGCGAGGAAGTCGAGGAGTGTATGCCGTTCGTCTGTATCCCAGGCGGTACCGGGCGCTTCGCCTTGGAAGAGAGCGACTGAACTGCTGTTGCAGATGGCGCCATCTTGGATATCCCACAGACGCAGCGCGTGATAACTCAAAAATGTCTGACAGCCAAACCACCCTCCTTCGCAATCGGCAAACTCAATAGAGTGTCTCCATGAACCAAAGGATAATGGCTTGCGCGTGCGGGGCCGAAAGTTGCAGATGGCGAGTTCGAGCAACCGGTCACCGCGCGCACAAGTGTGTTCCCGAGAGATACTCGATGGACTACTGCGACGAATGGGACAATGGATATAGCGGCGGAGGAGAGTGTCGTGCACCAGGTGGGTTGCGGTCGCGAGCGATGTCGTTGGAGCGGTGGCCCGCGTGACGTTTCGGTATCGCAGTCACGTGCAGTACCCTGAAGGAGGATTGATTGTGTAAACGTTGTCTCTATTTATCTTAGCTAAAGAAAAAAGGCCTTAAGGCTATCAAAAATCAATTTGTTACAAGGATTACCTCATAATTTAAAAATAACGTCTTGTAAGGAGGCTATCTCCAACGACTCTTATGGCTAGTCTCTTCAGATCTACTCAACCTTGCTCCTCAGCGCAGGCTTAGCAGATAATATACTTAATAACCATGCCACTGATCAGCGACTCAGATGTGTTCCATTTGAGCCAGGCCAAAAAGGTCAGCGATTTTTCAATTCCCCTTCAACTATGGTGAGTATGCAATCCTATCATGCTAATAAGGCGAAGTGAACTACAGTAGATCTGGGTAAGCTGGATGCTTGGTTATTACTCGATAACACCCACGTCGCTATGTATGTCCTACATACCCGGGAAGTTCCAGCAACAGTGCTCAGTAAATTGTAGATAATGCCTCCAAGAACAAGAGGTTGGCAGCACAGGAAGGTTATATAACTTTCGCTAAAATGGAAGATATGCCTTGTGCTAGCAAGAGAGATTCTCATGCGATAAAAGTTCAAACCAGAACTCTCTGTAAGGTTATAGAGACAGCTCTTTTACTAGAAAAGAATCCCTTGCAGAATCGAAATTTCACAGGGTCAAAGCAGACTAGAAACACGGCCCCTTTGTTACAGAGATTATCAGGCAGTACCAGAGCCTTAGAGGTGCTAAACCCCATTTGTATCGGTAGATAAAACGGTACAAAAGCCTGGGAACCTTTATTCAAAATATTCTTCAATGGCGCTTACAATGGTGCGTGATGGAAGCAATTCCAATCCTTTCCAGTACATGCCAATAATGCTAGTCAATTACTCTCAAATATAACTCATCCTACCTTATAGCTGCTTTTCCACCCTCACAAGACAATTTTATATTCATATCACTTGCCATTGACACAACTGTAACAGCAGGACGGATCCATCACTGAGCAGACGGCCAAGACTAATGTTAGGTAAATCCCCCGTTGATACAGTGATATATAGAAACAGAATTGAGAGGGAAGAATGTCTCAATTGATTCGCTTTCCATTATGAGCAACTACCTACTTACAGTATTTACCTGACAACCGGGTCCTCGCAAGACTATGTGCACAATCTACGTATTAATGATCCTCCTACGTAGCTGGCGCTACGGGCTGCACTGAAGACCTTGCTTATCATAAAATTTTAGTCCGAGAGTAGAAGCTAGCTAATAAACTAAGCAGGAGACGAATGCAGCCGAAAAGATTGTTTGGGCCACTCACATCTGAGACAATATTGATAGCGTTCTCAATTGGCTAGCCAGAACTATTTCGAACTTAGCTTACCAACCGTACGAGCGGGAAGCCGCTAGCCTTAACTTCTCTCGCAAATTTGAATGAGGTTACCACGGAGGATGACAGCTCTGGCGTCTCTGGACTTCGTAAAGTATAGTCTCGATGGTTGATCAGCTTGAAAATGTATTCTAGGTTGAAGGTACCAGTTCATGAAAATCCGGTCCCAGATTTGATTACATAGTGAAATGTATAGCTAACCTTCTTATATTGATTTGGGTTCAAGATGATTATCTACAACGGTGAATTGGTATTAGGTCTTGACTGCACTAAGAATACGAGCGTTTTCCGCGCACAGATGATTGCGGGCGAGTAGCGGCCCCGGAATTTTCCCCTTTTGATTCTGCATTTAGGCAGCAGCCGATGGCTCGAACCTCTCGTATCCTTACAATGTAACGCATCTATTGTTGAAAGGTATGACAGACAGAACACCTTTCCCAAAATGTATCCACCCGCTACTGTGCGAATTTGCGCTGAGCTAAGGCAGCCTTATCCAAAGGCATAGATGCAATGTCTCATAGCTGAAATTGGAGCTGGATGGAGGGACGAGATCTTGGGCTACCGTACTATGCATATCCTAATGAGTTCTGTGTACATTTAAGAATCTCGCATTTGTCTCTCTTGGGCCCCTTGTCGACGCCTGCCGAGAAAAGGGGGGTGATCCACGTGACGATATCATAGTAGACTCTGAAATAGATGAGCAGGGCAGGTAAGACAGAATGAGAAGCATCTCATCCTTGCTGGCCCGAGAGATACTTTTCACCCACGTTTTTCAAACGATTTAATCTCTGTACGATTAAAAACAGACGTCAGCTCCTAGTCCCGCGTTCTCCCCGGCTATTCTACCCTAGCCGTTACATTCATCCTCGCCAATCGGCCTCTCAATCATGAGCCTACGCTGCATAGGACAATATAAATTTCTCATTGATACTTTGCTGCCTATTTAAGCTGGCTTAGTTCGATTGCCAAGAGCAGAAAGCATAAGAAAGTTTCGGCGACCGCAGAGCCTCTAGCCATTTTTGGTCGATATTCACACCGGAGGAAATAGATTCTCCGACCGTAGCCATGGAACAAACAAGTTCCCTTGTGATTGAATACCATGATTCGGTTATCTTCCACGTGCATATAGTTTCTAGCATAAGATCGATTCACGAGGTCCATAAGTCTGAGCTAACTAGCAAAATCCTTCCTCGTTGATATGAAAGCTTCTTCCCTTGTCCTCAGGAGAATAGTCGATTTTCCAGTACTCATGTCCCATAGACTTCAATCACGGCTTTTCTCGAAGTTCGGAGCTCAGATTATAATTCTCGACGTAGAAGAGATCACGGGCAGCCACCCAAGATGGACTCTTCCCAAGTCCTTTTCTACTTAATATACTTCGCACTTCTGCCATGTTCTGCCAATGCAAATTCTCTATTCTGGTTCCTCCCGAACGCACCAATTACTAGAGTATACGGTACTCATTTCCTCAGTAACGTACTACACTGACCTCGTCGATCAGTTCCAATCCACAATGGTAGTTCCTTCGTACCCTGGGGGAGGTCTACATGCGATTTGGCCTGGCCTTGAGAATGATGCTGCTGGTTTCGTTTTTCAGAGCGTCGTGAGTGACTCAAATGGTGCTGGTGGCTGGACATTCTTTGTCGAATACTGCTGCAAGTAGGATTCACCTTGACTACGGCTTAAGTTTTATGCTGATCCTTCAGTCCCAACTATGTTGCCACGCCAATCACAGGTACGAACGGAGGTCCTCTCTCAATTCAAGACCCCTGATCCACGAGTAGTCTATCCTGGCGATACTATCACAACCACTTTTACATTAGAGAATGGGTTATGGTCCGATGCTTGGTCTTATGTGCCAGGTCCTCAAGCAAATGGACAGCAGCGGCAAAATGGCTCAACGTCGAATACATTTTGTAAGTTCAGTGATAGTGTTGACCTAGTACAATTCAATAAAGAAATCCGAAACTGATCTGAATATGATAAGCAAATGAAGGAGCTCTGACTAGGGTATGTGAACTGCCACATATTGTAAAGCATGAACCTCATTAATCATAGGGTATTCTCGCCGTTGAGCTGCAAAATGGGGGGACATGGGACTTCGGTCAAGTGCCTTGGACCGACATATCTGTAACTGCGTCAACAGCAATATCATGGTGTTCATCAGGGTAAAGACTTCCCGCTATGGCACTATTCATAAGCTGATTGCTTCTAGATATGCTGTCAGCGGATTGAACTATCAAGTTACTGGTGGCCAAGTCATCTCGTCAGGATCATCGACAACCTGCACCTACCCACGCCTTCAGTTCATCGGGCCAGCATAAGGTTCACCATCCCTCCGCCGTTAGTTCTACGCATGATGGACGGCGCATTATCAAGGATATATGATACATATTTGGAGTATGAGACCTGAATTTAGCGAGGACGTTAGGTGTTGAGGGGAATCGTCACTTGCGAACCTTCAGTTTTCCAAAGGTGTTGGACACTCGGCATCAAGGGGGTGGCTCTATGTTGTATCAAAAGAGATACACTTCTAAATTGGTGCCATTCAAAATGAATTACGGTATTCCCCTGATGGCAATTCAGTGATTTAACAAGTTTTTGTCAGAGAGTGAAGGCCTAGTCCAAAAAGTAAGGTAGAAAAGTACATGACCATGGCTGATATCTCTCAAGGCGTAATGACAACCATATTTCCCGACCCAGAAGATGCTTTCGCAACATCGAAAGCTTCTTTCCAACTTCCCAATCCATATTGTTTCACCTTTCGGTCGGCCTCTCTTCCAAGCTCTAACAGCCCTATCTCAACCATCTTGATCAAGTCTCTGATATTCTCTCGGCTATACATCCATTTGCCCTTCAAAGTCAAATCTCGATGCACCATGACAGAATGCGGAAGAGCCAGGTCCCCTCGCAATCCTCCCATCAAACTAATTCTACCTCCATGTCCCAGCGCCAAGATGGCACTCCTGAAGTGCGTAGAGGAAATGGCGGCCGCAGGCGAGATGTCGAAGTATGCATCGATCGGGCCGTACTGCTGAAGCGCTTTGAGATCCGCCTCCATATCTCCCGTGATGGGTACAGTATCCACCCTCTCATGCTCCCTAGCTAGCCTGTTCAGCACTTCGACATTCCTTCCCATGGCCACGACCTTGGCGCCCATCGCCAGCGCCACTTCCACAGCGGCAAGTCCAAATGGCCCCGTTGCAGGGGCAATAATCACCGTCTCTCCAGGCTTCAACTCAATATCGCTCAGACCACCATAGGGGACTAACATTCCGCCGATGCCTACCAAATCCTCGACTTTATACCCAAACTTCTTGAACAGTTTCTCTTCATTGAGGGGATAGCAATTCTCCAGCGGGACTTTCGCATACTCGCCAAAAGTTCCATCCCGCCACTCCCCTCTCATGAGGAGCTTGCTTGCCTCATCGTGGCCGTCATGCAGACCTAAGAGAAATGCAGCTCGCTCGTCATCTCTGCCCTTAACAAAGCAATCTAGGAAGACTAATTGGCCGGGAGAAAGAGACGTTGCATCTGGTCCTACGGCAGCAACACGGGATATGGCACTGGTACCAGGGGTAAAGGGTGTGGGAAAGGGGTAAGGGCGGATGCCAGAGTAGACGTCTCCCATGTAGGAGATGACTGGGGCGACTAGAGTACGGGCTGTGAGGGATCCGGGACCGGGAAGAGGGACGTCTAGGGTCTTGACTTCCAGAGGCTCCGAAGTAGATGTGAGCACAAGTGCCCGGTGTGTCTGTGGAAGACCTTGGTCTTCAGCCATCTTTTGATGTTGGGGTTCACTAGCAATGTTAAATGCTTGTTTGAGAAGATGTGTACAGAGATTCATAAATTGCTGGTCTGGAGGGTTGCCCAGGAGCTTTATATACCTTATTCCTATGGCCACACATGATACATCTGCTTCACACTCTGCCAATCATCAATGCACGAGCTATCTTTCGAGCCCAGTCAGGAATATGGAGGAAGAGGCGAGGAACGATCATTTTGGAGGTTTCTGGAGTTTGAATGCTGTATCCGTCGGAGGGTCCTTAAAGCCGGAAGTCTCCGCCATTTAGCTCGGAAACGTTTCTTGCAACTTTGTCGACATGAAAACTGTGGCCCTTACGTTAAGTCGATAAGCGAACGGCAAATTTACATATTCGAGTAATGAGTAGTTAAAGAAGCTTTAGGCTATTATGATACGTTTTTGCGGAATGGAGGACGCGAAATATTGTAGATATGTGGCCTGGTGTGCTGTGCAAGCCTTGAATGCAATTGTCTGGGCTAATACGGCATCTCACCTAATCCTGGAAAAATTGATACAAATTGATGGAACGTTGAGACTTCGGCCTAGGGAGGCTCGTGAAACATTGTTCATTGAGAACATAAAACTATGAAAGACCAGAATTCGAGCCTCCTCCGGTCGTGGTACTTATCTGCGCCTTTCGCCATTTCGCCATCTGAACCCCGTATCATATCCCCGCTCAGACTTTCTTAGAACTCCTGAGATGCGTGAACCGAAACCTGACCTATACCGAAATCCTCTCTTGATACGCCTCCCATGCCTTTTTCCTATACCGCTCAGCTTCTCTGACCCGGTTATCAGCCTTGATAATGCCTCTTCCCACAATGACAATATCGTTACCCATCAACCCTACGAGTTTTTGCGGCGTATTGTACTGCTGCCCCTTTCCGTCACCCTTGATCTCCGCATCCTCATCCTCAGCTTCCGGAGGGAGCTGGCAGCCCGGCGTCATGCTTACGAATTGGTCACCTGGTTGTGTGTTGAGTGTCTCCTGTGATATAAAACCCATCACATAACTATCATGCTTCCTCGCAGCCTCTACACACGCCTGTGTGTACTCTTTCGTCATGAAATTTCCCGCAGTACTCATTTGTGCCAGTATCAAGAGGCCCCTCTCCATCGGCGCCTCCTCAATACCCCGATACACCTCCTCGCCCCCAAACCCCTCATCCCTCCTTGGACTATTTGCAGGCTCAAAACGTTGGCTCACAGTAGTGATAGAGACAATGCTGGCTTTCCTCCCATCTCTCGCGATGGCGGGCGTCATGCCCTCCTCTTCTTCCTCGTCCTCCTCTTCCTCTTCATCATCAGAACCCCTGGGCGTCCCAATTGAGATATCCGTCGTGACCTCATACCTCTTCCTCTCTCTCCACCGCGCCGCCGCGTCTGCCAGCGCATCTACAGCCGCCGCCCCTGGGATCATGTTCACATTCGTGATGTGGCTCCACTCTATGATCTTCGCCGTACCCTCTACATACTGCATCTGCACTGTATTGCCTATATCACCAAACTTCCTGTCCTCGAAAATCAGAAATCCGTGTTTGCGAGCAAGACGTTGCAGGCGTGCGCCGGTGCCGGTAAGAGGCGAATAGTCCCAATTGGAGACGAGGTCGTAGTGTGTTTTCAGGACGACAATGGACGGTCCAACAGAGGAGGCGAGGGAAAGGAGGTGTTGGGCTGTGGTGACGTCGGCCGAGAGGCAGAGGTTGGATTTCTTGAGGGTCATGAGGCGAAGCAGGTAGGAGGTGAGGGGGTGCGAGGCATTGAGCGCTCGTTCAGAGAACGACGTCCGTATCATGGCATTTGGAGGCTGTTTGGGCGCCATCGTCGTGCTTTGTCACAAAGTTGGAGGGAGTTGGAGGTTGAGAGCTGAAAGATCGTGGGACCAACGGTTTGGCGTGGTACGCGACTTGAAACTAAAAAAAATTGTTGGTACTGTAAGGAGCTGTCCCCCAACAGCGCCGCCATGATTAAATATACACTTCTCACCCGGCGGGCAGGTGTCTTGACAAATGGAAGTCGAATGATAGAGATGATGCCCAATTCAAAGTTGTTGCAATTATTGTGTCACGTTTCACACTCATCACATAACAAGCATCGGGAACATAGATTAAAGTCTGCGACTGTATTTTAGTGTGCTACTATTGGCTGCAGTCTGCAGTACCAATTACAAGCACTGGATTTTCGAGTATATTATCATTCGTCTAGAGGAAATTTCTGGGCGCGAGAGTTGCTGATATCGTAGCGCACTAGTGGTCAGCATGGCGATCAGCTTCTAATCTTGCGATCTGTCGAGCTATCCACCCAAAAATATCAACTGGGGCAAGAGCGACTGACATCACTTCACATTTACTATGGCATCTTAAAATAACATTTTGTAA
This sequence comes from Proliferodiscus dingleyae, assembly GCA_003988795.1. Classification (NCBI taxonomy): domain Eukaryota; kingdom Fungi; phylum Ascomycota; class Leotiomycetes; order Helotiales; family Lachnaceae; genus Proliferodiscus; species Proliferodiscus dingleyae. The sequence continues at coordinate 116,702 of QYAK01000008.1, forward strand.
GCAGCACCAATAGCGACATACGCCCAGCAATGAAAGGAAAATAGCATTACATACACACGCAGAGGATACGCTATTAAAGTGTGCACTAGAGCACGATGTGGAAGGCATTCATGGATTGGGCACTGCGTGAATATTCTGTAGATGATGGTAAATCAAAATGTATTGGTGAAATGCTATTACAGCCTTTGCAAACCCACGGCATGATCTATTTTCGCTCGCTGAAAAAACCACAAACTCCATTTCCCAGACCCAGGGTGATATGCATTTAGTCAACCTCCTCCACAGTAGGTCCATCATCATGAGTGGCACCCGGTCCTCCGGCACCCGCACCTGGGAAGCCCCCTGGTCCGCCTGGCATACCACCAGGCATACCTCCAGCTCCTTCGCCGCCAGCTCCGTAGAATTTCCTGGAACAATGTTAGTATATATTGGAGAACCTAATGGGGGCTATGAAACATACATCATGATAGGGTTGGCAACGGCCTCTAACTCCTTCTGGTGCTCCTCGTACTCCTCCTTGGTGGCTTGTTGAGATTCATCTAACCAGGCGACAGTCTTGTCAATCTCGGCCTTCAAAGTTTCCTTGTCGGAAGCCTCGAGCTTCTCGTCGACCTTAGAGTCGGACAGGGTGTTCTTGAGAGAGTAGGCGTATGACTCGAGGCCGTTCTTAGCGGAGATACGGGAAGCCTCGGCCTCATCTTCGGCCTTGTACTTCTCAGCCTCAGCCAACATACGCTCAATCTCCTCCTTAGATAGACGACCCTTGTCGTTGGTGATGACAATCTTGTTCGACTTGCCAGTACCCTTCTCAACAGCGGAGATGTTTATGATTCCGTTAGCATCCAAGTCGAAGGTAACCTCGATTTGAGGAACACCACGAGGCGCAGGTGGGATGCCAGTAAGCTCGAACTTGCCCAAAAGGTTGTTGTCCTTGGTGCGTTGACGCTCACCCTCGAAGACTTGAATGAGCACACCTGGTTGGTTGTCGGAGAAGGTGGAGAAGACTTCGGATTTTTTGGTAGGAATGGTGGTATTTCTGGGAATGAGCTTGGTCATCTGGCCACCAGCGGTTTCGATACCCAGGGACAATGGCGCAACATCAAGCAAGAGGATCTCGTTAGTAGACTTGGATGAGGTGTCACCTGACAGGATAGCAGCTTGGACGGCAGCACCATAGGCAACAGCCTCGTCGGGGTTGATAGATTTGTTGGGCTCCTTGCCATTGAAGTAGTCGGTAATGAGCTTCTGGATTCTTGGAATACGGGTGGAACCTCCGACAAGAACGATCTCGTGAACCTTTGATTTGTCGATCTTAGCATCAGCTAGCACACGATCGACTGGAGTAGTGGTAGACCGGAAAAGATCTTGGCAAAGCTCTTCGAAACGAGCACGGGTGATGGAGGTGTAGAAATCGATACCCTCGAAGAGAGAATCAATCTCAATTGAGGTCTGAGCTGAGGAAGAGAGAGTACGCTTGGCACGCTCGCAAGCAGTGCGTAGACGACGGAGAGCACGCGCATTGCTAGATAGATCTTTGCGGTGCTTTCTCTTGAATTCGTTGACAAAGTGGTTGACCAATCTGTTGTCGAAGTCCTCGCCACCCAGGTGAGTATCACCGGCGGTAGACTTGACCTCGAAGATACCCTCTTCGATAGTCAGGAGAGAAACATCGAAAGTTCCTCCTCCGAGATCGAAGATGAGCACGTTCCTCTCACCTTCAACCTTCTTGTCGAGACCGTAGGCAATGGCAGCGGCAGTTGGCTCGTTGATGATTCTGAGGACGTTGAGGCCAGCAATCAGACCGGCATCCTTGGTGGCTTGACGTTGCGAGTCGTTGAAGTAAGCTGGGACAGTGACGACGGCGTTATTAACAGTTCCTCCAAGGTATGCCTCAGCGGTCTCTCGCATCTTGACCAAGATCATGGAAGAGATTTCCTCTGGGGTGAATTGCTTCTTCTCTCCCTTGAACTCCACCTCGACGAGGGGCTTTCCTCCACGGTCAATGACGGTGAACGGGAAGTGCTTCATGTCGGCCTGGACCTCTTGGTCTGCGAACTTGCGTCCGATCAACCGCTTGGCGTCGAAGACTGTGTTTTGAGGGTTCATGGCGACTTGGTTCTTTGCGGCATCACCAATCAGACGTTCTGTGTCGGTGAAAGCAACGAACGAGGGTGTCGTCCGGTTACCCTGGTCGTTGGCGATAATTTCGATTCTGTCATCACGGAAGATACCCACACAGGAGTATGTGGTTCCGAGATCGATACCTATGGTGAGGCTGTCAGCGAGAGCTTCGTTGGGAGCTCTGTGGTGAGGTGAGTACTTACCAATGGCTGGTGCCATGTTGAATTGCTGCGTGGGTGTAGAGGATTGTAGATTCTAGCGTCAAAAAGAAAAGAAAGTGTGATTTGCTTCGCGGGGTATCAAAACGAAGACTGGATGGTCAGGTATGAGGTATCTTGAGAATGGAGGAAGAAAAAGTGTGACAGTGTGCGGGCTGGAGGTTTTATGTGCGTCGCCCAAAAGACGTAGAAGCTGATGGAAGTCAAGCGAACGACGTGGAAGGGGATGGCGGGGAAACGGCCAGACCGCACCAGAACGAGCTTGAAAGGTGGTGAAAGAGCTGGACACTTCTTACCTCACGTATGTATCTAGAGTACGAACCTTGGAGAATGATGAGATCTTCCTATTTTTCTCTTGTGATTTTTCAATTGATTCTTCGCATCTGTCCATCTGTTGCTGTTGCTGTTGCTGCTGCTGCTGCTGCAGGAGGAGCCGTCGAAGCTTCTGGGCCGACTGCTACATGCGACTGGCCCACTGCCACACCGCCAATGACGTACGGTTCCCTAGGCGACAATCCGGTGAAATTTTCCAAAATTTTCGCCCCTCCATCGCATCACGTCTGCCCCACTATGATCTTGATCATGATCAGATCATGATCTCTTCAACCATCGACAACTTTCTCGATTCCTCTTCTATTCTTCTGTAACCTAGTGTCAATGCCACTGTGCTACACCTCAGCCTGTCCAGATGTTTGCTGTGCACATAACGTGTCACGGGTAGCTACACGGCTTACCGTGAGTCACTTGTGTGCTGTTCGAGGCTGCAGAGCCAAAGAATGCCTGACTGCTTGCAGCCTGGCCTCTGGTGCCGCGCCCATACCAAAAGAACAAGGTTGCGGGAAATAATCCCAGACCCTGATCACGTGCAGCTCGTCTTCCCTTTCTGTGTTTTCGTTACCACGTGGTATCCTTCTTGGGCAGCGCAGCCTCACTTTGGCTGCTCAGACCTCTGATGAGATCTAGATGAGATCCATAATCTTCAATCTTCCAACATCCACTCAGATGCTGCGGCTCTTCCAATTAGGGATGGTGGAGTAGATAAGAGCCTTTGGAGACGATCGATTGGTTGAAGAGTCTGCCCATGGCTCAAACGCGAGGAGGTCAGTGAAAGTCATAGGGCACGAGAGACAAGAGAAATGAGGAGCTTCACCGGACAAGCTCCATCAAGCAGCTATAATGCATTCTGTCTGGTCTTTCCACGGCATCTTGCCTTGACTTATGCTCGTCGGTGAATTTGGCTCTGGGCCTGGCTTGCCATGCCATGCCATCCCACGTATAGTACTACAGTACTGTCTCTCTCACCTGAACGACAGCATAGCATAGTACCATCGTCTGACCCTTCTATTTAGTTATTTATCGAGCTTGAGCATTTATTTAATCTAAATCTAAAATTCTCTATTGTGTTGTTTTGTCATTTTAGTACGTAAACTTAATCAGCAGCATACTAATTGTGTACATCACGAAAATGTTCTCCACGTATATTCGTATTTTCACGAGTCCAAGTGACTTATCCCCTCTGTTCATAGATGGAGATATCAATAATTTATTGTGATCTCAGGCGCAAAGAGTGAACGCAGTTACGTCACGTGGACTGAATCCTCATCCAGCTTGGAGGTACTGTGCTAGCTAATTGGAGTCGATGGATGTCAAATATATCTTGATCTGTCCTTAGTGAATTCTCTATCGCTTGATTCACCATTATTGTTATAACACAAGACTTATGCATCATTGATCAGTCCTTAGTTTATATTGCCACATACATTGCCTCTAACGCCAGACATCCTCCCCATGACTTGGGTCCATCACCCTGTCCATGAATGTAGCGATATTTTGGGCTTGACCAATTCCCATTTCATCGCTAATGTAATGTAATATCTTCTTGACATATGTCCGGACGGTGGGTGTGGAAAGATGCGAGTTAGCTGCTATGACTGAATGACTCGTCAGGCACAAATAAGACAGAGTAAACAGAGAATGATACTCACGTAAGGGCCAAACTAGAAACCATCCGCCCATGGCAGGATAGTCTGGATCTCTAATGAGGGTCGACTCCTCGTGTCCCAAATGGGGTTCGAAAGGTAGTGATCCGGCTTCCGTCAACATGTCCATGAAGCTGATGTGCATATCCAAGCCATTCTCAAGCTGTAATGGCGGAGAGATCGATCTAATGGTGTTCTGAAAAGGCTTTCTATTTACAAAACCTAGGTGTTGTGGAACGCTGTGTAAGATGTCGTCTCTTAGTTTTATGAGATTATCGTTGCAGGTTTGGACTGGCGCCAAATATTTGGATGATGTGGATGGAGCAGATTCTGCTCCAAGGTCTTTTGCAAGACAGGTCCTGATTGCTTGGTTGAGGAAGATTCGTGCTGCACGAAGACCATTCCAGTTCCGCACTATGAATTGGTCGTTGTAGATATCATAGTAACCATCGTATAGAATATCTGCATTGGTGGGCGTATACACGGACTCGTATTCCCATCCCTTCGGAGGCATATCAGAGAATCCGGCTAAAGTGTGATCCAATTTCTGGCAGGCTTTGATGATATCTGAACTTTTGCTCAAAGTTCCATCACGAATTTTCGCGCGGACTATAGTAAACTCATCGAGTGTTATCATGAGACGAGCCGCTCCAGACGACCTCATATACCCTGAAGCGAGAATATTAGCTCCATAGTCAAAGAAGATGCACCAATTAGAGCAAAATCAATTGGGAAAGAGGAATCCCTCTTATAATTGATGAACTAGGATGGAAGCGGGTTGTAGAGCCAGTGACTAGTTCTAGATTGGTGTGTTCATTCGAGTTTAGAAGTAGGGAACATCCTAGGAAAGTTGCCAGAGAAGAAAAACTTACCGAAAGCCTCATTTCTCAACTCGCCTATTGATGCTGGCATTGGGACGGCTCTCTGAAGGCTGCTGATGAGAAGGTGAGAGGTTGCTTGTAGAAAAATAGCCATGCCAGTACGTGTCCTGAATTGTGGCCGCCCACGAAGTTTTACCAGCGCCGCTGCTCCGTTGATATGTTCTGTCCAAGCTTTCAGGGACAATTGAAAAGATCCCGCAGTTGCTTCAAAAACACCAAGTATTATGATAGCTATCAAAGTGCTGTCTTTCAGAGAATCACTTGTCGTTGCAAGCGCGGTGTTGATTATACGAAGGGATGCGCTGTATTCTCGTCGGGCATGAGACATGAGGGTGTCCGATTTGGAGACATTGGCAAGGCAGGCAAGTCCAGTGGCTGCGGAAGTGGCCCTCAAAGCGCCGTCTAGTCCACCGCTGGCCACCATGGTGCGAAGATAATGAAAGGGGCCATGACCTGCCTGGTGTCGGGAACCATCTTCCCTTGCCACGAAATGTTTGAAGAAATAGTTGATCCCGCGCTCTTCAATACTGGGTTCTAACGCAGGGCCCGGTGAGGCGGCAGCACTACAAAGCTGGGCGAAGATCTCGGCGCCATGATTGGTGAACGTGATATCAGTAGCATCTTGCGTAGCATACTTGACGGGTGAACTAGATGACCCGGAAGCGGTAGTAGATGTCGTGGCTTTATCTGTAGATCTACCGGCTCCCCGCATTGACCTGGAAGACTCTTTGGTGAGTTGAGAAACAGGCCTCCTCGTTTTGGCAGCCCTTGCTTTCGCCCTTTCGATCACTGCATCACTTTCATTTCTAAACGAAAGACTGAGCAAGTCTCGATAGCCAGGGCACTCTTTCTCCGCCTTAATACATTGCCCACAAGCGGGGGTTTGCTGGTCACACTGCACATTTGTCAGTCGCAAGTATTGCCTCATTAGTTCAGAAGCCCATCACACCCATCACGTAGGATTGTGGAGGTGACGCAGATATTTGTCACGCTGGCTTGTATGCAATATATAAAAGCAGGTTGATTTCCACTTACTCGTATCTTTCGACTCCTACAAGTAGCACAACCTTTGGACGGCTTTCCACAATAAACCATTCGGTCACAAGCAACAAGAAATCTGAAGAGTGGAGGGACAAGTCAAACCGCTACGGGGACTGCAGAAGTCAACAAGCAAAAGCTGGAAGTGATGAAAGTTGGATGAGTAAAGACTTCTTAGCACGATCAAGCACATTTCCATCATCGTGGTACTGCCGTCACGCCGATGTAAATATCGCAGAACGAACGGCACTTTTCGGACGCCTACTCCGTACAGCGGTAGAACATTATGCTCAGCCGTAGGATAGGACGCGCAACAGAGTGCTGTGCCACACGTGGCTCCGCGTAGCCAGGTAAGCAAGAAACACGGGGAGCGTCTAATAATCTCAGAGATTGTCCAGTCGTCAAGAGAGAGACAGGGCAAGTTGCCAGTGATAGGGGTGTTCGCACTGGATACCCAAATAGGAAAGGTGCTGGTGGTGTGGTGGTGGTGGTGACTCCGTGTAGCTGACATAATACAGTACATGGCCCTGGTGGTCAAGGGTTCGGTGGTGGTGGTCGTCGTCGTCCCTCTGGTGCATTTCCCATGGGCGAAGCTTTGCGCAGCTTTCGAACTTGAGATTAAGATTGCCGGAGGAAGTCTGGGTGCGAGTAGACTGGACTGGTGATAGACTGGTGATAGACTGGTAATACGGTAATACGGTATACGCTGCACCCTTGATCACAACGCCCGGGCTCAAGGATTGTGGCACCGTCTTGTTGCATCACAGGGCTGAAGATGAATCACACGTAGAGGATTTCTGTTTCAACAAATTACACAAGCATCCTGATTCCTGATTCCTGCTGTGCTGTCCCACCGCAAAGGTCCTGGTGGTCATTCTCAGTAGCATACGGCAAGACACAACCACGTCTATGTATCATATTGTCGGGTAGTGAGAGAGGATCGCACGTCAGAGGCCGGTGATACTGTAGTCCAGCCATCCCATCTCAGCCTCTCTGATCCTGCCCTGCTCCCTCTTCTGTTCTTACAGCCCGACGAAGCTTGACAAAGCTCAACACCATCGAAACGATGACCCGTTACGCAAATTCAGCCTGAGGGATGCGTGCTTCCTGATTGACAGGTACTGAATAAGGGCAGGCACATAGTGGAGGTGACGACCGTCGAGTGCACGAATGATGCGCTCGGCCGGTATCAAGTCATTCAGTGGTCGGCGGTGCCGCCATCAAGGAGTGATTCCATTCGGACGGTAAGCATCTATCTGGCTGTGAGAAGAGACGGCGGGCCGTCATTCGCCCAAGTCCGCCGCTGCAGCCTTGATGCTGTCGACGTGTTCAAAGAAGCTTTTTGGGCCTGCGACGGCACAGGCTGCCGATGAAGTGGAAGGGCAAGGGGAAGGACAAGGGGAAGCGGAAGAGGTTCAAGAGACTTCTGAGTTCTGAATTGTCGCTAGGTGGGATCGGGCAGCCGTTTCGCACCTCCTGCTGCTGACCCAGACCAGAATCCATCCCTTGTAAGCGTGCGGCGTAGATGGGGGAGGCTCAGCCCGTCCAACATCGTGGTTTCCCTTTTGGGTAAAGCAGTCTGCTGGCCATCTAGTACCTACGACATAACTGAGAAAAATTTTGGGGCAGCTGAACTTCATCATGATATATAATTGTGATCCTTTCTTCCAGGTGGAAGATTCATCTACACACATATTTTTGCAATCGTCACTTCCAGTACCTGCACCAGTACCTGCACCAGTACCTGCACATATCAATTGCTTTCAAAGATTTGCCAGACTTCTCAATTGCTAAACCCTCGGGTCTTCTCACAGAGTCCACCGACATGACAGTCACTTATCGCGAGGGTATTGCCATTGGAGAAATTTGTGTATATGTTCCGTGTCTTGCGATCGCCGTCTTCCTCGCGACCAAGCATGGTTTCGGGCGCTCTGCCGGCTGGTTCTTCCTCATAATGCTCTCTCTTACCCGCATAATCGGCGCAGCTATGCAAATAGCCATAGTCTCGGACCCAACGAACATCTCTCTCTACACTGGCTCCGCCATCCTTACCAACACCGGTTTCTCGCCCCTTCTACTAGCGACGCTGGGTCTGCTCTCCCGCTTTATAGAGAGCATCAATAAGAGCCAAAAAACCTTCGTCAATACGCAAATGATTAAGCTTATCGAGCTTGTTATCGTGGTAGCCTTCGTTCTCAGCATCGTAGGCGGTTCGCAGGCCGGCAGCAATTTCTCAAAAACTGGTACTTTCGTACCCACCGATCTCAACAAAGCCGGCACAGCTCTTCTGATTGTTTCTGTGGTCCTCTTCGCTATCATGCTCATCCTCGTCTCCTTCGACCGGCCTTATGCTGAGCCGGGCGAACACAGACTTTTTTTTGCGATGCTTGCGGCATTGCCGTTTCTGATCACCAGACTGGTCTATTCGTGTTTTAGTACCTTCACGCGTAATAAAGACTTCAACCTAATTCTCGGCAAACCGACAATCTTACTATGTGTGGCATTACTAGAGGAACTAGTGGTCGTTCTCATCTATGAGGGTGTAGGACTTACGCTGAAGAAGATTCCCAAGCACGCGCCCGTGTCGATTGGTAGTCGCGATTCGAGTCAGCCGATGCAGTCTCAATATCAGAGTGAGCCGAAGAGAGACAATGTGGCGTTGCGAATCTTCAAATATACGATCATTGGACGCATTGTATTTGCGTTCATCCCGAGCAACAATGACAGGCGCCAAGATGTTGAGATGCAGCGTCGATGATATTTAGAAGTTGGGGTACTGGTGTGATTTAATTGGCCTGGAGCGTTGTGAAAGATATGTATCTCAGACCTCTGATTAGAATTAGCATTGGAGTCTGAGGAGCGAGCTTGTATACCATTTTCTTTTGTGTGTATTTGGTTTCTTTGGTAATTCTTAAATAGATCATCTGTGGAAGGTAATCAGTACATGAATAGTATTTCAAAGATTATGTGCCACAAATTTCTGTTCGATTAAAAAGTTGAGATTGTGAGGGATCTGACTGGCGTGAAAATTCACCTGTTGATAAGCAAATTCGTCATGGTTATCTCGCCATTTGATTAACAATTGTTAAAGGTAATAGTGGTCTCGACACTCTAACCACAAGAGCAGCCTCGAATACTTTTGCCACCCAGACTCCTAAACGCCCAATCGACCCGCCATCTGGGTATCATGCTGATGATAAATGAGCCAGCAGCCGAATCAGCTTTTACGTCCATTTCTATCCCGCCCTTATCACTTTAGATCCTGATCCGGAACCCAGAACACGACCTCTTTATCACCAGTCGCAAACATATTGTACTTCGGATTCCACGCGAGTAGCGCTGACTCCCCCTTGAATTCCAACTCATGCCCCGGACGCAATTCCTTCCCCGGTGCCGGCTGCAGCGTATCCCATACAAGCACATTCTCTCTCCGCGTCCCAGACATAACGTATCGTCCATCGGGCGTAAAGCAGCAATCGCCTGTGCTAGGTTGCCGAAACTCACTAGAGTGAGAATCGATATGCTCTGCATTGTGATCACCGACTCCTAGACGTTTTACGCCGCCTCGGTCGCGGTGGAGGAAAGCTTTCATGTGGCCATCGAATGCATCTAGTAGCAGATGTCCCTGGCCTGTAGTACCAAGCAATAAGTGCTTTCCATCGTTCGAGAATTCGAGCTTATTCCATCCCTTACTCATAGAATTGGCTTGAGCTTCTTGAGCATAAGGCAGCATATCAAAGGTCGAGAAGGGTTCCTTGTCATAATTACGAAAATCATAGAGGAGGATGGCCTGTGCCGTCGGAGATGCTACTGCGAAAACATTTCCTGACGGATCCCAGGCGGCAAGGTAAGTGCCATTGAGGTAGAGCTTGCCGCACGCGTTGCGTGTTCCGGCGTCCCAGATGCGGACGGTATTGTCTTCGCTGCAGGAGAGAAAGTTGTCTTGTCCTGGGTGGAGAGATAGGCACGTGACGTTTTGCTCATGGCCTTCAAAGTAGCGCAGGTAAGTGTTGTCGTGGGTAGAGAGATATCTTATTGTATCTAGAATATGCGTCAGTAAGAATGACTGAGCGTAGTATTGACATAGGATAGCTTACGGTTCTGCTTGGTACTCGTATGAATGATACATGGCCCCGAAGTTTTTGCCTTATGCGTGAACTTGGCATGCATAACACCATACTTCTGACTTAAGCATGTCTTATGATGCTTTCCCTTGATAGCATCATATATTTGCATGCTGTTATCGCTCTCTGAGGTGAGAAGGAACTCGCCCTCATCGCTAAAGTCCAGTGAGAGGACGGAACTCTGTGTGGACACTGGCTTTCCTGGAACTGCAGGGGGGGGATCCCGCCGAAAGAGCTATTCTGCATTAATAAAATGATGTACTCGTTTGGAATTCACCCACCTTGGTTGGTCGAAAGATGGATATCACGTCTGTCACTTTGGCTGTTGTGATTGGTATGCCGTTCGAAGTTCCTAGGCGCCCATTAGGCGCCTGCAAATCGATCGCCATGGCGGTAGAAGACATAACTTAGCTTAGCTATATCTTCTCGGGGATTCGTGAGCCTTGAAAGCTACCACTCCCAGCGTGTTCACGGTCACGCAGCCGTGAACGCGAATTTATATCGAGAGCAGGTGATTGACGCTGCTTTAAGGCGAACTTCACCGACGTCGGCTGGCATCCTTGTCCAAGCACCTTCAGCTAGGAACGAAATCCAGAAAAAAAGATGAGTTCTGTCAACAGCTAACATACTCATTATAGGCTCTCAACGTCGATTCGCTTTCCCTTTATAAGGATTTAGAGCTCCACGGCCTTTCAAATTCTATTTCTTCCTCCCGTGGTTGCTTGAAGGTTCTTCGAAGCTGGCGGCGTAGAAAGGCTAGAGGGAGCCCGTTGAGGGAAGAAGGGCGGAAAGCCCGGTCACAATGTCTACCACAGTAGGGTGAGAGTTTGCTGTCTCATCTTGCTTATCCATCTAATAGAAATAGGGCCTTTGTTGCCGGAGGCATTGCAGCCTGCGGTGCTGTCACAGCGACGCATCCGTTCGAGACAGTCAAAATTCGGTACCTATACTGCTACTTACCCCTTCAATGCAACAAATTCTGATATATTTACTATAGCATGCAATTACAAGGCGAGCTCCAAGAGAAAGGCCTCCAGCCGCGGCTGTACAAAGGCCCCTTTCACGGCGTTTCAGTTATCGTCCGCAATGAAGGGCTGCGCGGCATCTACCGTGGAATTGGCGCTGCATACATCTACCAAATGATCCTCAATGGCTGCCGATTAGGGTTCTATGAACCTTTACGACAAAGTCTCACTTCTCTTATATTCACAGATGCGAAGACGCAGAGTTTAGGGATCAATATATTCGCTGGCGCAACGTCAGGCATCTTGGGAGCTGCTGCGGGAAGTCCATTCTTCTTGGTCAAGACAAGGTTACAAAGCTTCAGTCCGTTCGCGCCAGTCGGGACGCAACATGCATATCGAAATGCAGTAGATGGAATGAGACAGATATATAAAGGAGAGGGTGTAAAAGGGCTTTATAGAGGAGTGGGTGCTGCTTGTGTACGGACAGGATTTGGGAGCTCCGTCCAGCTACCGACGTACTTCTTCGCAAAGAGGCGGCTGGTTAAACATTTGGGAATGGAGGAGGGACCTGCACTGCACTTAGCTAGCAGTACTGCAAGCGGATTTGTGGTCTGCTGCGTGATGCATCCTCCTGGTGAGCAACTACTTGAGATACGGGAAATTATGCGCTGACTTTGGTAGACACTATCATGTCCCGCATGTACAACCAAAATGGGAACCTTTACCAGGGCGTCTTTGATTGTCTTGCGAAGACTGTGAAGACTGAGGGTGTCTTTGCTATCTATAAAGGGTTTCTGCCCCATCTTGCAAGAATCTTGCCCCACACTATCTTGACTCTCAGCTTGGCAGAGCAAACTAACAAGCTGATGCGCAAATTTGAGAACAGAATCCTGCCTTCCTCAATAAAGGACCAAGTCTAGGAATTGCTTGCTCCTTCCAATATATCGACTATAGCCGCCATCTTGTATATATCCAATTGCATGGCATGGAGTTGGAGGCTTTGCAAGAATTGAGAAGATTTTTGGATGGCCAGCGCGTTGGGCCTGATTGGCTCTACCGATCTACTCCTCAATAGCTAATAGATCTCGAGCATCCGTAGCATAAAACTTTATGTTGCCCGTCTTCTCGTGCAGGCAGAGAATTTTGATTTTGATCACCACCCCAACCATAAATGCCGTCAGTCCCCATTGCCACGGGAAGTCCACAAAATCCACAGCTTGAAGTTTCACCTTTACTCAGAGGCTGTAATTTGCTTGATGTCCTCACGACATTTGCCACAATACTCGGATAGTTCTCCTCGACAGATTCGAAGTATTGAGCCATGAGTTCGTCAATCGTAGTATTCTTCGAAGATGCCGAGACCCCAGACAATTTCTCTTGGAAAATGACGAGCTCGGTCAGAGGTGGTGTAGTCAGAGCAGTATATGTCACAAGCTCTTTCTTAAGAACATCTCGTAGAGGATAATTAAACCCGACCCCATACGGCGATGTTCCATCAGAGACTTGCCATGGTAATGAAAAGCCACGACCTTTTGCCGTATGTGTAAGAGTCTTTTCAGCCAGCCGAGTCGTTGATTCTCCAAACAGGATGCATTCGCAGTTATTTTTTCTAGCGATATCGACTAAGAGTCGAGTGAGTAATGTTGAGGCAATATCCTGCCTCGAAGTCGTCGAGGTCATAGAGCCTAAGAGCTCCCTAAGCCTTTTATCGGCAGACATTTCGAACTGCAGTCCTGTAGGGGGTTCCATATCCAGAGCTTTCCAGTCTATATCATCCAGGAGAAAGACATCCTCAAGGCCTGCAGTCAAATAAGTATGCCTCGGAAAACGAGCCTTATAATTCTCCAACAATGTTGATGCATTCTTGCGATCCGTTGAGTTTACAGAGCCATCAATATGTACGACAATCAATTCATAGCCAGATCTGTTCATTCGTGCATATTGTCCCTCAACGTGCTGATCCAAGATTTGTAATAGGCAGGCAGAGGAAGGTCCAAGGGAAAGAGGAAGTAAGAGCTTCCTTCGAGTTTTTGCCGTGGAGCCCCGAACTCGATAAGTCTCCATACGTTTTATCGCCTTCGTCGTAACATATTGAGAGAAGCATTTTCTAAATGCCAGTCAGTCAGAGTCTGCATGGCGCGGCTGGAGAAATCTACTTGCAGACCGTCTCAGATCGAATTTGTTGTGTCGCTTCTTCGTTGCGGCATCTTTTGCATAATGAACGCGGTTCTCTTTCAAGTATCACATCTTCATCGAGCATTTTGCTTGAAAGACCAGCAGCCAGCGAGAGTCACAGACAAGTATGGATAATATAGACTTGGATGAAAATTGACAAGGCTTTCCATTGGCCTCGTGTGGCTCGTGCCATCCTCGCCTCTCACGTTTCCTTAGCCTGGACGCTACGTTGCCTATTCGATATTCGAGGAGCTGGTGGAGCTGAGCTGCAGCGTGAATCTTTAAAGCTGTACGCGGCGTGGCTTTCCCACGTATTCTCCTCCTTACACCCTAACCATCATCGGATTCTGCGGATCTCTACTTGATGGGCACATTGTCTATGAAACAACCTATTTTCCTATCATACTCTTAGAAATAAGGGCCAAGGGCGCATTGTTTCAGCCGACAAGGCTGTCTTCGAACATGAGGAGCTGGGTCCATGGCCTTCTTCTCCTGGGACTGTCATTTATGACAGTCAGCGGGCTGGAGAGCAAGATGGTACGCTAGCAGATCGAGTCGTCGAAGGCCTTCTTTGATAATCAAGCAGGATCAATCCAACGAGAACCGACAAATATGTGCCGGGATGTACAGCAAGAACTCATGGGGCGGTCCCATAGATCCTTATATACTTGTCAAATGGGAAGACTATAAGGGAGAAGCCGAGGATCCGATAGCGAGCATGATAATTTTCGAGTGGAAGGACTTCGATCTCATAGGTGTACCGGAGAACGATACCGTTCGTCACTGTCACTTTGACACCCATTACCCAGAACCTATGCTAATTCAGTTGTAGGATAGGACCGAATGGATATGCGATGATGAGAATATCACAAATGGGTATTGTAATCACAATCAGACCGGAGAATTTATTCTACAGCCCAATGCGACGGAATTATCAAAGAATGTTCTTTTCACACAGGCAATACATCTGAAGGACCCAGGTTCACCAATCGAATATAAGATTCTTAAGACGGGATATTATTGTGTTGGAACGAGCGCATTCTCTCCTGGAGACGTCGAATATTCTGCGATTCTGGAGTTCCGAAACGCTTACGGAGAGCTACCAGCATCTGAGATTGCCAAACTTCCGTTCTACGGAGGTATCACGATTGTATATGCGGTTATTGGGGTGTACGTGATGCTCTCCGAAGATTTGGATGATAAGTCACTGATTTTTGGCAGATTCTGGGGTTTCCTGTATGCCCAACACCGGCATGACATCTGTAAGTGAATCTTGGTACTGAGGACTTCTCAAGATGCTGAATTCTTTTTTAGTGCCCGTCCAAAATTACATTACTGCGATCATCATTTTCTTAGTTGTGGAGATGCTGATGACGTGGGGATTTTATGGTGCGTTCTTCATCCTCTGTACTAGAGACGAAGCTCACTCTCTCAGATTATCTAAATCGAAATGGTTCCAACCTGGGCTCGAAAGTTTTAATGATTTTAGTAGCGATATTGAATGCAGCTCGCAACTCGTTCTCATTCTTTCTGCTTCTCATCGTCTGCATGGGCTACGGTGTAGTCAAGCCTAGCTTAGGAAAGACTATGGTCTGGGTTCGCTACCTCGCGGGAGCACACTTCATATTTGGCCTCATCTACTCCATCGCTTCTCTCACTATCTCGCCCGAGAACGCTGGCCCACTTGTCCTCTTTGTCATACTTCCTCTGGCAGGTACACTGACCGCCTTCTACGTCTGGACTCTCAATTCTCTTAATGCAACTATGAAAGACCTGAACGAGCGCAAGCAGACCACCAAAGCAGCTATGTACCGCAAGCTCTGGTGGTGTATCCTCATCTCCATCTTTGTGATTTTTGGATTCTTCTTCTTCAACTCCTTCACCTTCGCCTCAACCTCGGATCCGAACTTCGTGCCTTTCCACTGGCAGACGCGATGGTTCGTTCTGGACGGCTGGCTTAATCTCGTCTACCTCGCTGATGTGGTCTTTGTCGCTTACGTTTGGCGACCTACTGCTAACAACAGAAGGTTCGCCATGTCTGATGAACTAGCGCAGGATGATGAAGGCTTTGAGATTGCCGACTTCGGAGTGGGTGATGAGGATGAAGATGATTTAGAGAATGGAGCGCCGAGTGGTGGTAGAGGTGACGAAGGGCCGCGATATGACCCTACCCCAGGGGTGAAAGCAGCAGCCAAGCCCCCTCCAGCTTTAAGTACGGCAAAAAATATGCCTAGAGAGTCCCTTGATGGAGAAACCATCTTTGCGGTTGGTGAAGACGAGCATGCTCGGTGGAGTGATGATGGCAGTGAAGAAGAGAGGGGAAAGCTTGTTGATGGACACGGGAAGAATTAGTGAGTTCTTAACTCGATATGTAGCCACGGCGCAATGGATTGTAGGATAGAGATTGGGTAAATAGCATTGTTTGAACCTTACACCGTTTTGTTCTTTTCATATCTATAAGGAACTTAAGGAGAATCTTCTTTTCCCCGTCTTTGCTTCTCCTTTCCTACTAGAGAACGCGAAGAACAAAGCCATACGTCAGGTCCAACGTCCTCGTCAGAAACACGATTCTCCTCGATTATGGATTCGATTTCCTTTGCAACAGCACGATTGCTGCTGAGGGTAGTATTGCCGCTCGACCAGCCATACAGGAATACTGCTTGGTTGATCTCAGTTAGAGATTCAGATACTTTGTTGACTACAGGTGGTACGACGGATTTCATCGTTGAAATATCCACGTCGATAACTTTAATGGGAATGCACCATTCTGCAGGGACTTTATGATCTGAGAGGGTCTGAAAATTCTCCCGACTCTGTTCTTTGGTCAGCTTGCTATTCAACCCCAAGAGGAGAGCTGTTCGCCGTTTCTCTGACTCTGTTCCGATGATGTCCGCAATTTCTTGCATTCTGATTGCCGCTTCCCTAGTACAGACAAGTTTTCTAGATGAGCAAGCGGGCCACAAGTGATTTGGTAGAAGTGGCTCTTTGGCCTCCAGCGCTCTTTGCTTTGCTATCATTTTATTGTGCCAGTCTTGAGGCTCAACTTGTCCGTGTGATAAGTCGCTAGCAAACGCAAGCAGAATCGTACAGTCTATATTGAGGACATCGGACATAGGTTGACAACGGTTGATAGCAAGACGTTCGAGTACATCTGCTGCTGGAGGCGGCTCGCGCAATTCATCCGATCCCTGCACAATTACGCCCATATCTCTGATCCGCTGAAGGATCTGGGAAACCTCTTTCGCTTTAGGCTTACTTGCTATCCTCGTAAGAACTAGTCGAATCATGGGATGGCGGTATTTGACTCGTGTAGCTCGAGATGCTTTCACAAGAGCTTCGACCTGTTTCAAAAAACCTTTTGGTTCGTCATCATCACTTTCGTCCTCGGCCTCTTCGCTCGAATCGCTTCCAACCCAACCAGCCTTTGCCAAGTCCCAAATTATCCTTTTCTCTTGTATAGTTGAGACCTTGATCCATTCTAATCCGTCACGACAGACGATATCCACTACGACGCTATGTTTCCTGGATTGTAAGCCATGAGTCGAGCTCCCTATATTGCCTTTAGGAGTCTTTTGTCTGGGCAGCCAGTAGAACCGTCGCCTCAGTGCATCGATACCAAGACAAGTTTTTGCAATAGACCAAACAGCTACGAAGAAGGAGAAGTTGCTAGACCGCAGTGCATGCACACCATTGGGTTTAGAGGGATCCTTAGCCAACTATGTATGACATTAGCAACTGGGTTGGCTCCACACTGCATACGTCAATGACCTTTTCTATGAAGTGCATCTCAGATTGGAGATCAGTCCTGAAAGACCTCAGTTCGACTTCATTCTCCTTGCCCTGCTGCTTTAAATGGGCTCGGAATAGCTCCAACTCATCCAGGAGCTGCTTACAGCGTCGTTGCATATCCAGAGCAAGCGTATGAGTATCAAGCTCGGGATCGACGTCTCCGACGAGCGTCCCTCTAGCCTCATTGTCCATCTCAGATCTGGTGCCACTCATAGGTCTGGTAGTGTCTGGATTTGCTTCATCTCCGTATGAATTATCTTGATTGTGCCTATCGCTAAGATGATCATCAGCCTGCCTCTGCATTTTGTAAAAAGTTTCGGGATAATCCAGCGTAGATCGTATAGAGACTATGAGAACTTTTCATTTTACTGAAATGAGGTTCTCATTTTCAGTTCAGCTGAAAGAAGGTCTTGTAATGTTTGGAAAGGATGAAAGCTTTCGTGAGAGTCATAAGGAGATCGGAGGACAGGACAGGACAGGGTCTGCCCCACCAGCTCGCTTGCAGCAAACCCCACGATCCTACTGTATCGTAGACCTCAGCCTTGCTCTTCGAGAACTTTCACGAATTTACCTTCACCATCATCAGCATTGCTTGAGGTGCAATAACACCCTCTCAGATTCTCCACACTTCCTCAAACTGAACTATCACTGCGCGAAATTCTCAAAATGCCCTACCTGCCAACTGCACAAGAATGGCTCACGCAGTCAACACTCCTCCTCCAAGCTCGGCCATCATCTGTACCTTGCCCTCACCCCACGACCCTTCTCTCATACTCCCACTAAAATCTCTCAGACACGCATAACAACAAAATACACAACCACCCCTACCGTCGCAAAAAAATCCAGACCCCGGCGCCCCAATCCAAACACCCCTGTCACTGAACCAACCGCCCGCTTGACACTTAAGACATACGACCCCATCTCAGGCGCAACTCTCAAATATGAGACGAACAAAGCAGCGGAAGTCGGCAGGCTGATACAGATACTCGGCCGATTAGGGAGGGGAATGGCTGGCCTGGGGATGGAGGAGGTCAAAGAGGAGGTTGCTGTCGGAGAGGGAAATGTGGTTGCGACACCAACCGTGGAAAGTGAGAAGCAATTAGGGCAGGGGAAGACTGGTGCGAGCACTGGTGGAGGAGGCGGGGGTGGGAAGGGCAAGAAGAAGAAGGGAAAGAAATAAGATAAGATAAGAGGATTTGCTTAGTCGTAATGGCTATGTTTAAACATTGGCATCATGAGACTCGATGAGGGTTTTCTGCATTTGAATACATAAGAGGCGTTTGGGAGATGACATAACGAATGCTCTAGGTGGAAAACACTTGAAGGTGCTCTGATCACCAAAAATGGCATCATAACATAGCAATGGGTTATCAAAGAACAATCTTCATCTCTGCTCTATATTTTCTTCGTCTGCCGTATTCCAGCACAAGTCGTCATATCCAGACTCCCTAACGCCAACAGTAAAGAGTATATCCAGCCACTACCAAACTAAACTGTTTGCACCCGGCAACCTGCCCTCTATGCAGACTAGTGAGAGAAAAGAATATGCAATGCGATGCTAGTGCCAGAATGTACAGATACAAGATACCAACGCCACCAATACTACAAACATAGCAAACATCTAAAAGTCTTCATCGAAGTTGAAGTCCCCGCCATTCTCAGCCTTGGCCTCGGCTTGAGCACTGGTGTCTTCTTGCTTCTTTTGTGTGCCGGCCATGACCCCGGCCTTTTGATAATCACCTACTCGCTTCTCGAAGAAGTTAGTCTTGCCTGCAAGCGAGATGTTTTCCATAAAGTCAAATGGATTGGTAGCCTTGTAGTATTTCTCGTTGCCGAGAGAGAGAAGAAGACGATCAGCAACAAATTCGATGTATTGCTTCATGAGAGTAGCGTTCATGCCGAGGAGCGCACATGGAAGTGCCTCAGTCAAGAACTCTTGCTCGATTTCGACAGCTTCAGTAATGACGTCTTGGACAGCTTGCTTGCTTGGGCGGTGCTTCAAGTGGGAGAAAAGAAGGCATGCAAAGTCAGTGTGCATACCCTCGTCACGAGAAATGAGCTCGTTGGAGAAGGTTAGACCAGCCATGAGGCCGCGCTTCTTCAGCCAGAAGATTGACGCGAATGATCCACTAAAGAAAATTCCCTCAACAGCAGCGAAGGCAACGAGGCGCTGGGCGAATGTTGAGCTTTTGTCCTGAATCCATCGGACTGCCCAATCGGCCTTCTTCTTGATGCAAGGAACTAAAGACGTGTTAGGGGGTGTGTATTTGTATGAACGCGTAGGAACTCACTGGTTTCAATAGCATTGAAAAGATAAGTTCGTTGGGCCTGCTCCTTGACGTAAGTGTCAATCAAGAGAGAGTATGTCTCGGAGTGGATATTTTCCATCATGATCTGGAAACCGTAGAAGCAGCGAGCTTCGGGGATCTGGACTTCACCGCTGAAACGTTCAACAAGGTTCTCGTTCACGATTCCGTCCGATGCAGCGAAGAATGCAAGGACGTGGGAAATAAAGTATCGCTCATCATCGTTCAGTTTGTTATTCCAGTCGTGTAGATCTTTCGACAAGTCGATCTCTTCGGCGGTCCAGAATGAGGCTTCTGCTTTTTTGTACATCTGCCAGATCTGTAGGCGCGTTAGTGGAACCACTCTACACGAAAACGCGTAGATGACGCGATCCTACCTCATGGTACTTGATTGGGAAGAGAACAAAACGTTGAGGGTTCTCTTGTAGCAAGGGTTCATCTGCCTCTTCAGGTTTGATACCTTGAGCAACCACGACAGCCTTGTTCTCCTCTAATTTGATTTCTTCGACGACGGCTTGCTTGGCCTCGATGTCAACGACTGACGCGTCGGCTTCGAAAGGAACATTCTCTTTCCCAGCAGCACCGAAATCGATTTTCTTGACAGGTGACTCCATCTTGAGGCCTTCAATGGCAGACGCAGCCTGGAACATCTCAAGGTCAGTGACTATGACGCGACGAGGGTTGAGTGGAGAGGGTGGCAACGGGTACTTACGGTCTTTGAAGGTGTAATCTGCGTAGTCATGATGACCGACGAGAGGATGAACAGGTATGAGGAGATGTTGGGAGATACTTTGGGGTTGAATTGAAGAAGCAGCAGTAGTAGAAAGCTGTTGATGTTAGGACAGAGGTGGCATGTGGGAGACTTTGTAGGTTTTCTGGGAGACGCGCTAAGGACGGAGTCGCGTCACCCTTGCAATCGGTGTTTTCGAGGGGCTGGAGCTGGTGCCGCCTGTTCCTATTGACGACAGGGGCTTCAACCCCTTGCTGGTTCCGACTTTTTTATCAGATCAGGAATCGGATCTGATAACTTTTCGTAAGACTGGCCCGCTTTTGCCTAGAAGTGGGTAGGGAATATTACTCACGGTCGGTCACTCCTGAGTAATGCAAGGCCCAGCCCGAGACTTGACCTCGTTGAAGGATAGTCCAAAGGGCGGATCAGAAGCGTAGTCTATACTTCCTCTAGACGGCTCGATTGGGACTCTAGAGCTATTCGAAGTCGCGTCATGTCCCTTTAATTTTATATAGCCTCTCAGGCGAGAAGATTTGGCAGTCACTTGTCACGATTGCCTTGATTATATTCTCGCATAAAGCCTAGAATAATTGACATTTCTATGATTATTGATGCGTTTACGTTTTCCAGGGGTATCCTTAGACATGCCGTCAAGTCCAATTCATCATCAAAGCTAACAAAAAGGCAGAGAAATGGAGCCGGCCGAAAAACATCGCAGATGCTATGTTCCCCAGCAATATCATGAACCTTTGTAATTTGCAACCAACGCCGGCTTTGCTAGATAGTGTTCCTATCTTAAGACAGGTCATTTGGGTCGTGATACAGAGGCAACCTCGGGTCTATGCAACTGCTGTCCACGCTCCACATCGGGTTGCTTCTTTTTACTCCCGAGTCCGCCGAACCAACCACTTCTATTCTCTTCAGGTGCTCGCCTTTCCTGTGCATGGCTCGGCATTTGGTTGGAATTGCCGATGCTCGAGGACGGAGCAGTTGTATACTGAGGAGGCGGGCCAAGTTCTGCTCTTAGATGGCGGTCGTATTCGTCAGGGTCAGTGGGATCCACCAGCTGCTGCGTCTGACCTTGCTGCTTCAGATTCTTTGCCCCTTTCTGTCGAAGATACTTCTCCAAGACTACAGCATTCCTTGTATTTGCGCGGAAAAGTGCATCCGCGACATCTCCCAGGAACGGAACTAGGCCTATCGCGAAATCCAGCACGATATTGAACATCATCTTGGTCTTAATATCAGCGGGCAGTCCTCCTTCTACTTGTTCGCATGTGCGAAGAACCATCATAGCCATGAACGCATCGACGGCATCTCCGATGCTGTAGTGTAAAAGTTAGCCCACAGCTTCTCGAACATTTAGAGAAACTTACAAAGGCAATATTCCGATAACACTACTCCAGCCAAATCGGATTCCGCAACAATTGAAAAGACTCATGTCAAGCCTGTAAGCTCGTCGTTTGACTTTGGTGAGAACCTTCCCATCATGCTCTGATATTCCTGGTGGAAGAGCCTTGCGCCTCTTCTTGGTCTTCTTTGAAGGCCTACCATCGAGACGGGTCGCGGGGACGGTCTCAAAGTAAGGATCCTACAAACACATTAGCTGACAGATGCGCAAATGAGCTGACGAGGATGATCAAGATCCTACCTCCTTGCCGAAGTTGTTCTGGACTCCTTCTCCCAGTATCCTCTTAGCGACTGTCTTTGCGATAAAGCTCGTCATGCTGGCAGAATTCTCGATAGTTTGAGGATAGAAAGTAACAGATGAAGGGAGAAACCAGGCCTTATGTAGGAAAATAAGCCAAAGCCACGATTTTTGGATTGCCGCGATGGTCAGATGTGTTTGGGAGTGCTGAGTATGCCGAGCCTGGGTGAGTGGTTGACGCGCTCCAAGCGTGAAACACTGAAAGACCACTGCAGCCGCTGATGCTATTCTTGAAGACAAAAGATAGAACTCCAGCGGCGATTCAGAGCCTTTTATGTCTTCGTCGTCCTTCAAGGCCTGATTCCGACAAAGAGGGTGTGAATGGTCCAGACTGGGACCCTCCCACACTCTCCGCTCGCATTTTTCCAAGTTTCATGCCAGCTGCAAGCGCAAGCGCGTTGTGTTGCGTTGCTGCGTCATCGTCATCGACCATGACTGTGACCGCCGGCAATTCGATCAAGCACAAGCACGGGCCTAGAACCACGTGATCAGGCCAGGTAAACTAGACCTAATTAGGATCTAGCGTGCACCGCCACAGATCAAGTGTAGCTCAGCCTCAGCTCAGCCTTCCCCCAAGGTACGGGTACGTACGGCAAGTACTGTACTTTGAACCAGCCACGAGCTGCAACTGCCATGCTGCCGCGCGAATCTGGTCCATCCACGAAGGATTCCTCGACGAAACACATCACTCCAGTCCCCATCTCATCCATCTTTCCTTCCACCACCACCCATGATACCGATACCTTATACCGATCTCTCTTCTCTGCCACCGGGCTCGCCCTAGACTTTCAGATCAGCAAACCGCGTAGACGCTGCTAAGCTCCGTTCCCGTATCACCGTCAGGGTTGTGCTTCAGCCCGTACCTCGCTCCCTGCGGAGGAATTCCATCCAGTCGTGGACATGCTTGGACAAGGCAATCATCATGACAGAGACAAATTTGACACTAGAAGAATGTAGGTCTTGTCCCACAGCTTGATAGATACTGGCGTTGCGCAATATGGTCCAGGACATGTTTTCAACTCTTTCAGCCCCGCGCCACACCTATACATAGCTAACGAAAGCTTCTCAGGGCTGGACGACCTATGCGTCCGTTTTATAATAAATCTACCGGAGGATGATCTGAAAGATATTCCCCGAATATGCTTCCAAGTAGAGGAAGCGCAATGGTACTACGAAGATTTCATCCGGCCTTTGGACCCGTCGCTGCCGTCCATGTCACTCCGAAACTTCTGTCTCCGAATTTTCGCCCACTGTCCCCTCCTATCACCTTTCTCGCAAGGTCACCATATGCGAGCATTTGAAGACTTCTTGGCATACAAAACCAGAATTCCAGTGAGAGGCGCTGTCTTATTAAATGCAAATATGGACTCGGTTGTGTTAGTCAAGGGCTGGAAGAAAGGAGCAAGCTGGAGTTTTCCCAGAGGAAAGATTGCTAAAGATGAAGATGACTTGACATGCGCAATCCGAGAAGTATATGAAGAGACTGGATTCGATCTGGATGCTGCTGGATTGGTGCCAAGCGATCGGAACGTAAAGTCCATTGAAGTCAATATGAGGGAGCAGCAAATGCGTTTATATGTTTTTCGTAATGTTCCAATGACTACTCATTTCGAACCGAGGACACGGAAAGAGATCAGCAAGATAGAATGGTGGCAGCTCTCGGAGCTCCCAGCTTTCAGGAAGAAGGGTCAACAGCAGCAGCAGCAGCAGCAAAATGCCGTCCAAAACTCATCCAAATTCTATATGGTTGCCCCATTCCTAGTGCCTCTTCGAAAGTGGGTCATAGACCAGAAGAAGAAAGATGCAAAGAGAGCCGCTAGCAATCAATACCTATCAGCCGGCTTGAGCCATGACGAATTCCTGACTGAGGAAGACCAAGAGGCGGAACCGACTACTCAACTATCTTCCTTTAAGAAACCAGCTGCTCCGGAACTGGACACAATAGAGGGAGCGACTGCAGCTCTGAGCCGCCTCCTTAAGATACAGCCTGCTACTCAAGGACTACAGACCGAGGCACCGGCGCAAGCATCATCAAAGAATTCAGGGGAGGCATTGCTTGCCTTGCTCAAGCCTACGGCTGCGCATCAGCCGTTGCCAGCCAATGCACCTCCACATACGCCTTTGGAGCATATGCCCATGCCACCATCCATGCCCAGGACTCCCCACCACCAGCAACCTCGTCCACCGCCATTCTCAAGCATGCCACCTCCGCCAGCATTTCCAATACAGCCACAAGAGATCTCGTTCTCCTATCGTGAACCCAATTACCAAAATGGCCGCAGCAACAACCATAACATATCCGATCTTCAACAAAACCATTTACATCAGCAAAATCCTCCCAGACTACAGGGGAATTCCCATCCTCATCAATCACAGCATCTCCTTCACCCTCAACCTCTTCCACCACATGTTCAAAGAGCTGTGTTCACTGGAGGACCTGTCCATTCCCCCATGGTCCCGCAGCCTATACAGCAGAATCCTCCTCATCTCAACTCAACTGGCTCGAATCCTGTGCAGAATCCACAATTTCCAAACCTTCATGCGCCAATGATCCCTGCCGAGGTCAAGCAAACCCCGAAACTTACCAGTCATTCCTTGGCTCTTCTCAACGCGTTCAAAGGCCGGGATCAAGCTACCGAAGCTCCGGGAGCCAGCGACCTTCCCCTTCGAAGGTTTCCACAAATTCCTCCTCAACCAGCACTACCAAGTCCGAAGGCACCTCAAGAACTTCCTGTTGAAGCGTCACAACTGGGGCAGATGTCAGTAGTGCCTCGAGTTGCAGCCCAAGCAGTCCCCAACTCCTTAACTCCCAATTCGCTCACACCAAGACAACCTATTACTGCAACCCAAAAGTCTACGCTGCTCGATCTCTTTAAAAGTCCAACCAGTCAGCATGCATCACTAGCCACACCAACAGCGGCCACAGCACTTCCTACGAGTCTGACGCCGTCAGCTGTGGAATTGTCTGCAGTCGAACCACTGTCCACGGATGCGGTTACCACTTCCGCGCTGCTCAATGATAAAAGAGCCCCTGATAACATGGTGGTACCTGTCCTTAACCCCGAGTCTAATTTGCCTTTCCGCGCCGTATCGATCCTTGCTCGTCCATCCAAAATGCACGATAAAGGATCTCCATCAGCCACTGGCTCAGAACTTGACTCTCAGCCCACGTCAAACGGAAATAAGGCAGCAATCAGCGCAAGCACTAGTATCCAAACGACGAAATCGTCAGACAGACCTTTCCATCCTCAAGTACTCAGACGGCCTCAAACCTCATCCAAGCCTCAGCAATCACTAGCGGCTACACAAATATCCCCGTCGAAAGCTGTTCCAGGTATTAACACGATACCCACCTCTACATCCATGCTTCCTGATACATCAAGCTATCTCCCTGGGCAGGCATCATTCAGGATGCCTCATCCCTCTCTCGCAACTCAAACTTCGGCTCCGACCATTGTTCAACAGCCTGATCAGCGCGTGAGCCAGGCTGCGGAGCATAAACAATCGTTGCTTTCATTGTTCGGAAAGGCACAGGTTGGTGCTATGTCCCCGCCAAGACAGGACAGCTCCTCCAAGGATATTCCAGAGCCAACTGTCAAGGCCCCGTCTAGGTCTAGAGTTGGGAGTCTTGCATCTGGTGATGGTACGTCACGGCGCGGTAGCCAGGCTCCTATCTCACCAGCAGACAAAGGTTTCTTGTTAGGCTATTTAGACGCTGTAGCAAAGGGAAGTCGCTAAGTCACCAGTCATGGCGTTTCTTCAGCGTCCAACATTATTTATGGGCTTTGTACGATCTCTACGGTACCATCTGGGAAGTCATGTAAGCGTGTGCAATAAGCAGGACTCTGTTGAATGATCCCGAGGTCATTTGCTAAGACTATTGCTTCTGGGGAGCCTAGAAAGAATCTATAATTCAAATGAGATTTTCTCAGATCATTGCACCTGCATAAGCAGAGATTTTGTGTAACATAATTGAACCCTGCAATTTACCATTTACGTAAGCCTTTCACGCAAGGCTGAGAAGTGAAGCTTGATAAATGCCCGAGCTCTCTATCTCGAACATCAAGATCACAAAAATGAAACGAGGACCTCCAGTGCCACGGCTCTCCTCATATATCTGCAGGAGCTGCCTCCGCCGCAGCGTAATCTTCTCCCGTCCTTATACAACCCCTCCATCCAAAATTCCCTCTACAGCCTACGCCGTCCTTCCCTCCCGGCGCCTCATTGCCCTCACTGGTCCGGACAGCACACATTATCTCCAGGGCGTCATAACAGCAAATATCTCTCCCACTAGTTCACCAACACAGGGATTCTATACAGCATTTCTGAATGCGCAGGGAAGGCTTCTAAATGACGTCTTCATCTATCCATACAAGGAGGGGGGAAAGGAGGGATGGCTGATCGAAGTCGATGCAAAGGAAGTAGAGCGATTGGCCAAGCATGTGAAGCGGTACAAACTCCGAGCTAAGTTCGATGTCAGGGTCGTAGACACGGGAGAACAAAGTGTGTGGGAGGCCTGGGATGACACCTCTGCGGATCCCTGGACAGCGCATTCTATGGATGGAGTCCGGGATCGCAACGAAGACGCGAGAACGGGGATCGGATGCGAAGACAGACGTGCTCCTGGTATGGGGCGCCGGCTCATTCTGCCTGGAGAACAGAGACCTGAGATTGACGCTGAAGAGACGTCAGAGGGGGCGTACAGGGTGAGGAGATATCTGAAGGGGGTCCCTGAGGGACAGGACGAATTGGTGCGCGAGAGTGCATTGCCGCAGGAGAGCAACATTGATTTCATGGGCGGCATTGACTATAGGAAAGGTTGTTACGTTGGGCAGGAGTTGACGATCAGGACCCATCATACGGGCGTGGTCCGCAAACGAATCCTACCGGTCGTGTTCTATGGGAAGGATGGATCGATACCAACCAGTCTAGAGTATGATGCTGATAAGAGCTACGGGGTCGAGGGCATTCCGATAGAGACCAATATTGGTAGGGTAGAGAAGAGGGGAAGGAGTGCGGGGAAGTTTCTGAGCGGCATAGGAAATATTGGGCTGAGCTTGTGTCGGTTGGCTGCTATGACTGATGTTCAGCTTCAAGGAGAGGCGGGAAGTTATAAGGAGGGCGATGAGTTTAAGTTGGAATGGGAGGCTGAGGGATTGGAGCCTCAAATGGTAAAAGTTAAGGCATTTGTCCCGCCATGGCACCTCACGAAGCAGTAGGAACTATGATAATAACAGATCACATGTACATCAATCATGGTAGCGATGACGGCGCCTTTGATATGTCCGCATTATGAGCCTATGCTATAACTGACAAGTATCGTGCCCCAACGCCTTGCTAAAATTCAGTGGTATCATTTCAACAGCAGCAGAGTCTCGCAGTCTCTAGCTCGCAGCCTCCGCTTCCCGTTGCCGAATGTCTGCCTCTAATCTTTGTTTCTCTGCCGCTTTCAGTCTAGCCATCGTAGCAGAGAAGTCATTCTTTGGTGTGTTGGGTGAGAAGGAGAATTTGGGAGATGCTGAAGACTTTTCGTCAGCCTTCATTCCTTTGAAGATGTCAGGACGTTTGATGGGTGTAGCTGTATCTGGACCTGCTAGGTTTGGCCTAGCAGCTGAGCGCCCAGGAGTGAAGTCTGCTGGTACAAAGACTCCACTCTTCCTCGCCTTCTTCTCTGCTTTACGCTTTGCTTTGGCTTGCTCTGCTTCTCGTATTCTTCGCTCTAGCCTCTCGACCTCGTCTTCCTCCACCTGGTCTTCTCCGACAAGAGAACTTTTGGAAACTTCCTTCTTTGGAGATGATGGAGCTACTGGAGAAGCTGCATCGGCTCTTAAGGTCCCAGGTACCATCGAGGCTCGCGCTGCCCTTCGCTTCCTGCCTTCCTCAGCTAACCGCCGTAACTCCTGCTGTATCTCATTCTGAGTGTCATCTTCCCTAGGCCTCTTTGCGCCCGTCGATACACCTCCTCGCTCTCTCGCCTCAAGGTCTTCCTTCATCTGCCTTCTCTTCCCTTCGAACAACTCATTCGCCCTCTGTCTCTGGATCTTAGCCTGCCGATGATTATCGTACTTGGCCTTAAGCTCCGGGTCCCGGAGAACATCGTGCGCCGACTGGAATAATTCATATTTGTCTGCATCATAGTCCTTTCCAGCTTTGTCCGGATGGTATTTGAGAGCAGTCTTCCGGTATGCGCGTCGCAATTCAGATTCGCTGCACTGTTCGAACGTGATACCTAGGAGTTCATAGAAATCCACGTCACTAGTCACCCATTTCAGTAGATCGTTGTTAGCCATAATAAGTAAATCTACGAGAGAGTAACTCGTGGAGCGCGCCTGTTCTGTTGGCGTCGTGCTGTTATTCCGTGGACAAAATCATATTGGAAAAATGACAAAAGGCCGCTTCACAACTAATTTGATGACTCATCAAGCACTATAACACCACCAGCACCACCAACACGAATCCGCATCCTCAAGGCTCCAACGCTTAACTTCACACGAACTTGTCTAAATCTTGAAGATTATCTCGAATGTATCTTGTAGGTCTGGACAACATTGAAATTTGACTGATCTACATGAAGGATTTCTTAGCTTTAACGAGCTCTAAGGCATAGTCGTCGTGCCCTCACTCTTTCTGAAAAGTTTCGTAACCTCTCGTTCCGCTTTGTGCAATGCCTTAACTTACAGTGATTTAACTTTTGAAAACACCTCCAAGAACTTGTCTTCGATCCTTCTTTTTTCTCTTTATGTATCTCTATGAAACTGGTACTGCTTAGATTCATGAGTGAAGGGTGTGAAGTTAGCTTGGTGGCGCCTCGCCCTCACAATCTGTTATTTAACAGCAATATCGCGACCTTCTCCCAAGCATCATCACAGCCTGAAATTGGCAAGTCATATTCTACGTCTAATCATATACGAACCCGTAGCTTCAATTCATGATTGGCTGCAGATGATCCATAGCATTCATCATTATGGCCAGCAAGGCCATTCCTTTGGCAACAGCAGCAGCTTCTGACTCGGCAGCTCGCGGTCCCTTCGGTGAATCGATGCCTACCACCAACTCTTCAACCCCCAAGATTTCGAGCCATTTTAGTCAAAGCCAACTTGCTCTGGCCCTGAGTATCCAGAAGACCAAGCCTGAAGGACTTGCCACAACTGGTATCGTTTCGCCAACGCAAGATTGACTGCTCCTAACTTGTTTATAGAATATTGTCAACAATTGCGCAAGCGAGTCAAAGTTAGTAGAGGTACTAGAGAAGGCGAGCATCGTTATGTGGACAGTGTCGAATTCTGGAAAGATCAGTACTCTAAAGTCCATCAAGAGAAAAAACTTCTAGAGGAACAGGTGCATCGATTAGAACGGCGGCTCGTTCAAGAAGACATTAGTCAAGAACATACCCATCATGCCGCGGTATCTATAGATCAGAACCTATTAGAACAGTCCTATCTTAAGAATAGTCGAGACTACAGAAAGCGACAGGCACCTGGCGATGTGCAACGTTGGCTTGATGGACAAGAGAGTGCTGAACTTGCTTTGATGTCTGCGGACGACAGTGTTCTCAGACTAGGAAGATCTGGTCAGTGGCTTTCACTATCATAACATTCGCCATTGACATTGTATTCATTAAGTCCTCCAAATCGACCAGCAACGCACGAAATTGAAAAAGATTGTCAATGAACTCAAAGACCTTGAGTATCTTGATCAAGTTATAAACTTTTCACTTGATATGCTCCTACTACTCGAAACGGCTGTATCTAGTTGCTGTCTTCCTTTGCGAATGGTCAAGACAAATGACAAAGACTCTCGGCTTGTATTGGTAGTTCAGCAGCTTATGTACCAAGTCACTCTCGGTTTCAAATGTTGCTTTGAGGCACTTCAGGAAATTTGCCGCACAATACCAGGGAGAGGAAAGAAGGACAATCTCGTTTATCGAATGGTGATGTTCTTCAGCCAATCCCTAAACCTTCTACAGACAATTGCCAATCTCCAAACAGAGGAGGAAGCAGAGCATGGCGGTCGAAACCTCCGGAACATACATTCAAAAGCAGACACAAGCGAATTGTTAGTCAACAAATATCTTTCGTGGGCGCTCTCATCCATAGTGTCAACTTTGGAGTGGAAGGTTGGAAAGCCAGGTCACAGTGACTTGTTGGAAGGAATTCTGTTTTCCATCCTTGAGCACACAGGGCGTCTTCTCTCGAAAGCCGTATTCTCAGAACATGTAGCGGACTCAACAAGGCCGGGTAATATCACACAAGAGCAAGCTCCGCCTGGTCGTCCGATGGCCGAGCCTGAATCTCGATACATCGTACAAATACTTCATGCAGCTGTTGGCGGCTTGGAGAAAAAGGAACTAATTGCAAAAGTTTTAGCATCAGAGAGGCAGAATCATGACAGCCTCAACAACATCAGTAGATCAGTCCCAACACCGCTCAGGAAAGACTTGGTGTCAAAGTCGAAAATTCTACTTCAAAGTACCTTGCTTAAGAGCGCAATAGGTGGAGACAGTCTTATCTCTATGAAGATACCGGACCCTCCAGTCGAAGAGCACGACGCCTCTATTGAAGCTACTGATTCTATTGAGCGTTATGGACCGGAGTGGTTGCTGGAAATGGTGTGGGCGTTGATCGGATGGGATTTGGTG
This sequence comes from Proliferodiscus dingleyae, assembly GCA_003988795.1. Taxonomy (NCBI): domain Eukaryota; kingdom Fungi; phylum Ascomycota; class Leotiomycetes; order Helotiales; family Lachnaceae; genus Proliferodiscus; species Proliferodiscus dingleyae. The sequence continues at coordinate 147,374 of QYAK01000008.1, forward strand.
GCTGGAGATTCTATCTAGCTAAATTCAGCTTCGCTGTGCTTCATATGTCTCGCTGGGGTCGGCACGAATATGAGGAATATCTCTCGAAGCTGCGTAGACTTTGCTAATACATAGCTACTTACGAATAAACTAATAATACGGAGTTTAAGCTTCCTTTCTAAATGTATAACAGAACCAATTGACAATTGAATTGAATTTTCAGTAAGTCGCAGCCAGCCTCTGTACCAAGTATTCTCCTGAATTAATCCCAGCATATTTCCTGTGCCCCATAGTTCCACCGTAGGTCCCCTCAATCGCCTCGATCTGCCTATCAAAATTCGGATTGCAGAAGTATGCACAGCTATATCTCGCTGGGTGCTTATCTCCCTCCTCTGGCGCAGGTGGTTCCACTACTCTATGCAGCGTACTCTTGATTGTATCGTTACTCCACCGCGCCAATAAATCCCCGGCGTTCACTACTACGGCGCCTGGAATTGGAGTGGCGTCCACAAATGTCCCATTGGGGCTCTTGACTTGAAGTCCTCCACGATCGTCCTGGAAAAGAAGTGTAATGGACCCATAATCTGTATGTTCTCCTGCCCGAACCTGCAGTTTGTTCTTCTGAAATACCCCTTTCTCGACCTCGGGGTAATGAAGCAGGCGTAAGGTGTTATCTCCTTTGTCTGTGTAGCTGTCGAAGTAATGTTCATCTAGACCCATTCCTACGGCAATGGCTCTCATGACATTCGTGTGCAGCTCCTTGCATAGGTTGTGGAAATTTAACATCACGTCTTTAAACTCTTTTCCTTCCCCTTCATACTTCGGCCAATTATTAGGTGTGCCCTCCGCGCCTTCTCGCCCGATCTCAAAACTCTCTTTGAGATCAGGAGCTTGTGCTCTGCTTGCCTTAACCGCATCTTTATCTGTGAGAATTGAGACTTTCTCCCGGCCGTGTGAGACGTAGCCGCGGTTTGATTCGGGAGTCGTCCACCCTAAAGCTTCTTTTTCAGGCTGGGGTCGAGCAAAAAATTTAGCGGATGTGTTGAAAGTTTCAGAGACTGTTGGCAGAGGGATGGAGTGGTTAGTGAGGTAAATGAAGCCAGCAGTCTGGAATCCGTGGAGAACTGAGGTTGCAGTTTGTTGGCGTTGGGTGGCATCGCCCCGGAGGAAGAGAGAAAAGTCTACAAGCTACATATGAAAGTCAGCAATATGCAACTGCTAGTGGAAGTGAGACGTGCTGGAATGAAGAGGTTATCACTATCAACAGCGTTGGTTTGAGGTGCCATCTTGACTAATGAGAGCTGGTCTGGGGTGAAAAGTTCAGACAATTTGAGCCAGACAGATTCTCTTCTGTACTTCTTTGTCCAGACTCAATCAGAAGCCCTGGTCTCACGAAGTAGCCGCCCTCCACCACAAAGTATATCCCTTGAGAGTGGGAGATGCAGGTGAGGATGTATCGGCAGGCCCCGCGGCGGTCATCTTATCAGCGGGGTTCCGATAAGCAGGCGGGGCGGGGGCGGGGCGGGACCGTTAATAGTAGGAAATTATTCCGCCACTGTATTGCAACCTACTGGGCGCATTGGTATTGCTGAAAGGATTGTTCATTGATATTGCACGCGTCCCTGTGCTCCTGACGGCCAGCGAGAGCAAGAGACATGGTAGTACCCAAGGTCCCAGTCGTGGACATCCACACCCATGTGTACCCACCCTCGTATATCGACCTCCTGAAGTCCCGCTCCAGCATCCCCTACATTCGCTCCTTTCCGCCCTCTCCCTCTCTCCGTCTAGTCATTCTCCCCGCCGAGGACACGGAGAGCACATCCAGAGGCCGGCCAGTTGGACCGGAATACTACGAGATCAAGAAGAAGATAGATTTTATGGACGCGCACTCCATTGACATATCTGTCATTTCTCTTGCAAACCCGTGGCTGGATTGGGTACCAGCGAGTGACACAGCAAAGGCTGCAGAAAGTATTAACAATGAGGTTAATGAGCAGTGTGGGATATTTCCGGGAAGACTTTTTGCTTTTGCAACTTTGCCACTGAGTGGCGGAAAAGATGTGATCGTCAGAGAAATTGGGAGGTTAAAAGAGCTGAAGTATATGAGAGGGATCATTCTTGGAACCACAGGATTAGGGAAAGGCCTTGATGATCCGGAGCTTCTACCGATATTCCAAGCGTTGCAGGAAGCGAAGTTACCAATCTTCCTTCATCCGCATTACGGATTGCCAGGTTCAGTATGGGGTGAAAGAGCGAATGACTATGGCCATGTGTTACCTCTGGCTTTAGGATTTCCACTGGAAACGACAGTTGCTGTGACACGAATGATCTTGTCAGGTGTGTTTAGCAAGGTACCAGAACTACAAATGATTCTTGCACATTCTGGTGGCACACTGCCATTTTTAGCGGGAAGGATAGAAAGCTGTATTGAGCACGATGCCCACCTCAAAGCTGAAGGGAAGCTAGGGAAAGGAAGAAAGACTGTATGGGAGATCCTGAAGAAGAACATCTATTTAGATGCAGTGGTTTACAGTGAAGTTGGACTGAAGGCTGCCATCCAGGCAAGTGGGGAGGACAGGATTATGTTTGGAACTGATCATCCATTCTTTCCACCCTTGGAAGGAGAGGCGGAAAAATGGGCCAGCGTTGAGACGAATTATGAAGCTATCAAAGGCGCATTAGGGAAAGGAAGCCTAGAAGAAAGAGCTGCCTTGGGAGGAAATGCTGCAAGGGTCTTGAGCTTAAGTATTGCATGAACCAAAAGACTACGTCTGACCCTCTGACTAATTAGAAGAGATTGCTACTATTCAATAATACCACACATATTCTAGCAGAGCCCACTTCAACTTCTTTCCTCTTACTTTCATATTTCACGCCCTCAGATGCCCCTATATATATAGTACCTAACGGCAGTATTAATGTTCAACGAGCTTTGACAATATGTTGCAACCGTACCTAACAGAACTTTAATCCTATTCACGAATAAGATTTAGAAGTAAGAGACATTTAAGTCCACAGCGTAATAATTTTGGCCAAAGTACTTGTATACTCACAAATACAACTTTGTTCGAGGTCGTCGAGGTGAGGAGAGCCTCGGCTCCCCTAGCCCCACTTTACCCCATATTCCAGCATCTTGTCCCCCACCCCCACCCCCACCATTCCTCTCTTTGCTGCCATGAAGTTGGCTGCTCCTCTAACATTTCGTCGAACATTTTACAAGCTTGCCATGGCGGCAGAAGCTTCTTGGAAGCCAATTGCACAACGTAAGCAGGCAGAACGCGAATCTCGGATCCCTAAAGAATGGCGACTGTCTTCACCTCCCTCTTCGCGTGTCATCGACGTACGCTCGATCCCTCGAACATCTGGAATACTCAGCTCCAAAGAGCTTGACGTAACTGAATCATACGATGCCTCTTCTCTGGTGGAAGCGATTCGTTCTAGAAAGCTTACGGCGGAAGAAGTTACTATCGCGTTCTGCAAACGTGCAGCTATTGCTCAACAAGTCTGCAACTGCCTGACTGAGATCTTCTTCGAAGATGCTATTTCTCGCGCGAAATACCTAGATCAGACATACCAAAAGACAGGAAAACCTCTCGGAATTCTACACGGACTTCCTATCAGTTTGAAGGATATGTTCCAAGTCAAGGGATATGATGCTTCCATTGGACTAGCGAGTCTCGCGGAAAAGCCCTCGACAGAAAATTCAGCATTAGTCGACATTTTACTAGAGCAGGGAGCTGTACTTTATTGCAAGACAAATATCCCGCAAACTTTAATGGCTCTCGATTCTGATAATAACATTTTTGGACGGACCTTGAACCCCAGAGACAAGAGAGTCACAGCAGGAGGTAGTTCGGGTGGAGAGGGAGCTCTGGTAGCTATGAGAGGAAGTCTCCTTGGAGTCGGAACAGATATCGGTGGCAGTATTCGTATACCCGCCATGTGCAATGGAGTTTACGGTATCAAGCCCAGTGCGCATCGGATCCCAAACACAAAACAAGAAAGTGGCACGAGGCCAGGGAGCAGCCAAGTGGCACTTACTGCAAGTGCTGGGCCTATTGCTGTTAGTGTGAGGGACTGCGAGTTGTTTCTGAAAGCTGTATCGCATTCTAAGCCATGGGAAATAGATCCTGGTGTTGTATACGGCGAGTGGGAAGAGCAGGGTATGCTTGCACAGAAGCCTGTCTTGGGCGTTATGAGGACAGACAACCTGATCACTCCTCTACCTCCTGTCAGCAAGGTCCTTGATGAAACTGTTCAGTTGTTGAAGACGGCTGGTGTTGAGGTAATTGAGATCGATGCTCCTGCCTTTAAGCAGTGCCAGTCTCTGGCTAATGGCTTCTTCGGCGTGGATGGAGCGAATCTCATGTTCGATTTACTGGAGAAGCATGGCGAGCCATTGATTGATTGGCTGAAACCAAGATTGCGTCGAAAAGTTCCAGTGCAACTTGACAGGCTCATAGACCTACACGCTCAAAAGGCTGAGCTGGAGCTGGAGATGTTAAAAATCTGGAAAGACCCAAAGACAGGACGCAGAATTGATGCAATTATCTGCCCTGTTGCTCCTCATCCTGTTCCGCCCATTGACCGGTGGAACGGCGTTAGTTACACTAGTAGTTTTGTGTTATTAGACTACCCCGCAGGTACTCTACCGGTGAGAGACCTCAAGAGCTCGGATTTGCATGGCGAGATGACGAACTCTCAGCCACTTGGGAGCTGGGATAAGGCAAATAGAGGATTATGTACGTTCTCCACTTGTCTACCAGTCTCAAACCGGGGTACTAAACTCGAATAGGGGACAAGAATAACGTTGATAGAGAAGTGTATCTCAACACCAAGCTATCTATCCAGGTAGTTGCGCCTAAGTTGCAGGAAAGGAGACTGTACCAGGCAATGGCGCTTATTGATAGTATCATTCAACAGGGTGGAGTATCTATACAAGCAAAATTATAGACCACTGATCAACGTAATATAGCCAGATGCCCAGTCTTGTAACCGCTATGTACCGGTTCAGTAATATAGAGATTTATCCTTCATCCTCGTTAGATGCTTGGCTTTGAGATCACATAAATATCATGACCTGGACCTTCACATGAAATCGATAGCAAGTACTCATCTCTGCCCGTCTTTCTCTATCCCCGCCAGCCTCGCTTCAATCCATGCTGCATGCGACTTGAAAAGCTGGCCTGTACTGTTTTTCTGGCAAAATTTAAGCAACGCTGTGTACCGTTCTTTCGCATCTGCCCCAGTCGCATACAAAATCTTGGCCAGATCGATAGGACAGAGATATAGAGGTTGCCTTGCATCCTCTATGATGGACGCCGTGCCTTGCATAGAACAGGCGTAGTAAACGCAATGGCCAATTCCAAAGCAATGGCCAAGCTCGTGGGCTGCAGTCCGACAGACTCGAGCGAGCCACAACGCAGAAAGTGCAGCCGGGGAAGGTCTACCTCCAGCCAAAGAGGGGACAGAGTTATGAGCTGCGAGTGCTGCTCCCATCGGACTCATTTCTCCTTCAGCATACTGTCCACTGGCTTTGACATTCAAAGTCTTCGTAGTCTTCTTGCTCATCTCGATTTCTTCCAGACCATCTATACACCACTTCACATACCTGTCGCAATGGCTTGCTGGCCACCCATGTTCCCTCTCGATACCTTGTTTCAAATCTAGAACTGGATTATACCTCGCGGTCGAAATGACTGCTATCCTCGACCCACCGTAGGCTCTTCCACAAGCAAATTCGTCTTCCTCGTCTTCATAAATATCATGTTTAACGAGTAATAAGAGGGCATACGCATCTGCTGGCAAGATCTCAATCGCGGCCTCTAAGAGATCATTCAAGTTGAATTGGTGCGAGAATTCTCCCTTTGGTGTAGCACGGCTGCGGATTCCTATGCAACCGGAGGGAGTGCGTGTGTTGAGCCAGAGAGTCTGTCGTTCTGGCTGCTTTTCTGGCGGTGTGTCAACATCCATGCCGTCTACATCATTTGTGAAAATCGGAATCTTAGCTGAAGGTAGAAGCTGGACGGGAAGGCCAAGATAGAAGGCTTGGAGGTATTCCAATACGTCGTTGAGTCCTACTTTCACTTGATTGGGGCGCGTCTTCCGCGTGCCCTTCGGGTGAGCCCATTGTTGAGCAAATGCAACCTCGAGTTCGAAATCTGGCGGCGCAGCAAGATACACGGTCTTTCGCTCGGGCGTTACTTTGTTCCTATACTGCCCTCGACTCCATGACTTTAGGCTTTGGGGCGGTTCCGCGGGATCGATTGAAAGCGCATCATCGGGCAACACCAACGGCGCTGGAAAGGTAGATGGATGAGGATCTTCATTATCAGGTATATCTACTATGCCCTTGAAATTCCTGCGAACTTCTAAAGTCGTGGCCGCAGTTCGCTGTTGGTGGCTTTGTCTTTTGTAGCCCGCTTTAGCCCCGTGGCCCGAAGGCTCAAAAGTGAGATTGGCATGACTACACCGGCTAGAGGCTTTGGGAGGCATGACGAAAGTAATTTGGCGTTTTATTATTTGGAAGTTTTCGAGATACTGTTGAACAAGAGCGGAATGGCTTTCTACTACGTTAGTAAATATAAACAGCACTCACGTGATTTTAGGCACCTTTAGAGGCGGTCAAAGACTCGCCTTGCGAACGAGATATGTATCCAATATCCATTAGTAAGTGGTAGTTTGACTATATGAAGTAAGGGCCTTCGTATTTTCACAGATATATCACCGAGACATTTTTGGTGCTTCCAAGCGAAGGCACCAGATGCAGAAGATGATTTTAGCATGTTCAAGCGGGAATATAGATCAAATTATTTAATTTAACATTCTTCATACACTTTGCCACTGAAAGCTGACGCCAACACTCTCCGATTGTGTAGAGATAGTCTCCTGTGTCGTTCCACTAGGGATGGCGGCCGCGTAGAATGTTGTAGCTCCATTGTAAGACAACAACCCACCAGAGGCCTGATTTCATTAATCAATCTTTCAATATGGTCAATAAAATGACGGCAGCACTTACAGAGAAAACAGTCGCAGTCACGCCTGATGCACAGGTGAAAGATGACCCGGAGATCCCACAGTTACCTTTGGAAGATTTCAAAGTGAAACCGGATCCTGTCACGGTCAATTGATTACATTTCACAGCATTCGGGGAGGGGGCAAGGCTAACCTGATGCAGTGGCAGTGTAAGTAGCGCAGGTGCCTGAAGTATACCAGGTGCCAGCGCTAATCAGACATCCTTTCTGGCTTCCGCCCGTGATGGCATTCAAGTAACCCGAGCCGGAGAACGATCCTGAGGTTCCGGTTGGTGTAGAAGTAGGGGATGTTGTTGTAGTACTTGTCCCTGATCCTGATTTCGGCAAGTACTTTACTCCTGTCGATGGACAATCTGACGTCTGGCCAGCAGCGTTGACTGGAACGAAAGTGCCGGTCTGCACTGAGCCGCGGACGTTGTAGGAGTACCATATTTCATCTAAGGCGCTGCTAGAACACTGAATAGCGACATTATACCCAAACGAAGACTTCAGTGCTGCCAAAATTTGTGCCGAAGTATAAGTCTTGCTACTCGATGGAGTGATTCCTGCGTTTGCTAATGCCTAAGAGACTCTTAGTGACTCTCCCGAACAAACGAGAGGGCTATTACCGTGTAACTATCTAATGTCTTGAACAGATCAACAGTCTTTTGGAAGAAATCAGGAACTTCTTGAGTTGGAGTATAACCACTGTAGCAACTTGGCTTCAGAGTACTGATACACGTCCCGTGTTTTCCCCACTCGTGCTCCCAGAAGCTTTCGTCGTTTCCATCGATGTCTTTCCAGTAAGTGTTCATATAAGACAACAGGTCAGTTTTTCCGAAGGATTGAAGGATCTGTGTGATGTTTGTATAGGCGCGGCTCGAATCGCAATTTGAATCAAACGTGCCGTCACAGTGATCCGGCCATAGCCCATGAATTGTCCAAGAGTTTGAAGGACCTACGGGAGTGAGTACTGAATTTTAGGGTGCTTTCTCCACAACCTACCAGTACTAGGGGAGGTATCCCAGAATTGTGTCTGAAGCAGTTGTCCTCCAGGAGCATTGAAACAACATAGATTAGAGACCGTGGTGGTGTTCTGGCAACTCAGCTGGGGACTGGAACATGTTGCTGGAGATCCGAGACTGTTGACCGTCGGCAAGGCTAACAGAGCAACACTTGCAATGAACCGAGCCATAGTCACAAGTAGTGGACCTAAAACGTTGGAAAATTGAACGGAACATCCTTTGCATACTTACGGGACCAGGCTGCTTTTGTAGAGTTGAAGCAATCTATCGTGGAGATCCATCAGCGCGTGGACGCTTCATTGGGAGCCAACAGCCACCAGGGCCATGAATGGAAGTGTGCCCTATTCAAGAAGGCGAACAAGGCCGTGGCGTAGTGGCGGCACTTCACACGCCTCCAACGCTCGCTGATAGGCTCCTGGTGGCTTCTGCCAGATAAAGTACAGAAGCATCCTGAGATCTTCCCAAGGGCCTCATCAGCCAGGGCCAGGGCCCCGATCGGCAGTGGCACGACAGGCCAGGGCTCATTCCAGCAACACCGGGGGGGCGGCCGAGGATCCCTGGCCTACCTAGCACAATAATGTAATATACTGTACAGTACTGTACAGCGAGACACTATTAGTGGTGGTTGTGGTTCCAGTGATCCTGTCCTGTCCTGTCCTGTCCTGTCCTGTGGCGCTTCCAATTCGATGTCGCACATGGACGGTGAGCTGCAGACTGCGTTGCGCGTCGCTGGGTACTGAGTAATTACAGTAGTGAGTGCTGGTGGTGGTATCTGCGGCGGCCTGGCTGAAGGGGCATTGGAATAATCACCTTCTACTTCCAGCAGATGCTCCATCCCGCCTTCTTTAAAAGTACCAACCTCCTAGCTCAATATCGTCTCCATCATCGGAATCCTCCGCCTAGCAATATACAGTGTTTCAAGTGTGGATATCGATGAAGTGATCTCAAAACGAAATTCAGAATCCCAAGATCATGACAATGTAGGAGGCATAATCGTCAATGAATGTGTCGCGGCTGCACCCATCCGATGCCCGCCATTAGTTTGGCGTGCACCACTAGGATTGCAACATGTTGTCACGAAGATGATCATGTCTTAACTTTCACTTCGTTGCCTCATATCTACAATAAGACTCTCAACTTCCCGGTGCTGCTAATTGGTTTCACGACATGATTGCAAGACAGGTAAGTACTATACAGCGTTTTCTAAAGTTTTCGACATCGCAGCACCTTCATGTTGCGGGGTAGCTGGATAGGCCAATTCCTACTAGTAATGACAGCCTACAACCCTTTGCTTTGAGAAAACCCAGCACATTCTATGCAGAAACTCTTTTGGATTTTACTCAACCTCGGTAGTTACAAACGGAATTGCAAACACTGGTTACCGCAAATCACATTCTGCACTATCAAAATGTTGTCGATGCCTATGGTCACGTATCTTTTAGACATCCGGACAAGCCTGATGTATTTGTCATCTCAGGAGACAAAGCACCTGCTTTGGTCTCGTCAAGTTCAGACTTCATTGAATACAGAGTCGAAGACAGCTCGCCTGTTGATCCTAACGCAAAGAAAGGGTACCAGGAGCGTTTCATTCATAGTGAAATCTACAAACGCTTCCCCGATATCAACAGTGTAGTACACAGCCACTCTCAAGCAGTGCTACCATATACAATGAGTGGTGTTCATTTGCAACCCACCTTCCACATTGCCGGCTTTCTTGGTATAAAAGCTTATCATCTCAGTGTCCGTGAATGACGGCTGATAAAATTAGGAACACACGTTCCCAACTACGATATTATCAAACTTTACAAATTTGGAGAGACGCAAGACATGCTGGTGAATAATCCTTTGTTCGGCTCAGCTCTTGCCTCAGATTTTGGTGCTGCCAACTCAGATAATCCTGAACATACTGTTGTCCTAATGGCGAATCATGGCTTCACTGCCATTGGAACAAGCATCAAGCAAGCAGTCTATCGTGCAGTCTATACCCATGCCAATGCCGGTATACAATCTAATGCAATAATGCTACGGAGTGCTCAATCATCGATAAATCCAGATTCTTTGGGAGAGCTTCGATACCTGAATCAGGAGCAGGCAGCTGGAGGTTGGGGGACGAATGCGGGAACCGTGGAGCGTCCGTGGGGCCTGTGGAAGCGCGAGGTGGAAGCAGCGTCTTTATACACGAGGGAAGAGTAGTTATAAGGGCGTTCCATTAGCGTTAGACGATGCCTTTTCCTTGTCGAGACCGTGCAAGACGCACATCGATCTATTCGATCTGTAGGTCGGACTTGTCGAGACAGGCAGTCACTTTGTCTTATATATGTTGGAATTTGAATAATTCGACCCGTCAATGGCAAGACTAGCGTCTCCATGTTGAAACCCTCCATTTGTACAATTTGTTTAAGGTACATTGAGAGGAAGCATCTTACAAGATTATCGCAACCCCAAATCTCCCCTATTGCTTGGCCTCTTCGTGCACTTCTTGGCCCGCAAACGCTTTGAACTTTCATCACAATGCGTCATTAACGCTTAGTACAGATGAAGAAGACTATGCTAGCAGAACTTGTAGAATTTTCAGCTTGCCATCTAGGAAATCCATCGCAAGGGGAAATCTTTCTCGATCCCATAGTATTTGGTCTATTTCCAACGCGAACCACGTCCCGGTGGATCCTCGCATGAGATCCAAAGGACAAGATCAACAAATCGCATGCTATACTTGGCAACCTTGGCAGTGTAGGAAGTCCATTGCGTGTTCTTGGCCATAGTTTAGAAGTTCAAAGCCCAAACATCGCCAAGCGCACCGCATAAAGCTTGGTATCGCCAACGTCTCTCAACCTTGTCTGTTGCCTCAAAATTCGCAGCATAAACATAAGATTGAAACAAAAAACTTGCGGGAGAATTTGTCTGAGAACATTATGAACTTAATGCAGATAATGAGAGCGGTTATTGTGAAGGGAAACTTTGTTCTACCAGTTCCGTATTTCTAAAGGTATCAGACAGTATAAGAAAATTTGATAATACAGTTCCATATACGCCGTGGCCAGCCAAAAGCTATTTGTAAAGATCATGTTGATCCATCTCTCATCTATTCGTCATCATCTTCCTCATCAGCACCAACTGCTCTCGTCTCGACAAACGTCAGTTCAGCGACTTGTCCCTGCGCCATGTTTAAGTTGACGCCATCAAGGCCTGGACTGGGAACTCGCTTTGCAACTGGCGCATCCTCAACGCTTCGTTTGGCTAATCATCTCATTAGATTGCTGTCCATTTTGAAAGGCTTGGGTTTACTGACCATCAGCGGGCGCGGGACCTCCACGAACAAACATAGTAGTAACTGTAGTCTTCAGCTTCGGCTGAGTAGCCAAATCTCTCTTTCCAGCAGCGGCAGCCTTGGTCCCTGGTTTCACCAAAATACCAACACCAGCTGCCTCAGTACCGAGTTGGACCTCGGGACCCGTCGTCAGGGCTTGAGTGGCGTAGTTGAGTGCCCTATCGAAGCCTGCTAGATCTCTCTTGGCGACGTTCTCAGCATTCTCGACAAGTTCCACTACACGAGGGGCGATCTCCTTGCCCATGCCCTGAAGGGCGGCGATCTGGGCGGCCTGTTCCTGGTCAGGCGTTACCACCTGTGCACCCTCCGTCTTGGCTGCTCCTGTCGTCTCTGCAGCCGCTGATTGCTGCCCGTTTGCTTGTGTTGTAGCTGTACCTGCGTTGTTTGCTGCGCTGGACACTGCTGCTCCCTCCAGAGCATTCATGAGATTTGCTACATCTTGCTTCCCTCCGAATGATATTTCACCATCACCGACTACCAGAGCCGGTGAATATGCTCCGAGATTGATATTAAGAGGTAGTGCCGTTACCGTCGTGGAGGCCAGGAAAGAAAAAAAGAGTAGAGCTTGGGAATGCATGGCTGTTCTTGAATGTCTACAAAATGTATCGCTGATGAGATTATCGATTAGAAAAGGAAAGAGAAGCGTCAAGCTTCTAGAGAACAAAGACAATAGAGAAAGAAGTGCGAGTAGCAAGCACTATAAGAAGTGATGCATAGTAAACAGGACTTTTATAACAACTCTGAGCGTCCTTGAAGTGGATAGGCAAGGAAGGCCTTGTCTGCAGATCTTCCAAAGTCTGCTAGGCAGTCTTGGTCGACCCCTAGGTCTGCTAGTCACGAACGCTCACATAATAGGGTCTCTCTATTTGAGTGGTCGAAGCATAAGCTTTAGCTTGTCGGAGAAGTGCCAACGCTTTTTCAAACGCCAAGTGACACGGTCGACACCCAAGAAGCATGGGTCCATTTTGAGCCTCAGCACGGTAGCCAAGCCTAGTCCGGCACTTGATAAGAGACCTTGGCTGCTCAACCGAGAAGTAGATGTTGTTTGAGATGCGTGATGAAGCCATCCACAAACATCTTGGTAGTCAAGCATGATACTTGCCAACCCTTGGCGAGTGGCAAAGCTAGCGTCTGAAATCTGAGGCGGTCATAGCGGAGTGGCCATCAATAATTTGTCTGATTGCACTTTCCATTCAAGGGCCTAGATTTCACTGAGATCGGCACCCATTGTAAGGGAGAGGAATGTGAGATTGATCTGGTTTCTTGGCGGAACTGTTTGCGAGCCTATGTCTCTTAAATAGATTGCGAATCGTTGACTGATTGGGTAACTTTATGAAACAAGAAACGCACCATGCGCATGTCTATGCAAGAGTCGTTGTTTACTGATTTTTGAAGATCGAATTTCGCTGAACACTTGAGTGTTTTATTCACGTCTAAATCTTGGGCCTGAGTTCCTGACCTTTCCAATAGCCTCCGCCAGTCAGCAGTATACTTCACGAAATAAGAACTCAGCAACACTCTCATGCAATTCCAGTCTCCTCTTCTCCCGTCTTATCTTTACCTCTCCAAAAGCTGGATACACATCAAAGCCTAGTCACACAGTCAGTCATCCATCAGCCCTGGTAAAGCAGGCCTGTCTTCACATACCATGGATTTCTCCAAGGACCTTCTCCCACTTGACACCATTCTTCTCCCACACGTCATCTGTAGGTGCAGGATCGGAATCGAATGCCAATTTCTTCGCCATCATCTCCGCATCATAGCATAACATGTCGTGTTCACATCCTATGATATAGATTTTTGGAGGCAGCTTATGTTTTGGCGCGTAGGTGACGCTTAGAAGCGGATCAGTCAAGTCCTGTCCCTGCTTGATGTATCCAAAATTGAACATTGCGGCGTCATGCTCGAGCATGTCAGGTCCGGCGTCCTTCGGTCTTGTTGCGAGATTCACCGCGATAGGTGTGGTAAAGTTTACCACCGGATAGTAGGCAACGAGTCCGTGAATTTTGCTCTGCAGACTCTCATGCTGGGAGACGGCAAATGACAAATTACCACCGGCACTGAAGCCGCCGATGGCGACCTTATTCCTATCGAAAGGTAGTGCTTCATCTTCGAGCACTGCGTTGACAAGCTTGACCAGTGCCTCGACAGGGGCCGGGAACTGATACTGAGGTGACTTGGGGTAGTCTAAGCTGACGACGAGTACATTGTTTGCATTAGAGAAATAAGAGCAGAATTTATCGTCGCTCGTTGGGCTCATCAACGCAAACCCCCCGCCATGCACATCGATATACAGGGGAAGAAGCGCATCACCACTCTTCCAGGACCTCGGCACAAAGATGCGGTTCTTCAATTCCGGTGAGCCTGGATGAGTTTCGGTGAAGGTCGGCAGTATAGACGTATCTCTCATACCAGGTAAGTTCATGAAGCTGAAGTAGCTGCTGGTCAAAGCTTTGACCAACTGCAGTCTGGCTGAGAACCACAGGCGCGTGAAGAATGAGTATTTGGGAGCGAATAATATCTTCGCTGGGGACGACATGCTGGGCATAGCTACCAGAGGTCCTGGCAATGGCTGCAGGATATGTTACTAGAGTGGTGGTGAGTCCCAGGAGGTAACATATGAACAAGTACACAGACCTAGATTTCCTAAGATGCTGATTCGTTTCATCGTCAAGGAGCGACCCTGGTCCACCAATGATCACTGGTGGCTTATGGGAAACAATTTTTTTTGATTCTGCTACGACATAAAGAGAGGCCAATCAATGCTTGAATCTCTATCTAGTTTATGTTACACAGTCTTCCAGTTGCAAACACGAGTCGACGTAGAAATTGCACGTAAGCACGTGCCAATATCCAGGTTTTTTGACCCTTGATGGAGATTGTGATCACAATGGTACTGGTCTGATTGTTCTAAGCGTATGTACAAAATCATAACGTCAGATATATACATGTCGTGAAATGATATGACCCCGCACTTTTAGATTTCCGAACATTGCCAAACATATGTATTCCAGTCGCAACGCCAATAGATCTCTGCTCTTGCTGACATGTTGTTTTCGTTAGTACAGCGAATTCTTAGCTACCACCAGGAGGCATATTGTTCAGATCCACCAACCCTTCTTCGGCAATGGTAGGATTGCTCCCATTTCCATCGAAAAAGTTGAGGACGTCCTGAGGTAAAAACTCGAGCCATGGCATCATGTCACCTCCTATCGTCGACATATCTATATCCTGACTTTCCATCATCATGTCGCCCATGCCTCCGAGACCCAGATAGCTATTCGGGCCTGGAAATGCGTTGCCATTATGTGGATAGCCGTACGTACCGGTTGCTGGTTCAGATCGAGTGTTGGTTGGCGAAGTGATGTCCTGGGAGCTACCGTACGGATGGTGAACACCCGGTGCTTGAGCGAATGGTGAATTTTGTAACTCCAGTAATATTCCAGCCTCAGATGTTGATGCTGGGTTCGCAGATATTTGTGAATATCTTGGCGGTGGGGGTGGTGGTGCCATCATCTGAGATCGTTGTTGCGACGACTGTGCGCTATAGGTTGGGTATTCTGAAGTTGGAGAATAGGCAACCGTAGAAGTAGAGGCAGACGATGCTTCGGGCAAGCTCGATCGGATCGGATCGTAAATCATATTTCCAGCACCTTGCTGTGCTGGAGCAGGAGCTGGGTGCTGGACTTGCTCACCATTCATATTTTGATACATGAAGGTGAGATTTGAACTGGGCGAGTTGGTGGTTCCCGTTAGAGACCATCCAATGGCTTGAGCAGCATCAATCTGTGGCGAGCTTGGTGCGTTCTCTAGTTTTGGAGAACGAAGATCACCCAGACGACCAGGGGAAGGTGCTGCCATCGACAGCTTTCTCCTCCAAGCAGGAATCATATCCTGTTTTGTTTTCGTGCTTTCGTACTCCTGCTCAGTATATGTTTCTGGGTCCCAGATCCCTTTCGCTTTTTGATCAAGAGCTACTAAGATATATCTAATGCCGGCCCAATATGTTTCGAGTTGTTGCAAAGCTTTATAACATCGCTGATAATTCTGATTGGCAGCGGAGGCCAGTAGCGAATGCTTCTGTGAGTCCCTCGCCCTATGCGTTGACTTCAAATCTTTCGAATGGCCTCCCTTCGAACTCGGTCGTGGCGGACTAGTATCGCGTGATGTAGGCTGTGAGCTGTGTGCAGCTGACTCTTTCAAAAAGGCGCAAGCAGCAATGTATATAGGCTGACTCGTAAATGGGTTGCCAATGAAGCTTCTTGGGTCAATTAGCTCTGCGAATGCAAGGATGTCTGCGATTGTCTTCGCCGATGACATGCTAAGTTCGCGGCTGTTGGGAAGCAGCTGTTCAATTTGACCTTCAAACGAGTGCATCAATGTAGGCTGATGGAGTAACATGATCAGTGTATGGAACCAGAAATGAACCTCCTTTAAATTAGCACAATCCACCAGATATATGGTCTGACTCACGAGTATGAAATTTGTGCCTTCCCCTATCTTGACATAATGCTGGAAGTTAGCAGCGTTGAAGTTCAGTCGTGTGTCAAGCCTCTGATAGAAGTGCGTCAAATCTTTCTCCATTCCTGCCAAGCCCTCAATTTTCTTTGGAGTGACGTCCTTGACGTCCCTGATATTGTTCAGCAGGTCTGACACGCGTCCATACAAATGGATGATTTGGATCAAGGCTGGAAAAGGATTGGGCCAGCCATTGTCCTTGCCTCCCACCACAGGAAAACTAAGCTCGAAATCCTCATCTCTCAAAGTAACCGGCCTCCCGGTACCGGACGAAATAACTCTATCTAGCATGAAAACTGCCCAAAGGGTGTCGACACGTTCTTGTTCTACGAGATGCTTTACCTGATCAGTAATTGCAGTTGACGTATCCGAGTTTGCACTATCTGAATTCGATCTGTGAACCTCGGGGTCTTTCCGGCCTTGATGCTTAACCCCATCAAGTTTTTGTAGGCCAAGATCTACCGCCATGCGAATAGCACACCCTAGGTACATCCACAAGGCACTATCTTGGTTCGCACCGAAACCCTCGTAGGCGAGCAGTAGACACGCTTGGACAGCTGCGATCGTCGGGCATGGAAAAGTATCTACCACCGCGGCTTTCGCTCGCCTGGCATACACATGTCCATGTTCTGACTTGGGATAGGAAGAATCATGTGAGCCAATCAGAAGCGGATGATCTGAAAATCGAGCAGCTAGGGCGCAGACAGCATCTACCAAAATGGCCTCCGCCGATCGTTCCTCAACTCTTTGTATGAAGGAGTCTCGACGTAAGAATGGAAAATTTGCCCCAACGTGAGCAAAGAATGTTTCTACAAGATGTATAATCAGTCTGTTGACGGGTAAGAGGTCCTCCTTGTCATATAATGGCAAGTCCATTGAAGCTCGAGTGTCCGATGCATGCGACGGCGTCCCTCCTCGAACAGAGCTACTTCCTCCATGTCCTCCAGATCCGGGAGACACTACCATGTGTTAGACTGTGGAGATTTTTGAAAGGTAAACATACTTGCTACAGACGAATTCGCTCCCGTGCTACGGCGGTGCTCTCGAACTGATACAACCATCTGCTTGAAACCAGGAACGATAGCTGTAGGACCAAAATATCTGAAATAAGGCACACGGTGGTCTTCGACAGGCAAAGGAAGCGGCCGATCTGAACACCAGTTAAGCGCATGCCTTTCCCGAGATATGACCATAATACCTGTAGGACTTGGCCCATCGTCATCATATATTGCTGATTCCCTGTAACTCGCAAAGCTCCGGCCATTTTCCTTTTTCACATCACTAACATCTCCATCCTTGAAAGATGCATACAAAGCACTTTGCTCATACTGATGTGGCTCGGGATCTGTCCGGCGTAGCCTAGGACTCCCTCCAACTAAGTTGCTATTGTCACGCTCGCCTTCCCCTCCACCGGCCCGGCTTGTGCCATCTTCTGACTCTTTACGGTCTCTCTTGCCGACGATGCTTGTCTCACTGCCGTCTGCGTACCCCATACATTCATGTCCATTCTCTAAACAAGTCGAACATAGCGGTCGTTTGCCATCACATCGCGTCTTGCGTTTTCGACATGTCCGACATCTACATGCAGAGCATCTGGTCAGCGACGTCAAGTAAAGGGTTATGGTTTTCGAGAACTCAGAGTAATTGGGACAGCCTAGATGTTCTAGCGGGCCAGGAAGACGCTCTCCAGATGAACGTTCTTTGCACGGATAATTTGTACATGTACATACGCGGCATTGATTCTTCGGCGCTTCGCAGGAGGCTGGCCCTCCGAGTTGACGAATCGAATCTGTTTTGCAGGTGGTGGAGGACCAGGAGGAGTAGTCCTTGGTGACATGCCGGTGGAAATTGAGCTCATTGTCTCTTGTGCTGGAAGTAAACGATGTACATGCAACTATCGCATGCGCATCGCTCTGATATGGGCATCTTTAAAGCGCGATAAATTTGTAAGAGCCAGCTAAGGCTGAAACGTGTCGAAGAGAGGCCCGACGAGGGCACACAAGGATGCGAAAAGATTGTAGGAGGCTGCACGAATCCGTAGCTCCAACCTGGTGGTACAGTAAGTAAGAGAGAGTGGGCTAGAATCCCAGCCTTGGATCATGGCGGAGGAGGGGAGGAGCCGGGCCCTGGTGGGGCACGCAGTACTCTGGGGTACAGTGCCTCATCCGACTGACATACGCAGGGAAGCAAGACATGCTGTGGCACGATGATCCGCCATGCCGGTAAGCTTGATGGTATATATGAAACATTTGCAGTCTTGCCAGTCTTGCGATTGATTCAGGTCCCCGTAGAAGCTGAAGACAACGCAGATCGCACACCCATTGCGCATTCGGGTCTGGGGCATACGGAGTCAGGGTTGGGGTATTTTGATAGCAAAATACTCTGTTTGGACATCTACAGCTAATGGCTCCAAAGCACGTTGGGCTTCTATACTGTCCAACGACCGGATTGAAATCCTCATAATACTCCTTCCGCATTCAAGGAAATGTCCGTCTGCACAATCTTACCTGAATTGTAAGAAAAACTCGAGTACTACGACAAGCTTAAGATGAGCGTGAAAGCCTCCCGAGCTCGTCTCAGATCTTATATATATCCGCGTCACTGGTAGAGCCGTTAATTCTATAGAGCGCCTCTTGTTGGATAGAAAACTCACAACTTTCCAAATCTATCCCTCCCCTCAGCATCCTTGTTGACCCAAACGCTCACACTCGTTCCTGGACAAACAAAGGTGCCGTAGCCCTCATGGTCAATGGTGATCTCCCCCTTCTCCCATCCCAGGACGTCGGTCCAGACCTCCCCAGCGTGCATCTCGCCGACGTGCATCCTCTTCGTGCCTGGTCCTGCGTTGCTCATTACAACCGCACATCCCCATCTTCTATCCCAGGTTCCATATCTTACCCATCCAATACAAGTCGGGTAGTCAAAGTAATCCTGCTGAATCCCGTACGCGTAAAGCTTGCGCGCCAGAGCAAGATCTGGCAGAGCACCACCACATGACGGCGGAAAAGGGTGCTCGCCTTTGATGCCGTAGAGATCACCGTAGAAGAGGCATGGATAACCATCGTAGCGGAGAAGAATAAGTGCATATGCTAATGGCTTGAAGAATGGTTCGATGGGAGCCTCTAGAGCTTGATATGGCTGGGTGTCATGATTCATGACGAGAGTCTGATTATCAGCAAAGGCGCGAGCAAGAGCAGTCCGATGTAGCTTACCACGGCATTGACGGGTTCAATCTTGACCAATGTATTGTCGAAAACTGTTCTCAAATCTGCATTCTCCGTCTTGCTCAACTGACTGAAGTTGTACACAAGTGGAGCATCAAAGAGACTGAATTTCTTCTCCATCCGTTCTAGATATTTCGCCATATCACTCAGACTATCCTTCCAGAACTCGCCTACAAAGAACCACCCTTCCCCATGCTCTTCATTCAAATTGGTGATAAACTTGCGGAGGAAATCCTCACTAAAGTGCTTGACAGCATCAAACCTAATACCCTTGATAGTAATTTGCTTACTTAACCAAACGCCCCAGTTTAACACATCTTGCTCGACTTCTGGGTGGCCATAATCGAGATCTGCAAACATCAAGTAGTCGTAGTTCCCCTTCTCGCTGTCAACATCTCCTGAACGAGCCCAGCCTTTAGATTGATCCCCGAGGATCTTGTAAATTGCCGTCTTGTTGTTCTCCGCGTTATAATCAGTCCCACTGAAGTGATACCAATGGTACTTTTGTGACGAGTATTTCTCTCCTCTACCATGAAAATCAAAGCCTAGCCATGCATCGATCTCGTAAGGATCTGAGACGGTTCTATCACGATTATCTGGATCGACCTCCTGCGCTTGACACATCTCTTTTCCATCTGCCGCCGCCTTGTGGTTCAGGACTTTAAAGACATTAGCAACACAAGTCTCTGGCACAGGCATAGTCTCATTACCAGCATCCCAGTAGATCCCGACGCCATGATCGTTTGCCTTCTTGACTAAATCTAGCAGCTCTCCCTTCGTGCCCCATTTGGTTCCTTTGCTCCCTTTTTGATCGAATTCGCCTAGATCGTAGAGGTCGTAGATATCATAGCCGTTGCCTGAGGGCGAAGACGCTTTACATCCGGGAGGAATCCAGACATTGTCGATACCAATCGCCTTCATTTGCGGAATGTGATCACAGAGGCGCTTCCAATGCCTGTGATCGTCTGGTACGTACCATTCAAAGGCCTGCATCATGGTCATATTTTCCGGGGTCGGCTCTTGCTCTGCTACTTGTTATAATCGACCGTCATGATTGTTTAGTAGCGCTCACTTTCTGAGTTCTCCATTTTAGCTTAGGTGTTCTGCCCAAAGTCCTAAGTATAGATAAAGATGCCTCGCACGATATTGACAATGAGTTATACAACAAGGGAAATTAGGGCAAATAGTAGAAGGGGAAAAGAAAGGCACAGATTGAAGGACAAGCAAGATATAGCCCGGCTAGCCAAGTACGCCGCCAACTATCGAGGCTTCTCCACCAGGGCAGATTAATAGATACTTTATCTGCACGAATTCCAAGAATTCATGGTGATAATGTGATTGCCCCACGATAAGGCCAGGGTCTAGACAAGTCGCTGCGGGATGACGCAGCGGATTTCCCTAGAACCATTTAGGAGCCCTTTCCCAGGGGGTTTCTAAGGCTCACTAGAGCCAGCTTTGACTCAAGCCTCAGCCTCCCTGATTGGAAACCCCCAGGAGCTGGAGCTCGCAGAAGACACAAGGGAATCTACCTCCTATCGACTGGCCTTTTTGGTCACTGATAGCTTTATCAAGATTGTCAGGTATATAGTATCATCTTCGCACATGTCTCTGTGTGTGTTTGGTCCCCTGCTTGACGTTGTAGGCACTGTAAGCAGAGGATGGTAGAGCTCTCGCCACAGAGTAGCTGCCTGTTGTGTGCTCTTGCGCCACGAGTAAGGCCAGTATGTACGATATAATTTTTGAGTGATGCTCAACAATATGTTCGACAATACCATTGTAGCACGTATAGCAGCGGCGACTAACGCAATTGAGTGGTCTTGGTACGAGTAGAGGGCATACAGCATCTGTAAGTGTGAGCGAGAATGAACAACATAAAGTTCACTGTTTGTGTAGGATGTCCTTTCGCGAAGATCTGAGAAAGCGGCGTGACTTTGGATTGTTCCGGGTCAAGTGTAGCACTAGGAATCTCCTACAACCGAGCGCCGCTTTAACAATCCATCTGCCCGCACAACCACCCGGTGCAGATGTGTTTCTCTGCCAACCAGCAGAGCAACATGGAAGAAGGGCAAAGGAGCCAGCGAAGCAAAATGTATGTGGGAAGACTCTACGAATAGCAAATAGCGACAATCCCTTCAGACGCAGCGTATAGCACAGAAGTCCCTTGCGTTCCCAATCATTATAAGACAGCATCCCGGTCTATACCGACGAACGGGTGGTTGCATAACAACAGGCTGCGTCATTGTTTACACCTCCAGATCCAGAAAAAGCACCGCCTACAAATGAAGAAGTCCACACCACAGACGGCTTTCAAAATTCACGTCGACCCTTCATGCTTAACTGACTCGACAGATCTTCACATGCCGACTGAACGCGTAACCTCGAATGAGACGGTAGTTCATCATGATTCTTGGTCAGAAGAATCTATCAAAAAACTCGGCGAGAAAGTCGAGGTAGAGGAACAGGCTGGAGAGGAGCGAGAACGCCAGATCGACCGAATAGAAGCACAGATTCAAGCTGCAGCTCGTGCTGTTGTTGCGAGCATCGAAAAGGATGCTTATAGTGGACAGCAGAGCTCAGAGCTCAGCATGCGAACAGATGAAAGCTATGAAGGAGAGAGATCACACCTGACCTCCGACGGAACAGGATCCTTCATTGACGGGACGGAAATGTCTTTTACTTCAGACACTGACAGTCACTCGGGGCTATATAGCGACATTAATGGTACAGAGCTTTCGTGCGACACCCAAGATGAGCACCATTCGGAGCATGTTAGTGATGCAGGTAACACAAGAACGAGTTCTGGGCATAACAATGAAGACAATTCAGAATCGCAAAATGATGTCAGTATTAGAGGAACACCAGCCGATTCAGAGCATGAAGATGATCCTCATCATGGCGATGCCGGAGTCGACGAGACTAAAGGAACCTACGAGGCCGAGATGATCGATGGGCCTTCAACGATGTACGTGCCAGAGAGCGAACACAATGCAGATCAGGAGACTCACGACAACTCATTCGCAACGTACGAATCGGAGATTGAACCCGGCGGAGACTCCAGCTCGCATCACGATGGAGACATCGATGATGATGATGTCTTCAGTCGCAAATCTGGGCTTAGTGCACGAAGCAGCTTGAATTCCAGCGACGGTGCAGAAGGTGTTTATAAACAGAAAGTACTCACCTCACCTACCGTTGGGGAGGAGGCATCTTCCAGTCACGGGGAAGATGTTGTGTCTCGAATCTCCAGCGGCTCTTCGTACATGCACCCACTACCAGACTCTGAACGTACACCGAGCAAAGTCCTCTCTCGACCACCATTCCGAACTCCATCATCAGTCCGTGCAATGCAAATGTCGTCTCCAACAGCATCCATCTTCTCCTCCCCTCGTTCTACAAAGCGTCACTTACAGTCCGTCTCAAGGATCGCAACGCCCAGCTCTCACACCTCCAAGAACAGGACTCCGACGCGTTTCAAGACGAAGAAGGAAGACCCACTTGTCTTATTACATGTTACAGTATTGCCTCTACATTGGAACTTCTCGCATCTCATGTCTTCACATGACCTACCGCAAAGTCTCCAGGGTATTAAAGAGAGCTGGAGTCTTCTCCAGCAGAAATTAGCTGACGCAGTTCTTGAGCGCGGCGTTTTGCTCCCGCATCCTCAGGATTCCTATGAAGTGCTTGAAGAACGCCTGCTCGAAGCTCTCGAGTTGCCCGTTCGTCCTCGAGCTTTGATCCTCAAGTGCGGACACTACATGGGCCCGCAAGATATCGACACATCGTCAGATGACGAAAGTGGTGATACGTGGGGTCGTGAGACTGCGAAAAGAAGAAAATGGTGTGATGTATGTAGAAGAGAAGTAAGGGTCGAGGATATTGGAGAATCTCAAGGAAAAAAATTCACTATCAAGACTTATGCGAGCAACGGCCTGATGCGAGCGGGTGCTTGGGCTGCAGTGTGGAAGGAGATGGAGCGAGTTGATGTAGAGATCGAACCTTTCATCGAACTTAGTCAACAAGCCGAGCTTGAGAAATTAGCTGCTGTAATCAAACACGAAATTCCAGCGGCGCAGGAAGAGCACGGAGATGGCTTCATCGATGAAGAAGAGGCAGTTGAAAATATTTATAGGCACGACCGCGAGCTTCCGGAAGAATATGATGCCCAATCTCCATCTGTACACGACGATCACACTATGCCCCAAGAGCATATTGATGAAGAACAGCAAAGACGGATGGATGAAGCAGAATTGAATACAATTCTGGAAGAGGAAAAGCTGAGCAAGATCTTCGAAGAACGAACAAGAGAGGTTTACGGGCATGGTGCTCCGTTCGAGGAAGAGGAAGAGCAAGTGCGATCATCGAGGCGATGCAGCTCCAGGGCGAGCGGCGTGAGTGAAGACTCGCTTCCTGAGCTTCTACTTGCAGCTTTCAAGGTTGCAATGCGAGACAAGAAAAATGTTGCAATCGTAATATTGAGCTTCCTAGTCCTGATCCTGGCGTTACGACCAAGGGGCATCTACTACAATGAGCCTCAGCTTCTGAGGAACTCCCATGTTCCAGAAATCATTGAAAACAGTAAGGATCAAGCTACTGAAATCGGACCAGAAACGTTTCACAACACGATTGAGATTGAAACAAAATTACCCTCAAAACTCGCTGAAGCTGTAGCTGAGGAGCCTGTGGGGACAATCGAACAGGCGTTTGAGCCTACGACGTTAGTAGAGGAGCCACCAGAGCCTACTGACAAGGTAGAGGAAGTTCGCTCAGAAGCTTGTACAGTCGCGGAGGACACGGTGAAGCAAGCCTCCGCTGAGAGATCGAAAGGCGATGTACCTCAGGATGAGGCGAATGGAGAAAGTACGTCTGCACCGCTCGAAATCGTTCAGCAGTCAAAGATTGTGCCCGAACAGTCTCCAGCAAGCATGATATCAGAGAGTGATCCAGTCGTGGTCGATCGAGAACTATGAAAGGCGAATAACGGTGGCGCAGAATTTCAAGCGGAACCTATTAATTCAGAGAAGATGTGAAGAAATGAGAACGTAAATTGTAAAGTGCTACAAAAGAATACTTAAAGGATATTTGTAGTTGAGGTAGGGATGCTTGTTTACATTTTTGGAACAGACTACTTGGAATGTAGTTGCCAGTGCTTTTAGGATACCTTACTTAGTTAGCGAGACTTCTTAATGAATCATGACCGTTACAAATCTTCAACTAGGCTCGAAATGTGCACTTTATGATGGCTCATTGAACTTAGTCGGCTTCTAAACTACCAATATCGTCAACGCTTAAGGCAGAACAATCCAAAATGTTACCATTCCAAGGGCCAGCCTTGCATAGTCGAAGGTCCAACGATACGAGAATGAGAGGCCGCCTTGGTTTGAGCAGGAAGACTGGGCACCAGAAAGTAGTAGAAACTCGCAATCAACATTGAGGATCGACTTTTCGTTGCTAAAATCCAGGAACTCCTTCCCTGTCGTACAGTACAAGTGCTTTTGAGCTATACTATTTTCGATACATCGACTGACCGAATCCGCTCCTGTCCTGTAAACTCTGCGCCCGTAAACTTATCTCATCACCTTAGATATGCTGAGCAGTAATGCTTCATAATTTGAAGTATCAATCGCCGCTTCTTATGTTAAATATAAATACTGTACAGGGCTGTACATTGTGAAAAGCCGCGCCCTTATCCTACATCCTTAAACTTCTTTCGATAATTAGCTTTGATCTCCAAGTATCAATTCAATGAGACACTCACAAAATACTCGGTCACGTTTCCTCAATCTTGACCATTTTCTGCTTTCCACCTAGCTAAATACGCCTCTCCACTCAGAGCCCCCTTCGGATCTCCTTCGAACCTCCCTTTGACTGGCCTTATTTTCTTCGTCACAAATGGTGTGAGCTGAATCGATTAACATCCACATCTTCATCTCAATATCGGTGTAGGTTACCTTGAAATCCTTAAGATTCTTCGGCACAACGTATGTCCTGACCTTGTCCAAGTCGATGATATACCCTCCGTGCTTAGTATGCCAACCGGTCGATCCGGTACCGGTGCCTTTGTAGAAACCCTTATTTGTCTGCTTCGTATTGAGCGCCATCCGCGAAATGCGCTTCGCAAGTGACTGTGTGGACTTCATCTTGGATCCTATGTGGATATTGATGTCACTGAAGAAATTCGAGGTTGTCGCCCGACGTGAAAAAAGCACGCTAGCGACACTCCAGTAGGCTCGATAAGCCCACCGGGTGCCACCAAAATTTCTAATCGATATTTTTGAAAAGTTCCAGGCACACAAGCACAAAACTGATTGCCCAACGTCTTTGAAGATGCCCGGTAGACAATCTCATGGCGCTCCGCCTTCGAAAAAGCCTAAATTTCGGCAGAACAATAAGAAGAGGTCCTTGAATGCCTTTGCCATCGCCTCCCACGAGCACCCAGACAAGTTCAAGATTCGACAGCATAGGCTGGGCACACAGGAGGGTGGAAGCAGTCTTGAGAAGCGTCACAGAACCGAAGAAGACAATGAGGAAGATGGAGAAGAACTTCGACCAAAGAGACAGCGCAATGCAGCTCCTAAGGGTCGTTTTGACGAGTTAGACGTGGATCATGGAAGTGATAGTGATGGGCACCAGTGGAAGCTTGGAGAAGTTGACAGTGACGATGACAGTGATTTGGACAGTGACGAAGCTTTTGGAGAAAGCGATCAAGAGCGGTTCGAGGGATTTGCATTCTCAGGAAGCTCGAATAAAAAGTCTAAGAAATCCACCGGGCGCCCTGAAGACGTCAATCTCGATGAAGAGGACGAGGCTCCTGACCCGGGCTTGGAATTGGAAGAAAGCGACTTAGGAGCAGATGCAATTGATCTTGCTACAATGCTGGATTTGGCTGAAGAGGAGGAGGAGGAAGAGAGGAGGGGCTTAGGCAGGGTGCAGGAGCGAAGCCAGTCAGGATCACGGTCAGACGAAGAAGGCAGCTCAGAGGACGATGGTGAATCTTCAGCTTCCTCAGCCGGAGATGAGGGCGATGAGACCGCAGATCCAGTGAAAATGGCAGCGCTACAGAACATGATAGCAAACCTCCCCAAACCGGACGGAATCAGTCGGACTCCAAAGCAGCGAAGTGATGGAGCCAGCGAATATAACACTCCCTCAGACTTTGGTCTCAAACCAAACACCAAACTTACTCTGGAAGATCTCGGATTGCAAGCAATCGATGATCCACGAATCAAGAAGTCACTGAAATTCATCGAGTCCAGTGCTAAGGGTCATAAGAAAGCAGCCCCGTTGGAAGTTCCCTTAGCAAGGCGTCAGCAAGATCGTCTGGACAGAAGTGCAGCTTACGAGAAGAGTAAGGAAACACTAGATCGATGGACGGACACTGTCAAGCACAACCGACGAGCAGAGCATCTCATGTTCCCACTTCCAGACCAAGAAATGGAGTCGGCAAAAAGGAACGACAAGCTTGTCCCCACAAACCAGGTCAAACCTTTCAATGAGTTGGAGGCTACGATTCAGAATATTCTTGAAGAAAGTGGTCTTGCGATGGTGAATGGAAAGGACGATGAAGATCATCTCCGTGAATATGAAGACTTAGAGGCGAAGAATATGTCCATAGAGGAAGTC
Source organism: Proliferodiscus dingleyae (assembly GCA_003988795.1). Classification (NCBI taxonomy): domain Eukaryota; kingdom Fungi; phylum Ascomycota; class Leotiomycetes; order Helotiales; family Lachnaceae; genus Proliferodiscus; species Proliferodiscus dingleyae. The sequence continues at coordinate 174,081 of QYAK01000008.1, forward strand.
AAAGCTCGAAGAGACCAGCTCCGGATGGCTCGAGAATTGATATTTCGAGAAGAGGCGAAGGCAAAACGAATCAAGAAGATTAAGAGCAAATCCTACCGTAAAGTTCATCGGAAGCAGCGTGAGAAGGAAGAGAGACTGAACCAGGAGGCCCTCACCGAGGGGGGATATGTACCTTCTGAGGATGAGTTAGAAGCTCAAGATCGTCGACGCGCTATGGAACGAATGGGGGCAAAGCATCGAGGCAGCAAATGGGCGAAAGCTACCAAGGCAATTGGTCGAGCTGCTTGGGATGAAGACGTGCGAGATGGGATTACTGAGATGGCGCGAAGGGATGAGGAGCTCAGGAAAAGGGTTGAGGGAACGATGGTGCGGAAGAGCCTCGATGGTGCCTCTGACGCTTCAATAAGTGCTTCTGATGATGATTCAAGTGAGGATGATGAAGCTCCGCAGCAGAATCAACTACTTTGGCAGTTGAATGGATTAGACGGCTCGGAACTGGTGGATGAGTCTGTACCAGGTGCCAGATTATCCAACATGAAGTTTATGCGCAAGGCTGAAGAAACACGGAAGAAGCAAAACGACGAGATAATTGAAGAAATCCGACGAAACCTTGCAGGAGAAGAGTCAGCTAGCGACGAAGATGAAGAAGGAGAGGTTGGACGAAGGATCTTTGGGCCTAACAGCAAGAGAGACCAGCAGAAACACAAAGCATTAAAATTGAATGACTTTGAAGAGCCACAAGGCTCTGATGCCGACGGGGACAACGAGAATGTGGAAATCCACGACCTGGATAATGTGTCTAAAGATCTCTCAGGGCCATCTCAAAAGCAGACGAAAGCATCATCAAGAAAGTCGGGGTCATCAGTTTCGAAACCGCAAGTGGAAGAGAAATCAGCAGGTGGAGCATGGTCTAAAGTCCCCATTGAAATTCCAGGAATCAGCTCAGCAGAAGCGAAACGCCGTCTCTACCAAAAAAATGCTGCTATAGATGTAGGGGAGATAGATCTTTCTCAAGCCGCCAGTCTTACAACGAAACTCAAGTCCTCTAGAACCTCAAAGCCGGCGTCCACTCTCGGAATAGTCTCCGATTCCGACTCCGACCCAGAGTCCGACTCTGTAAAACTTCCTTTTGCCATCCGAGATCAAGACCTTATTGCCCGTGCCTTCGCAGGCGCTGACGTTGTCGGCGAATTCGCTGCTGAGAAGAAAGCAACAATTGAAGAGGATGACGACAAAGTCATTGACAACACTCTTCCAGGCTGGGGAAGCTGGGTTGGCACTGGTGTGAGTAAACGGGACAAAGCTAGGAATAAAGGAAGGGTTTTGACGAAGGTCGAAGGGATCAAGGAAGCCAATAGGAAGGATGCGAAATTAGATAAAGTCATTATCAATGAGAGGAAAGTCAAGAAGGTAAGAACGCCCTGCTTAATCGTTCAAGAATGGAAGGCTGATGGCTGTCATCAACAGAATGGCAAATACCTTGCGTCAAGTCTGCCTCATCCTTTTGAGACGAGACAGCAGTACGAGAGGTCTCTCAGGGTGCCTGTTGGGCCAGAGTGGACGACGAAAGAAACTTATCAAGAAGCTACAAAGCCAAGGGTGCTGCTAAAGCAAGGCATCATTGCACCTATGTCAAAACCCTTGTTATAGATAGCTGCTTGAAGAATCGGAAATATATGAGTTTCTCGACTCTAGAACGGAGGATCTTCATCCATTTGTTAGATGTCACAATTCCATCCTAGATTCAACTTATTGTCCTTCCCAACGCTTCATTCGGAAATGATACAGTCCTATATAAATAGTTCTGAGGCGGTATGTATTTCATCCCACAGGAGATTGTCCCAGAAGGCGAACATCATCCTATTTTTCCTCCACAACAGTATTAACGCCCAAAATGCCAAGATGCAAATTGCAGAACGCCTAGACCCTTGTCAAGTTTCATTCCATTCCTCTATTACCATGTTATAGTCTATCTCATTGTCTCGATTCTCGTATCGTGTCGTCGTTGTTAATCCTATATGTTAATCCTATTTGTTAGCATCTCAGGGGGCACCTCCTAGTCCTACACCTCGTTAGCGAAATATGCTCGCTTAGTGAAAAAGGGGATGGATGGTTCATACCAGCAGCCATTGCTAGATACCACGTCCGACTTGCGCCCCCATCAAGTAAACTTGCATCCCAATTCGCACTCGTGAAATAGCCCCAACTGAAGCTTGGGGAAATGAGCGCCAGATTTGCGAATAGAATCCCGTTCCAGCCTCCCTGCACCTGCTGACCGCGTCCGTTAGAGAAATATGTATCCCACTCCTCCTGCACAAACTCCTTCGTTCTTGTAAGTGTACTACTAGGAAGTAACGGGAGCATATGGATAGCCTCAATAAATTCGGGTCTATTGCCAAAGTAGGTCGTGTGGTCAATTTTATTTTCGAAGAGTATGCCGGAGACTTTGTTGCCGATGAAATTTGCAGGCTCAACGTTATTTGTGCTTTCGTACAGGAAGTAGTTCTGAAGAGAACGAGCTGTGACTGCTAGTTGAAGGTTGCCTCGCGCCTCCATGTTTGCGTCACCAATAACGCGTCCCCACATCTTGATGGCGTATGCAGACATGCTGTCTTCAGAAGAGGACTCTTCGTCTTTACCGTCGAAGGTCTCGAAGAGCCCGTGGGCCCATGAGTGGCCATGATACCAGTCAAAATTGCGAGATACTGGGAAGAAAGGATCGGCTTCCGAGGGATTGGCGTAGTCGCGAACAAGAGCGTTCACCCATGGAGCATTGGGCCCAAGCCAGGAGGGGTCTAGGTACCCAATGATAGCAGCCGCATATACGAAGTAACCATAGCTAGAATTCCATCAGCACAATTTCATTTTGTTAGAGGAGATGTTTACTGGAAATGATGGTCGTTGTAATACGTGTTTCCAAAATCTTCTCCTGAATTTTTGGTCGTGTAAGAAGCAGTAGAAACAATACCTCCCCATGCTGTCTCGTAGACAAGCGGGTATAGCTGAGTATTGCTCGTGAAAAGGTTGAATGCGTTCTTTAGATTGTTGAGACCCGCTGTCGCCGTGGCCGTGTCATTTAAAATATCATGAAGCACATATATAATCTGAGCAAATTTGGCTAGAGCCTAGTATACATTAGATCATGCTGCAGGCTGAGTGACCAACATACCTTGCCACTGTAGTACATGGAATTTAGGTTCGTCTGATTAGCCATACTCTCAGACACCTCGGATAATGCAATATTATGAAGAGTAGTGAAAGCATCGGCGGATAGCTGGATTGCTTGTGGGCTGAATGAGAAGCCCATCGAATCAGGGAGGTTTTCAGTAAACGTCCAAGAGTCAGCAATTACGGCAGTCGCTTTGCCTTTGGTCGTTGTATCAAGCTGAACGTCTTTATGGACGCCAGAGGTGGTGGCGGCCGAGAATGAGTCCAGATGGTGGGGAAGACTAAACATTAGCAATGTTGTACTAGTTGAGCCGCCTTTTGTGAAGGATAAAGTATAGGAGCCGCTCTGAGCATTTGCAGTCCCAGACAAAGATGTGCCCGTCGCATAAGCCCCAGCAGCTGCATCGTATAAGGCTTCGGCATTCCCTCCAAGATTCTTAGCAATCTGAATAGTGCCATAGAAGGTTGATGTAGCTTGAATCAAGCCGTTTTCAACAACGTTGAAACCGATATTGGTGCTATTTCTCCCGGTAGCGTAAACAAGCCATGTGCTTCCATCTTCGAGATCGATGCTAAATTTTGTCACACCGGGCTATATGAGATTTAGAATCAGCTTCCTTTCCTCGGCATTCGATCGAACACATGAATTCTCTTCTGGGCAGTCATGACACAGAATATTAATATCAGTAAATTAGTGAGGGAGATAGCGAACACTTCGTATTTGCAAGACTAACCTTAGGTGCTGTACTTGACTTCAAGATCGAGCGAAACAGAACACCACTTTCTAAGAGAGGCGTACCACCAGTAAAAATCCCAGTCACGAATCCCATGCCTTGAACAAGTGGGAAAGTAATTGTGGGATCAGCATCTGCGGTCGCGAGCAGGTTCACATTTGCCGAGAACGCCGTCAATGCTGAAGTCGTGAGCACTGTAGAATTGCCAAGCTCTAAAGCAGAAAGCACTATAGGTTGAATGCCAATCGGGTTGATGAAATATTGGACGGGAGTAGCAGCTACGTTGGGCCTGTGAATATGGGCGTGAGTTCCATGATACAATTTATATTGCGGTAGAGACAGTCGTCTCATCCTTCTAAGACGAAGACTTCGAAATTTGACTTACCCAAATACTGTCTGGTTTCTTGAAAGACTTTGAACAGTCATACCCCAGCTATGAGTCGCACCTCCACCCTTGGACCAAGTCACAGAGTATGGATGAGTCCAAGTGGAAGCAGTCTGACTCCCCAAGAAGAAGTTGGCGTAAAATTTGTTCGTCCCAATGGGGGACGTTTGAGGTCTAATCCCAAGCCTGGGTGCTGGATGATCTGGCCGTGATCCTAATACAGATGGTGGTGCGACTGTGGCTACCGGAACGAAGATATTTCCAGACGGTGGTGCAGCCTCAATCGAGGCTGAATTGACTCCTTGCATACTGCTTGATGTAATAGGAACAGGAGAAATAGTTGTGGAAGGAGCCGGAATAGAAGTGTTGATGATGGGAGCTGCAGTAGGTTTTCCAGTTGCATTGAGATTTGTGTTTAAAAGTCCTTGAGTGGAAGGTGCTTGGGTGCTAGGGCTTGGTAGACTTTGAGCTGTGCCAGAAGCCAGGGAGGTAGTAACCACAGACACACTTGCTAGCACCATCGAAGTGGTCTGTGGAGCGAAGAAAATCCCGCCATGTGCAGAATCCTGCGCAAGACTAGCATATGTTGTTTGTGATTGTCCTGCGTAGAAGTGTGTCTACAGATGAACAGAAAGTTAGCATCATTCCTCAGAAAGCATGAAATGTCCCAACCCGGCCAGCCTTTCAAGAATTTCAAAATGGTTTGGAGCCGAAGGACATTTTCAGTCCGAATTTCAGATACCTTGAGACCCGGATCTCCAATATCGCCTGTTTCGGGCACATAAACAACTCCATTCGGAGATTCGAGCACAATTTCAGGCTCTGATTGCCATGGCTGATCTATAGGGGTAGGTAGCGAAGAAGCAAGTGTAAGTTCCGTTCCTTGGCTGCTACTCTGGGGGCAATTGACTCTCATATGGGGATGGCCCGCTGCATTTACTGCGAGTACCTGTGCTATGGTCAGCGAAAAGAGTGAAATTATCATGGTGCTGGTGATTGAGTTGCAAAGAGGTATGAATTGTGGTGAAGGGATGGGAGGGGGAAATGAGGAAATAAAAGCCGAAAGGCCACAAGGAATAGATCCAAGCACTCTCTATCTCTACATCTGTTTATACAGGAAAGTCCATGCGATGAAGTGCGGCTCGTCACAAGGTTTCGACTGCAGATAGTGGTTCGGACTGAGTGTCGTGTGATACCCTGCCGTGATTAGCAGATATTAGAAGTTCAGAGAAGCAGGTTCTCAAAGCTTTTAGGAGAAATTTCCTAGATCCTGAATCAGTTCTCAATATAAAACGGCCGTGGCTCGAGGTATTTCCACAGTTATGATACCAGATGTGAAGTGTATATATGAAATGCTACATAGAAAGGCCATTGTTTAGATTTACATAGCTACGTCCTGGGGGGCAACCATTAGATCGAGGGGCTTCACACGAACTAAGCCTGATTGACTTGAATCTACAACGTGGAAGGGGTACCTGAGAGATCCGCCGGTAGTCGTGGAATGTAGTTTCACACGAATATCCAATGACGAGCCTCACATGCTGCTTCGCCAACCACGTTTCAAGCCTTGCTCGGAGAATTTTGAAAACTTAATCTACCCCATTCCAGTGATTGCAGAAAGTGAGACAGACAGGATGTATTAATGCAAGTACCATGACACATATCTGGGGTACATTAGGTGCAGACATATTGCGAGAACGCCGCTGTGACATCTGCTCGCTTGCCTCCGATAAGTTTAGATCAAAGATTTTGCTCACTTCAGCAATTTTAGGCGCAGGAGTTCTTCAAGGTCGCGTAAATTGAAATAGAGAGTCTGCGATGAAGCATAATGACCAGCCATCTCAGTATCGACTGAGGCAACTGTAAAAACTTCTCCCTCAGGCGAGAACCCCTCAGCAGGTGATGTGTTTGAAATAGACGTGCGTTAAAACGGACAACTTGAGACAGGGAAGGGTTCGGTAGCGTGAAGATATAGACGAACTCTACATATCTCATGTGAACGAAATATAGATGGCTCCGCCCAGTGTCTTGCGCGGGGCGTAGACGTGGGGGCACTGTGTTTTGAGAGGAAAACATGTTCGTCACATCTTGCTACGACAGAATGAGATAATACAGTTGCCATCAAGTCGTTGTCGTACAGTCATAATCAAGTCGATGAAGCCGTGATATCTAAAAGAGGGACATCATGAATATATTGCAGGTGGTAGGGGCAGCCACTGACGTGTTTCTATGTACGAGCATCAGGCGCGGTAAAAGTGGAGAGCGACCCATCACCGCGATCTCCGCCATTTCTGGGGCTCTCTCGTGATAATTTCTTTGAGGTCATTCAAGAACTGCACGCTGTGGGATCTGCGAAACGAGATGTCACACTACGCGTTTGGAGGGTTGCACGTGGTGATATATTAGACACACGCCAACATAAACTGCTCAGCATCGGGTTTTGCTACACCTACGTATTTATCTACAACACTGATAATATGCACACCAAAGAAGTGGAAGTGGGGTGTTGGTTTTCCCGCTCAAATCGAAACGCCTTTCCCTTCATCATGTATCCGTCATTGTGCTCTCCGCTCCAAACGCCAGTTGTCAAGAACGAGTGTAAAGTGGGGGTATTAGTTGCAAGAAAAGAAAGATAGAAAATCAAAGAACAAAGCCTTTTATGGATCATATGCACCCGCGACTCCAGGAGCAGGACCCTCCAGGTCGACGCCTTCGACGCTGCTCCTGATCCTTGCGCTTTCGTTGACAAGGTTTCCGAAGTACTTCCTTGCAACTTCGCTCTCGCCTCGAACCTTCTTTGTCTCTTCTCTCTTGAACCCAAGCTGCTCAACACTGCGCTGGAGACCTACGCGTAGGTTGTCAGCAGGGAAGCGGAGTACCTTGCGGACTGAAGAAGAGATGCGGTCGGAGTTGGAGTGAACGTAGTCGATTTGCTCAAGTTGAGTGGCGATCTTTGTAGATAGTCGGTGTGGGAGTGAATGAGGAATTTGTGAGAGGATATAGTATGTCGCTGCGAGTGCTAGGGTATGTTAGCAAGATAGTAAGAGAACAGAAATAATAACATACCTGCTGCAATAGTGCCGGGAATTATCAGACGGCGAAGATTATTGTTGCCTACTACCCTTGCTGCTCCCAAGGCTCCATCTACCCAGCCAAAGCCACCGACCATTTGTCCTCCGACAGCTGTTGCAACGGTGAGAGCCATACCTGTTCCCGCCATCTTTTCTTGTCGTTGAAGAATGGTTGACCAATCGAAGAAATCCCACAACTCTGTCTCAATCTCGACCTGCTTGGCCAATATGTCACGTTTTCGACGGAACATAACATCGCTTCGAAAGCTCAAGTCCGTGTATTCATCACCAAGATGTAATAGACCCAATTGCTTGATCGTGCTTACCCCCTCGACCGTCTTGGTCCGGGCATGCTCTTCGCAAGCCACGACGGCCGCCGATATCTGGGATAGTATAGCCTCCTTAAGGTCATCCGCGTACTGGAAAGCGCCAAACAAGCCTGGGTACGGTACGTTTAGATCATCTTCCGCGGCTTGTGCAATAGTCGATGTAAGCGTTGACCGGGTGTGGTCATAGATACTCTTGCAGGTTTGCTCAATGGTCTTGTCGATATCGTCACTGACCTCAGCTTTAGCCTTCTTGGACGCCTCTAGAATAGGCTCCAATTCATGGAGTTCTCTTGTTACGCGGTCAAGCTCCGACTGAGCGACTTCTTGATTGACAGATGCAAGTGTGTGGACATCGCTCAGTACGTTCAACAGATAGGTTCTAGCTGGCGCAAGTTTTGATCGGGCACGCTTTTCAAGAACAAACCGCCTCAACGATTGCTCAAGATTCTCAAAGTCCCGAACTTTCTCTTTCTCCTCCTTGCTCTTTCCCTTTCCCTTAGGATCCGATTGGTCGAAGTCTGGGCCATCTCCACCTCCTCCACTTGAGCTGCCACTCCCGCTTCCCCCATCACCCCCTGGCGGAGGTGGCGGAGGCTTTGTTGGGATGGCGTTACTCGATACGAAGTGGACCAGTTCTGACGCTTCCTTTCCTGTTCGTGGACTTAGACCATTGACCTGTTCTAGGATCATCTTTTGGCATCGTTGCTTATCCTTGATATTGTCGTAGCCATTGACCACAATGAAAATATAAGCCTTCTCCGCAGCCGCTGCCCAGATAAACTCCTTGGCAGTTTGAGTGAAATGGTTTGCTGCTGAAACGATGAACACAACGACATCGATCTCCTCCTGTCTAGCGAATACGGCAGTGGTCTTCGTCGTATCTGAATTGAGACCTGGAGCGTCAATGATGGAGATATCGACGATTCCATTATGAAGCAACGACTCCTCCACCGAGCGTGCATCTCTAAGGTAGATCTTACACTGAGTGTAGGTGTCATTATCCGTCACTAGTTTCTCCAGGTCATGCACGCTGAACACATCATATGTACTCTCGTCATGTTTGTTGTATATTGAGTCCTTGTGAACTGCGTGAACCTCCTCGACACCACCATTCTCTCTAGCATCCAGAACCTCGCAGAATATGCTTGTGCAGGGCTGTTGATCTTCTGGCAAGATCTTTCGCCGTAGAAGGGCGTTGCAGAATGTCGATTTTCCAGCGTTTAAATCTCCAGTAACAAGTACCTTGCTAGACGAGTCCTCTATCCGTTCTCGAAGGGAGAGCAAATGTTTGATGCTCGTACTGATTTTGCCATCCAAAAGAGAGGCTATCGAAGTCTTCTCCAGCGAGTGTACCAACTCCGTTTGATTTAATGCTCCGAGCTTAAGGTCCAGCTTCAATATCGAAAATTCTTGGGCTATTTGTGGCGTGATCAATCGAGGTTCGGTCACCGTCCTTTGTTCGCCTGCTCTGCTTGATTCAGCTTCTGTTCTAGCTTCACCAATCGAAGTTTGCGCTCGTTTGATTGTGCCTGGTCGATGAGGGGATAAGGAGGAGGGTCCGCCAATGCTAGACTGTGTGTGCGAGAGTCCCGGCCGTGGTTCTTGATGTATGCTCGCCTCAGCACGTTGAACTGAAGGATATGTTGCCGGCCATTCCGCATTATTTTCTTGCAGAGTTTTCAGCATTTCAACCACGGTATTGATCGACCTTCCGAGCTCCGCGCGGTGTCTATTGTAGCGTAATTGATGAATGGAGCTCGCAAGCATCCGTCGGTCGTTCTCCGCAGCTTCGCTGTCTTCACCCATCGACAATGGTAGTGGAGAGTCTATAGGAGTTGGCCGGTCTTCGGCCAGCGCAGGATTCCATCCTGAAGCGCTGTTCGTTCCATCAGCAAGACTACCTCCATACCCCGAATCCTCGTCATCCAAGAGAGCTTGTAATCGTGCAGCACTCTCAGATATCGAGCCGGACCCGACGGTCATATATTGTGGTCGAGTTGATTTTCTTGAACTCGATTCTCCAGCCTTACCCTTCTTTTGGGGATATTCTTCACTCATCTTGACTTTTGGTGAAGCATTCGCGATAAAGCTTGGTGGCTAGAGAGTCGCGAAAATGTGGTGATGCGGGTCAATACCGGGGCCGTTGACCAACAATCTTAGTGGCAATTTTATATCAACATATCAACACGTGATAATGCATATAGGTTCGATATTGGCATTGAAGTTGAAGCACTTTCGAGTATTTTATAGAGCATGTATAAGTAGATTGTGCGAAGGTCATCTAAGCATAGGTCTATATTGAGTTGGTACAATATTTACGCTGCTTTCTTCGTTATCTGTTTGCTCGAGCTATTTCCTTACTTAATGAAATCCGGCTCCTTCATGACTGGTAATGGTGATAGATATTCACAAATCAAGAAGTTCTTAAACTTCATAGAAGGACGGAGTACGCAAATGCATCACATATCGTTCCTAAGTCAGCTTTTATAGAAGTTCCATTCGTCTGGGGTTGACGGACAGATATATCTGACATATTGAGGCAACAACTTTAAGGTTACTGTAGCAGATAGCGCCAAGGCGCAATGACGAAGCGGCCGCGAGCCAGAGCATCACCCGCCCAACCCTGTCCCAGAGCAAACATACCCCTCCAAAGAACCATAATCACATAACAGCATGAACGTAAGCTCCTTACGCCCCCGATACGAACAGAAATTTGATCTAACGAATCAATGTAGATTGTAGAATGGGCCTTTGGCAAGCGCATGACGCCCGCCGAGCGTCTGCGCAAGCACCAACGCTCGCTCGAGAAGACGCAACGAGAATTAGATCGGGAGCGCGTGAAGCTCGAGAACCAGGAGAAGAAACTGATACAAGACATCAAGAAGAGCGCGAAGAATGGGCAGATGGGGGCCTGTAAGATCCAGGCGAAGGACTTAGTGCGAACGAGGAGATATATTGAGAAGTTCTATTCCATGAGGACGCAGCTGCAGGCTATTTCATTGCGGATACAGGTATGCTATGTCTTGTTGATAGGCCAAGAAGGGCCATGGCAAGGGCTAATGAGGAAATAGACGGTTAGGACGAACGAGCAGATGATGCAGGCGATGAAGGGCGCGACAGGTGTGCTGGGCAGCATGAATCGCAATATGAATCTACCTGCGCTACAGAGGATAGCTATGGAGTTTGAGAAGGAGAATGATATCATGGACCAGAGGCAGGAGATGATGGATGATGCTATCGATGATGTTACTGGCTTGGAGGACGAGGCTGAGGGCGATGAGATCGTCGACCAAGTGCTGGAGGAGATCGGAGTCGACCTTAAAAATGCTGTGAGTTGGAGCACCCTCTTCTCCCTGATTATACTGATAAGCTATTCTAGATGGGCGAGACTCCGCAAGGTCTTCAGAGCAACACGGTAGCAGAAGGCAGGATTGCACAAGCTGTTGGAGGGGGTGGCGGAGGAGATCCGGAAGACAACGACCTGCAAGCAAGGCTTGACGGACTCAGACGATGAAGAAACACCATAAGAAAAGGGAGCAATATAGCGTGCGGGCGTCTTCTGTGGACTTTGCAGAACTGAAGTGGAATAGGAATTTGTTTTCTTCCATGCAGCCAGCCTCGTCTCAGTCTCTGCCTACTTAAGCCCGAGCCCGAGATCCGAAAGCCCTAATGCGGTCTTTTCTCGTCTGTCTGCCTTTGGCAACGCCTTGCCACGAGCCGACAATCAGCTTTGCGTGGGGATATGCTTATGCTTTTCTAGCGGAAGTTTGGGCCGCAAGCTCGGCGGAGAGGTTGGCATTTTGATTTGGTACTGTACAGATTCAGAGAGTTTGATGCTGATGCTGGTGCTGGTGCTGGTGCTGGTGAGCCCACTCTCTTCTTCTAGAGCACTGCAGTAGAATCCAATGTCACCTCCACCAAAGATACTGTCTTGGGCTGGGCTGGACTGGACAGTATTTTCATTTCTTGATTAGGCCTCACAGCAACGGCTCAATCAGGTCAGTTATACCCTCCGCTGCCCTCCGCCCCTGAATGTGGGGGAGAGGAGTGTGCGCATGTGCTGTACTGGATCTGAGTGTTATACTTACTGTCCTGTCCTGTCCTGTCCTGTAGCATCCCGCCATCCCGTCATGCCGCCAGAACTGCTGTAGAAGGAGAAGCACCGGACGAGCTGCATGCATGCATGCACAGCCTCCAGTATGCTCTATCTAGCCAGCCAGCCAGCCTGCTAGAGCCCGACAGCCACCCACCAGATCAGAGCCGTCAGAGCCACCAGAGCCACCAGAGCCACATGGTTCGTCGAAGCTGCCCGCCGGTGCCAGTGGATTGCCCTTCGCCCTTTTGCCCTTTTGCCCAATTGCTGTAGACTGCGGAACGCCGCTGCTGCTGGATGACCTGCCGAGATCTGCTTAGGTAGTGATGATCAACACCGTTCTGGCACGAGTCTGAGCGACCTGCTGCCCTCCAACTCTCCTCCCATTGTCTAATGTCCATTGTCTGTTGTTCATTTGTCCCTGGATGTGCAGAGAGGGGTCAGGATCAGGGCCGGGGCTGGAATCAAGGGCAGCGTCAGAGACCCGTTCGGTGGGTGGAAACCCCTGTAAATGTGCCCAAGAGACTTGGTGGCCCTTATCCAACCCCAACCCCAACCCTCGCTGTCGCTGTCGCTGTCGCTGTCGCTTGACTGTACACCTCGACCTCGCCCTGCCTTGCCCTACCCTGCACACAGAGACGTCGACGTCTCTTGCGACAACCACGCTGCGCTGCGCTGCGCAATCTGCTAGCCCTGCTCCTCTACATCAGTGTTTGTGCTTTCCGTCAGTGCTGTCTCCGACAAGTTTCTCTGTCTTTGCGGAAGGATCAGACGGGGCCGTTTAACTTCCGCTCTAAAGAAAGAAGGCGGCATTCCGGAAGCACATTATAAACTTCTACAGCGGGGCGCCAGCACACTCGCCATCATTCTTTGATATCGTGACGACCACAAAGAACGTGCATCCACACTCAAGAGCGAACAGGTAAGCAGATAAAGACAGCTCGTCTTTACTCCCGCCGTCCGCCGTGACCGAATGGGCGTGCTTTGTATAGCATAGCGTCTATTACCCCACATCCGCCTACGTCGTCATTGCTAAGGTACAAACAGATCAACGTTACAGGTCACCACCTCTTGACGATATAACTGACACAAACGTCGCGGTCTTTACATTTCTACGTGTCTCCAGCAACGCAGCCGCACTGTCGTTGCGATCAGCTTCGCAGCTCCCACCTACCCCTCGTCCCTCGAAGAACAAGCCAAAGCTCCCTCGCATCCCCTGCAGAATCCTTACACCCCTCCGCAGTCTCCCACGAGACGAATCACGGCGAAGTCAGCAAAGTGGCAGGAAGCAAACGGCGGAGTTTCTCCTCCCAGGGAGGTCTGCTAAACAGAATGTTTGGCGGTTCTGGGTCTCCGCCGAAGGAGGGTTCCGAAGTAGATACACCGGAAACCATAACAGAGTCAACATCTCCTAGTACCGCAGACCCCCTCAACACGGCAAAAACTCCTGAAGAGAGTGCTGGCGGTGAGAAGCGGAGCGGTAACGGAAGTCCTCCAGGACGAGCAACCGCAGACAACGGGGCGACGGGAGAAAAGAAGCGTCGCTCAAGTGGAGTGGGCCAGAAAGCAAGCTCGCTGCTTGCCAGTGCGAAGAGTTCATTACACTTCAGTCCAAATCCAAACTCCGCCGGATTCATGCGCGCGGCAGAGTCAACTTCGCAGACACCTTTACAAAAGCTTGGGAAACAAGATCCGGCTTTAAGTGTCCCTCAAGGTCAGCATAACAATTCTGCGGGAGAGTCTGTACCTGGGCCTCGATCTACATTTACCGTTGGAGTCTGGGAGGATAAGAACAAGAAATGCCGTCGGACTATGGAAGATACTCATGCTTTCTTATACAACTTCCTTCATACTCCGGCTCCTGCTCTGGCATCCGAAAATGCAGCTACTGCAAGCCAGAAGTCGCAAAAATCAACAGGCGAGCTCACTAATGAATCATCCGCTAGCCTTGCGCCTACTACGACTTCGTCAAGCTCTGTTGCTCTCGCATCTATTAATGAGGTGATGGAAACAGACAACGGATTCTTCGCAATCTATGACGGCCACGCTGGAACCTTCGCGGCAGATTGGTGTGGGAAGAAGCTTCACATCATACTGGAAGAGATTATTCGAAAAAACCCGAATACACCCATTCCAGAGCTTTTAGATCACACATTCACGACTGTCGATGCCCAATTGGAAAAGCTTCCTCTGAAGAACAGTGGTTGCACGGCCGTGACAGCAGTGCTTCGTTGGGAAGACAGGATACCGAATTCCCAGTCAGCAACTGGATCCACCGCGATTGCTCCGGCTACAGCCGCCGCGGTCAAGGCTCAAGATGGTGTTAAAAGCGATGAGAAGTTGGCTAATAGCGGCGTTGACATGAGCAAAACCTCGTCGCAGCAGCCGAATGCCGCGTCTGGTGCTGCAGCCTCAAATACGTCCAGTGAAGCAACACACGCCAAGCTTAGAGGGCAAGCATCACGTCAACGTGTTCTTTATACAGCAAATGTTGGAGATGCACGGATTGTACTTTGCAGAAATGGTAAGGCGTTGAGGTTGTCATATGATCATAAAGGCAGTGATGAGAACGAAGGAAAGAGAATCGCAAATGCTGGTGGACTGATTCTCAACAACCGCGTCAATGGTGTATTGGCCGTCACTCGGGCTCTGGGAGATGCTTATATGAAGGATCTGGTGACCGGCCACCCCTATACCACGGAGACCGTCATTCAGCCTGATCTCGATGAGTTCATCATTCTTGCTTGCGACGGTGTAAGTCTTTCCCTCGTTCACATGCAATAGCAGTCGTTAACATGAAGACAGCTTTGGGATGTCTGCTCGGATCAGGAAGCAGTAGACTTAGTCCGTAATGTCACCGACCCAACCGCCGCCTCTAAACAACTCGTCGATCATGCCCTCGCTCGATTTAGTACCGACAACCTCTCATGCATGATCGTACGTTTCAACAAGTCCGCTCTACTCACCACAGCCAAGGAACCCGCCTCCGCCATCGGTGTCGAAGGCGACCCAGCGTCCATCCCTGGCAAAATCTCAGAAGTTGAGAAAATCGTGGGAGACGCAAAACGCAAAGTACAAGAAGATGGCGTCCCAGGCGTTGGTGTGAGCGGTAGCAATAGTGGCAAAGGCCACGATCCTGTTCCAATAGGTGGAGATGATGAGCCCAAGCCATTGAGCATGGAGCGTGTGGTAGAAGAGGACCCCACGCTCGTCGAGGGCGATACACCGGAGATGGACGTCGAGGGCGCAAGCGCAGCTAGTCCGGACACAAGGAGTAGACTGCAATTACCTGAAGGCGCGCCAAAGTGACGAAATAGAAAAGCTGGAGAGTTGCACGAATTGCCATGATCACAAAATTTTAACGAGAAAGGAGGAGGTGGTTGCATGCCCATGGCCTTTGTTTCTGTAGTTCTGACTGTTGCGCGAAAATGCATCCGAGCTTTTCACTCTCTTCTTGCTGATGAATGATGCGGACTGAAAGGGAGCGAGCTCCTTTTTTTCTTCTCGGCGGCCGGTCGGTTGGGAAAGGGTTTGGATTGGTAGAAGGGGCATTGTTTGCTTCAGGTTTCTGTGTAGTGGGACAGATAAAGTACATACTTGTTGTATTTATGCTACGTGGCGTGAGAATTGGAAGAGCTTCCCATCTGCAATAATCTTAGCCCTTTTTGGTGAAGCGTGTGCGAAAACTATGGAGAAACGCTATAGGACTCATTTGATGTCAAGTTGAAGATGCATACTATTCTGCCATGGACACTCTAAGTATTAGTATAAAGTTTCTTTCTAATGATCACTTAGTGTAGAGCAGGGAAAGTGAAATGAGTTGTCGCAAGCTATGCATGACATTTTCAAACCCCGCGAGATCATTCCTCGGGCGTCGTCGACTATCATTTATCATTTATCATCAATATCATCTATCCATCATGAGCCTAAGATCTCTTGCCACCAGTTGCCACATTTCTTTTTTGCTCCCACATTTGTTTCTATTCCTTACTTTCGTCTCTCAGACTGCGCAGCTGACTCTCAAAATCCTTTTCTACCCACTCCCAATAAGTCCTCCAGACCTGATGCTGACTTCCCTGAACGCCTATCCCTGTGCTCGCGCCTGGTATTGCGTTGTGTAAGAGTAGACTCACTCTAAGCACACTTTTACTCGCTTCATCCTGTTTCTCAATTTCTTGCTTGACTGCGTTGTCTTTCAACTTGGTAGAAAGAATTGTGCGGAAGCAACCGGCAATAGCATCTAGGCGGCGGGCGGTCTCATCGGGGTCTAGCACAACGAGCTTAGTGAGCATGAGGTTGCAAAGGGCACGGATATCATGCTCATCTTGCAAGCCAGCGATGACTCGATCGTAGAAGTCGAGTATGTTGATGCGAGAGAAGGCGGTTTCCATCAGGGAGTAAAGGGTCTCGTAAGCGCTCTAGTCAAAGTTCATTAGTGATATAGAATCGATGAAAATTAATAATGGTGAGCTCTCACCTTGCGCACTTCGAGGCCGTCGTCAACCTTGTGCTTGAAGGGGCCCATCATGACTTCCCGAATCAGGTCCGGATTGACGACCGACTCCTTCATGACAAGTGGTAGTAGAGACCCAAGATTGGGAATAATGAGATCGGGCTTGTTATGGGCGGCGGAGTTCAATGTTGTCAAGGCCAAACGACGGTTCTCAAGCTCTGGATCACGAAGCATGATAGTGAGCATCTCGATTAACGATGTCTTGAGGACAGCGTCAAAAGTTTCGTCGCTATCGGGAAGGGTGTAACGGATAGCCTGGATGATCATGGCTCGGACAGAGGGCTTCTTATCACGAAGATACTTCTAAGGAGGTGTCATTTAGTGGGCTCCCAAAGAAGGAGGGTGGGAGGGGGCGTCCTGAGACAACATACCTGCAATTCTGACATGTACGTTTTGGGGTCAATTATTGCAACTCGGCCAATACATTCAGCTCCGACTGCTTTGTTATCCTCGGTTTGTGACGCGGCCAGTAGCCTGTCCCAGATTTGCTTGGTATATTTGCTAATATCTGCTTGGCTATTGCTCGCTTGTTGCAATATCTCTTTGATGGAGTGCAACAACAAATATTGAGCAGTGTCGTCCTTATCCATAGCTGAGAGAATTTCTGGGAGATAGACGGGGACGTTACCAGCCCCTGCTCTACCCAACGCAATCGCAGCTGCAATCGGAACTTTTTCAGAGGGTGATCTAAACTGGTCTATGAAAGTAGAAGGCTTCAGAGGCGATTTTCCGCCAAGGCGAAGTCCTGCTTCACCCAGCACAGCAAGAGCCAAACTTCGCCGAGAGTCATCAGAATTGGAGTTTGTGACTTCTGTAAGGAAGCTGTCGATATTAACACCGACAGAAGAACCTCCATACACCAACAATGTCCCGATTACCTTTCCAACAACCGCAGGATCGCCTCTGAGACTGACATCAGCAAGCAGGCCGGACATCAATTTCTGCCCAGCACCTTGTTCCCCAATCTTTGAGACGAGAAGGAGCACTGCGTCAAGCACAGCGCCGCCCAAAGGCGCTGTCAATAGACCGCAAAGAGCAGTATTCAAGGAGTCTGTAACAACAAGCTGAGAATTATCTGTGACCAAGGATGATAAGACCAGGAGAGCAGGACCGAGCAGGTGAAGATCTACAGTGGTGAGCAGAGGCAGAAGTGCATTGACCAGACCCTGGATTGTTGGTGGATCCAGAGCGTTCCTCGACGCCGGTGCAACGACCAGATTTTTCAGAGCTGCTAAACTCGCACCTCTTAATGATCTATTGGCCTTGCGAAGTTGAGCACCAAGCTCGAGCGAAACCTCTCTGATCCATTCTGGAGGTAATTGATCATTGGATGTAGTCAAGGCGGCGATCGTATCGATTGCTCGCACAGCTGCTATTCGAGTAGTCTCGTTCTTGAGCCTATCATTCAATATCTGCAGTGCGGCTTTGCGGTCTCCAATGGGTAAGAGTGACTCTCCTTCGGGGCTTGCTGTACGAGCTAATAGAATCCCCAGGGCATGGATTGCTCGCTGTCGAACTTCTAGATCGGCGTCAGTCGCGGTGACTCGACCTACAACGACTTGATAAAGCTGCTGAAGATCAGCTTGGTTTTGATTGACACGTCTAGATCTTGGTGGAGTGAGGGCTTTGACAAGCTGCTCAACGGTTCCTATGCCTTCGCTCGAGATTTTATAATACTTGTCATTGACGGCCGACACAACCCCCGGGATGATTTTTGCTAGATATGGCTGCAGGACACTCGAAGAATGAGTTTTCGCCATATCTCCAATCAACCTGAGTGCAGCAATTCGTAATGTATTTGGGGTCGCAGATGCTGTTCCGCCACTGGTGAGTGCGCTCGAAGATCCGGTAGAGCTCACTGGGGACTTGATCGCGTCAATGATTGGCTCGACGATTTGACTAAAGTACTCGGCAAGTCCACCATTCTGGACAGAAACAATATCATCCAAGAGGTTAATCAGAGCTTGCTTTGTTGAAACAGAGCTGCTCTTCAGAAGTTTCGTTGTAGATTTAACAATCGTTGGGCTCAGTCGTGCTAAGTCAGCCCTTGGGCCAGAGACTGGAACAGGTTCGACGGTGGGGGACGTGAGACCAGCTGACATCGAAAGCAGGGTCTTTGTGTCAAAAGTAACCGTACTGCTACTCTCACGTCTCCGCTTCCGGCTTTGTGGAATATGGTTGACGTAGTCTGCATCCTCCCCTGAGAAATTTATCAAGACTCCTTCGCCAGTCTTTCGAATGAGAGAGGACATAGTCGCAACAACCTCCAGGCGAACATTCTCTTCTCGTTCATTGAATCTCTGAACAAGAACTGGTGCAACTTGGCTATAAAGAGTTCCATCATCGAGCAAGTCACCACTCCCCCGAGTTGAGATGAGGGTATAAAGGGTCTTCGCAGCACAGCGACGCACTTTCCAGCTAGCGTCGTCGTCGTCGTCGTCAAATCCTGCTTCAGCTTCAAAATCATCGTCATCGCCAAAATCATTCATATCGTCTTCGTCATTTTGAGTTCCACCCATCTCTTCGTCGTCATCGTCATTGTAATTGGGATCATATTTAAGAAATCGAAGTGCGGCTGCGATGGTCTCCTCGGTATAAGCTCGCATTTCATTACCACAAGAAGCCAAGAACCCTTCAAGAGCAACTAACGCAGATTCGCGTACATCATCAACCTCGGCGTCTGGTTCACCGTCTTCCGCGGCATTCTCAAGTTGGTCTGCAAGTTCCTGCTCGCTAAGTGCTGCGAGAACAAATGGTGCAAGTGACTTCAGATTGGGACCAAACCTGGAAGGAATTGAGCGGGCCATAGATCCAAGTATCGTAATGTAGAGACGTCTCTGAACATGTGTCAAATGTGGATTCTTCAAACTTTCCATAAGATGGGTGACAAAACCGCTCAGAGCTGCATCTGTAAGGTAAAGCGCCAAGATCGAAACTGCAACAACAGCGCGCTTTTTGACAACGGACCCGGCTCGCTCCGTCTCTAAGATACCAATAAGTAATGCTTGAAGAGCATCCACTTCTTGGTCTTGTAGCATCGGACCAAAGCACCGGACCACCTCAATTAGGACATCGACAGCCTCAGGATCTACTTCCTTGTTCGATTCAAGATCGAGCATACCGGGGGGTGGTGCGGGAAGCTTGACAGGCTTGGTAGATTTGGCAATCACGACACGACCAACAAGACGGGGGATCAGGACTCTGCTAATTGCGTTATATGCTTCGCCAACTTCCTTGGTAGCAGGGACACCGCTAATTGGGCGTGGTAAAGTGATTACGACTGTTCGTAGAGCCATCGCGGGGATCGAATTGTCGACTGAGTTCTCGGTGTTAAGGTTCGAGAGTTTCTCTATGAGAGGAGCGAGAATGCTGCTGGGCAGTTTCTGAACAAGTGGACCGAGACTGTTGGCAATTCAGCATAAGATCGCGGACCCACACAAGAATTGGCAGGTACCATTTTATTGCTAAATTCTGGACTTCGCCATTCTGGTCATCCAAGGTCTTGAGCACACCATCCACGGCTCTCGCGGCAGTGTTATAGTCGTTATAGAGGAAGTCAGGCTTCCCAACATTCAGGACCGCGTAAAGGTCATTTAATGACATGAATCGATAGTCGGGATCATTGTCGTGGAGCTTTGGGAGCAAAGCAGCTACAGTATTAGAGGTCGGGTTGGTGGGAATCTGAGAGCTCGACATTTCGATGATGCTTTCAAGAAGCAACAAATCGGAAAAGGGTGAGGAAGACGGTTCTTCAAGAAGTAGACTTCAACATCGGCACCGCAGCACACCAACCATGAGTATGGGTAACTGCAGGCTGTTAATTAAGAAGTTTGCTAATGGCGGGGTCAAAGTCATAGCATTATGCGCCGCATAGTTGAAGGGACTCAGACTGACTGGGCTCGGTGCTTACTTTTAGGTCAAGATCTGTAACGAGAAGGCTGATGATCAAGGATTCCGCCAGGGTGAAGTGTAGTCCTCAAGTACGCAAATGAATACGCCAGGCAAAGGGGAGTCAGACTGTGGCTGGATGAGATGCGGTAGGCAGCTCAGCTTTGGTGGGGTTGATATGTTGTGCCTGGATACCTGAGGCTCGAAGAAGCTTTGCGGAGCTCGAAAGCGTGAGCGAAAGGGGAGCTTTGATCATTTTTGGCGTGATTTCATACATGTCGCCCAGCCACCCACCACCCGAGAACTCCCTCCATCCTCTTCTCTCCCCATCAATTCGGATAGTAAGTGTCGTCGACCCTCATCTGTCCGTACGATCTCCTAACATTCCCACTTAGTCTTTCTGAGAAGTTCAATTGTTCGATTTTGACTGCGCAATGGCTTTCTCGAGATCTGCGGCAATGCGATCCTGCAGCTTCCGAGCAACGAGGCCTACTGTCGTCCGACCTCAGCTGTACCGCCAGATTGCCCGCAGAACATACGCCAGTGGAGGGCATGAACATGCGAAGGCTGGTGGAGATACTGTGTGGTAGATATCTCTCAAGCACCTTCTGGAGAGGTAAATGAACGACTGACATGATCTCATTAGGGCTGCTACATCTGTTGCAGTGACAGTGCCGGCTCTATGGTATCTCCTTTCAAATGCCCCGGACACGTCTCATGGTCACGGAGGCCATGGCGAAGCTCATGGAGAGAAGCACAACGAAGGTCATGAGGAGAGCGCTGAAGAAGAGGGAAAGTCTGAAGAAGAGTCGGCGGACGATGCCAGCGAGGAAAAATCCGAATCCAAGTCAGAGGAAGGAGAAGAAAAGGCAGATGATAAGGATAGTGAGAAATCTGAGGATTCTGATAGCGACGGTGAAGATAAAGGCGCAGACACTCCCGATACTTCTGATGACGAGGGGGATAGCGAAGACGGAAAATCGAGTGATAAAGGCAACACTCGCAAGAGCATTCCTGATGCCAAAGGAGGTTCGAAGAAGAAACTCGAAAGCAATAAAGGCAAGAAACAAGGAGAATCCTCAGACTCGGAGCAGGTAAGATGTTTCAATGTGCTCAAGCCATGATTAAATCCCTGACCGGAATACATAGACTGGTACTTCGGGAACTGCCGGTAGCCATAATACCCAAAGTGGCAAGCAAGAGGGGCTCACGAACACTGATACAAAACACTCTACCGATATCACTAACGACTCCGAGAAAAGCAAGAAGGGTGAAGGGGTCCCAGAGACCGCGAAGTCAAAAGGATCCGTTGATCCAAAAAGACCTCAGGTATAACGACATTATTTTCGTTTACCAGTAGACTTTCTTCACATCCAACTCTCTAGAATTATTAGATTCTTATAGGGAACTCAGATGGTGAGCTGACTCTTTCGCAGCCTTGAAGCAAGTGAAGTTGATCCAGATGAGATGCTCCATAGTCGATTGTCTATCGTGAAGCATATTTCCGATAGTTCATTATGTATATAATATGATCGCCTGCTTGTAGCATTGCAAAAATCAATAGAAAAAGTCTGTGATGGTATGCTGTGTTTCGCTCTCCTCTCTGGTGGCCTGTGAATTTAGCTTTTGGCGAAAGGGGAAGGAAGGACTCTCTCCATAACTTTTGTGCCCCTCTATTTCGCTGATTATCCACCGCGTACAACCTCAGATCCGATGTACAAGCCTTAACATGAGTATATATTGTCTCGTGAGTGCGCTTGTAGTGAAAGCAGTCCCAGTCTTCAGCTGACAGCTCTAGAATCATTATTAGCCGCACGAGCAGGTGTTAGCACGCAGATTGACGACCTCAGAGGCATCCATCCTCTCCCGAAGATAGCAATTAGTAAAGCGCACGGTACATCACGGTGCAAAGTGAGATATAGGACCAGTCTTTTTGAGCGATGGACTCGATCGCCTGGCTTCCGGGTCAGAATAATCATCAGAATTGGTATAGCACTCGCGGTCAATTTTGCGACATCCATTGTTCCGATCGATGTCTTACGCTACCCACTTTACCCGAAGGAATACGTGAAGTTCGACCAAAAGAGTACGATGAATATGACGGCTGGATGGTCCAATTGTGTCACGAGCCTGGGAGCGATAGACTCAACGGCGTCATGGGAGTTCTCGTACCGTGTGTACTGTATGGGAAGACAAAATGGCGTCTCCGACAGCTCGGGAGGGGACTTGACCTCGACGACTCTGGTTTCGAATGCCAGGACGGGTGCAATCAGGATTGTTATGGATGCTTCCTGTCAAGCATCTTTTCGTGTTGTTCCTGCTATTGTAAGTCAATCATATCTTCGTTAATATGATGATTGAAAATGATACCGAGTGCTAGGGGACGAGCCATGCCTTTTACGATATCAAGTTCGTCATATGTATGGCATACCAAGCAAAACATGGAGAGATGTTGTAGTCAACATAGTATGTCCTTGCGCAAGTCTCATTCAAGTAGACAGAGAGATCCGGGCTCGTGAAGGGCAGGAAACCCTTCGAACAAGTCGAGCCTTCCGCCGGCACAAGGCATACCTAGAGATGAGACAGCCTCGTCCAGTGCAGCCCATGTTGTATATGCCGTCCTTTCGAGGTAGTCCCACTCATCGTTTGACATCGGGGAATGACAGATCTCAATCTAGAAAGCGTGTCAGGAAGTCCTCCAAAGTGACAAAAATACATTTTGATCGTCACTCAGCACCGGCGAGCATTCATAACACTGCGAGACAATCTTCTAGTGAGCACGAAACTCCTGCCGGAGGGATCGACGAATCAAATGCTACCCAGCTCCATCTCTTGCACAGCAAAAGCTCAGGACCGCTCGTTGGTGCACAAATACATACCAAATGTGGACATCACCATGAGCTCTCAGACCGTGACACGGCATTGAGAACCTCTCTTGAGGAAGTTAGCCGGCGTTTATCAAAGGTAGCAGCTGCGAGAGCCGCTGCCGTTGAAACTCCTGAAGGTGTAGAACAGCATCCATCACCAAAATACCAAATATCAGTGGCTTCAGATTACTTTTCTGCCCATCCGCGCAAGCTCCCGATCTCCTACAAAACTGCAGCCTATCTCCCCGCGGTATGGCTGCCACGTTCTCCAAAATATGACGGGACGTCTGCACTGAACTCTCCCACAAATACAGAGCAGCTGCCCCCGGCTGGATGCACAACAGTGGCCGCTACTTCTGGGACGAATCTGCGGCAGCAGGCTCTTGAAGGTTGTCAAGAGCTAGAGACCGGCTCTTCTCTTGCTATCGAGAAGCGCGCTTCCAGAGCCTATACAAATGGTATTGATGAGTCTGTGATCCTTTCACATCAACACGCAAAGTCGAGTTGTGAAGCGTCTACTACCTCATATCTTCAACAACATGGATCATTCAATTCTCTGCTATCTGGAGAGTCAAAGAGTAGAGTAGGGCACATATTTGATAAATATCAGGATCGGATAGCTCCACAACGTAATCAGGGGAAAGGTCGTCGAATAAACTCGATAGGCACCCTCCAATTCAATAACCATAGCTCTAGGCATGCTCTTATTGAGTGTGTGCTTTCCAGACAACAATTTACTGGTGCAGCTTCCACGTCAATTTCCAGCTTCATCCAAAGGCCGTCTGATAGCATCACAAAATGCAGCAAAGAGCAACTGGCAGAGTACCAGCGATCAACTCATGCTAGCTCGGAGCCATCAGACGTCAATGAAGTGAGAAAAATGTCCACAGACAGAAGCATTTCCAATATTGCTGTGTATCCCGAAACATCTGATCACTTCGTTACGAGGAAAGACCGGGGTTTGAAAGAGCATCTTTTGGCAGCTTGTCCGGTGCCTAAGTCCTCAGAGCTCACTGCTCATCAAGGAAACTCATAATGTAGATGGCGTTGCTCGGGGTTCTTATTGTACCTTCGGCTCTCAAGAAAGTCTCAGCTCGGACAGTGTTTTAATCAATCACGAATCAGTGTCGGAAAATGACGAATTCACTCACTTCTGGAAAACAAATCGGTATCGCAAACACAACGCTCGGAAACGGCCATCAATCTATGCGAGTAGTGAAGGCGCAAAATCCTCGGCAAGCAAGCGACGTAGTTGTCCGAAGAGAAAAGATCACTATGCAGAAGGATACGAGGAGAACATTGAGAGCGATGACAGAATGGCCACTGATATGAGACATTCTTCGAAGGCGCAGACTACCAGACGTTATTCCCGGGAAATCTTATCCGCTCACAGGAGTAACGAAGCTGGAAGGTCGTCAGGCAGGAAAAAGAATCGCTGGCATCGTATGGCATCGTATGGCATCCAACCAGAAAGAGTGCCCTGCAAAGGTCGTCAAAACATTCGGATCAGAGCGAGGACTTGCAGGTGCTAGTAGAGCATGGCAGCCCTCAGAAGCTCAGGATTCTCTGGTAAAAGTTCTTGCGGCACAAAGTAGAGGAGGCAGAAGGAAAAGATAGGGCTCACATGGATGGCTGTGATGAGATAGTCACTCGAATTCTAGAGATTGGTTTCAGGGAACCTGGAGACCCATCTCAGAAGAGAGAGGACTTACAACCTGCGCCAAACGCTTGGAGCAATTGTTCGAGGTTGGATAAGCTGGTCTTAACGAAGAGCTAAAACTTACCACTATTGACATCGCTTGCCAGACCTTACTTTGGGTATTGCAAAGAGAGGACAGTCACTAGATGTAGCTTAAGTATTCCATATTCGTATGACAACACTGAACCGAGACCTCCACTGATGGTGAGTCTCTATTTTTACTCTGTAGTAAACCAGTAACATATAGTCATCTTTCCCGCAAGCAGGACTAATTTCATTGATGCATCGCATAGCAGCGTTCTCAAATCGCATAGAAAAAGAACCCAGGTAGACACCAAGACGTCCTCCTTGCTAATCGGACAATATGCCTACAGTACAGAGGGGAATGAGATCTGCTGTCTACCTCCCATGCCATAGCCATCCCAGAATTCAATCTGATTGTCTGTATGCCATGACTTCATGCTCACATCAGCTCAAGTTAACTTCATTATTCCGCAGTCCTGCGAACGGATATCATTAGGTATTGGGTTGAGGGAGTGGATCGATTAACCGACGGACTGGTAAAGAAGGAGGGGTTCGCCGACGTTTTCGATCTCGGGAATGGTGCATTTTAGGTCGAAGGCTTTGGAAAGGACAATTTTGAAGATCTGCAAATGGTTAATGACAGGTCCGTAAATTCATGGCATGAGCTAGAATAGTAACGAAGGGTCGACATATATGAGGCTAGGCAAGGGTCAACATACCTTTTGCACATTAATGCTGTGGCTGGTACTACTGAAAATAAGGCTTGCTCTCATCGCTTTTGCGAATCTCCGGGCCTGTGAAAAGTAAATAGTAAGTATGTATAGTATTAGACTGGGGAGGGTAGGGGTTTAACTACCTGGTTCGAAATCTCTTCTTGGTCTTCTCTAGGAAAATTGACGAAATGATCATATTTTGTGCCGACCAGGAAGGGTATCGCCGTCTTGTTGAAACCCCTGCCTTGCCGATACCATTCCTTGATACTATTCAAGGTACTCTTTCTTGTCAGGTCGAACATGAACAGGATAGCTACTGCATCGTTGCAGACAAGGGGTAACATATTCACAAACTCTCGCTGTCCCCCTAAATCCCAGATCGAGAATGTTATTTCGGTATTGCGTATTGAAATCGTCTTCTCCATGAAGTTTACTCCGAGAGTTTGGATGTAATCCTCGTCCCAGCTACCCTCAACGTATTTCACCATCAAGGATGTCTTGCCTATCTGTGCATCGCCCACCATGCCCACTTTGATCACGACACTGTTCTTATTCCGACCTTGTTCCGTTTGCCCTCGTGCGTTTGGGTCTTGATATGAGGACTGCATGTTGCCATACCCGCTGCCGGTACCTGATAAGCCCGAATTCGGTCGAGAAATAGAGGGAGCGAAGCGGGGATCTACGTCTGGCGTTGGTGAGGCTGAATAGACATGATTTGATGGTGGGAAGTCGGCAGACTGTGACTGTGCGTGCCGTCGGTCTCCGTGTGTAGGAGTGTGTGCTTCTTCGACACCTCCCATGGTGTCATCTCCCTCCCCAGCATGAGGATCGTAAGCACCATCTGTGTCCATAGTGTCTACGGCGTCGTGGAATTGAGCTGGAGAGCCCGCAGATAACGTTGAAGAATCCACTTTGATAGGCTTTCCTTCTCAGGGCAAGGAAGGCCCTAGCTTTCGAGGCTGAGTAGTAGGGTTTGTGCTGAGCGGCTAAGAAAGCGAGATCAACTCCGAAGCCTTGAGGATTGCATGTGGCCAAGACGCAGTGTTTGGCAAAGAATGCGGAATCCGAAGGGGCCTGAAAGTACCCGCCACGGTGCAAGACGTGAAATATGCCGGTTTGGGGAGAAGTGAGGGTATTCGGAGGGGGCCTGAGTATGATGGTGGAGACCCCTGGCAAAGCGTGTTGACCTGAGATCGCGCCAATTTATCATTTGGAACCGTGGGACCGCGTCGGGAATCCGCATGATAGGCTCCCCCGCTTCACCCCTGCCCGCATATATTTTGCCAGCAACTCTTGTTTATTTTGTGGAAATTGACTATTGCTTGTTTTATTCCTATATCATATGTTCTAACGAATCTCGCTTGCTCTGTTATAATCCACAGCTCTATAACAAGCCATTTCTCATGCACCCATGGTTTGTTAATGGTTTCCAACCTTGCTCCGCATCCTTCTGCCTTTTTCAAACTAAGCAGCCACGACAGATCTGTTATCTGCTTTTCCCAAGACGTGGATACCCATCCAATGGAAAGTGAAGTAGGATTTATTGTGTTCACACTGCGCTCTCCGAACCTTGTGCTGGTGAATCCCCCTTTCTATCGGTAATTCCTCGCTTAATAAAAGGGGCTTGACAAGCCGATGTCCTTCGAGCCACTGACATTGTAAAAAGAGGCCATGTGAATTCAAGCAGCCACCGAGGCGGAAGGCACAATTGGTCCTCGGACGAAAGTCAAGACTGCTCTCTCTAACTCATGGACTTGCTGATATCCTCCCTTTCAAATCGACGGGATGGGAAATGCATTGTCAATTAGGTGTCTATCCCGTGCCTCCAAGCTATGTCCTTTCGCGCTCTAGAGCAGCACTATTGCTATCAATGCAAATCTGTTTAAGCCATCTAGACCCCAAAGATATTGACACGTTATGTTGCACTTGTTGTCCAGTTATGATGAAGTCTATTCTGCGTTGAGAACTGATCGATATGCTTTTTGATCGTGTAAGCGGCTTGTGATTGTCAAGGGGGGGGCATACGCCTAACCACCAACAGCGGGATGTCCTAGAAAATCCACACAATCAAACATCTGTAATAAGAATGATACTCAAGATATCATCGAATTTCCCATATATCTGTATCTGTTGAACTGAAATGGCTGCTTAAAGGTCGCATAAATTAGCGTATCGCGTCTGTTGCCGGTAGACGGAGTGGGGTCGCCAAAAAAGACTCGGGAACTTGGGTTTGGAAGCTCGAACACTACACCGGGGACTCAAAACATCGTCAACAGCAATGGCATCAATTGCACGAACCTTCCGCCCGGCAGCCTCGCGGCTGATGGCGAGGCCCAGCATGCCATCTAGAGCACCCTTCTTCCCGGTGCGTGCGTTCTCAGCTTCCAGAGCAGGTATCCCAACCTCATATTCTTATCTGAAATGACCTGATGCTGATAGCAATGCAGCACAAGTGAAGAAATATACCAAGGACCATGAATGGGTCGAGCTATCTGCAGATAACAAGAGTGCCACTATCGGAATCTCGAAATATGCAGCTGATGCTCTCGGCGACGTCGTCTATGTCGAGCTTCCAGAAGTTGAATTGGAGGTCGCAGCAGGCGACGTGGTGGGAGCGGTGGAGTCTGTGAAGTCGGCATCCGACATCATCTCCCCAATTAGCTGCACTGTCACTTCTGTGAACAGCCTGCTGGAGGAGAAACCAAGCACTATCAATCAGGGTCCAGAAGATGATTCGTCTGCAGGTGGTTGGATTGCGAAAGTGGAGGTTGCCGAAGCCGGGATCAAGGAGATGGAGGAACTGATGGATGCGGAAAAGTACAAGGAGTTTACGGATGAATAGACTGAAGCAAGGGTTCGATATGTGAGCATAGAATTCAACGTTCATGGTCATCACGGAGTTTATTGGTGTTGAAAGTCATTTCTTGAGAGATGGGGGCCAACAGAATCAACTTTTTTACCCCACCATATGGCCAACCAGTCTATGTGCTTGCTAATTCTACAATTACTCGAAGCTCATACTTTTATGCTCCACCACCTTCTTTGATTATCGGCCGGTTGAGGTTAATAGTCTCCAGAATCTTAGCCGCTCCTTTCTCCACCAGATCTTGAGCGACCTTCCATCCAAATTCATCCGCATCTTTTGCATTCAAGACTTCTTCTAACCTCTGGGTCTCGACGACCTCTTGTCCGTCAAGGCTTGCTACAATAGCTTTCATCAAAAGCTTTCCCTTCTCGATCCAGGTTGTTTCCACCCCGATCGGTACACTGCATCCACCCTCGAGCGTGCGCATCAAGCTTCTCTCAGAAAGTCCTGCCAAGGTTGAGTTTTGGTTGCTCAGGCTTGACAGGATGTCCATAGTCTTCTCATCACCTTCACGAACCTCAATGGCAAGCGCTCCTTGCCCGACGGCATGTAACAAGCCTCCGCCGGATGTCTTCGAGTCCAGGTATTGTGTGATACGTGCGCCGAGGTCCATTCGCAAGAGTCCAGCTGCCGCCAATATGAGGCATGAATACTCTCCATCCTCTGCATCAAGCTTGCTTAACCTTGTATTCACGTTGCCTCTGACATCCTTGAATTTAAGCTTGGGGTATTTCGCCTTGATCTGCGCGCTTCTTCTCACACTGCTCGTGCCAACCACTGCACCCTCGGGTAGGTCTACCAAAGTTTTATATTCCAGCCCCTTCTTCATAACAACGACATCTCTTGGATCCGCTCTCTCCAGGATGCAGCCAATGGTACACTTCTCTGGTAGTTGAGTCGGCATGTCCTTCAAGCAATGCACGACAACGTCCAATCTTCCGTCTAGTAATTGTGCCTCCAATTCATGCGTCCATAGACTCTTTGCGCCGAATTCGTGAAGCGCTGTGGTCTGGTTCTTGTCTCCCATTGTGGCCATAGCATGAATTTCGTAGTCGATCTCGGGGTGCATCTTTTTCAGTTCTGCGAGCACAATCTCGGCTTGTATAACGGCCAATGCGGACCTGCGTGTGCCAATGTTCAATTTCGTGCCTGTAATTCCTGCTTCGTCCGACTTTCTCTTGAGTGCTGTTGCTGGAGCGGCTTCTTTTGAAGATTCATTTTTCTCCAGAGGCACGGTAGGATCGATGGCCGGTCGCGAGGACGTCGAGTCAAGTTGCTCGTGGGTCGCCATTGTCGAGAAGAACCGGACGTCGGATTGCCTCACGAATATCTGAATCTCAATGATTGCCTTAGGAATTGGCTGTGTTTTTCAACTTTCAGATTGCGCGGGGCAATTCAATCGGCATCCTCAAGCGAGCTTCGGATCTAGAGAACGTGACCGTGGCGTTGCACCGCCCGAGGCTGGTCTTCCCTTCATATTTCCATATACGACTAGGCGCGGCAGGAGCCTCGCCTATGCTTCTTTCCAGCTTCTTAGCTAAGAATGCAGCAATTGTTCATGTAGTCCATCGCTCAGGCACCTTTGTAGAATTGTTCAATTTTTTTATATACTATGATGTCCGACATTTAACCGAATGCTTCACGTAAAAACCTGACTTGCCCTTGCCCTTCTTCTTGGATGCCATCATGTGGCGTGCCAAAGCATCAACCAAGCTACCTTTATGCTCAGTTCTCAACAGGAATTACAAGTCAGGTGTTCAGACAGTGTTGAGTCCTGATTGCTTTCTGCCAAATTGTAGATTTCGATACAGAGTTCACTTTCGTCATCTTTCTTACTCGACCTTCCCTGGTGAGGAGGCAAGGTGACATATACAAGGAGCTACTAAGACCTCACAGGTTGAGGCTAACAACGTGGCGTCACCAATGTTATTCAAAAATATTAAAGGGCGAAGCTGGCATTGACGTCCATTTGACGTCTGTTACTAGGAATTGGATAGGCGACGTTGACCTGCTGGCATACGCGGCCTCATCTCCCACGACTTCCCCCACATACCGAAGATCCCCTTCGTGAAAGACAAACTATGGGTCAAGAGCCGCGTACGATGGCAACGATTGTTCTACTAATGGACCATTCCACTACAAAATCTTTCGAAACAAGCTTTGATCCATCGGGAAGTGCACCGTTGGGCTTCCCAAGCTGCGCAATCTTTGAAACTCAGTGGGGATAGCGGAGTCTTTGCCCAGGGTAGGACTGAACCTCAATATAAGAGTCTTCGTGGATCAAATTCTACAAGTATTGGAATCTTGCTGTAGAACATCTCTACGCCTCTATTCTCGATCTACTTTTCTTTTCCTCATTCATTTTTCATTCTAAGCATCTTGAAGCAATGCATCTCTCACTTTCTTTAGCCGTGCTTAGCCTTCTTAGTAGTTCCAAAGCGGATCTTCATCAGCTTATTGTTGGTACTTTTGGTACCGAAGCACTATATACCCTCGAATTTGATGACAATGCTTTGACTTTAGAGCTCATTGGCAATACATCAACTAGTGTAGCCAGTTCTTGGCTTGCTTTGAGTGTAAGAGATGAATCCCTTTTTGGATGTTGTCTTTAACAACTCCCGCAGCATGACAAGAAAACCCTATACGGAACAGGATTTGGTTCCGAGCCGCCTTCCTTTGTGAGCTACACTCTCGGTAATGCTACAGATATTGTGTACGGCAACACTCTGGAGATGGCTGCAAACTGTTCAGGGAACGCTATCTTCGTCATTGCAGCTACTGAAACTCCATATTCAGTCTATGGTTCTCCATTCGGCGGCAACTCATCTTGCGGCGTGGTCATGTCAGTCGATGAAAACGGCGGCTTATCTGAAGTCATCCAGAATTACTCATATAGCTCCTCGTCAGGTGTCCACGGGATGGCGTTTGGACCATCCGACTCCTTTCTCTACTCTGCTGATGACTCTGCCAATACTCTATGGACACACAGCGTGGACAATACGACTGGAGAGCTCACTTTGATGGATAGCCTTGCTGGTCCGTCCACGGGCGCGGATCCTAGACACGTCACAGTCCATCCAGGAGGCAAGTACCTCTATGTGATATTGGAGGGCGCAAACGATCTCGCTCAATATAGCATCGACAACAGTTCTGGGATCCCGTCCTGGGTCAACGTGACCTACCCCCTCATCCCGTCAGGTACTTTTTTTCTACGTATAACTTTTATACAATTCCTAATAATATTAGGCTCCTCGGAATCGGATTACTGGTCAGACGAAGTGGCTCTCTCATTCAGCAACGACTACCTCTGGGCGACTTCCCGTGCTCGTTCTACCAATAGTACAGGGTATGTCGTAATATTTGATTAGAAACTACTAGTCTACAAAGGAAGCTTCGCAGCCAAGTGGCCAGTTCAAACGCTTTCTGAGACTTATATCACTGCCACTCTTCAAAGAACTCTTCGAATATGTACAGAGATATTGAGTCTCCGTATGTATTGACGGTGCTACAGCTATATCTCCGCCTTTTCCCTCGCCTCCAACGGCGCCATCACCTCCCAACTTTTCCTCGATGCGACCACCAGTAGTGGTGGAACGGCCAATTCGGTGGCTCCTAGCCCATTCAGTGACGAGTTTATAGCCTTGACGGACAGCGCTACAGGATTTGTGCAGATTTGGCGGCTGGCAAGTAACGTCACGGGGGCAAGCGTTATAGCTCAAGTTGATATTGAGGATGGCGGCTGCTGTGCTAACGCGGTCTGGTTTTCTTAATGTGGTATATCTTTGTAGCTAACATCATATCCCACATGTAGCACAAAGCTTCAAAAATAAATAAAGCCATTCATTCTAACTTCGTACATTCTTCAAATGGAAACAGAGGGCCTCGAGAGAAGCGTACCAGGAGTCTGGAAGATAGGGCTATACGAGGCCTGAATATTGATTTCGCAATCTTGCCTGCAAGGCCCAACGTCAAAAGCAAGGGACTATGAAGCGAACACGGCTTACTGGCTGTAGAAACTCTGATATCCTACATAGATTGAAAATAAGATGACTGGATACATACCCCAAAATGGGGCATCTTAGGGCAAAGGAATCTTACCACTCAACACCCAGCAACACAAGACTCCTAGCGAGCGGTAGGAGCTGCGCGGGCGGTGATAGGTGCAAGGAGAAAGTTGGCAAAAGCCGAAAGCTCAGCCGCTGTAAGGCAAACATTGTTCGAAAACCTGCACTGCGAACACTGTGTTGGAGCGCCCCCTGGGAAAAATCTGGTGTTGGTATGTTTTCCTCTGACATATTGCTAAGACACCAACTTACCTCCACTGCAAGCTGAGTCTTCATAGTTGCAATTATTGACATTTGCCCCACCCGTACCGATAGTCGTAGGGACGCAGCCGACCTGAGGAGAGCAGAACTTAGCGCTAGGAGGGGTGTCTATAGCACCGTAATCGACGGAGAGAGAGTATCCTTTGTTACAAGAGATATTCCCATTGCCTCCGTTGTGTCCATTGCAGACTTTTACCCCGTTCTCAGTAGCCGTAACTATAAGAGAAGTTTTCAAATGTCAGTCATAGTGTACTTTCTTCAGGATAGACGAATAAGCTCGGAGGAGGACACAAGCTTGATGACTTACCTGTGAGTTGAGTGCTGAAACCATTCAGAGCCACTGCTGAAAGTGCAAGGCAGTAATCTCCTGAACTAGAAGCAGGGCTTGCTGCTACGATTGAAATGGTGGCGAGTACCGCCATAACAATTGATGTAGCTCCCCGAGGCATGGCTGTGGTGGACTGCTTGAGTTGCTGAAGTTCAAAGATGACTGTAGTAGGTGATTGCTTGTCTGGATCTCGAACGAAGCCGTTATTGCATCGTTGACCAGAGGGAATAGGCCTCTTTATAGAAGTGTGTAGAAAGGAAAAGAGTCATCAGATGATGCTACGAGATCAGAGAATCCGACTGAAGCGTTTGAAACATCTCAAATGAATGTTTACTGCTAAATATAGAAAAATAAGTCAAAGCCTCGTTCCTCCGTTATGTCATGATCAATTATTCAGGGTCGGGGCATCCATATAAAGAATGGTCGAATCCACCGAGATCGTATATCTCTACATGATGAGGGATTTTAACAACAAACATGATTTTCGTTGCTGACAATATCGAGTGTAGTCATCCGAAACATGCATTCATCCTCTTCGAGCAGAAACATGTTCGTTCATGCACCTGTGCCACCCCCAGAATTATGTAACACAGGATTACTACCACACCGTATTTTACGAGTCTAGATGTAAATTTATTGATTGGGAAACTGCAAAGCGAATCGACCAGTCAAGAGGCATCTACGATTTTGAAATGCAACTCAGCCTTGCTCCGCCTTGCACAATGGGATGCTCACCTGGTCTTGCATGACGCGGTAAGGCTTCCTAGCCAGAAGGCTAGCATTAGGTAGAAATTCGAGAAATATAGAGATGATTGCGAACAACAGAGTAAACGACATGCAGGGCTTAGATTTTGTGCAGAAATCACCCCCAAACGGATGCCTGTCTCTAAAATTTCAAGAGGAGCGAAAAGGCTCAATATCATCTATGAAATCGTGCAATTGATCCCCCCTCCTTCTCTTCCACCTTGCTTGACATGATTTAGCCTAGTCCAGGATAGAGGGATAACTTGATTCACTGAAGCTCGGTGAGACGGGGGCATATTTCTTAAGTAATCCAAGAGATACTTAAAGATGTGAAAGCTTGGTGAATGTCAACAGGGGTGGACAGTTAAATGTAGGTCATTCTGGGGGAGGACTAGGCACTTTATCCTCGTTTCGGGCATTTCGCATAATTTCCTCCATGAAAATCTATAACTAATTTGCGGCTCCCGTAAGGCGCATTTGCGGGGTTTGTGGACTACTATCGTCAATCCCTCCGCTTCAACAGCTGGAATGCTAGAAATCAAGATTCGGGTCAAAAAATGACTTTGAAGTCGTAGTGTAAACCGTGATCAATATTCTGAGAGCACTTGCTGGAAGCAGAAATTTAGTCTCATCTATCGAAGAGCCAAAAAATGTGAAAATTGAAAGCTTCATTAGATTTCTGGGCAGGATGAAATATACAAAAGGTACCTGTGATACATGTTCTGGCATTCTGAAGGACATTATGATGGCACATCGGCCGAGCAGTGTAGATCGATTAACGTATATTGTTGCACTCTGGAAGTACACCTTTTTGATACGAATGATTTGTGTTACCTCAGTACCCTGCCAATGCCTTCACAGAGCGTACGATAAGTCGAGGGTCTGTAATCTCATCTCCACCTTGTACTGCATCATCTGGGTAAACCAAGAATGCGAGGGCAATGATGATGTAGAGACCAAGTAACTAAAGGAAGTTAGTAGATCGCTAATATG
The DNA here is from genome assembly GCA_003988795.1 of Proliferodiscus dingleyae. Lineage (NCBI taxonomy): Eukaryota > Fungi > Ascomycota > Leotiomycetes > Helotiales > Lachnaceae > Proliferodiscus > Proliferodiscus dingleyae. The sequence continues at coordinate 208,821 of QYAK01000008.1, forward strand.
CACAGTCACAGAACTCACCATCGCTCCTTCAAGGTAGTTGCTCTTTCCATCCTGAATGACATATGTTACAACCAAAACACTAAGGAAGAAAACCACGGTCTCAAATGTTTGAAAACGAAGTGTCATATCAACATCCATGATCCATCCGAGAACCACTAGGAATGGTGTGACCAGTAATGCAATCTGCATACTGCTCCCAATAGCGACTCCCATAGCGAGATCCATCTTATCCTTCACAGCAACGACCACTGCAGTCACGTGCTCCGCGGCATTTCCAACGATTGGAAGCAAGATTAATCCGATGAATGTCTTGGAAATATGAGCTGTTGCTACTATTGAATCGATGGAATCAACCAGATATTCGGCGCAGACAGCTACAGCCACGGTCGTGACAATGAGAACGCCAGCAGCGGCCCAGGGGCTCATTTGCGGCTCGTCCGATTCGCCTGACTCGTCCTCGGCAGCCTGCTCTGCGTCGAAAAGAGTTGAATGAGTGCGCAACTGGAAGACGAGATAGAGAACATATAGGATAAGAAGGATGATAGCAGTGCCACGGGAAAGAGTTAGAATATTCTTCTCGGAGTTCGCTTCGGAATTGACGAGAGCTGCGTATAGCTTGAGAGTTGGTTAGCACTGGGTTTAAAGGAGAACAAGAGAAATCCGTACAGTAGCGGGAATGATCAGAGCAGCCGCAGCTACAGCCATTAATGAAGACATGGTAGAAGCGACGGTAGAGTTGAAGCCCTGCTCAATGCCTTCTGCAGTACCCGTTCTAGTATTATGAATGCCGCCAGCTACGAAGCAGCATCCAAGCACTAGTAGGATATTGGAGAGAATACTTCCCAGCATGCTGGACTGGACAATGCGAATTTCATTGTTTTTCAACGCAACGATGCTGACCTGTAGAAGATATATCAGCGGGAGCATGACCTTCCAGGAAGAAATAGACATACAATCAGCTCTACTGCATTCCCAAACGTTGCGTTGAGAAGTCCTCCTAATGTTTGGCCGAGCTTCACTGATATCTCTTCTGTCGCAAACGACAAAACCGCAGCTAGAGGCACGATGGCGAAGAAATTGAGGATGAAAACGGCAGTAGGATTCCATCCGACAGCGCCAGCGATTATTCCTAGTGGCACGAACACGAGGAGTACGTTCACATAATTGCTAAACAAGGTGACCTTGGTCACACTGAGCGCCTTCGCAGACCCTCGAACAAGCCTGTTCTCACTGTCCTGGCCCGGCGTGTAGCTCTTATTCAAGAAGAAGTCGTGGACCGAGCTATGGCGCCTATCTGCTCCATTGTCGAGGCCGCCCAGCAGGAGTGATCGTTCAGTCGTGATGCCATTTGGAGGGGCCGGCATGGCGGATTGAGATTTCAGTCGTTGCAAGTTCTTGCGAAAGTTTGGTCCGGCTACATGCCATTTAAGACAAAGTCCTCAAGTCAGCCCAACGTCCCGAATGAAATGAGTTTTTGGCTTGGCCCTTGGCAGCGCAACGGCTGTGCTGGGTGGATGGAGGTTAGTCGTCAAGGCCAGTGCCACCCCGCCGCTGGTACTGTGTAGTGGAAAAGTGCACAATAGTACAGCACATGCGACAGACAACCAGCCAGCGCCGAAGAGGAGAAGCTATTTCAATGGAGTTGGAGGGGTGAGAGGGGTGAGAGAGCTATCTGCGCTGGTACGAAGCTTGTAGTCTGGGTCTGGTAACCTGATAGTCTTGTGGAATGTGGAGACGACGGTGACGGTGACGGTGACGGTACAGTAGCTCTAATCGGTGGTCGAACTCGAGGTCGAGATCGAGCTCCCATGCAGAAGGGGCACAACAAGAAAGAGATAAAGAGCTCTCTGAGAGGGGACGTCGGGCGACGGTGACGGTTACGCGTGCGGCAGGTGTGAAAGGGGGGGAAATTGGACTGCAACTGGGTGATGACTTACAAACCATCTTGGCAAACTGTACGGAGTATGTGATGAGATGCACTCACACACTCACACTGCACACTCACACTGCACACTGCACACTGCGCTGGCGATATTGGGTTGTCGGATCCCGCGGGGCTCTCTCCGTGCGAGCTCACAGACACAGAGAGCTGCTGCGCCTCCTTTTTCCACGAGGGCGGATGGATGGGGATGGGGATCTCCTGCGTCTTGTCTTGTCTGGTCTTTGACCTGTGACACCTCCACCAATAATTGTCGCAGAGCTCCCACCTGGTAGGTACAGTAAGGTTGATGTCCTGGCTGTGGCAATGTCGTCGGTCTTACTTGCCCTGCCCAACTTGGAGTCTGGAACGGCGGGGCGATAGTTTGGTGTCGATGATGCGTTGATGATCGCCTCAGGAGAGAGGGGAGGGAGAGGAAGGACAAAGAAAGAGAGTGAAGTAGTGCAAGTGGGCTTATGACGGGGGGTCTGTTCGAGCTTGAGCTTGAGCTTGAGCTTGAGCTTGAGCCACGAATGAATCAATGAGAGAGTAAGTGAGTGAGTGGGCGAGAGAGTAAGTGAGTGAGTAGGCGAGTGAGTGTCATGCAGCACAGAGAGAGCTGTTTCCTTGATTTGGACAGCATCCCCAGCTTCAAGAAGACTATGACAGTACCTACTCTACTCTACTGTTCCAATTGGACAAGGTGATGCGATGCAGCACCCTTTCACCTCCAGCAAACAAGAAGTGTGCGTCGATGATAGCTTCTCCTTGCACTTCTAATTCAAAGCTTCCTGCTCTATGCTGCACCTCCACTTTGCACTCTTTGAACACAAAACATCATCCAGCAAAAGAGCTCTGGCCAAGTGGTTGCAGCAAACCTTCACTCGTCGCTGACGTATCACTTCCTCACTTCTATCCACTTCATCTCCCTGCGCGCTTTGCACAGCCCCCTCTTGGCATTATGACGGGTCGCCTTGGCACGCGACACGACCTGGATAAGTGGGTTGTTGGATCGGCTGGATCTGCTGAATTAACTGGACAAAACCCAGTCAGCATCTCGGCACTGTACTGTACAATCAAAATGTGGAGCGATAACAGACACGCGACAAGAGCAAACCTGGAGAGAGAATTGAAAGTCACATGGTTTTATATCTGGCATAGGTGGTTTGCCCGATGCGTGACTTGTGTAAAGACAATTCACGAACGAAAGCAGGTAACAACAAGAGGGCACTCGAAGCTATTCATAATTCGAATCTATATACCCAGAGCGTCATACTTCCCACCAGCAGCCCTCCTCGTAGCCAGAGAAGGGTAGTTCGCCTTATTTGCAATGTCCAGACCGTTTCCTCCTCCCCCCCCTTTCTCACCTTTCCTGTACTCGGGATCTTTCTGTCTATGCCTTTCCCTTCTCTCCTGGTTGCTCCGCTCTCTCCTGAGACCTGCACTCACCTGATGGAGGGCAGCATCTCGATCATCTCCTGTGCTCTTATGTTTTTCTTTGGCCTTCTTTCCATGCTCCTTCAACCTGGTCCTCTGCGCCTCATTACCCCGGGTGCCTCCATCTCCAGCACTACTTTTGTGCCCAGTATCAGACCTCGTGCTGGTGGCATCAGCTCTGCTACCGTGCTGCTTCGAACTGCCAGCCTCACTTCGACTGATCGTCCTCCCTCCCTTCTTCTCGCGCCTCTTCTCCCCAAGAGCTCTTTTCCTGCACTTCGCCTCCATCTCCTCACTCACTACCCAAGGCACACTCAGCACATCCCTTCTGAAAGCAAACACCTCATCCCAGCATTTAACCTCCTGATCGGTGCTTTTCAGAATCTCAAGCTTGACAATTTCCACCTGCCGCTGCTGCTCCCTGAACTCCTTGATTCCCCCCTTGATCTTTACCACAATACCTACATCGACCTCATCCCAGGGCACTTTCGGGTTGGCGACCGTAGGCCCCTCACCGGTGTCCTCATGCTGTTTGGTCGCAGCCACTGTAAGGGCTTGGTCTGAAGTAGATGCTTTGAACGGCACGGGAGCAGGACAAGTACATTCAATACACGCTCCACTGCTATCATCTAGCGTATACACTACCCGTCCGTAAAACTTATCTACAGCGACGACGACGCCTGTCAGGCGGACCCATTTTACTGGGTGGTTGCCGTGATGATATAGAGGCCTTCCTATTGTCAATCTTAGCATTGAGATAGCCTCCCGATCATAAAAAAGTAGAGAATCAGAGATGACACAGGCAGCAGGGTGATGAGTACCATTATTGAACATGCCCCGAGACTTCAGCGCATATACATCGACCGCGCGCAACGGACACCATCGATTGATCGTCAGCGAAAGCTCGTGGCAGTACTCTGGGTAGATGTGGGGTTCGGATGACATGGCATGTTGACTGCGGTGGTGCGAAGGACCCGAGACAAGGCTTTATGGCTTTGGTTGCCGGGTGGGATGGGAAAGATTGGTACTGTTGGAGAGGAGACGCGTCTTACATCACGCTTCGAACACGACATCGAGCGAAGTCACAAGCCATGGAAATCACGTGCGTTATCAGGTGTATTTCTGTCAAGTTTGCAGCTGGATGTTGCAAGGGGAGTGGACAACTTGTATTTTCAGAAAATGCAGAGAAGTCATCGCTCATCGTTCATTGCTATAGGATGCTACGTCCTTAAAAAACCATCCTTCCCAAATTCCATCCAACTCCCTGCCATGCTTTTATAGACTGAATATCAAAGATCCAATACGCCAGAATAGTTTAGCAGCCCAAAGACTTTAACGCTTAGCACGCTTAGACTTCTTGCCTCCTTCTCCTCCAGCATCAGCCTTACCATTTTTCAGCCTAGCAGCAGCCGCCTGAAATGCTTCTTCTGAAGGCATTCCGCCATCTTCGTCATCGTCATCGTCTAGAGCCCGCTTCTTCCCCTTCTTCCCCTTGCTCTTCACCTTCTTACTCTCAGCAGCATACTTCGCCTCCAAGTTATCCAAGAACGAGCTCCTGCCCGCCTGCCTCTTCTGAATCAGAGCAGCGAGCGCGTCCTCACCACCAGTCTCCTTCCCCTTTCCATTCCCGAACAACTTGTCATAGACCCCAATCTTCTTCGCGTGCTCCATCGCCTCCTTCCCATCCCTCTCATAACTTCTCATCCTCGCCGTCTTCTGCTTCTCAGTCTCATTCGTATAGGCTTTGTACCCCTCCACGTCTCCCTTCTCAGTCGCCTCATCAATAATACTCCTATATCGCTCCTCGTCTTCCAGCGCATTACTCAGCATAACATTCTCATAAATCCCCGACCACTTCCCCTTGTACTTCGTATACGCATTCAGCACATCGTCTTTTTCCTCGTCCGAGCCTTTATAGCTCCGCGAGAACTGCTCGATTGATTCAGAGGTAATTATGTCGCGAAATTGTGAGGAGTAGAACTCTGCCCAGCTGAAGTCACCGTCGTCGATGGAATCGGAGGTCGAGCCGGTAACATCGTAGCGTTTGCGCCGCACCGGTTCAGAGAGGACGGCGTAGGCGAAGGCGACCTCTTGAAATCTGGTATGCGCGGAGTCTTTAAGATGTTCGGGGGCCTTGTCTAGTGATCTTGTGAGTAATATTCACATGACGAATTATTCAATCCCCTCAGTCACTCTCTCATACCGTCGCGAAAAAGAGACGAAAGATTGATATGGACTTACCAGGGTGGTGCTTCAGCGCAGCTTTACGGTACGCGGACTTGATCTCGTCTGCCGTAGCGTTCTTCTCGATCCCAAGGACGTTGTAGGGCTCAATAGTGGGCGGGTCTTCATCGCCAATGAGATCTTCAATGTCCTCGTCCGCCTTGTGAGCTTTGCTCTTCTTTGAAGACATGTTGATCTACGTTGTTGCGGATTATAGTCTTGTTTGTTGCGAGAAGGTGATGGTTAGAGTGGTGAGACGCGCCGAAAGGCGCTAAAATCGCGTACTTGCCCTACCCACCAAGCCGACCAGGCCCGTTGAAACGGCCAGACATGCAGGTAGGAGAATTGGGTAATCATCTTGGACATTGTGCAATACTTCTCTCTTTCGTTACTCTTTATGCTCGCAACTTTTTAAATTATGAAACTACGCGAGAATGCCGTGTCGTATGACCTTCTTAGTTATATCAATTATCGATTTCTTCAATCGGTCTCAGCTTTCAAAGCCTAACAATGAGTTAAAATAAGTTAAAGCATGCGACTAACAGGCAACAGGTATGATTTCAGCCCACGATCCTATGTATGATTGATAACACCGCATTTGATAATACAAAGTCTGGTCACGAGGCTCTAATACAAAGTGGGTAATCACCCGTTTTTCGTTGCACGTCGCACTTGCGCTCTGTTATCACAGAACCGTCAAAATGCAACGCTGACAGTGGTCGGGCCATCGTTGATCCGGTGTATTTGTCTATACAAACTTATGACTTAATTAATAAATAGTCTCTTCGAAGACCAAGCTTCATCGAAAATGAGATAGCACGATACAAGCCTGAGAGAAACAAATCGATCTCATTTTAACGGTGGACTTCATTCATGCCAAATTGCTGTATATGGAAGAAGATGATTCTCCAGATAAACCACTTTTGCACGCCGATCTACTCTACTCACAAAAAACTTCGTAACCAGATAAATCCTGACTGCTGTGTTGAGCACTTTTTATCTATTTTGATGCCCCACCACGACCTCCAACAGTACCATTCGCCTGCAGCTGTTCTGCACTCAAGCTGAGCTCCGGCAATGCCCTTCCTTTGGCCGAAGGCGCGCCAACAAACTTAATTTCCGTCAAGTATCTCAAGATCTTGCCTAATTGCTCTCTGCTAATCCCATATCCAGCGCTTTCATCAACTCCAGTCCAGTCTTCAGCATCCAATTTTAGAATCTGCACCGTATTCCTATCATCAAGCTCCGGAGCCCGCGTCGTAGCTGGCAGATCATTTACACAGAAATGATATAACGGCATCAGCGCGTGCTGTTCTTGGTCCTTTTCTTGACCCCCGGCGGACACGTACTTCTCCAGCTCATCTTTCCAATCATCATAGTCAACCTCTGGGGCTCTATAGCCATAGTATTCGAGGCACGACAGGTATTCGTTCATACGTAATCGAGGGTGTCCAGTGACGTGAGCAACGTGAACTCCAGTATCGAGAGGATTGAGCGCAGATGCCACCACTACACGTGCAACATGATTGACGGGAACAGAGTTGACTGTATTGACGATACGCGGCCTCGCTGATAGCTGTATGCAGCCTTTCAGCATACGTATTAAGAAATCGTCGGTGTTGCAGACACCAGTTTCTGAATCGCCAAGGATATAGCCAGGTCGGATCACTGAGCCCCGAAGTCCTCTTCTTCCCGCCTCACGAACAAGCTGTTCAGAAACCCATTTTGTCTGGCCATAACCAGTGCCAAGCCCCTTTCGACTACCTTGCATATCATCCTCTTCAGACAAGGCACTCCGACCAGTACTGACCTTCTGGTCTGCAAGTTCAACATAGTGGTCATTATCGAGGACACTTGTTGAACTGACGAAAGCGAAGAGCTTAGGCTTGCCTTCGTTGCAAAGTCTCATGCAGTCAATTGTAGAGTTGACATTAGAGGCCATCATGTCCTTATATCTTTTGACCCAGTGCACCGTAGCTCCGTTATGAATAACCACATCAACTTCCTCAGCAAGGCTTTTCCATGCAGTTTGCTCAATCCCGAGCTGAGGTTCTGATAGATCACCAATAACGCAGCTAAGCCTTGTAGACCATTCATCCTGCCATAAGCCGTACGCTTTCAAGGACTGCCGCAAACGAGAAAGGCCAGCTTTTGAATCCTTTACGCCTCGTATGTGGGCAATCAGTCTGATATCACGGGTGGTCCGTTCCAAAACGTCTTTGATAAGGTATGCGCCCAGAAATCCAGTTGCACCGGTAAGGAATATTGTTGGCTTGGTGGCTATGCGAACTACAGCGGGATCCGCTGTTTGATAGGTTGATGGAAGGTTTTGTATCAACTCGTCCAATGACTTCGCATAATCAGGGTCTTCTTCTGTCTCGGCGATGTCTCCATTGGCACCATTTGTTGGATTTAGCTGTCTATCAACGTACGCGCTGAAGCCTTTAAGACTGGGATGTTCATAGAGGGTGTTAATAGAGATATCTGCTCCAGTCTGACGGCGAATTCCGAGCAACATCTGCTGAGCTAGGAGGCTGTGTCCACCAAGATCGAAGAAATCATTTTCGGGGTCAATGGTCTTTGGATTGAGACCCGGGACAAGATCTGCCCACTTGGTTGCGACGAGTCGCTCAGCTGCCGTTAGCGAGTCCCATCTCCTCAAGTCCTCTTCCGAGGCCTCCTCCGTTTGCTCGGCAATATCTGGGAAAGGAAGATTCGGCTTGTCCACTTTCCCATTTGGATTCAAGGGTAACTTATTCAGGACGATGAAGGTTGTTGGCACTGCATAAGCAGGCAAACGAGATTTCAGGTGGTCTCTTACCTCCGTCTGTATGCGTCGGAACCTTTTTGGATAGAACTTAGTAGGTCCAATATCAACGCCTTCGTCCTCAACTTCCTCGAGATTTCGCGCCCTGAGAAATTCCGGCCAATGGTTCAGCTCTGGCACGATGTAGCTGACGAGTTTCGGCTCCTCATCCTTGTCTCTGCGTACAAGTGTTTTGCAGTCTCTGATTAAAGAGTGCTGGCTTAAGTTGCTGTCGATCTCGTTTAGTTCGATGCGGAAACCTCGAATCTTGACCTGATCATCGGCACGTCCGGTACATTCCACAACACCGGTCTCTAGATATCTGCCAAGGTCCCCGCTTCGGTAAAGTCTGTCTCGAGGCCCTCTGAAGTATTTCCTCCACGGTTCGCCCTTGTCATTTTCCTTGTCGGCTTCTACCCACTTCTGATTGTCCACGAACCAGTTCATATGAAACTTCTCATCGTTCTTTGCCTGATCTGCTTTATAGCCTTCTGCAAGACCTGCAGCTCGAACGTATATTTCTCCTATCTCACCAACCTTGCACATCTTCGACCGGTCTTCCCGATTAACAACTAACAGCTGTACATTCTTCATTCCCTGCCCAGCTGGCACAGTGTCGCTCAGCTCATCCAAAGCTCTAGGGTCCTTTGCACGGCTCGGTATCTCGTAATAGCTCACACTTCGCTGTGTCTCGGTAGTACCATACATGTTGACGATATGGGCGTTGACAGCGAGACGCTGCAAACTGCGGCAGTCCCGCGTGGTAAGAACATCGCCAACAAAGAAAGCCCTGTCTAGAGATGGGAATTCCGCCGATGCTCCTCCGACGAGAATTTGCCCCATGGCAGGTGTAAGATGGGTCACTGTAGGCTTGTGCTCGCGCATCCATTCTGCAAGTTTTTCATGTTGTATGTCTTCCTTTGAAGGCACAAGCAATTGTGCTCCAAGGAAAAGGGGCGTGAAGATATCTCTCTGTACGGGATCATGCGCAATACCTGACAGAAGTGTATAACGACTTTCTGAACTCAGCTCGAATCTTTCCGCCATCCAGCTAAAGTATTTTGTGAGACTGAAATGGCGCCCCAACACTCCTTTTGGTCTGCCCTCGCTGCCTGAAGTGAAAGATAGCGTCGGATTGCTGTCCGGGCCAACCTCTACCGGAGGGGGCGAAGAGGCCTTGGCTCTCACCCGTGCAAATATATCCTCTTTGCCATCCTCGTTCCCAGACAGTGTTCCGTCATTACCAAGACGTAACGCAGGTACTTCAGCTTTCAATTGGAGTTCTTCATTTATATAACTTCGTACCGTGGGAGCCAATTGTCCTGACTCATCCGTCGCCCTCCCAATATTAACGAGGGCGCGGGGTTGGGCGACCTCTAGGTATATCGTTTGCCTCGCCGGCGGATATGCTGGGTCAAGAACACTGAATGTGGCACCAGACGCCTAACACCAGAGTCAATTAGTCTCTGAAACTGGAAAACTGGGAAGTAGATCACGAGAGGCAGTCTATACCAGTGTACCCATGATGCTAACCACCAAGTCCACGGAACGATGGGCCCAAATCATAACAACATCGCCATTGGTAATCCTTGCATCACTGAGGTAATGTGCCAAGGTGTTTGAAGCTTCATATATCTGTTTATATGTGAAGCTTCTCTCAGGACCTTCCGAAGACTTTGTCTCCACCACGCAAGTTCGTTCTGGGTATTTCTTTGCGTTTTCGCTGAAATGCCATTGAATTGAACCATCGTATCCCGACCAATCCAGGTCTATTGTAGGATCCGGTAAGTTCGACATGCTGGAAAATCAATTGTTGAAAATGATATGACTCTATCCAAACGCCGAGATCGCAGCAAAAACTCAGAGTTTGGCAAAATGACGCATAGGTCTATGTGGCTGAGGGCGGTGAGGGTGGAGGAGCCCCGCCGAATTTCCGCGCTAATAGAGGGGTAATAGTGATCGGATTCTGCATCCACCTGCCTATTCCTCATATGGTGTGAGACTCTATAGATACTCGATGACTATTTTGAAGATCTGCATGCATTTCAAATTACAGTTACGGTACTACTATATCTAGATTCGTCTAGAGCCCTTTTGAGCATCGAGTAACGCTTTTGCTTGCTTTCTCATCGCTAGCATATAACCTAACATAGTTTCCCCGAAGTCGTGGGTCGCTCAAATGACTATCTCTTTGTTCAAACATCCCCTCAACCCCTTCAAGTTTTTTCTTGTCTTCTTCCCAAAGAAAAGAACTCGATTACTAAGTAAGTCCGCCCTCATTCCGGAGGAGGCTCCTCACCCGGAGGAGGTCCAGGAGGTGGCTCTGCCCCTGGTCCGGCAGTGCTTCTGCTCCTTCTGGTACTCACACTCCCTCTACTGCTTTGATATTCTCTAATTCTTCGAATCTGTCTCTCTCTGAGTAGATACACATAAAACACACCAACCAGTAGCCCAAAACCAACTATACATCCCACGATGATTCCGACGATATCGCCTGTGGGTATGCCTGGACGCTGAGCAGAGGTTTGGGGAGGAGTGGTGGGTAATGCGGTGGATGGAGACCTGGAAATCGTAGGAAAAGAATCACCAAGTTCAATTATAGTTGTGTAGGTCGTTGTTGGGCGAGTGATGGAAAGAGTCACGTAGTAGTACGGTGATGCATCTTTTAATTGCGATGTTGCTTCCGGTGGTGCTGAAGTATTTCTGTCGACATTGGTCCCGAATCCACGCTGCTCAAGCTTACTGCTCACAGATTTTGTTGCTTTGGCAGCTTCTGCTGTCAGTCGATAAGAAACCGTTGGTGACATAGAGGGGTGAGGTTGAGAAGTATCGACATAATGATAGTGAATACTTTCCAAAAACGACGAAATTTTTGTTTTAAAGTAGCAAAAGAAACGTAGGAATAATGAGACAAATTTGAGCCTCAAATGACGAGGCTACAGCCTCATAATACTTGATTGGTGCTAAGTTGTAACACATACATATTGATGTGGCCTTTGAGGATGAGGCGAGAACGCCACATTTATGTTTGCTGGCAATTGCCCAGGAGCCTATAGTATTCAAAGCTTTCTAGCTGTAATGTATGCCGCATATTAAGGACACAATCTTCCCCAAAAATACCCTTATATGCAGCTGCTACGCCTTACTTCAATAATTGAGTCTTAAAATTGAAGTATTTTCCTGAAAAACCAATAGATTTTCTACTAGGCGAAATACTGCATGTCCTGAAGGTATTTTGACCAATCGACATTGTCTGACATCATTTGGTAGTTACGATGTATGGAATAACTGATTGGAAAGTCGTCACCTGTGTGTCTAATCTGTCGTGAGTTGGCAAAATTGGGCAGCCGTGGTTTGGAACCCAACCTCGTCCGTCACGTGTACATATCAGGGGCGGTAGGAGAAACCACCAGGGCGAGTGAAAATCAATCAAATACAGAGAAAGAACGTCAGTAAAGTAGTGCGTTAAGTACAATCAATCTCAATTCAACTACGCAGAAAACAGCGGAAGGAAATCATCCCCTGAAATTGTCTCGCCGCCTTGAAACATTCTCGTCTTCTACTCCTCACCTCCATTTCTCTAAAGCCTGGCACTGGCAATGCCCGAGAGCTCTCCCGGCGCATGGTAGTTTGGCACCTGTATAGTTTAGTATAATATTACCTCAATGCGATGAATAATTGCCTACCTTCATGTCGAGGTCCTTGCCGCTGTAGCCGAGATCCTCCGCAGTAAGGACAGAACACTTCTCACCAATCAAGAGGGCGGTGGAGTCTATTATTCCAGTCAGATCATCGCCAAGGTACATAGTACGTGGGTCACCTACAGGTGTTGCAACCAACGTTGTCAGGACAGATTGAAAGATCAGCAACCTTCAAGTTCTTAACGCCATGTACATTAAGGCGCTCATCAAGAACACCATGTTTGACAATGCTATTTCCTTCCTTAGGAGCCATTGAGCAAGTCTACAATTGTTAGTACCATGCTCATTGAGTAGATTGTAGTGAAGGTCGTCATACCCCAAGACTGTGCCAAGTAGTCTCAACATGGCGTTTGACCCACTCCTCAACATGCGCAATATCTTCCTTGCTATACTTCAGGTCGTCATAGAGCGGCTTTGTGTTGCTATTCAGGATCGAAACCTTGCTTGCGTTTGGGGGGTCCAGAGGGAGTGACCAGGATCCATGTTGAATGCCGGCGGTGATGTTTCCTGGGAGTGCGTAGGCATTTGTGGTAGCTAGATCCATATCCTTCGCACGAGCTGCAGAATCGAACGCGTAGAATGGATGCTATGTACAGTCAGAAATAAAGGAGTGAAATGGTAGTATAGTAAACTTACCATGTTCTGAACCTCACCAGCATAGGCGTCCATGCGTCTTGCAGTCTCTCCTATGATGGAGTGAGCATGTATCATGAGAATTGTGACTGAAGATACATACTGGACTTAATGTAACCCCAAACCATTGGAGCCATATCACGCTCATCATTCATGAAGCCCGCATCGAAGTCCGGTGCATCATATGGGTCTGGAGAGACTATATGCGTCTCACCACGGGAGAAAGGATATTCGAGAAAGTGGAACATGGTGAAGAACTTGCCCGGTGGCATCAACATGTGATCACCAAACCATCTATAAAGGTTAGAATAAACCCGAGAAATACCAAACGGCAAACTCACCCAGCAATAACTGAATAATGCATGACAGGCTTGTCGGGCTTGTTCTTGAAGTAGCTATCCCAACCGCTCTTGAAGTGTGGGGTCGGCCATGACTCCATCTCCTTGAGTTCCTCCTCGGTCGGTCGGACTTTGACTCCAGCTTCGATGCCATTAGTTGCAAGTGGGCCAGTTCCTTTGAGATTCCACTCGTCAAAGACGGTCTTTTGCACCTCAGGATTGCCTCGCACAAACTCGTCGAAGCTCTCAGTATCCGGCTTGGCTCGGTACACTATGACGTGTTCAATTATATCCCTAAAGAGCTACCAAAGCAGAATAATCCTTACCTGAGAAGGTCAAATAATGGTCTTGGAAGTTAAGACCAACACCAGGAAGGTCGACAAGAGGCTTGACACCAGCCTTTTGCAGCTTCTTAGGATCACCAATACCACTTCGCTGGAGGATCAATGGTGATGACAGGGTACCACCTGAAACAATGATTTGCTTTCGGGCTTTGAATATGCGAGTTTGTTGCTACTCAGGAGCTCGTATCAGTAATACCTTTCGGAATACGTAGGACGACTTACGCTTGGGTGGCATAGTTTTGTTGGCACGGTTTGTACGCCAACTGCTTTTCCGTCTTCGATAATAACCTTATCAACCTTGGTGTTGCATTGTAGGTGAAGATTCTGATAAACCGATCTTGTCGAATGAATATATGCATGAGCAGAATCACTTCTTCGACCAGTCTGCGAGGAGTACTCAGTAAGCAGGATCAAGTTGCGGTCACCTGGGTTTATCTCACGTCGCGATTGATCCATTTCAACCATTGCTCCGCACCGCTGCGGGTCATTAGCACAATGTATCGTGCGGATGTCTTTACGGTGAAACTTACTGGCCAGTGACAAGATCTTGCAAATCATCGGTAGTAGGGATACCTTGTGACTCGCTTGCCCTCAGGAAGTCTTGCATAATAGGATAGGTATAATTTCCAAAGGAAACTTTAATTGGACCTTCAAATCCGTGAATGTCTCTTCGGGGAAGTCAGATGCCTGTTTCATGTACAAGTATTGATTGAAGTGTAGCTTACCTATTGTTGGATGCACGCTGATATGTCTCGTGTTTCTTCATAAGGGGAATCAGTTCCTCCGTAGTCCATCCTTTGGCCTGGAAATCATCGTAGTCGGAAGCCGACGCTCGGGTGTACATCATGAAATTGATGGAGGAACCTCCACCCAAGATGTGTGCACAGGGAACGACTTACAAAGCAGTCAGTAAGCTTCTTTAACATGTGCTCTGAGTAGCAGTGTAGTCTTATCTTCAAAGTGATCAAGTCTTGTTATGCACTTTGGTATGAATTTGATTGAAGTTTGAGAGAAATGCAGACATACTAGCACGACGACCAGCAAGCCATTGTGAAGGTCTTGAGTAGTAGAAGGAGGCAGTCTTGCTGTCCAATTTCATGTTCCGGGGATCTGGGTTTGTCAGTACCAAATAATTTGAAATCTATGGGAACATCTTTACAAATGCCCGGTCGATAGACCCATGGATTGTTCAAGTTGCTTTCTCCCCCCTCAATCAGCAGAACTTGAAGCTTGTGGTCAAGATTGGCTAGTCTGGATTGAGTCAGCAGACTTCTGTCAACATATCAAACAACCAAACGTACCGACCAGCTACAACACATCCGCAGCTACCGCCACCGCACACGATAATATCAACTTCATCAGGGACAGTCATTTTGTTTCGAATCTGTTTTGTCTTGTATTGAATTTGCACGATTTGGTCTATCTGAGCAGCACTTGAAGCTGTACAAATGGAACATCATTCCCACGAGCATCTCAGGGTTTCCCTTGCTTATAGAGCTTCTCAGAACCTGGAAATCCTCCTCAAACCCCGCACGATAAGTCGTCTGGGCCACCTGGCTAAAGAACCCTCCTGATGCATGCTGGGGCCGCTTGGCCAACTTGGAGAGACTTATTGGACTCCTCGGGTTCCTCAAGCTGCAGGGTTGCGTACAAACTGCGCGTTCAAAACCCAATTCGTTCAAACCGAGAGTAGCTACCCCTCATCGAGGCGAAGTTCAATCCATGGGATGAGAGAGGCATCTTCATTGAAGCGGGTGAAGATATTGAACTCAATGGAAGCACGCTCAAATGAGGAGACATGGAAATAGGCCGGCATTTGGAGATGGTGCCCACCTCGAATGAAATCCAGACGATTGACATGGTTGTTTATTGGAGATGAAACTTTCCCGCTGCATCCTTAAGAACTTTGGAGCTTGTGTTACCCCGCAAACCCCTCAAAGGGTTTGAAATGTGGGACTTGGTCCAGATTTAGACCCTAACAATGGGTCCAAGTTATATGCGAGTTGCAGAATACAGAAATGAGTTGTAGATGAGAGATAATGACAAATATCTGGCCTTCGGATGGATGGCTGAGCTCAAACAGACTCTGGCTAGAGAGTAGATCAACGTAGAAAGGATGGTTTGCTCCAGCAGATTTAAAATGTTCAATAGAAACGTCAGTGAAAGTGGAAATACTTTCTATTTACTTCTTGTTCAGACACCGAGTTGTCCGAGAAGCATCCGGGCGTTGTTGAACTGTGCCGGGCGGCGTCCGCACCTGCTCGCTCCCCAGCACAAATCAGGTTGGTTTTCTCAACACGACGGACATATTCACGATGCATGGCATCGTATATCCTTGAGGATCATGCATGGACGAGATATCCAAAGCGGGAAGCAGGTGACTTTATGTGGATCGACGTTGGAATAGTCGCCCCGCTCAGCCCTCACTAACGTAGCGTATCGCGGGGGCGGGGTTAGTGCCAGGCCCCCCCCCCCCCCCCCSGTGGGGGGGCCCTTTCCCATCGTACCATCACCAAGTATACTCTTGTCTCCTTGCAACTATTGATTATTGTCCTCTGCTAAATCATCTATCTTTGGGCAGAGAAGAACGAGGTTACATGTTGATATAGATATCTACATTGTACTGCACAGTACATCATCGTCGAGGGGAAAAAGTGAGCTTCTCTGCAGCACTTTAGGACTTACTCTGACTGGAGGAATTGGAGCGGCAAATATTGCGAAGCTCGAACATTCGGCCACATGGAAGATGTGAATAAGGCGCAGCATTGCTTCCCCTCATGCCCACTCTCATGAGGCTTGAGGAGTAAGCTACCACAGACTAATGTAGAGAGTCGTCGCTTCCAAGCTTCTCCTGACTTTGAGGAGCTGAGAAACATGATTGAAACGAAGGATGCTGTCCCACCAACGCTGACCTGGTCTCCCCGCAACATATTTTAGTAAGGCTAGCAGATGTGCGTACGCCACATCCGTAACAATGAATGCCAATTTGGGCTAGCCTTGCTGACATCTCCAGAAGGTCCGGATATACCGTCGTCTAGACAGGTGTCTCCTCATGTTGTCTTTACGATGTAGTGAGATCAGAAGTTAGCTGTCAAAGATAAAAGCAACACTATCTCATTGAAAAAGATCAATCTCTGTGAACTCTTACGATTGACATTCGATCGGGCAGCCAGGGGTCCTTCAATGCGGAGTTTTCGGAAAGTATCAGGAGAACCGAGTCGAGCCACGGATAGGTCCATATATAATGGGGGACTGATGATCGGTTACCAAGAAGCTAAAACGATTCTTTCAATTGGAACTGTGACAATATAGGCAAGGCTGAGGTCGTGGAGACTCAAGTGCTTACAATCGTATGATTCTTACGTAGACGCGGGGAGATAATTCGGGACAAGACATTGGTAAAAAAAATAAAAATAGGAAGATGGCCCAAAAAGTCTACACAACATTGATGTAGGACACACTTCGTACTCGACGACTTCTTCTTATATAGGTAATGGCATCCATCATAATTTCATGATTGAGACTAAATCAACAACTTCAATAAGGCTGAAGATGACGAGACTAGCTAGCTTTCGATTGACAGCTTTGAGCTCACTAGGTATGAATCAATTAGCTATAAGAGCAAGTGATAAAGAAGTAATGTCTACGCCTCTAAAACATCCTTTGAAATGCAGCTCTGAGGATATATCTCGGGATCCCTCAGCTCATTCCCACCACTCAAACATGGAGTACACTCAAGAGATCGGGCAGTGTGTCGATCAAAAGGGAACCCAGACTTTTTGTTTATCGCCCCGCAAGGACCAGGCAGGATGCGGGGTATACCAGGAGCTGAGAGTCCCAATCTTGTGGAGACGTCCCCAGTCTGGGTTTCGATCCCAAGCTTTTCGTTTGGTCAGGAGGGGGGCGCGAGCATCCTTGAAGGATGGATGTCAGACGTGAGATGGAACGCTACTCCCTTACCAGACCAAAGCCAGAGGCCCCAAAAACTGGTTTAAGTCTTGCATTGAAGCGGGTAAAAGGACATGCTGGCTACAGCGGAAATTTTCGTACCATACATCTAGGAGAGCATTGGTCTCACTGCGGCTGATACGGTAAAATCTTTTTGAAAGTCTTGAAAGTCTAGCAGTACCTCACAATGGTAATTCACGTGTGACCGACAAATATCAAAGCTTTTCCGCCGTGGCATAGGAAGGTGATGAAAACCGGTGTTATTAAGAGCTTAAATTTGAAGTGACACCCTCATACATCCATCATAAGAGATCCGTCGAGGGAAGATGAGCTGTGAAGTCGCTCTTCCTCCCGTTTTCTGCCCCCCGCCGAACCTAAGGGTATCGATATTTACAGCCGTATCACATTTTGTCATAAACCATACATGGGACAAAAGAAATTTATCCTACAAGGCTTCAGCAGCCTCAACTAAGACACTCAACAAAGTGGCCGCTGCTCCGCCAATTCCCGCGGCTGGAACGTTGTCCTTCCACCCACTCCGGCTCGCGTCTTTCTGGTGAGTGGTTTTTGAGTGCGACGAGTGCGAATGTTTCGATGAACTACGGTGATGATGGTGCTTCCGAGACCGTTCTCTTTCCTTATCCTTATCTCTCTGCTTGTGAGAGTGGTACGTGTATTCTTGCCCTGATTGGTATGTTTGTGGTAACGGCGACGTAGGCATCGAAGTCCCTCCCTGAATAGACTTCTCACGCGGTGGTCCAGGCATCCAGCTTGGTTGCGTTGCTGAAGATGGAGGTGACATAGGTGAAAGCGGTGCTACTGAAGGTTTCGGGTACCCTGATCGAGGTGTGTTGCTACCAATATTGGATGGTACATATTTGCGACTCGCTTTGCTTCTTTGCTTTCTCTTATAATGATCAGAATCAGAAGACGAGTCTTCTGACTCTGATGAAGGTGTATCTCGTCCACTGCGTCGTCCAGATGCTCGTGGAATAGGCCGTGGACGTGTAGAAGACTCTGGAGGCGCGTGATTGCGTGCAAATCGAGCTGCTCGTAGATCATGCGAGCGGACCGCATATTCTGTAATTTCGTCCCGACTTAGAATTCCAAGTACGGCAACGAAATCGGGAGTTGCTTCATATCTTAGATGATCTTGGTCGAATACCTCTGGAGTCACCAGTCGTCGAGAAATTTTCGTCCACTTCGCGTCAGACCTAATCTCATTGCCATGAGAGTCCGGGTCTAGATGCACGTCTGGTCTTGGACTTGTGCCTAGGCGCTCATTGGACGGCCTCGGGGTGGATGAAAGTATAGAAATTGGCACTGTACGAGCAGCGGACGAGCTGAAGTCTGGATGGTCGTTTGATCTGTACGCGCTGGGTTGCCTTGCGGGCGATCCAGAGGGCGGCACCTGCAAAGCTCGCTTCGAGGCAACCAGGTCACTAGTTCTAATTATGTCACCTTTAGTAGAGGGTTTACTTTGCTTCGAATGATGGTCCGATTCTGAGTCCTCGTCTGACGAGCCACTTGTGTTGAAGTATAGCGGTTCTTTGTCCTCTGAAGCTGTAAAGGACGGGACAGGGGCCAGCTGTGGCTTTTCTCTACTATTTGTCTTAGGTGATGCCGTCGGAGTAGTCACCCGTGGTGCTGGGACGTCGCTACGAGTGGTCAGCACACAAAACCTTTACAAGGTTGAGACATACGTACAGCATTTTCAATGAGCCTAGGTCTCCAAGTGTGTCAGGCTTTGGTCGCTCAAATTTCATGGACTGCGGAAATTTCATATTGTCCTCCACGACTACCATTTCTTTGGTCCCGCTTTCGTCTGGGGCCATATTGAAAGAATTGACAGACGAAGCAACGGCTGTAGTCGATCCTGTCTTCACTGACTCCAGCCAACGTTCTGGATTGACACCCTGTGGTACAAGACTGATTTGACTATTCGCTGGCATCTCATCCAGAAGGCCTTTCTGATCGATCTCGCGGATATATGCTCGTAGGACTTCCTAACACGGCTGTTAACAAAAATTGAGCAGCCAGCAGGCATTTCAACGACCCACTTTGTGCTGCTGCAATACAGAGCTGGAGAACCCTTCTGAGACTAACTCCCTTCGAAACTGCTTCCAAACTTCCTTGTCATCATTATCATAGCTCGTCATTAGGCTGCCAGATTGTTGACCCATCCTCGCGGCAATAGAATCAACCTTATCCAATATAACGTCCAACTGACCACCATGGTTATCCAGAGTTGTCGACATTTTCTTTCCCTCCCGCAGCTGAATCGTATCGAGGAACAGTGTCAGACTTGTCTTGTGTGAAATCAACTTGACCCGAATCGCTCCCAGCTGATCCATCTCATTGCTGCCGAACCTCACTCTATCCCACAACATCCTCGGCGACGAAGGCGACGTCCCCCCACCATCAGAAGCGAGCCGTCCATATTTCTGCAGCAAAGCATCAAGCTGCCTCAAGGTTGAATCGCAATCGCCAACGATATGCGCCACTTGCCGACCCCATTCCGAGCGGTTCTGATTCAGCGTCGAGTCGTCGTCCTCAACTTCGTATTTCAAATGTCGCAGGACCGTGTGTAAGCTTTTGACCTCGCTCGAAATCTCATCGTATTCCTGGTCGCGATTGTTAGCTCCAGCCAGTAGAGAAGTAGGGGATTGCCTTCGCCGCTTACCCCGCCAGCATCTCTACATTTCCGGTAGAGATTCTTACAGAAAGTAACGACAATGATGATATCAGAGGGAGAGGCGCCAAAACTCATTGCGTTGAGAGCGGAGCTTGTCCTGGATGCGGTGGAGCTATGGGAGCCTTGCGTTGCTAAAGAGTCATCGCAACACGCGGAGCTTGTCCTACGTCAAATGTTCTCGAGGCGCTTCGAATGCGGCTCAAGTCTGGAGAAGCTCTGAGTTTCTTGGATCGCAAAGCACACTCTCCAGGGTTCAGTACTGTGTGCCCGAAGGGTAGAGGAAGACAAGAGACGGACAGGGTAACAGGAGGACAACTAAAAGGAAGGGAACTGTATTAGGACACCAGCTGAAGATAGGTATGTAGGTAGGTAGGTAGGCAGGGAGCCGTCATCGTAGTTGTGGAATGTAACCGTACTGGTGGCCCTTTTCACTACCACCAGTCCATCTACGCCTTTTCTCACCCACCCATTCACCACCAGACCTGTGGTGACGTCGGACTTAGCACCCCGTACTGTACCCTGACCCTGACCCGCGCGCTGGACTGTGACGGGGGAGGGAAGGAGGGAAGGAGGGAAGGGAAAGGGGGGGAAGGCGCCGGCTAATTGGGGCTCATGCACGGGCTTTTCTAGCGCCTGCCCCCTATTGGCAGATGCCCTAGAGTTGTGGCGCAGCATACTCGGTCTGCCCGCAGAGCAGCCATAGCGTCGAGCTCCAGAAAGAGCATGTTGTGCATAACAGTACCACAGGCTGAGGCTCAATCGAATGAAATGGCCCCCAGCTTACATTGATGACAAGGCTAGTGCCATGCGTTATCACCAAGATGACTCTTGACCGGACCCGTTCCTTGTACGTCTCATTCAAAGCCTACATCTGCATCTGCTTCCCGTGGGTGCATCTATTTGCGCACTCGATGTCCTTCAAGTATATTCTACCTTGGAGCCTCATGTGCCAAAACGGCCTATTTTTTTTAGCCATATCGCCTTTTTCAAGCTTCTGGTCTCGGTTCAAAGATGAGGCTGCAAGTCTGATCCAGAGGCCGACTCGAAATGATCTGATCCGAAAGCGTCATCCTGCCCTTCATACCACTCGCGACTTTCGTTTGAAACCGCGAATAGACGGCCTTCATCAGGCACCTCATCTCCGCCATCGCCAAACTAAACCTCGATTTAGCATCGGATTTGGGAGCAGAAACAGATGCCAGACTTACTGCCGACCTGTACATCCCCGGCCCCCGGCACCGAAGGCAAAGAATAACTTATTCATGTCTGATGTCGATCCAGGTCCAATCCATCTCTCGGGTAGAAATTCTTTTGCTTTTGGGTATGTTCTTTCATTGAGACGATGCACGCTCCAGGCCTGACAGCTCACAATTGTCCCTCCGGGGATAGAGTAACCGTCAATGTCCCTTCCACCCTCTGGTACGTACCGTGGCTGCGACATGGGGATCACGGGAAAACATCTCAGCCCCTCTTTGATAACCGCGTCTAGATATTGTAGCTCGTCTAGTGGCTTTTCTTCATTCTGGGTAAGTTCACGGAACAACTCTTCTTGGATGTGCGAACTTGATGGGAGCGAGAGGTGGTGCATCAAGAAGCAGAGAGCATCTCCGGTAGTGTCAATTCCGGCAGCAAGGTGATCCATGCACTCTGCAGCGATGTCCATTTCTGCGAGATGCTCTTTACTTTGTTGAAGTTTGTACAGGAGGCTTTCCGTGCCTGGGGCTGTTTGCTTGGTAGACTTCAACACATAATCGTTCGCGAGTGGAGACGGTCTGGGAGGAATAACCCTGTTTATCAAGTCTGTGAATGTAGGCCAGTAGTACTGCGCGAAATTAAGACAGAGATCTAAGATTTCATGAGTTTTGTAAAAAATTGCATGACAAAGCGAGATTTACTTTTGATCGTAGGGTAATAAGATAGCTCTTTCATCATCTCCAAGTCTTCTTCGCGATCGATAGAATGTGTTCCATAAGTGCCAAAGAGATGATGGGAAGCACAATCAAGTGCATAGCAATGTAAGTAGACCTACCTCTGTTAGCGGATGCAATTAGGGAGGAGGTTACCCTGACATAGATATCTAACCCTTCCTTTCCAGACTCAGTGCATCTTTGGACGAAAGCATCTGCACGCTCTTGGATACCACCGAATGCGCCTGGGCGCTTGATATTTGTGTTGGCGTATTGACCAGCAATAAACCGTTTCTTCTGGCTATGCTGTTCACTAGATCAGTCATTGTGCACCACAAAACCGAGCTTAGCAAGGCTCACAATGCCTTTTTGTAATGTAGAGAACATTGTTCTGGCCTTGTCAGCACCTGCCGTGTCACTCTACGGTTTCCATCCCACTCACCGAGTCCCAAACTGCATGAAGAGGGTGTAGAATTCCGTCTTATCATAGCCAGCTACTCCACTGGTGTAGATCTCTTTCAAGGCCTCTAGTGACGTAAATGAAACCTCATTGGGACCCAGTCGGACTACAGGGCCATACTTCTGGTGTAGCTGGTCAATATAGAGGCGCCGGTTAGACGTAAATTCTTGAAGCATCAAGTAAAGGCTTGTGAATCTAGAGAATGATGGGCCAGGAAGCTTTGATAGGGGTGATTTAATTGCCCTGTAAATAGTAATGGAGAGCCACAAGGCACAGCATGCAACGCCTAGGAGGGGTAGAGGGAGGAGCATGCTGTGTGATAGCTCTAACTTCCAAAGCACACTCTATGCAACGTTGTTTGGTGGATGGGTGAGAACACACTTCTCAAGAATATATCGTCAAAGTGTCTGCAAAGCTGAAGGTGTCTAGAAAGGGAAATATCGAAAATGGTGTGGTGGTTGAGAGCAAGTCAATAGTTGAGGTAAAGCACCACGCCCACGCCGTGCTGTGTTCCGATAAGATAAGCAAGCCAAAGCCCCCACTCTGGGCCACGGCATCAAGGGAGTAACGATGGTCACTTTCTGCAAGTGCGTTTTCACTCGTAAAGATTATAAATTTTGAAAAGGAGTACGTAGGTTCCTCTATTTATGCTAAGCGGGTGGGAGAAACGAGGCAAATAAACCTCCCTGAACAATCGCATACACGATGGTGAATTTTGAAACAGTTCCAACCAGGCTATTTCCTTTTCCAGACGGAAACGTGGAATACCAAAGCCACACTGGGTACGCTGAGGATATTCGTGAAATTATTTGTACATGTGCGGTGGTGAGTGTCAGTAGTGTTAGTAGCACTTGCGAGATCGCCATATTCCGTAGGATCGGGAATGTGATATCCAATTTCTGTGGCTGTTTACTGGAACTCTGCTCGCTATTCGCATTGAAAATTAATCCCCAAATTCCGGATAAGATCATCAATACAAGCATTGGTGTTGCTAGAATGAAAAGAGGCAAGTTTGACAGTGTCCAGTATCTAAACAAGCCAACGTTCCTGCGGATATTAGTGAGGCAGGACTTTAAGACGCGTGAGAGCTTACCAATAATGATCTTGGACAAAATCATAGATACTGGGTAGTGTCCTTGTACACCACGGCCTCAGAGATGTAACATCTGACTCATTGCAGAAGTCACTCCATGCGATGAACTGTGGAAGCATGAATCCGAGCCCGACCGTCAATCCCCCCAATCCAGAAGCAGCGAGCCGGCGAATTCTGGTTATATCGAAGCCATTCTTCAACTTGAGAAGACTTCTAAATGCTTCTTCAAGCAGTAGAAGGCCGTTCAGTATCCCATTGCTGCGGAATGTGGCGGAAATTCCGAACAGGACGCCTGAGGTAACAAGAAAGAGATCATGCTTTGCTGATGTATTTAGCCTCTGAGAGGCCAAGCTCTTTGTGAATGCTAGACAACCTGCAAAAGAGAACAATGCGCAAGAACTTTCAGCGTATGGAGCTGAGAGGAACATGCCAGCAGGCGAAAAGATGTGCAATGCGGCAGCGCCAAAGGCGAAACCTGTGGAAGCGTCCGGGAACACAGCAAAGGTGAGATTGAATAGCAGGAGCGAAGACGCCAGATGTGCAAAATGAGCAATACAGATGGCCACCAACGCTTCTAACCCTCTGTAATGAGGAACTCCTACATACTTCAAGCCTGTAAAAATCATTAGGGAAAGAGATAACGATTGAGAGTTGATCTTCTCTCACCCGCGGTGAACAATGCTATGCTTCGGGAAAAGCCCCACCCAAAAGCCCATTCCTGCTCAAAAAGATAACCACGAGATGCGGTTTTGACAAAGTATATAGCATCCCATCTTGTCAACTTGACCACGATGTACTGAAGGGCCGGCGGAAGGGATCTGCCGTCGTCACCTGCATCGAGAGCTAAGCTGAGGCTGGTAGACGTGTCATATCCAACCCCGGGACTGCAAAATGCGACGAGCAGGACGACAGTTTTCCAGATGATGAAAAGTGTAAATAGACTACGAGTTGGCGTCTTGAGAGGTTGAGTCCAAAGCCACATGGTTTGCCTCTTTAGCTTCGAGACGTTCTCTGCTTTACAATGGATTGGAACACTGTAAACAAAGTTCCTGCGCCAAGAGCGGGATGGAACGGGGAAGACCAGGGGGTGGTGATAGGCGGGCGGAATCCCGCCCGTCCCTTCATGCAGACGGATAGCGCTCTGGGGCGAACCCGGCGATCTTCTCATCTGAGCCTCACGAGCACCAGACTGGAACAGGCAATGACCGCGGTGCAGGCAAGGTCAGCTTGGAGGGATGGATAGGGATTGGCTGGACCGGGAAGGAATGTCATCCCACGTAAGAAGATATCGATCAGTAGCGAACCCAGCAAATTGCTTTGTCCCCGGCATACATCCCGTTTGCAGCTGGTTCTTACAGTCAAGTGTGCAGTACCGTGACCGTAGCACCGCACCGTACACCTAGCGCGCAGAGCGGATCGCTTGTCAAACCACACAGTCTCTGTATCTATCGAATTAGAATGAAGTATATAAAGCTACAAGCTATGGTAAGCCGCCGTATGACCTGGTATGACATGATACGATATGGTTATGTATGAATGAATGAATGAATGAATGAATGATGGACGGTCACTAGGTCGGGTCCGAGACGAAGGAAGCGGACTTCATGTCAGGCCGAGTGTCCGGGATCGTAGGGCGTGAGCAGTGGAACTTGGCTTGAGAATACCTGGCCAGTGGAAGTGGGAAGTGGAGTGCGAGTGCGAGTGCAGTGGAGTGCAGACTCCCAGAGCAGAAAGGGGAAGAGCGAGCTGGTAGAGGCGTCGAGGGGTCTCATTCGTGCAGCCCGCGATCTGGTGATCATCAGGGGTCCTCCTCCGGGATTGAAAATTAAGAGCTGCGGGTGTGCAGGTGCAGGTGCGGGCTAATCTCACTGGCAGTCCCGGATGGGTAGGGCAGGCAGAGAAAGAGATGCATAGAATAATACTTGGGTGCGAAGCTTTAGCATAAATCATAATAATGCTGCTGGTGATATTTGGAGATTTGGAGATTTGGTCGTACGGTACGGTACGGTACGGTACCTATCCTATAGCTTCATCGTGATCGTGCAAGGAGAAGGCGTCCTTGATTCATAGGACGAGGGGCGGTATGCGGATGCGGTACTTCTTCATCCCGGGTCTCCGAGCTTTGAGGCTGGCTTGTGGTTGTGGTTGTGGTTATGATTGTGATTGTGATTGTGGTGGTGATTGTGGTTGGATGCTTTTTTTCTCCTTCAAATCCAAATCCCATTCCCTCCAGTCACCGCTTTTTGTTCATTCGTCCGCACGGCGCAGCGCAGCGCAGCGGTAGGAGAACCACTCAATAAGCATTCATCATTTCTGACATCCCCATCCCATCCCCTACAGTACACTACATACATGCCATGCTCCATGCTCCATGCTCCATGGCCCAAATCTCGTCTCCCTTTCATGCCTCGCGCTGGTACAGTACTGGGCTGGGCTGAACTGCTTCTCCTTTTTCGGCCTCTGCCGGGCCCTCTGATTCTGACATAAAGAAGAAATGCCAATACGGCCAGGAAGCCCCTGATCCACTACTCGTTGTTGTTCGTTGCCCTTTGTGCTTCGTACACTACTCTGCTCTGCTCTGCTCTCCACTGTACGACCTCAGCTGTTCAGCCTCCTACACCAATCCCACCCGCCCTTCCCCCCCAGCAACAGTTCCCGGACATCCGGACATCCTTCTTCCACAACCTTCTCGATTGCAAACGCCCCCCAGAATCATTACTCCGCCCTTTCTGATATTTCTAATAATCCATCTAATTGTGTCAACCCGTCGGCCTGTACCTCGACTCTGGCCTCGGCGCTGACTCGTCTCGGCCCTGCAATGCACGCGACAGACTGTTGGGCTTACATCGCACCCAGTCCTCGGAACCTCTCGCGACATATTCTGGCACCTCATCCCTTATATGGAAGGCGCCCCTGATCTCTGGAGCGTCACTTCCAGAGCTCAATTGCCAAAATGTTTCTAGTCTCGAGCGGGGCGGGTGAGCTTGGGAGCCCATCTCTAACATCAAGTTGCTAATCCTATTGCCAGCCATTCATGGCCACGAATACTCTACCCGTAAAGAATCGTCAGAGAGCGCCCTTAATCCCAGAAGATATCCTTTGACAAGATCACCCTTCTCCGCTCCTGCACCCCGAAGATCCTCGACCTATGATCCTTATATCCCGCTAGTAGTCGATCGCCCTCAGAGGACATTATCAGCACATATACCGCGGGATCACGAACCAAGCGTTAGGTTTCAACAGCCTGAGGCTGAGAGAATGAGTGAAGATGGCAGATCGGTAGCCAATTCCGAGGGTAGCGAGACGACAGCTGCCAGCAAAACTCGCCGGCGACGATCCGTCCGAAGTAGCACAGCTTATCAACTCGCACATCCCGCACCGACCTTGACTCAAAAGCAACGGCTGCTCCAGATTCGACCGAAGCTGTTGCTCCAGCTACAAAAGTTGTCCGCAGGATCCAGACCCAGACCTGTCATTGACGTTCTCCCATCCACGGTTGTCGTTCCTCGACTGATCAAGAAATTTCCACGATTGTTCAAAGGAAAGGGAGAGTTGGGAGCCAACGATGTGATGGTCGTCAAGAGTGAGGATTATGACGCACCAGACAACGAATATAGTGAGAGTAATGACTCGGACGAGGAAGGATTGGCCAACCGAGACCTGATTGCAGTTGTTTGCCAGCTCCGGAGAGAGTGCGGAGGCTCTGAAGGAAAGGCCGAGATTGTCTTGAATGATGGCAAATGGCTGGCCAGTCCTCTCCCAAACAATCTGTATGAGTTCGTGACTGTGGACCAACACGGCAACAAAACAACTGCCCGCTGGGTCAAACGAAGCGCTGTCCGTAAGAGCGTGGACCTGACAGATATCTCCAGCAACAACGACGATATACAGTTCACTTTTAGCATCCTAGACCCTAATTCGCGTCGACATCCGATTATAGCGACGCTCACACAAAGCAAACTCGACATACCTGATTCCTTTACTGTATCGTCTTCCGCTAGTAAATACCCTCCAACTTCTACCTTTCGGCATCTGCCGGGAGAAAAGAACCAAGCCACAGGCGACGAGCCAACTCCTGAACGATCTATGCATACCATAGATGAAAGTTTGAGAACATTAATTCAAGTGACTGCAGTCTGGGTAGCATTGCGCCGGGGTTGGAGCCCATACTTTCGTTATAATGATGGAATGGCTGCAACAGCAATATCGACCCATGCTGGAGGATCTTGTAGTAGCCGCCACAGATCAGTGTCACTCACGCCAGATGGAGCGCGACCAAGCGGAGTCGGGACCACCGCAAGCACCCCTGATTCTTCCACTGGACGGCTAGGCTCGATTGTCGGCAGCAAAATTCGGCACACCCGCGCCAAAGGAAGCCCAGCAAGTGCGACGTCCTCCCAATTCGATAGTACATATCCACCGCGTAGGACAATGTCCACTGGGACTGTATTTATGCAGCGTGTTGCTGCTCGAAGGGTGGGCACTGGACCGGCTAGTACAGTACCGAATGAGAGTGGAGAAGAAAGTAATTTCGGCCCACCGAGACGAGCTCAGACAGAGAATTCGTTGGTTTCGGGTGTATCAATGACGCCTCACTCTCTTACACTTTCCGGTTCGCCTACCACAACATTAGATACACCTACAAGGCCACAGCGGCGTGTTCAGTCAGTTTATGTTCCCACAAGTACATTACGAAATAGCTATGTCAATGGGCAAACTACCAGGCATAGTACGGATTTGGAAGACGCCAAACCTTTCCAAGAAGCTGCTGTGAAGCCCAAAGTGGGAAGATGGAAAGCGTTTATTAATTGCTTTCGAAAACCGAATAACTCACAGATAGAGTAATAAGGCCGTCATCGAGGCCAACTTTGTAACAACATTTTTTTCCTCATCATATATAGCTTACAGGACCCATCGGTATAGTCTCATCGGGGTTTGGATGGATCTTGGGAAGGGACTTATGGCAGACGGCGTACAAGAAGAGTCCTGGTTGGACACAGGAACTGGAGTTGCAAGCTCGTAATATTGTATATACAGATAGAAACCCCAAACTCGATATCAAGGGACGCTGGCCATGGTCAAGCTCCATTTGTTGCGCTAGCAGAATGCCGTCTTGACTTATATAGCCATGCTTTGCATTGCCTTTAAACTGGGCTTCTGAAGCCGGCTGAAAGGGTTCAAAGCGTTCCGGAGAGCCGTCAATAGACACCCACCACCAGTTTGATGATTCTCATCCGCCGGGAATTTGACGTTTTGCGCTATTAGATAGGCAGTGGTGAGCGCGCGTTGACCAGGCGCTCAACGTGCTTGCGTACTTGGATTGCCTAGTGAACCGCACCCTAAAAAGACGTGAAAGTCCGAGAATTGAACACTAGATAGGAACTATCAAAACTGTCTTCTATACGATCCACACGCATAAGAAAATTCGTTTCATGCGCACCCCAATCTGTAAAATAAAAGAGGTTTGCCAAGTTAAGAATCCATATAGTCAGTCGTCCGCGGCGTGCTTCCCGAACGAGCTACCTTGCTTGTGTGTGGAGGCAAGGTCCGCGAGGCTGCGACTCAACCTTTCCAACACATCCTGCAGCCGAGTCACCTAATCTCCGCCCAGCATTCACACCGTCACTATCAATGTGAATGACCGCTCTACGTATTTCCGATTGAGGTTTTGGTGAGCTGTTGTTGCGCAGACTGCGGAGCTACCAACTACCTGGCTGTGTGATAGTTACGAGCTCTCTCGTTACAGCTCTATATTCCGCTGAGGTACCATACACCCACTCTTACCTCCCACCTCATTCAAGAGTCTGTTGAAGCCGTGTTGTTAATTTCATGGATCGTTCAGGGCGCCCTCGAAAGAGGCAGAAGCTGCCAGTCGAACCTACGCCGGCCACGACATCGGGGCCACTATCCCGCACCAAAATGGACGACGGCGGATATGCGAATGGTCGAAGCCACCATGCACAGCTTATTCAGCAGATGTTGCAGAACGGTGGGCCGAACGATGGAATATCGCGTGCAACATCTCCAGGTCTCGGTTTCGCAATGAATGGATCCGATTTGGAGCAGGAGAAGCGGTATAGACCCCGAACCTACCCGTACTTCAAGCTCCTGCCATACAATGTCGAGGAGGAGGTGGAACGAAATGCTGCTCTGGAAGAGATCTTGAAGCAGCTATACATCTCCATAAAAGCTGAAGATATCACGCCAGGCGCCGTACATTGGACAAGAGAGCTTAAAGGATGGCTGAATCTCAAGTTCGAGATCACGCGGATCCTCAGAGTGAAGCTTGTCAAGCTGTATTACATGCTTTGTCTTGCCCCTGGGATAGACCCATCTGCCGCGGATAGATTCGAGAGCATGTTCCGGACGCTTTTAAAGTAAGTTTTACCACCAGTTTGTTGAGCAAGCTGGCTAATTAGTCAAGGAGAAAGCATTACCTCAAGCCCGGCGATGATCTAATACTCGACTGGCGGCCGTTATGGAGAGAGATAAAATCTCTAGTACTACCCTACGAAGTAGCGACGCACCAAGGAGGTGGCCGGAGACGAAGTCACAAGAACCTTTCTACGTTGCTTTTGTTTGCGTATCAATATTTTGACCCGCGAGAGAGACAAGCTATGCTAGATGAGATCGTTCCGTATTTTAGCACATCAGAAATCACAGGTGCTTTTATTGTGGTCGGTTCATTGAACATGTTGATGCCCACACACCCAGCGCCGAACGAACCGGGGCAACTTCAACCACAAGACTATATTCCAACCTATTTCCACTTGTGGTCACTTGTGAACAGGTCAAAGTCATTTGACACGTTATTTTTTGACATTTTTTCACGGATAGCAAGGGACTCGCTGACTTGTGCCCACGTTGAATTCTCCGAATATGGCATTTTCACACGAGATCAATCAGACTTGATCTTCACAGCCTTGTTACGGCTGACAGAGATCCCTGTGGGACAATCCAGCTCTCCTTATTGTGGATTAATCGATCTCGGGTCAGGTCTGGGTATGTACCTCGAGAAGGACAAGAAAAAGAACCCCTTAGGCTACTCAATCGCCCGATGGATTGTCATGTCATTATCTCCTGCGGCAATTGGCAAACCCGGTTCTATACTATCCAATTTGGAAGGCATGATGGAATCCATCGACACCTTTTTTCACCCGTCGAATCAAGGAGCTTGGACGGATGTGCTTTCGCAACTTGTCTTCCACTTGGTTGATTTCTTTGTCATGCGATGGAATAGAGAACAGAGTGGCGAACTGGATGTTCCCCAAGAGCGACGGATCAACATTGAGCTGAGAAGGCGCTTTGTGTTGAGCTTGAAAGAAGTCACCTTTATGGGCCTCTTCTCCAAGAGGGCGAAATCATTGAATTACTACTTCGGCGCATTACAAGGCCTCTCATATCTAGAGCCTCACTTGATCTTGCCAGGGGCATTACAGCGATTCTATCCTTCCCTCCAAGGGTTGGTCGAGGTGCACCGGACCCAGTCATCTCTTTGTGGATTGCAGATGACGGCCAATATCATGTCGAAACACAAAGGTCTACGTTGCCACATCACTGCGCTTTTAGCTCTGGCTTTACCTGGTATTGATGCCAATGACTTATCGAAAACTCAGCACACTCTCAATCTTATACAAGCTGTCGCATACAGTATCCCATTTGTGGACCTGACAAAAGAGCATGACGACGTTCACGATACTACACTTGCTATGCAATGGGTTCAAGGTGAAATGGAACGTTTAGAAAG
Source organism: Proliferodiscus dingleyae (assembly GCA_003988795.1). Taxonomy (NCBI): domain Eukaryota; kingdom Fungi; phylum Ascomycota; class Leotiomycetes; order Helotiales; family Lachnaceae; genus Proliferodiscus; species Proliferodiscus dingleyae. The sequence continues at coordinate 240,071 of QYAK01000008.1, forward strand.
AGAGGGTCCGAATGTCCAAATTGACTATACGACGGAGCTCAGTGACGAGGATGAGCTGAAGATACTGCGTTCATCTACGGCAGGTTTTGGCGAGTTCGTCAAGTCATTGCTGGGAAAGGTCTTCACTCTTCTAGAGAATCTTCCCGAAGCGGCTCGTGTGCGATCAGGTTCACCCGAAGAGGCTGTCATCAACACGCTTCCTGCTGCCCTCACCCCTCTATTTGCTGCTCTTTCGCCAGAGATTTTCGATATGGCGTTAGAGAAGGTCTCCAGTTTCGTTGGAGGCCATGTCGTTCACCAAGCTCGAGATGCTATGGCTTTCATTTGCAACGCACTGTGCAAAGCCAACCCCGAGAAGACCTTGAAAGTGTTTGTGCCCATGCTAATCGTTGGCATTCGCAACGAGATCGATTACAATGATGCTGCATCTGACAGAAGTGCTGGTACCGATGTGTTACCAAGAGATCGGGCTCTAGTTTGGCACATCAGCATGTTGAGTATGATTATTGTTCATGTCGGCGACGGTCTTATGCCCTATAAGAAGGAGCTGTTTGATATTGCTCTGTACATGCAGGAGAAATGCCGGGGTATTCCGACCATTCACGTTTCGAACTACATCCATCATTTGCTACTCAACCTGACTCTCATATACCCGGTTGACGGTGCGTTGTATGAACCTGAAGTGTACGAGAAGGGTGTCGATGCTGGCGATTGGGGCAGGAGTTTAAAGCCTAGCGAATTAACCATCAAATGGCATCTACCATCTGATGACGAGATCAGTTTTGCTGTTGAACTATTCGAAACTCAAGTCAAGACGGCAGTGACGCGCTTAACAAACCTCATCAGCGACAACCCGTCTATTAGCAGGAAAGGAAAGAATAAGGAGTGGTCCGATGATGTATCAAGAAATATCTCTCAGTTACGGCTAATCCTTTCTGGCGTGGCAACCCTCTTTGATCCCAAAAGAGCTGCTGGGCAACTAAACGGGGTGCACGACGTCGATGGGGACAGCCACATGGAAAGTCCAGATGAGAATCTCGAGGGCGATGATGACCCGCTCGCTGAAGCTGCCGAGGATGAAGAAACCAGACCTCAGTTCCATTACCGAGCTGGATATTTGCTCGAGAAAGACAGCGAAATCTATCTTCATCTACACAAGCTTCGCGAGGATGTAGGACAACTCTTATCCAAGATCCATGACTTCCTTTCCGAACACCAAGAAGACGATGTGGCCTGCTTTACATCGTTGTATTCGGCATATCGAACTTGGATCACTGATGTTGGCAACGAACGATCGGCGCACATGCTAGAACGCGTGACGAGGCTGTACACTAGCGATGTTCGCGCCTTCAAGATTAGTGGCCTTCGAAAAGAGTACCCGAGACCGCTTCTCATCAAAAGGGCAGGCATTTATCACTTTTCACGAGCTAAGCACAATTCTTCTGCTAGGCACAAGTCACTTCTCGACAGAACGTTGTTACTACAGCTGGCTGACTCTGCAGTATCTTTATACGCTGAAGTTCGGGTCAGCGCACAGGTCTCTCTAGAAGCCTCGTTGAAGAGCCTTGTTGGTGGTCGTCCTCTTGTGATCCCACCGTTATTGGATAAGTTCGAGAAGGCTTTAGACTCAGACGACTTGGATAGAATAAAGGGTTGCTTGTATACCTTGCTTTTTGGCACTTTGACAAGGACGATTTCAAGAGACTGGAGATATGCTCCTCGATTGGTTGATCTCTTCATCAGGTCGACTTCTGTCGACAAAGCGTCCATACAGAAAGTTAGCACGCAAGCACTTTATGGAGGCCTTGCCGATTTTGGAAAGGCGGTTTCACAGTACAGTGTCATCGACCAAGACTTGGTACAATTTCTTGAACCGAGAGCCGATTATACTTCGAGGATTGAGTCAAGACACAAACGCATTCTGGAACGGAGGCAGAAAGTCGAATCTAAGAAAGCAGCTTTGTCTCAGAAGCTTATAGAGACTTCAAAGAACTCTCATTGGAAAATCGCCGGGCGTTGTACCATCTTCATTTTGAATGCAGGCCTCCGCGTTCAAACTCTCGCTCAGCCCTCGTTGATAGAGTTAGTCGCCATAGGCGCCGTTGATGATCACCCGGGACTTCGAAACAGCTATGCTGATTCACTAATTCGGATCTTCAACTACATTGAGACTCGTGCAGTCTATGATCACAGCCTAGAAAAGTACATACGGGAAGAGGAAACTCAGGTTAACAGAATCGAAGTCACTGTGCCCAAAGACGATCCAAATTGGACGAAGGAGTTCTTGGAGGGGTTTGGCAAACCAGAACGCCCTGAGTATTTCGTTGACCGAGACTTTCCCGGCTGGCTTGCTTGGGGCAAAAGTTTTAAGGCCCTGAAAGCTCGTCCAGATCCATTTACAAGATATGATGAATTGGAGCTTTCAGTCCGGAAGCAGATTGGTGATCTCTTAACGCGACAGTGGTACGAGAAGTATTTTGGATATATGAAGCAAGAGCCTCGTGACGCCAGTGCGGATCGTTTCCATGTGCATAACGCTGCTCTTTTGATGCAAACATTTGACCTGACACTAGACGGGAAGTCAGCTGCTACTTTTGAGGACATCAAGGAGTTGATAAAAGCGACGTATGAAGATGGATCTGACAAACACCAGCATCGTGCTACTGCCGAGATTCTTGCAGCACTCCTCATTGCCTCTATTGAACGACCACTCGAAAGCCGGAACGCAGTCTGGGAATATGCTGTGCCGATCATGCTAGACGTCTTCGCGGACGGACTGACACCCGAGAACATTACCTACTGGATGACTTGTCTACACATGATTATTGGTGGCAAGGATCCTCGACAGTCACGCGAATTATATGACAAGCTTGTAGCGTTCCGGTTAGACATGACATCGAATGCAGCTTTCAAGGAAAGCTCCAAAGTTCAACTTCTGGAATTTGCAATTCAAGACGCCGGGTGGCACTTCCGTCACGAGAAACCTATTCTTCAAGATTTCCTCGCTCATCTTGATCACCCTTATAAAGCCGTCAGGGAAGCGATTGGGCGGACGATTGCGACGCTCTACCGCACGCGATATTTTGAGGCCTTTAAGGATGTTGAGACTCTTCTTGCCAGCAATAAGTCGGCGTCCTCGATTGGAATACAGCCTTATATCCCTACAGAAGATTTTTCTTCAACTCTCAAGGATGTATTTGACACGCTTGAAGTGTGGCGTGGACAACGTATGCCCGGTCAACAGACACCATCCTCCTATACCTCGGGAGGCAAGACCGTTCTGTTGTGGCTTGACTCAACGTTGCAATCATACGAATGTACACAGCTGCTACCATTCTTCCCTGATGTGTTCATGGAGCAACTGCTTCACATGATGGATGTAAAAGAAGACCCAGAACTTCAGCGCCTAGCTTACCAGGTCTATCGCCATCTTCCAAACATTCCCTTCCGCGCCGGTGAAGATGGCGAGTTCATTTCAGCTCTCATCCGCATTGGCAAGATGTCCACCTCCTGGCACCAACGCCTCCGAACCTTGATCAACATGCAAGTTATATACTTCCGCCGCATCTTCCTGATCAAGCCCCAGCAGCAGCAAGCACTATTCGAGGCTGTTGCAGATATGCTTGAGGATACGCAACATGAGGTCAGGCTTGGTGCATCTACGACTCTGGCTGGCATGATCCGCTGCTCTCCTATTGTGCTTCGCGACAACATTCTTTCCTCCTTAAGAACAAAATTCACAGAGGCCCTACGCAAGAACCCGATGCCGAAGAAGGTCCCAGGCACCAGCACACCCGTCAATACGAACCAGCAAGTCATTCGCCGCCATGCAGCTGTTCTAGGTCTTGGTGCCTTGGTCAATGCATTTCCGTACGCAACACCACCGCCGGAGTGGATGCCCGAAATCCTCGCTCTGCTGGCGAGCAGGGCTGCAAATGATGCGGGCGTTATCGGCAAGACGGTGAAGACCATTCTTGCCGATTTCAAGAAGACACGGCAGGACACATGGATCACTGATCAGAAGGTTCGTTCTTGCCCATCTCGTCTCCCCTTGGTAGAGTCTTGACTGATTAATTCGTAGTATTTCACGCCTGAGCAATTAGAGGATCTAGAGGGCGTACTGTGGAAATCATATTTTGCATGATCTTCCTTTGGCTGGGTATATCTCGCACCGGATGGTAGCATGGCATGTGGCGTTCTGAATGTGTCTTGAGACGATATGCTCTTCGAGCTATGTGCTGGCGATATGCATGGAAAGCGGGCATTGGGCTAGGATAGAGATAACATATTAGTTCATATTTCTACGAAACTTTCTGCTAGCTTTAGCTGTGTAACGTGGGTTAGCACTGGATCTCCTGTGTCCCGATACTCTATCTCCGTAATGGGCACAAAAACGAGTCCCTGGTGCTTGCTTCTCGTTTGTTCGCAGTTGGGAGTCTTTGCAAGATGGTGATGAACAACTTTGCGCGCAGGATATGGTTCCATCGTTGGCGGCCTTCCCTGCCGTGCCCGGCTTGGGCTTGATAGAGAAACTGTTGGTAGATGGAACGAGAGAGTTATTTGACGGCTCTTCGCAGACACAAGACTCCAAACGTCGCGTGTCTGGAGCTCTTTACCTAGTATAGCTGGATGGGTATAGCAACGGACTTATTCCTGATCAAAGTGTTATGCGAGCTCAGTCACTATAGTGATACACTTGCTATTTGGTCGCCAGAGTCAAACAATATTCGTACAGGAAATTGGCGCTACAGATCAACTGTCGACGATCCTGAGAGCTTCCAGCTTTCGAGGTATCATCAACCCAATGCCTCCTTCCCGAAACAGACCGTAACCCCATGCCCCAAGCGTAGTCCTAATTACAAAATCTACGCCCAAAAATATGTAATAACAAGTAACTCTCTTCTGTCAACCCTACTCGTCCTCGCCTTCTGCATCAATGCCATCATCTTCATCGTTGAGAGTGTCCTCCATCTCCTGATCTTCATCCTCATCCTCTAGGAGACCTTTCCCCAGTCCCTTGCCAAAACCCTGCACTCCAAAAGCTGGCTTGCCTAGGCCATTCCCAGCATCCCTATCTCGCCGCCTCCTCGCAGGTGTCTCCTCAAACTCTAGAGCTTCTTCATATTCATCCATGTCTTGTTCTGCTTCGTTTCTCTCCTCATCAAAATCTTCCTCTTCTTCCTCATCGCCGAGGAGCACCTCGGTCCCTAGTCTGCTTCTGTACTTCATTGACCTTGGCGGCAGGCCTGGTCCACTGTCTGCATTGCCAAAGTCCTTCTTCGTTGTACCCTTTGGCCATCGCCCAGGTCCTCGCCCGGTCCCGCCACTCTTCCTCCGTGAGCTGTTACGCGCACTGGATCGCACGGAGCCACTCGAGACACGTTGAGGTGTAGGGCGTACAGGCATTGACAGGGAGGATTTCGAGCGAGGGCTTGGTCTGGAATGCGAAGGCCGGGAGCCAGTGCGATTCTTAGACCCAGGAGGGGGAGGGAAGACATCAAATTGAGTAGGACTAAATGATGCAGCGGCCTCATAGTATGAGAGTTTCTTGGAGACGCCATTCGTTTTTGGTGTCAATCTAGATCCTTCGGGATCACCATCCAAAGAACTTCCTGCTTTGGTGACCTTACCAGATACTGTGGTAAGCTTCCCCAATGGTTCCGTGAGGCTTTCTACACCACCGTCTGTAGTGCTATTAAAAGTGTTGAAATCTCTTTTAATACCATTAGACAGCTTGCCCTCAGTGAGACTCATATCGTCATCGTCTTCCTCACGAGGCGCCACCGTATTAAGAGGCGGTGCGTTGTCGAATGCGGAAGCATTACCTCGTCCCATGATGTATGGAGTCCATACTAACCGCTTGGGATTGATTGTGGCATAGCCCTTCGAGTTATGATGGTGGATGACGTCGAGGTAGAGATCGGTCTGTAGCTGCAGCGCATATACACCAGTAGTAGGTTCACGTACCAAAGCGCCGAGCTGTTCGAGCGCTGATATGATGTCGTCCGGTGTCAAGCCCAAGTCATCGGACATTTCCTTGATGCTGGGGATTTGATCCCCAGACTTGTAGTCCTTGAGGTAGTGGCATAAAACAAGTCGCCAATAATTCCGATATGAGACAAGTCCCATATCTGAAAGCGGCTTCTCAGGTGAGCCTGTCTTCTGTTCAACTCGTGTTAGTAGATATGAGAAATCGATCAAAAGATGGCCATAGCCTTTTCGCTGAAAGATCGGCAAGACTAGAATGCAGGATACGTTGTTTAGACTCGTGGGCCGTTTTTCCTTAGAGAAGTAGCCGACAAAATGGTACCCAAGCTCATCGTATTCCGTCAATACATAGAACAGGAAGGGCTCAACATCGTAATAGAGTGTCTTAGAGCCTAGGAACAACTTTGCCAAGAGGCAGAGGTTCTGGCAGTAGAGGGATTGTTTACGGCCATCAACCTCGAACATAGATATGTTCCCGTCCCGATATATTTCATCGCCAGGAGGGTGTTTCCAAGGGCATTTTGTTTTATGGCGCCAGGCGACTGTAGCTGACTCCATATATTTGAGGCAGAACTCGCAAATAAAGAGGGCTTGATTTCGGCTGTACTCTTCTGGATAAGGTGCAGCATACCAAATATCGATCTGAAACTGTCCAAATTCAATATATTCAATCTGACTGGCTGGCCCAGATACTTTCCGGGGTTTCTTGATTCCCGAGACAGCAGCAGCTTCAGCAGCCGCCGCTGCTCTGGCTTTCCACTCCTCTTCAGCTTTCTGGCGGGCCTCGTCAAATTGCCGACGATGCTCAGGTTTTGGTAAAGTCAAAGAAGTGTCTGCCTCAGATTCCGTCAGAATGCCGCCATATGGCTTCGATTTGAGTTCGTCCATTTCTTTATCATGAAGTGAGTAGAAAGGTTGAGCATAAGTAGAAGGCACAAAGGTGGAGACTGCAGTTGATGGTCGGGGAGCTGACGTCGGGCGGTTCTTCTTCTTTGGCTTTGAGGGCCGCGATTGAATGCGGCCCAACTCAGCAGGATCCAACCGTATAAGCAATTGAAGGCTTTGGAATGATTTTTCGAGGATGGTGGCGTAATGTTTCGGCGATGACCTTGGCCGTTGTGATCTTGAGGCTCGAGGACTTACAGGGGGTTTATCTCCATTCGTGCTTGAATAGTCTCCGTTCCGCATGGAATCAATCTTCGTTTTCGCGTCTGAAGTTCCTGCCTCGCCAGCTTCTACCGCTAGTGACTTTGAAAGATCAGAGCTGCCCGTGTCTCGATTGTTTCTGCGTCTCGAAGAGGCCACCTCTTCAGTCTCCGCATCACCAGACGAAGTCTTGCGCTTGCGTAGTAGCCTTGAGCCATCCAACGGGTCATCAGGAGTGATCAGTTGATTGAATACAGAATGCGAGTCCGGCTTAATAGTCCCTCTTTGAGATGGCAGAAGATCGCCAGGTAGCCTATCCCGGGAGATCCTACGGACCGCTGGATCAAGAGTTTCTTCAGCTTCATCTCGGGCTGCCGTTGTTTCCGGTACTAATTTGTTGGACACACAATCCGGGCAGTACCAAGCTTCTGCTTCTGTGAAAGCTCGGTCAGCAAACGTATCATTATACGATCACGTGATGTTTACCTTCATCTGATTTCAGTGCATCAGCGTTTCGAGCGCATTGACGATGAGCTAGCTGCTGTTAATACGTGCCTATAACAGCGGAAACCTACGACAAACCGTTATCTCCACAAATGCCACAAGCCAGATACAACTCAAATTCTTCGCTAGGGTCGTTCTCCTCATCTTGCTGGCAAAATCTCCTGAGCATTAGCCACATATACCGTATTTGAATGTTGGAGTACACACATGCAGCGATTCGGATTTGCAGGCTCTTCCTCCTCCTCCACGGCAGGTTCCCATTCCATCTCCCCTTCGTTATCCGTGGAGTCCTTAGATTCGTCATCAATACTGGCGGCGCTTTCCTCATCGTCGTTGTCTGTTCCAGACATAGCATCTTCATCATCCTCCAGCAGGCCGGGCTGAATTTTGACAGCCCCTACCCCCTCGCCATCTCCATCTTCATCCTCATCATCTTCCTCTGCACTATCTTCCTCGCCCTGGTGTGGCGACGACTCTGCCATTTCATCGTCCTCCTCACCCTCAGCATCCTCGTCTGTAACGGCGTCTTCTGCATTTGACTCATCCGCTACGCTCCGCTCCGCTGCCATCATGCCATTGTGTAGCTGGTTATTTGCTGCGAAGGAGTTCGCGTGCTCCTCTCCCATTTCGGCTGCGAGATCGTCATCCTCTTCGAACTCAGCATCCTCCTCAGATGTTGCCACAATGTTTTGTAGCTCCTCCGCCATGAGGACCGCTGCCATCAGTATTATCTGACAGAAACCATCCGGCTAAGCTCAAGATGATGCGCCCCACAGAAGCAAGCCAAGCCGCAGAAGCTATAAGCCGTAGACCGTAGGCAGGGATGCGCCTCGCCGGACAACTCGGTGAGGACAGCAGAATGTGACTAAAACGATTCTCCCATGCACTCTTGTACTCTGAAAGTAGTAAGTACTGGGTGAAGCATCACTAGCTGATGTGTTCGCGGGTGATAGAGGAAGTATTTGGGAAGAAGGGAGATTGTTGAATCTCGCGAGCGAAGATGAACGCGAAAGTTTGAGGGCCTGACGGCTTTCTAAACGTTAGGCTCTCGATGTAATGGAAAGCATGAGGCCTTCCAACGCGTAAACAGAGCTCAAAATCCTGCGAAAATGGATTGTGAAGTTGGCATGCTGCCTCTTTCTCGCCTTGGTGTCCTCGTAGGTGAGGTTGTCGTTAGGCCTGTGCTTAGTCATCCGTTCACAAACTCGGTGATAATCATCGTGCCACTACCACTTCTATCACGAAGCGATACCAATTGCGCAACCATAACAGCTGGTAAGAGGAGCCTCACAGTTGGTTCCGATACATGAAGCAGTCTTCACTAATTTGACTCTCAGTAGGGATCGATCACCTGCACCATGGGCGTTCCTTTCGAGGCTCTAATCCCCTACGGGATCATGCTCGGCGTTAGTCCCTATGCTCGTTGTCGAGCATATAACCTTCGCAGCCTTGCAAGACCTGAGGCTAATGGCTATAGATGTTCGGTTTCACTGGAGCGGGGCTTTCGAAGATTAGACATATGCAGAATGGTGGAAAGAGGGCACGGCATTCTCTCGATCAATGGGATAGGGTCAGCTTCCCCCATGAACAGCTTCCGTATCTTCGACATTGCTAACTATTTGGCAGCAAAGTACAGCACACTTTCTTCCAGCCTCGCAACTACAATATTGACAGATGCACACAGTGATGGACCGCGATCGGAGGTTGACAGGATACCTGCGAGGACAGACAGACAATCCGATTGCACCTGCTGGGTTCGAGTTAAACAATCCTTGGAGAGTACGTTCCTACCCACTGAGAACAGTCACCATGATACTAAATTACCTGCGTACAGTGTGAAAAACGCTATTTCTAGAGAGTGAGGATTCTTAGACCGTACATGTATATCAGGGAAAGCTAGAATCAACGAGGTATAAGGATCAACAAAATACCCCCATCAATCAGTTTCCAAACGTGCCCATCATTCAATCTCTCTTGAGGTCACCCACATAGTGCCGCGCGGCCTTAGTCACCGCAATATCATAGTTGGAGCCCACCCCTTGGGCACCACAAAGCAGAGCATGTCATGTTACCAGATCGAAGCATGGCGGTAATCATCAAATTTGCTTTGGTCAGTTGAATGTGATTCTTTCAAATGGTAGGTCACGGCTTAGTACTCAATTTAGCAAGGGCTTGGATTTGTGATCATATACGCATGGCATTTTGCATCGACTAGACGCTGTCTATCAATGTTACAACTCCTTATTCGAGAGAATGACGAAGAGATATTTCTCCGTCCCAACCATCGTCATATGTATCCACAGCGGCACTCATTTCTACTACGTAGAGCTCGCCTTTCTCTCCACCCACTTAAGAGCCTTGCAAATCCTACATGCTCCCTTGCACCAACCTTTGAGGCTTTTAAGCTACCCATGGGATCAGATCATTGTCGGTCTACAATGCCTTCTGACATGACAGCTTGGAAGATATGAGTTAATCCTTGCTATTGCTACGTGCCGTCTCTCCCGTTCTATAAGGGCTGAGGGTTGCGGGATGCTTACACCCTTTTCCACGTCATCTCCAGCACAAGACTCACCTCGCTGAGCGTCACATACCAGCACCCCAGATGACGCACAGGGAACATCCTACAAATGTGGGGAGGTGCAGCGAACAATGAGTGTAGATGAGGGGAACAAGGTCAAGGGAATGGAGATGGTGTGGATATAGCATTGGCCTCCGCTATATTATTGAAATGGTCCCCATTTGGCGCCTTCCATCTACACAAGTATTCTCATTCTCAGCATGAATCACGGAAGATACTGGCCCCGAAGCCCACTTGCACGCCTCCCAATTAGCAGCCATGCACCAATGAAGCCACTCTATCAACACCACTTATAGATCAGCTCCCAGTATCATGTGTATGCTCGTGCTGGGACCCTGCTGATGCAGCGCACAATAAGCAACCAACCCGACTTCGTTTCGCTAACCCCTCCCCCTCCCAGGCCAAGCATTGAGACGCCGCAGCGCTTGCAACTTATATTGGATAGCGGAACCTCAATCTAAGGACAGCAAAGATCCCAAGGGTCTGACCTACGAATCACCCCAAAACAGACATCGGCACTCGAGTCTCAGGCAGCAGCTTACAGAATTGACATGCTGACCTCGTGCGTCGACCAGCCAGTCAGCCAGCCAGCCAGATCCTCCACAGTCCTATAGACCACGGCGCCAGCAATAGCACACACGCAATACGCGGGCGGCAAAGCTTTCTCCGGAGTCAAGTAATGTGTACCACGCACCAGCAACGCCGTTAACATCTGCAAGCTGCTTCCCTCCAACGATGCAGCATATGCAAGGCTACCATCATGGCCGAGCATGCCGCCCTTGGGAATTCTCCGACCAGACCAGCCCAGCACTGAACTCGAAAGAAACGCGCGCGGTGCCCCTTTCTGATTCCAGAGCCCCCCCTTTTCTCTTCCCCCTGCACATCACGTGCGCAGATCTTCCCCAGGATTTGGTGCTGCTTGTGGCTGCGGGATCTAATTTTGGGCGCGGGGCTGGGCTGGATCCTGGTGGTCCGCAGATCTTTAGATTATTTTACGCGAAGCTCTATTTCGTGTACTTTATACATCCAAGCCACCAGATTGACGTTCCAGGCAGACAGGTACAGAGCCGTCTAGAAATGCAAAGTTTCTCAGCTTTCATATTGCGTACCAGCCGGGCAGACCTTTCACCGGCCAACTTGTCGATTCTAGTAGAACCACACAGGTTGCAGCTGTTGATCCTTGACAGCCATGGGGAGCGACATTCGCAGTTGAATCTTATGATCTATTGAGTATACTGATATACGCGGACTTAAGCCTATCGAATTTTTTAGAATACAGTGTCGGTGCCCTGAAGTAGACTACCAGCAGCAAAACTTCTAGGAGTAAAGACAAAGGAAAACAAGGTATAATGCGTATGCCTAACCTCAACGCCCCGTGGTGTGCTCCGTCGTATGTTTCCTGCCACCGTTATTAAAGATATCACCTGACGGTATGCAATCCTGGACCACGCTATGCTTATACCCATTGGCCATGCCAGACCAAACCAGATGAAGCCAAACTGAAGCCATGTATGACGTGCTGCATGCTGTATCAAAATGATAATGACCAGATATGTTTGGTACAAACGCCGAGCTCCCACCACTAATCACATAAGCCTCGAGGATTAGAAATAGTACACAAAACATTCTGGGTTCGCCACTTTTGCGCCAATCACTCGGTATGCTCCTAGTATGCTTCTAAAATCCCGGGGCACTTGAGGTGCCCATGGATGGCCCCCTACTTCCCATCAAATTGACCCCTATAGTTCCGGAGACTACTGGATACTCTCCATAACCGGGAGACGTGTTCATTGGCGCAAAACCAGGCACTGTAGGAGCGGTGTTCATCCTCCCATATGTCGGTGGCTGCATGCTAGTCATACCGGCCGGTTGCATTCCTGGAGACAGCTGCGTTCTCGAACTGATCCCCAGGCCTTCAAAGGGTGACTGAGAAGACTGTAGACGTTGTGGAGGCGAAGGTGCCAGTATAGGTTGTTGTGGAAAACGTATAGCTTGAGGTTGTGGTGGAAAGTATGTAGATTGTGGTGACCGTTGAGAGTTCGGATCATAAGAAGAATTGTCTGCTCTCAATTTAGATTCTTGTAAAAATGACTGTACTAAGAGGAACATACTAGAAGATTGGGGAGACTGGGTATAGCTATAGTTGTACTGTGGTTGTTGCGACGCGAACGGATTATTGAAACTTTGCTGAGGATCTGAATACATTCTGGGAGGGTATTGAGGACTCTCGAGAGGCTGATGTTGGCTAAATGAACTTTGTTCGGAGCCGGTCCGAGGACGTTTGATTGATGGATCGTCACCGAAACCACCTATCGCAGACTGCGAGTACACTCGGCTCAGCTGTGGTGTGCGTTGATCATAAGAAAGCGAATGTATCGGAAGTTGCACAGACTCCATAGCCTCGGGATTGTGTCTAGAAGAATCTTGGAATTCTAGACCTTGGCGTTCTCCAACCTGACTATGTTGCCGATTGTGGGTACGATATTGTCGAGGCTGGTAATCATCAGAAGCCGGTCCTCGTTTCCGAAGCAGTGTCCGGGGTTCTTTGCGAAGTCTCAACCGCACGCCTTGGTCGCTGAAAGACCTGGTTATGAATGTAGATTCGGACATGCCAGGAAAGTTCTTTTGGGGATGGACCGTGAAGGGAGGGGACGATATAGACTGCAAATGAAAGCATTCCTCGTCGCGCATCTCATAGAGGTTGAACTGCAGTCGAAATTCGCCTTCTATCTTGATAGACAAATCGCCAAACACGAAAAAAGCTCCATCGGCGTTATCTGCGTCTTTGAGTCGATGAAGAGATGATACGAGAGTGCCCGCGAGGGCTGTCCCTAAAGGTCCCGATGGTAGATCATCACCGTCTGATCGTCCTAATAGATTACATGACATAAAAAAGTAGGGACCTATGAATTCATTGATTGGTAATTAGAATCGCCCCTCAAGCTTTCACAAAACGTAAGAGAAGCCTTACTTTGCAAATAATTCTGGTTGGGGTCACTATGAGGATTGATCTTCAACTGAATAATCGGTGGAGGGTCAACGGGCTTGCGATCTGCAGGAACAATCAGCTACATCTGCTCACGCTTGAGTCATTTATCGCCATAGACGTACCCTTTTCTTTACCCACAGCAACCTTCGCATGGAGCGGCTCTTGCCTTATGATGAGCTCGCAGTCGCTACTGTAGTGTACCATGTCTGTTAGCTGTGGCTCTTGGATTCTGGAGAAGAAATCTCAGCAGGTCAGATAGCAGTGGAGGAATCCTACCCTCGAAGCCCTGCTACGCGCGCGCCCGCGGCATCCGCAAATTGATGAGTGGACTGAATAACGTTCATGGTGCTGGTGGTTTGCAATCCGGTTCTCCTTGATGATAGATGGTGTTCCCTGGAGCTGATAATGATGGTAAGGAAAGATTAAATATAATTTTGGGAACTGCGAGGGGCCAGAAGAATGGTGGTTGCGGTTCTGGACTGATAGCTCGCATGGGGTCAAGGTCTACCAGAGAGCTTCATGACCGTGCAATAGTGTCATAAGTAGACGGAAGCGGGTCTTAGATTCCCCGCACCAAACCCTTCGTCGACTTAGTCGAGGTCGGTTGCAGTTGCGCCTTGACTATGCGATGAACCAACCTTGGTTGACGGCGTCACTCGTCCCAAAGAGCAAGAGCTTAGGTAGGGCTTAGCTCCAAGAACGGGAAGGCGCCAAGCGTCCTTAAGTTTTATGACGCCGTTCTGGTACAGGTGAGGAGGCTCTTTCTCGGAACACTCCGGCGAATGTGCAGCAGTCCTTAGTGATTGACAGACCAGACCAGACCAGACCAGATAGTCGTCGAGGCGAGACAACAAGCGTCCAGGATGATGCGATTGGGCAAGGCGCAAGCTCGCTGATGAACAGACGAATAGGGAAAGAAGGGAGGGCCGCCTCTTACACTCGCCCACTCGAACAGACAGGAGGTGAGGCAGTACTGGTGCTCAGTTGTGCTAAGTTCTGGCGAAGGAACGTGCCGAGAAAGTAAGTATGGGTAGTATGGTGCGGTAAGGCGGGAGGGCACTGCTGCAGGGGAGGACGAGAAAGGAGGCCAGAAGCCAGGTCGTAGTTTGGTGTGTTGGAATAGAGTTTGAGAAGCAGGATGGGAATGAGATGAGATGTGATGCGATGTGATGCGATGCGATGTAATGAGTGTGGATATGGATGTGCAAGTGGAAAAGGAATAGGTCGGATCCAGTCCGGGACGGTGATTGGGCCTGCTGTGCGCGCGACAAGTCGCAGCGATCTCGAGCTAGATGCTCGGATGAGGCGAAGAACTACCTTGTACTTGTACCACGTAGCTGAGCTTGTGGGGAAGAGTGAGAGCAGGAGTGAGGGCGAAGGTGTGGGTGAGTGCAAGCGTCAGGTACACTAGTAATTCTGCTACCTGTAGTGTACATTCCCAGTACAGGACTGGCTAGTACAACATACAAGGACTGGACCGACTGTACCAGTAACAGGTCCCAGTACAATTGGCGGGCAAATATACTCAGACGCCCAGATCAGATAGCCAGATGTCTGGCTGCCTAGATGCCGCGGTGCCTCACAATCCGCCAGAAAGCTAAGGCGGGGCAGGATAAGGCGTCGGTCAATGGCTTGAGGGAGCCAACTATAGTGGGCGATGTGTCTGTCTACTGCTTGCTGCAAGTCACTCTGTGGGTGGCAGCCGCAGCCAGCGCTGCCTTCCAATGGCAATGGCAAGCGCGACTGGCCGGCGAATAGCAGGAGCAGAAGTAGCAAGTAGCCGGAAGTGGAAGGGACACACCCGCCGCGGAATTGATGTAGTAGTGTGTAGGTGATAGTTAGATCCGTAACGCCAGTGCAAGACGATTCGTGTCTATTTGGCCGTGCCGCTTCTCTGAGATCTGCTGCGAACTTGAGACTTTGAACTATACCACGGGTCTTCAATTCGACGCTGAGTGTATCCTCTCAGATTCGTCGAGCAAAAGTCCTGGTGTAAGTGTATTGTTGCGTTTTAAGACTCAGTAAATGCAGGACCATGGGTCCCGGGAGAGCCGTGCTGAGCGTTTGCGGCAAACAGAATCCGAAATTGAAGGCAATATGTGAAATCCGCACCTCCAGCAGCATCTGCTTCAGAATTCAGATTCTGGGAAGACACATAGGTGACAAGTAGCTGCTTTGAAGGGTCTCGGCGGTGGATGTTGCGAATACTACTGCACCGATCCGGCATAGGCTTGCTGGCTGGCCGGTTACCCCTTCGACTTTAAACCCTCCACAGGCTCCCGTCAACGAACCAAACGGCAGGAATAGCAAGTGCCGGAATACGGAGGCGAGGACAAGGAGGGCGGCGAGGGCCCCAATTGCCAGATGGAGGCGTGCTAAGGCCCGGGTTGTATGATAATAAGCTCGGACAATACAACTCGACCTTGATACCAAGTTATACTGATTGATCCATCGCTGTGAGACGGGGGAAGGGAGCCAGGGACTTAAAAGCTATATCAGAAACGCCACTGATCCCTACCTGGTTCATGAAAGGCAGCGACGAGCCATGAGCAGGCATCGTTATGGTGCCGATACCAAGCCAGATGCGGGTCTAGGTATAGCTGTGGACGATAGGGACGGGGACACAAAGGTCCAAAGGACAGGATAGCAGCGCACCAGATGAGAGAGGCCAGCATGCGAGAGAACAGCGGAGGGGAGGCCTGGCAGGGTGGACATCATCGACATGGACTGCTTCCGGCCCGCAAGCTGTGCAGTTATCCATTGGAGAGATGAGGTGAACAGCATTTGGCGAAGTTTGGAGACGATGCAAAGCTGGCGTCTTCCCCCTGCGGCGAACTGGGCTGATGGTGAGGGATGGCGATGGGACGAACATGAACCCAGCACCAGAATGACCTCCGGAGATTCAACCGATGGCCATGGTGCTCCAGGTGCTCCTTCGGCAAGCTCGTCTCCCTTTTTCGAGTTCGTCGCCCTCCAGAGCAGGGCTCTTGGACAGGCGAAGATGCTTGGACGCCATCGTCTGAGCGTTGTGATACCCGGGCTAGGAGTCTAGGACATGCCGGGCCCCCTGTCGAGGAACATTTGACAGCTGTAGGGGGTGGGGTTCTTTGGAGCCTGGGGTCAGCACTACACTCGGGGGCACAAAGCGAGGCGACGCAGGAGCCCACCACACCGGCATTGCAGCGCCAGCGCCTCTGGACTCTGGAGATCAAACCGCCGCAAGGGGGCCAGGACTGGGAACGACTGCTGACTATTGGCCGTGCACCGCGGTGTGGAAGATTAGCAGTTGCGTACTGTACAGCTCTCAAACTTCGAGCAGATGTGCTGTACGATATATGATGTATGCTATTTTGAGCGAGCAGTTTGACGTCTGATCTATAAGTCTCATCTCCAGTGCTCAGTCATCCAGATGTCGAACGCAGGCGCTGTTGTAGCCTGCCCCAACTGCAATCCGAGCCTCGAGCTCGTGTAGTCTTGCCTTGAAATTGTGCGTTGATCACGCTCTCCCTTCCACATTGCTTCACATTGTCTTCCTCGGTCCAGCCGTGTCGTACGGCACTGTACGCCACGCGGAGGTCTACGCTGGAGATGGTAGATCCCTTGCTGGACAATCGAGATCTGGACGCCATACGCCGTACGCTGTACGTCTTTCTCGCAGAGAATGAAAATAGAAAGTCGATGACTACAGTCATCTATGCTTTTTTCCAGCCGCATGTAGAGATCAGGCCATGGCTGCCAGGTGGCTTCCATGTGTTTTGTGGCCCCCGAAGGCTACTTTGGTGACACTAGAAGGCTCTTCATGGCTCCAGGCGTATTCTAGGAGCTTTTGTGTCATCACCTTTGTATTACCATACAGTTGCGCTTGAGATATCAGCGCACTCATCCTGCCAGGGCTCCCTCCACTCTACGTTCCGGGGCCCTAGCAAAGGCACAAGGCACAGAGTGTAGACGTAGACGTAGACGAACCGAATCAGGCCCTGGACAAATATCTCTGGTCTGTTCGATCAACATGTCCATCTTGTTCCTCTAATCTGCGTCCACTGCCAACGCCACTGGAACTCGGCAGCACTAATTTTCTCATATTCTTAGCACTATAAGTAATATCGTTTGAGCCGGCCTTAGCCACGGACCCTACCCGTGGCGACTCGGCCCGCGCGTCGCCCATTATCATAGAGTGATTACTCTCTGGGTCATATATGAAGCTTTTCAGGGTTATCTGGGGTGCATGCTAAGGTTAGCTGCTCCAACATGCATCGGAGGTGGTACAAATGATTTGCAGCACATCCGTCCTACCGCCGCAATGCGTGCTCTGAATCTGTGCACAAAGAGTCACTATCGGCAGCGCGCCTCAATGTTATTACCAGGGATCTGGAGCGCTAAGAGACACCTGCAGGCCGGCATGTGGACAGGGAAGTGGCCCAGGGAGCAGCAGGAGCCAAGTCAAGGTCTGGTGTAGAGAGGTTCGCGAACGCCTTTAACAAAGCCTCCAGTGTCGGCCAAAGCGAGGCATGAGGGCTCGTGGCTCGTGGCTTTCCCAGACATAGCATGCCACTCCTCTCTACCTACGCTCTCTTACACCATTCACAGCTCCACACGCTTGAGCGCCTCAAAGCCAGTGCGGGAAATGCAACGTCAACATCTCCATGGTCGAACCTCAGACGTGTCACCTGAGCATAGAGGTGGCCCATCCTTCTGCTCCGTGAATCTTGTCAATCCGCCAGATCCGCTAGCGATCATGCAGCGCCGTGTCACTCCATCCCCTTCCGTCCTCTGCGACGTCAAATACGGCTTGCAGTGCCCTATTGGGCCCCGGGATCTTTCTTTCGAAGCATATTCGAAGCGCAAAGAAGAGATTAAACTCAAGCTCGGTCCACCTGCTCGCGCACCTCCTTGTCTGAGGCCCTGCTCCATCGAATGATCGCCCACACCCTGCCTGTTTGGGTGCCATCATCCGAACTTTCAGATCGCTCCCGGGCATATCGTTCCCCGCTCGGGACTTTCAATGCTTAAATAGCAGGGCAGGGGGTGCCTGCCTCATCATGAGTCCCAAAGAGGCAGCGCGAGCATTGCTGGCTCAACGGCCGTACACAGCGAGTCTTTGATGTCAAAGGCACAGTACTTTCCATCACATGCTTTCTGTGAAACTTGATACGGTAAGATGCGACTGCTATCCACGCCACTGGGATTTCTGTTCCACGCTTGCACGCTTGTACATAGGTGTGTGCTAATACAGACCCTGAGCTACGCGAACCTGCAGGTAGCCGCCTCAGAATCAGCGTTCTCGAGGCAAGCACATGGCAAAGCGACCTGTCAAGATAATATTGCCCGCCTGCCCACCTTTCCGAGAAGACGAAACACGAAAACCGGGCGGCTTCTCAATAATTCTAGCAATGTGACTAACGGTCCGAAGCTGTCGAGACAGCAGAATATGATATCCGTTCGCCCATTAGCGCGAATCTCGAGCTCGTGTGGGGGGCCGTGATATTGCGGTTTATTGCCTCACCAAAGCGTTATGCAAAAGCAAAAGCTCCACACTACCCAAACATAAACCTATGTCTCAATTTATTCGGAAAGCTTCCTAGCCTTCAAGTCGCTGCCACTGGCGGCTTCTCTGCTTGTGAAGCTCAAATGAAAATTTCTTCAATTTTGGACGAAGGCAATGGCAATCACCAATTATACAACTTTGCGAAAAGCACCAACTTTAGATCACCATATTCTTTCCGAGCGAATGCCGTTGTGGTACAGATGAGATTCGGCATGCGCCGGTGGCGCACGTCCCAGCCGTGACGATCAGCTCAGGATTCATGTCTCACATTATCCTGGGATGCACCCAATATTGCATGGCACAACGCGATTGTGCCTCTTCAGACAGACATCTATTTGTTGTGATGTGGAGTCTTCGAAGCACGGAGTGACAGCGAACGGCTTGCCTTTCGCTCCAGACTCGATAGCAATATTTTAAATCTCCTCAGCTTGAACAGAACCGCAAGAGAGACCCTTTGCCTCAAAAGCCTTGTCTCATGCTCCAGATCAATAGCCACCTGGAAAGAAAGGGAGCCTGGACTCTACTTTGTTTTCATTTTCTCTGTTACTCATCTAACTGTCAATGAGAAACTAAACTCACAAGCAGTGATCAGTCACACGGTGTAGATAGGGTGTCTTGTCCGGGGGAGCTGAAAGAAGTGCACCGCCATATTCTAGGTGTAGGAGCCATGCATGGATATCCACGATTCCCATTGTATCAAATAGCCTATGGAGTAATATGGCTTGGAAATAACGTACGATGTGAAAAAAGCAATGTGCATATTGGTATATTTACCACGTTGTTGGTGGGTCATTTCAAACCATTAGGACCAGTCGGCTCAAAAGGCCTATTACTGGCTCGTGAGCTGGTGGAGTTCAAGCTAGCCATACTTCCGAATTTCGATCCGATGAATATCAGCGACATATTGTAGCGTGCGTCTCTTTCAGAAAAAGAGAGTAACGAAATTCTATCCAGCAATTTCCAAAAAGGAAAAGTAGTCTCTTATCACCCGTGAGATTGGGTTTGGTATTATGATAAAGCGTCTATCCTTGTTTGGGACTTTTTACCTTTTCAACGTAGGTACTAATTGCCATAACTTTTTTGAACGTAGCTTTCGAAGGTACAAGAACTTTCATAGCAGCATTGCTAGCTCTCGCGTCCTCTACGGTTTTTTCTCTCTTTGCTGTAGAAGATGTGGTCTTCAAAACCCGTAAGGTCGTTACTGAGTCCGTATTGACCTTGTACTCGATGGCTTGTCAATGAACGAGCCAGTCGGAGCGCCTGGGATGCGAGCAAACTCTGAGCTCAGCACACTCTACTCTCGAAAGCTCGACATCATCTCGTCCAGGGCTGAGCAAGTCCATTGTGTCTGACGAAATAGGTTGATCGTGATCGTGGTGAGCAGTTCTAGCGTTGCATCTCGGCTCCCAGACACGCAGTGGAAGACGGATCTCCGCCATCTGCAAAGCCCCTGCGACACCATCAGCATCCTGGAGCCCGCAATTTCAAGATCGTAATCCAAGATATGAGGAGGCTTGGGAGAGCTTCACTTCTGTGCAAAGCAAGGCGTCAAGTCGACCGATGCGAAGGAGCTCTCGAACGGAAGGCCTCCCAGTAAGCGCCGCTTGGTGTTCCGGCCAAGGTTTCCTCTCTCGACATAATTTTAATCTCCGACCGAGGCGAGGCAGGGTCTGTATCACAACCCCAGCTCCTCAACAACGTTGCTTCCCAATCCACCTAGTCTTTCGGAGCGTTCCAGTCGATCTTATGACTCTAATCAATTGCCGCTGCACCAGTTATACCCTATATCGCATGAATTTATGCATGCGCATATGTGTAAGAGGGGAGCGCTCGGATGGTGGATTTACCATCGTCGTCGCCAAGGGTTAGAGTTCGAGCGTATTGGTGGTACTGTACTACCTGTAACTCATATCATATACTTCTTGAACTGATTGTCATACAGATTCACTAATTCTACACGGGTGTGAATTGAGATCAAAGGCACTCACCGGGTTCACGTTTCAATCGGGCTATATCAGCGCCTCGTACTCATGTTGAAGGGCTTTGATGACTTTTGTCTGGTCAACCGTCGAAAGTGCGGGCCCGTCAACAGGGATATAGATGAATGTACCACTCTGGTTTCTCCAACGGCGTGACTACTGTGCGACCGCTTATACTTACGCCAATACTGGGCCTTTGGCGGTGTGCCTCGTTACGCGGTTGCCAGCCAAGTAGCTGTCCTCGTATGTCAAATCTTCGAACTTCGTGACTGGACCTAGTATGGCTTTGGCGCTCCATGGTGGTCCTGAAAGGAAAGCACTAGAAGAGAGAACGGAGTCGTTCCAACCTCGACTAGATGGAGAAAGTTCCCATCTGGTGGCTTGCTGAAGTTTGTAAGGAGACTCTCTCCGCTGGCCAGAATGTTCGACATCTTACTGTCCAATCTAAATTGGGCCATTTCGCAGAATCCTCCCGAGCCACGCCTCGTTGATCCAAGATAGGAGGTCGGGAAAAGTTCGTTCGACCTATCAGCCTCATTCTTCGACTTGAAATCCTAGAGCCAATAGTCAATGACAATTATCACTCACCTACAAGTGGGCGCAGCAGCCCAGCCGTGGTATATCTCCATGATGATATTCATATGTTTCGAAATCATTCAACACACCCTATACGGGATTCCTTGCCAATAACTCACTTGAGTATATTGAGACTCTCCCCACATATGTGTCGAAGCAAGTTAGATATGATATTAAACTCACATAACTTAACTGACCCTCTATCAAGGTCAAAGCCTCGACCATGCGCGCCGTCTCTTCCGAAGCACGAACGACCAGCTGGCATCATTTGACGCCCAAGCGGGTGCTCAAGTGGAAGCTTCCGTGCTAGCCATGTCGAAAGCCTGAAGAAATCAGCTTGCCATCCATTCGATAATAGTGTTGGATTCTCCACACCTCCCTACCATCAGAGAATTACACCTCCAGGCTAATAAATGCACCGTTCAGGGCGCATACCCGCTTTGAGTAGCTTCCAGTAACACGTAATATGAGTGTGGAGAGTAGAGGTTCCCCTCTTATCGGTTGGCATTCAAGGGGATGAGCCGCCACTCGTCTCCAAAGTTCCTGGAGTTTCGGCACGTTGGCCGTAGGAGGTGCAAAACCTGAAAGCTGACAGATGCGGCAGCAGCTTCTTCGGAGGACCTAAAGAAAGCCTTGGAACCGGAATGAATCAAATCATTTTGCCCACAAGTCTCCGGACATTTCTTGTTCTCCTGTTTCCATCATTCACTCTATTCCCAATGGTGATGGCTATCTCCATTGAGATCCGGAAGCGCTAAATACTGCCCAGCAGGCACCAGCTGAGGATTCTCTGAGTCTGTAGAATACTGCGACCGTGGCCCAAAGTCAATGGTGATAGGCGGTTTTGGGTCACAAAGACGCAACGGCGTCCTGCCCCATCATACAACTTGCATATCCTTGAAAGCCTGGTCCTTCTGGTCTTCAATGGCGCCAACCTCTCCGACAGCGCGCTCCAGCCGGAACACCTCCAGGACATGGCATGAGTCCCACACCACCATCAGCTGAAGCCCACGCCAGATTGATCTTGTTGCAGATGACGGACCATTATGTTGCGAGTGATCGCAAGCCTGCCAGAAGTAACCCCCCAGCCAAATTCGATCTTCAGCTCTCTCTTCCGATTATCAGAGCCTTTGCTAATA
Organism: Proliferodiscus dingleyae; assembly: GCA_003988795.1. NCBI lineage: Eukaryota > Fungi > Ascomycota > Leotiomycetes > Helotiales > Lachnaceae > Proliferodiscus > Proliferodiscus dingleyae. Next base: position 262,518 of record QYAK01000008.1, read on the forward strand.
GTCGTTTGTAACAGAAGGACATCATAACCATGCCACGGCGTTTCAAGGCACGGTCTGCGTAGTGTGACGAGACTTCCGAACTGTTGTCCGCCCCCTCATATCCATGATGAACAACCTCATAGTAACACCTTTTAGACAGAAACATAAGCAATAAAGAGAAAGGATCAATAAGCATACAAGAGCGAATTAGTGGCAGAGGAGCGATATATGTACTCGTGATCCAGAAGAATAGCATGATGAAACGCCATGCAAAATATGTTGAAACCTTTGCTGTTTATGCTCGGACGCACTTTATCCATCGTTACTATTCATAGCACCCTCTGCCTTTGAATAGAAGTTGAGTCAAAACGGTCCGAGCAAAGACTGCGTCTTTCATTGATCAGTTTCTTCTACTCCTTATGGTGTTTGACAATTATGCGAAAGGTCGTTACTACTCATAGCTGAATATCGAGGTTCTTCTTGGACATGATCTGCGGAAAGTCACTGTATCCTATGACGATGGTACCACTGCAGGATGGACAGTGCCAGGGTCATGGTCATGGTCATGGTTGTGTTGGAAAGGCCCTGAGGCTATTCCGCTTAAAACCTTTATCAGACTTGAAGTGTTCATAGTTGTTACGGCAAAACAGCAGTGGGACATTTCCACCCCGATCAATAACCAGCCGTGCCTATTCAAGCTTGATATATTACCCCCAGGTAACCGTCAAGAAGTCAAGTTGACTAACAAGCGTTCTTATTACCACTTCAAGTTGTTCACATCTTTTTGCAATGAGATCGATCCGCCTAGCTGATAGACACACGTCGTCCACAGGATTTGGGAAGTGCTACTTACAAGGAATTACATATTACACCCGAACCCCTGAAGGCATCTGCTATGCAATAGAATCAAACTACTGCCTCCAACAAGAATCGCCATTCTTGTCTACAAGATTTTATGCGGCGCGGCGCACATCTCAACGTACGCATATGCTTGCCATATCGACGTCCGCAACGTGAGTTTTAAGTTGAACTAAACAAACCTTCGGGGCAGATTTTCGAGGCCTGGCTAACAATGACGGTCAGTTTCGAGAAAACCCTGCTCAGAAGAAAGAGGAGATGGACTGCCAATGTGATATACCGAACCCAAAACCCCCCTATTCCTTCGAAGCGAGATGCGAACATGGCACCGCCTCGCTCCCTCTCAAGCACCATAGTGTCGAATTTCAACAAGCTTGTTCCAACTCCATCCAGCTCTTACGAGACGTAAAGCCTTCTCCGAACCTTCGTCCAGCGTATTGCAATATAGGCACTTCACAACTATTGAATGGCCAAGTTTCCTTGCGCTAGTCCAAACAGGGGCGCTTTTCGGCCTACCCAGTTGCTCTCAATTTGATATTTTCCAGTATCCCCCCAGCGCAAGTCTAAAGGTGAACATATGTGTTCAGTGTGAACGACCACTTGCATCTCCGTAGATGTTACCTCGGTTCGTCGCTACTGAGTGATCACAAATTGGGGAGATGGATATGCGAAGATGGGCCTAGATATCAGCCGTAGGCATTATAGCTCGATGTCTTGAGCCGCGCGTACTCCAACACAGGTTCCAGTAGCAGGTTGGTTCTCCTTATCCATCTTATCGGAGTACGGACTCTTCTCTTGTTTCCAAGGTAGGCCTATCCACAACGCAAGTGCGACTTCGAAAGCTCTATACTTATAGGGTCTGCCAAATTCGGCTTCGAAGAAAATGATACAGAAAAATGTATCCCGATTATTCACTTCTCTCCGCTAAGCAAAGTCGAACATTGTTCAGTGGCGCTATTATCATAGTCTACCCTTTGCTATCTGTAGCCTGATAGTATGTTTTGCCACAACATCACGAATATCTACTACATTCCGGTTCGAGTGAGCAGTTGTCTATTTGAGGCTCGACGCTATGGACCAGTAAATATATCAGCTCGGACTTTGATCCAAGACTAGACCGCGATCTTGTATACGCAACAGAGGTGTTCATGCGAGGCGCAGAGTCATGGATTCATGAAGAACAAGGGCTTTCTCTGAATACTTGAGAGAGAGAGAGAGAGAGATTTAAAGGCGGCAGTGCCAAACCTAATATGCCCCACAGTCTTCCACACTACCGACTACTCTTTCTCTTATCTACCTTCTCCCAATTACCCTGTGGCTCTGGTCAACTTGCAACAACAAAGTCGAGCCCGCTGACAGTCCTAGATATTACAAAGCGGAAGTCAGCTTATTCCAATCTTGTCAACCACAATCTATACAGTTGGCATATCAGCAGCTTCCACCAAGCATACCTTCAATACGCTAACGATAGCAGCAGTAAGTTACGTTTCAAGATATCCGTCACAGACAAGGTTTTCAACGAGGGGGAACGTTATACTCCCTATAAAGGCTATAAATGGTAGTGAATTAAGGAATAGTGCTATACTCATTGAGCGGAGCAGCAACCGGAGAGTGCTCTGGCGCGGGGAAGTATAGAATGATTTACTAGGTGCCATACGTACTACAAACTTTCCATGAAGACGTCCAATAGAATGCATGGGCTCTCTAGTCTGCAGTGGTGTATTGGCTGACATATTATTTATTGAGGTTGCTTTGATATTTGATCATTTTGTGGTCATTATATATGCAAACGGGAAAGGGGCTAGTGGATAGATGTGGGATATATTAGGTTCAGCACTGCCACTCTAGGATTATTTTAGTTCGATATTAGCTTTCGGCGTATCCGATTCTATTATCAGATGTAGTTATTATATTATTATATATAGCCTCAATTTTTTGACCATTCAACTTAGTCAGACAGATCTTAATATGTAGTATTCAACCCTGAATTCTACAATAGAGTTTAGACTGGGACTGCCCGTAATCAGCAATGCAGTGAAGCATGTCTAAAGTAAGTATGATAAAAAGAATGTTGAGTTTGCAAAGATCAGGCATAAAGCGAAATCTGGCACAGAAGCTCGAATGCTTCGCCATCTCTCAACATCATGCTGGTGATCGTTAACCAGGTCCCTCTAAGATTGCCCTTATGTCTAACCTAGCTAATTGAGCTGGATCGAGCATTGTTAATCTTACAATAGTTGCGTAAGAGAAGAGAAAAAAAATGTCCAAAAAGGGTCTATGGCATTGGCACAGGTCGAATGGAGTGAAACAAAACAAAGTAGGTCCATGCTATATCTACAGGCGGCAATATAGGTAGACGAACATAGATTCGGAATCTGAGCATCCTTGACCAATGGTCCGTATGCTTTTATGCAGGAATCATAACGAGCTGGGAATGGAGATCAGACCTCTACAAGATATTTCCAGGAGAAATAGGGTAGCTAGACGAGGCCTGTCTAGTGCTGCCTCATATCATTTAGGTGCTTCTACGGATGATGAAGGTCATGAAGCCATCCAAAAACTTTGAAATAAGAAGTCATGGTAAAATTCAAAGCGTATATCCACACTAGGAAGCCATTTAGTTGCTGAAATGTTTAAGTGATATACTTTGGCCACTTAGCAAGAAACCGCAACGACAGAGCGGACAAGGGAAGGAATGTGTGCCGTACTCAAGATGCCTGACCGCTTCGTCTCTCTTCTAAATGGAATAGATTGATCAAGATCGAAAGTATCTGCGCGGTGGATATCGCATGGCTCTTGACCTATTACCTCTGGTCTATAGAGCCTGTCTAGCTCTAGGCAGGGGGTCACTTATATAAGATATGATAGAACTTCAGGACAATCGAGCGAAGAGTAAAATTTAGAATGATGGTAAGTCTATTTGCTTCCTAGAAAGAAATTGTCCCAAATTTTTGGTTTACCCGCAATCTTAGCTGCCCCCCCTGCATCCTATATAATATTATCTAAGATTATAAAACATCTACACTGAACCCACTTGCCCAAAAATCCCGTTTCTGCATGCATGCCCGAGTCTGCCAAAGACGCCACGCAAACCTAATGATTGCATTTACTTGAAAAGCTTTGAAAGTGAGAGGAGAATGCGCTGACGCTGCTGGCGCTAAAGATCCCAAAGAGTAGACCTTACATGATAATCGCCGGCGCATCGACATTGACCTTAATGCTCTTGTGTGGCAGAATGCTTCCGCCATTGACGTAGATCTCATCGCCAATAGTGACATCGTCACCGAGCACACTGACGTTCTCCAGCCTGGCCCACTTTCCGACGGTGGAATTCCAGCCAACGATGGTGCTCTTGACCCAGGCATGATCCTTCACCTTGGAACCTGAGAGAAGAACGCAGCGTTGCAGGCGCACGCCGTCACCAACAACGACATCTGGGCCAATCGTCACATTGGGTCCGATCTTGCAGTTCTTGCCAATCTTGGCAGACGGGTCGATCAGAACGTTGCCGCCGTTTACATAAGGGGTGTTGGGGGGCGTAAGTAGCTTGGATCCCTTTTTAGTGAGGTGGGAGAGGTATAGGCAAGTTCCAGCAAGGAAGTCCTTGGGCTGTCCTACATCCATCCAGAAACCCTCTAAATCCATCGAGTGTAATTGTCCATCTGCACAAATTGCTGGGAAGGTCTCTTGTTCGATGGAGGTAGGACGTAATTCGATGCGCTTGAGCACACTAGGGTTCAAGATATAGATACCCGCGTTGATTCGGTTGCCCACGAATTCTACCGGTTTTTCAACAAATCGGTCTATTCTCGAAGGATGATTTGGCTTGTGGACGACAACTCCGTATTTCGAGGGTTCCTCGACTTTTGTTACAATGATGGTACCCTCGTTACCATGGGCCTTGTGGAAGGCAGCCATCTCCGCAAAAGGGTAGTCGCAGATAACGTCAGAATTCAGCACGAAGAATGGAGCATCATCCTTTCCAAGAATCTCTTCTGCCAGCTTCAAGGGACCTGCAGTGCCGAGTGGTTCGGACTCAATAGAGAACGTAATCTTGACATTAAATCTTTCTTCATACTACCCAGCCAGGCCCATCAGTATTAGATCGAGGAGCGGTGTAGATCAAAGATGTTGCTCACCTCTGCCAAATACTTTTCCATCACTTCTGGACGGTAATTGACGGCCAAGACGATATCAGTAACTCCAGCTTCTGCAAGAGCTTCGACTTGGTGTAAGATCATCCGCTTGTTGCCGAATTCGACCAATGGTTTGGGGAGTGTTAGTGTCTATAGACTGTGAGCCATTGGATACATTGATAGCGTGCTAGGGACATGTAGGCGCACATGCACAGGATATGGTCTGGGAAAAGGGGGAGGCTCACGAGAGGGCGCAGACGGGTGCCGAAGCCACCGACGAGAATGAGAGCTGTGATCGATATTAGTGAATGTCTTTATGGTTATTAACACATGGACGAGCTGACCTTTCATCTTGAAATAAGTGAGGAGGTTTGGGAGACGAGGTATTCAAGGGGCGGATGGTACTGTAACCCCACAGTCTATAGATCCAAATGTCGCGGTTGACGGCCGTGACAAGACAAGGTGCACGAGTGATCTGCGAGAACCGAAACGAATGTCGGGACTGAAGAGACTGTTCAAGATCCTGCTTCGTGAAAGACGGTCAATTGTATTCTGTGGTGTTGTTGAAGGAGCTGCGGGAGGACACCTTGCGCTCGAAATCCGAGTCGAAGTCGAGGCCACCAAAATTCTCGCCTAGCGTGATATCCATCCAAAATAGGGGTACCACGCGGCGCCCTGGTGGCCCCCTAGTCGGAGCGAAATTTGCAGGAGAAAATGCCAATTTCATTCGAGGAATCACAGGTGTTGCAAATCCCGCGTCACCGCCCACATGTCCCATCTATTGCACGAGAGAGGCCTGGAAGTACCGGTGCCGGTGATTGATTGTTGCTGCTTGTGACGATGGAATGGCCCGGGTGGTTCCCCAGATTCTCGTTATCAATTCCAACACCCGCCTAAAGAAAGGGGCGAGAGGAGAGAGGAGAGAGACCGCCAACATCTCTCCTTTGGGCGTTGATGTCCTGCCGGACTGTGCCTGGAGAAGCTAGCGTCGATCACTCATCTTCTCCCATCATCAATCAGCTGCTCTCCTGGGCGTGGGGCGTGGTGGTGGTTTACAGTACTTGGTCTTGGTCTTGGTCTTTCTTTACCTGGCGGCGAGCCGAGGTGCAACTTGCTGGGCTGGGATGCTCTCGTGAACATACATCTCTTCTCGTCCACCCAGCTCGCAGGCAGTTGACTTGAAGATTTTCTCTTGATTATTGCTTTCTTAAAGAACCAGCATGAATATGTCTAGTGGCCAAGCCACAGCCTCTGTACATTACATGATCGGGTTCGAGTTTCATGATCTATCTATCGTATATGGTACTGCCATGATTCCGACAGCCTAGCTAACTCATACCGCTAAACTTGTTCCCATCTCATTTAGCTTATGTCTACCTCGCCCCAGATTTGTCCATGTGCCCAGAGGGCTGGAGTCGAGATCGCGTCTATGCATCCATACAGACATGGAGCCTGTCCGTTCGTCATACCCACTTTACTGTCCATTTCCTCCATTTAGGTTACACTATTGCTAGGACAGCCTTGCTGTGTTCAAAATCAATTTGATACCTGGACATCTCAGCGGTTTCAAAACCGCCCTTGTGTCTGTCGCCCGGCTACAGAGCCTGCCCACAATAATATATGCCTCACTAGGGTACCATTTTCACGGGATTGGCAAAAAACTTGGGAATCGAGAGATTCTTTGTAGAGGTCGCCCAGAATAGTTTTAATTTCATCAGTCATTATCATGAGTACCTTTCCGTCCCATTTTGGCCAAAATGGAGATAAAAATTGATCTCTTTTTCAACCTGAGTGCCCAATCCAGAAATAAAAAATTCGTGAGCTCGTTCGAAAATGAGAGCAGTGCTGCCGCCACGCTTGCTAAATGCATAGAATTGCAACCGAAACAACGAAAGTCTTCAAGCCGCCCTACTTCAACACCTCTGGATCACAGAAGTTCAAATGTCAGAAAATAACCTCCTAGTAAAGACCGTAATGTGAGTTGCCTCTTGATTTTCACGCAGGTGGTTCTGTTCTTCCCACCGCAATCATCTTAAATGGAAAAGGAGTTCAGTAAATCGTTCGTCATGGAATCATTACGGATAGATGTCGTCGTGAAGTCGTCAAGCCGTTTGATATTCAGCTGCTATGCTTTTTCTTGGTCGCATAACAGTCCCCCCTCCGGCACTCCTGCTTACAATGGGGTTTCATCCTCAAAAGAAAGCAGGAACAATGAGCGATGTGGTCAATCTCTGGAGTCTACAGCTAGTTCTTAGCTGTCTTAGAAGACGTATCGGTGAGCTCCTCATTCGGAGGACGTTGTGGAACTGCTGCTGCTGAGATTGACAGAGTGGCGGCCATGCCCCCTTCTCCGATGTCGACCACTGCTCTCATTGGCTGGCAATCCCTGGACAACGCCATTGCGCGCCAGCATACCTCCATTGACAGAAAAGTTGCGGCACACCATGAACGCCCGCATTGCTGCGTTCTCTTGAGCTAGCCCATCAGATTCATAGGCAATATCCGTCTGGTATTCCCGACCATTGACAAGGACTAGGCAGGTGAAGCCCGAAGAGCTTCTATACGTCTCGTACAGAGGGTCACGCCAGCCCCGGCGTCGACATAAGCCTGCCCACCTTGTCAGCAATTGGTCCCACAATAATCGAGCGTGTGATAAAAAGCTATGACAATTAGAAATAAAGAGTAATGAGCATAATGGGAAGTAGAAATGGCCAATGTAAGAAGATCCAAAAAGAGTGAAACCAGCACACCACTTTGTCTGCAAGACAATAAGAAATATACAAGAAGGGAATTGGGTTGGCCACCCGTTCCCGCAGCATGTGAGAGACACGATAAAACCAGGACTAGGTTGGACGAAAATTCCCAGAGCTTGAAAATGCAGATTCTCGAAATAGCAGTGGAAGAACGTACTCTCTAGATATGCCATATAAAAGCCACCCATTGCAAATCCGTCAGCTCTCACTTGTCGATGTCTGACTGGATCTCTATATGCCTCTTGAAACCAATTCGCCGGTCTAGACGCGTTTCACCCTGTTGATGAAAGGATTCGGGTGGTGCAAGGATATTTGTGACGAGGAGTGCCGAAACTTCTGACGTCGACAATGCAATTGAGCCCAATCTTGTCGTATACAGGGACTTATGCACACAGTCAATGATGTATATGGAAAGACGAAAACGTTTGGACGACGTCGAGGTGATGAAGAGTAAGGCTGATTGATTGAATTGAGGGTCTAGGGCAGAATTGTGCAGGACTTTCGTCCATCAACGGCGAGACAAGTGTGATTTATTGCAGAGTCTGTGGTTAGCGCGGGGCAAGGATCATGGACTGGACTCCTGTGGAAAGATTCAAGCGTAGTTTAGATAGGACAAAGGGTTGGACAACTGCAAGTCATGAATGCGGCTCTGTAAGGGTTATGTGCTGGCGATGGCCGTTGCCAGTCGATAAAATGTCGAGACATTAGGCAACTCCACCACAACATGGGAACGCATGTTAGGGGATGATCTTTGACAGCTTGGAGCTATCAATTCGTTGCTCTAAGGTCCGTCTGCAGCTACTGAAATTGTAGATGCAGAGAGGTGGCAAAAGGGTTAACACCCGCTCCATAGATCTCGGGCAAATTTTTTGTATCTGTTGCAGGAAAAAAAGGGAACTCGTCTTGGCGGCTTGGGAATGCCTGCTCGATTGCCATTTTGCTGTACTCCATTCAGTTCCGCTGGGCTGGCCGCTAATGCAGACAAGTCGATGGCATGCTGGGCTAGACGCAAGAAAAACGTCAGAGATTCAGTATCGTCGGCCCAGGGACAGGATCCTCCAGATTGAAACCAGACCGAATAGCCATGGCGCAAGAGTTTAAGTGGCTAAAACTTAGGATCATTAGAGGGGTCGTTCTCTGCCCCGCACTGCAAATAAGTAGATACCGTCGTCTGTGCATACGACAGGCACGATTACCACGGGCTTTGACGCGGAACGACTGGAGTACGGCTTGACACGAAGTCGGTGAGCCATTCGATGCATAAAAGTGGCTGGACTGTCCACTGTGATCTTCAAGATCTCTCACACAGTGATGGTACTCCATCTCCAAGCGCAGTGGGAAGGCAAGAAAGCGCGAGGCCACCAGCCAGGCCGACGACTAGCCGAGCAGGGTTGCTTACGCATGCAATGACAACTCATCGTTCCACGTCTGAAGCAGTAAGGCCATATGCCGTGAAAATTGAAAGAGGTATACGGCAGAGTATATTAAGCAATGCGAGAGGAGCTCGTTTGAGGCAGTGTGTGTCCGAGGAAAAAAGGAGCTTCCTTCTGGGACGGTCCGCCGTGCATTCCCACTCGAGAGAAGCTATAGGACAGGAGTGGCCGTGGGCCAAAGGGGGTTGCAGCACTGGAGTCCAGCACAACGGCTATTCGATCCGATGATTCGGATCGCATCCTCCCAGATTCGAGATCATCATGTACCCCGTACCTGACCAGACGACTGTGTAGTCTGATTGCCCAGCCCGTGAGGGCGCACAACAACGTGAAGCCGTCAGCTCGGCGTCCAGATCGCCCTGATCCCACAGACATCTAACGGGAATTGCATTGTCCTATCGCCTGCCTGAACAGGAACCTGGTAAAGAGCTGCGATTCTGCGACCCATGGTGGGGGCCTCCTCTTTCTGTGAGCTTGCGGCGGGGGAAGCTGTACCTTCTGCATGCATCTGTAGATGACCCTCCAGCCAAACCGTTGTCGATGTCGATCGACCCTGGGTGCAGTAGTATCTTCGCTGGACTCTGCCTAATCTTCGAACCCATGAGGGGAAATTGACAATCCGTTATGGATGCAAGGTACGTTACAGAAACTCTTCTGCATCGCCTGGCACGGATTTCTTTCGTCGGTGTGGCGACGATGGAAGAAGGTTGTTTTGGGTGGAGGAGGACAACCAGGTCGCCGGCTTTTGGTGGCTCGCCCATTTGAGGATATCTGCGGGCCGAGCATCCAAACGTGGTACAAAACCGTGCCTTCCCACAAAACGACACGCGAACCACTGCAGCTCCTTCCCCTTCTCTTACCCTCAGAGAGATCTGACATGTCAACTTGGAAGGCAGATGACGCATAAGCAGTCCAACGATAGGTATCTTTATGCACTCTGACGCTCCGAGGTGGTCTGGAGCATTCAGCGTTAGGGTTGATATCGAGATCTCATTTTCGCTGCCATCCGCACCACTGAGCAGGCACCATCTATCTGTTTGCCCGGAGCACAAACGAGTGAGGTGACTTCGCCATCAGACGGAATTCAATAAAGGACAATGGGGGACACCAAGCCCCAATATCAATTGATTTAGTGATATTTGTAGCTCGGGCCATATAGAGCACCTTTCGGCTCACCACGGCCCTTTGGCATTACTTCATTGTCCCATGTAGATGTAGATGCAGTCAGAGTCAGACTCTAAACCAACATTACCTTTGAAAGCTCCACTTATTTGTATCCCGACGTATGTCTCACATTATCTCCGAAGCCTCTTTTCCCGTGCTAATACAGAACCCAACGCCATGGCCATGCAGCAACCTTTAGACCTACAACCCATGCAAGCCGCAAAATACCCATACATGCTTTTAAAAGCCGCCTTTGGCTGAGAAATATGCTCTCATGCCCTCCGCTGCTCCCTCAGGTATGACAAAGACTGGATGTAAAGTTTTTACTCGATCAACTTCATCAAATATCTGTTCTTCAGAGAGACGCTCGGATGTCCAACAATAGGGCGAGTTTAGGCTCCCATTCGACTCCAACTTCGACGAAGAGCCATTAAAATGCCATTTGTGCTGTGCAGAGCTGAGGCCTGCCAAAACATAACAGGTGTGGTAAGAATCAGAAGAACTATGTAGTCATCAGCAGGCTGTGTGGTGAGAGAAGAGCATGCCATCTAAGGTAAACTGACTGGCTTGGTTTATCTCTCAATCCCCCACGTTTCGATCTGTCCTGGCAGCAACAAAGGATGTATCTGATCAAGCCTTCTCGGCTATAAAGATTATTGACAAGGGATGGACTGTCTTTTGCGTTTGATGAACCATCAAGGCAAGCTTCAATCAGAGGCCAACAACCGCCGACCCAGTGACTATAGCATCCATCAACTAACTTATTCGTACGACCAGCGAAGCCACCCTCAGGCGCGTATTGGCGAGCCGAGAGCCACGATATAAGAAGAGGGACATCCAGGTATCTGTCATTCACATATTTTAGCACGGACTTGCAAAGGAAAGCCCAACGAATACCTACTTCGGTATTACGATGTGAGGTTTGTCAATGATGCATAAGCAAGCAAGAGCGCAAAAGGCATACCCTCCGTGGGCTTCCACATCTGGATGTGCGGATATGCCTCCCTCGAAAGTTTGACCTGCGGACGTAAGCTTGACTCCAAATCCTGAACAAAGATACCTACATCTCGATATCCATTCTGGGAGCCCTGTGAGCAGTGTGAGTCCTTCACGTGACCAAGCAGGAGACTCCCGCGAGAGATCTAGTGGTAGATCGAGGAGAGTCATTATCACGACAGCACAATATGCTCCACTAGTACATGTCAATAAGCTTCTCGGTTGGGATCATGGGGAATACTGACCGAACATCCTCCTCGCCTCCAACAGACATCTGAAATCCGCCGTCTGGCTGTTTCAAAGACCCAAGCCATTTCCACATCGCCTTTCGGTCAATGATGTCCATAGCCTCCTTCCCACCTACCATGGCCAGGGAGAGCACAGTGGCATAGGTTGGAGCCAGATGTGACATCTGGCCATTTCCTCCACCGAACCCCCCCGTAACATTTTGCAAAGGGCGTGCAGTAGAAATCAGTCTTTCTCGATACCCTGAAATATCCTCTCCCAGAGCGTGCAACCCGGCAAGAACCCAATAAAGTATCCATGGTCTGCTCGCATCAGCAGTAACATATGGGGCCGGCAGCTGCCGCAGATTCTTGTGAAGAAAATTGATGTGTCTCTTCTTGTCCAGGTGAGGCACTCCGTGTGAATTGCATTCCACCTTCGCCTCGGTCCCAGAAAGAAACGGGAGACATTCTTGGATAGTCTGATCTTGAAGACGTGAGGTCTCAGTGTGGAGAAAGTCCCTGAGATACGGAGAGGAAGTGAAGAGATCAGGAATGAGGCTGGTGCCTGCTGTCATAGTATCCATCTCACCAGATGGAACTGAGGTGGGAAATGGAGAACCAACAGCTTCTTCGGCTGGCGGTATTTCTTCAATGACAAAGCCTGGTCGCTGCGGCTGACTTTTCTGGTTTCGATAGAGTAAGCGGTCGAAAGCATGAGAGGTTGACGGCGAGAATGAAGATGAAGATGGGGATGAAGAAGCAGAAGCAGCACTTGCGGCCTCGCCCTCACCTGGCATTCCTCGTCGCCTGAAGGCTACAGTTGGGCGGTGCCTACTTCCTTTGATGAGAAATGTCATGTGAGGCTCATCGAAGGTTCGTCAAAGGAGAGGAGAATGGTGATTCGATGGACTGGCGAGGCGAAGTGTCTATCCCCTTTGGGACTGTCACGTTTGGGAACGTCACGGGACATGGATTCAAAGAGACACAGAGAGCGAGAGGCAAAGGGGTTTGGCTCGGTCTCGGTCTCGATTTCGATCTCGGTTCCTTAGCGAGAAATCGCGTAAGAACGCATGCGGCACGGAACGGTCTGTGAGCTGGAAAGCTCCTGCTCTGGCTCCTGCTCCTGTATACTGACTGACTGGACAGAAGGGGAATCTTTACCTCTTCCTCATTCTTCTCCCTTTACATAGATAGAGTGCTTCCATAGCGCAAGTGACGCTCTCGTGTGGAATATCCTCCAGACGCTTTCATTGAGAAGGCTTCAGCGATATCTGGGGCGAGTCTCGCGAGCACGATGAGTAAACAACACTGGTATTCCCAAGCGAGTGCCCCTGACTTCGGTATCGGTGACCCCGCAATTTGGGAGGTGACGCTACGCCACCTGGTGGTAAGAGCGAGGGTTATCGCCCCCGATAAGGGCTTGGTCCTGGTCCTGGCCTGGTCCTGGCCTGTCAGCTCTAATTACTCCCATACTGTACTATCCATCGAGATGTAACCCCTCGTTCTCTCAGAGGGGCCCTCTGAGCGGCCAGAAAACGAACCGGGCATCCTTGAATTACCGCAGGTGGAGGGAACGTCACAGCAAGTAAGCTACATTCTACCCTGATCCGTGCCCCATCTGCGAGCAATATGTCGCTATGCGCTGATTAGCTGCGTCTGGCCAGACTCATCCAATCGATCTCCCACCTTTGGCTGCGGAAGGCCATCTGCATAAGTTTTGCATGAATTTCAAGGCCGGCGTGCAGACGGTGGCAGCGACGGCGAGACGGCGAGGATGAGCAATCCGGAAACTGACAAAGATCACGAACTCTGCTACGATAACTTGGCAGGACGATCGAAGAGGGGTCGGTCGACGTATCTCATGGGCGAAGTCGAGAGCAAGGGGGCAAACTGGCCTCTCCACCAAGATAATGAATGGGTCGAGAAGATCCGAGACCCGTACTGTTGGTTTGAGGGGCAGATGCGCTGACTCGTTCACCTGTCAATGAATGTGCCGAACAAATCAGATACACAAAGCATGTCTAGCTACGTAACCACCAACATACACGTTGGGAGGACGGAGCATTGTGTAGCTGCCGGCGACTTGTGTAATTACGAGAAGGACCAAGAAGAGGCCGTCTGCTGGCGGAAGGACCCCTTGACTGAGTTCAATGCCCCGACATATGGCTACCGAGAAACACAAAGAAAGGCCATGTCAGCTTATATCGTATCGCGGGGAGATCTGGGAGAGAGTTGGATTCCAAACCCCGCTGTTGGACTACGTGTGCGCACTGTTCTGTGTGTGCTGTCTGTGCTGTACGATGATCCAGAGCGCAGCTCGGATGAGAGCAGTCCCACTACTAGACTGTCCGCGCGATTGAAAGTGGCGCGGCTGGGGCGATATCAAGAGTCGAGATATAGCTGGATGAGCTCCAGGATGGACCTTGAAGGGATTGCGTTGGAGGCCCTGACGCCCCGAGACCCAGTCGATACAGGAGATGGATGGACTTTTCAGTAGCATCGATGGGGATTGCTACTTTCCCCAACTTGGCCCGTTTGCAGATTCGCCAGTGGGTCGCTTAAGAGCGCATTTGTCGGCAATTCAGTCCAGTCCACACACAGTTCAGCTGCGAGAGTCCAGTGCAGACCAGGCCGGTGCCGTCCAGGGCAGTCGACGACCGGGTGATGCAGTGGATGCAGCAGGCAATGGGGGGATCGTGAATCAAGCGCGAGACGCCCACAGAAGGGGTGCTGATCGCCTTTGCAGTGGATGTCGGAGGATTGTGCAGTACGGTATGTGAGCGCTGAGGGGACAATTGTCGAGTAGAGCATAGCGAAGTATATTATTGTAGGGCAGGTATCTACAGTACTGTACCTAGGAAGAGGTAGGGTTAGGGCAGATACTTTCCTGCGGTGGGCGCAAGTGCCGTGCTATAACCAGACGGTCCAGCGCCATCTAGCGCCCATTCAGCAGCATTCAGGGCATTCATGGCGCTGGGTTCGTTTGGAGGATTCTCTTAACGCATTCTCTCCATCTTGGCTGGTGGTTGGTGAGTGAGGGAGGGAGGGAGTGGCACGAGCAGACGCGTTGTAGGAGCAACTGAGGCGGTACAAAGATCTTCTCTTCCTCTGATCTGAGAACACCAAGAAGTCGCCTTCCCCCTCACCCTGCCAGCCCCAGCCCTAGACTCAGCATCAGAACCAGAGCCAGAGCCAGAAACAGCAGTTTTATCGCCCGAATGCTTGCCCGGACTGTATCACTTATTGGCCTCCTGACCAGCCTCGCGCAGTAGCCCCATGCAGCTCAGTGCCCACTGCAGCTCTTTGCACGGGTCCATCCTCGCTCATCCTCGCTCATCCTCGCTGGTCCTCGCTGGCCCTCGTTGGCTCTCGTTGGCCTCTCCCCAGCCTCGCGCCCTCCTCTGATTCGCTGCGTGGCGGGCCCCAGCTGCCGGGGTCGGGTGTGGATGAATCGCCCTTCTCACCGCTTCTTATGTCGATGGCGCCGCTCCTTCGAAGCCCGCACCTCTTACCTGCCCTCACTCACCCAGACCTGCTGCGACCAACAAAGTCCCTTCACCGACACCTATCGTGAAGGGCGACCCTTCTCTCAAAGAGCGGTGTCACCAGCGCTCTTTCGTACAATACTATTGACAATTCCTGTTGAAAATAATCCGCGACAATGACCTCGAATCTTGACTTCTCCCCAGAGGCTCTCCTAGACCTAAACTTCGACCAACGGGACTCTCGCTATCCGTTCAACTCAAACATGGCGTCCCGCTCGAGTTGGCCAATGCCTCTGGAAATGGCCTCAGGGGCTGCTGACGAGAGACGCGAGCATTCTCCAAGCCATTCTCAGAATCCTCATCCGCAGTTCCCTCATCCAGCCCAGAGCAATACCTCTACCCTTCTCACAGACTGGCCAATGCAGCAACAGCCTCAACAACTGCCGCAGTACATACAAGAGAACGCGTTGATGGGAACACAGTTCAACACCTTTGGCGGTAACTTTCAGGCTTCACCTATCGAGTACAACCTCCCGTCGACCCAGGCTGCGTTCGAAGCCGGACTTCAGATGGAGGCACCTTTCAACGGATTGGCACAGACGGTGGAGCAGGCGGCGATGTGGGCAAACTGGCAAGAGATCGAGAATGCCATGAACTTTGCGGGCTCGAACGATGGACTACCGAGCGTTGGTCGGCAGAGTCTGGGCAGCAACTCGCCAACGGGCACCTACCTAGAGGTTCTATCACTCCCCAGTTCGAGCAGTGACAATGGTTGGACTACGGTGGACACATTTCAGAATTTTGAAGCGTACCAGCAAGCACACAACACAGCCATCTTCAACCCTGGACAGACTCTACACATCAGAACACACTCGGACTCGTCCCAGTCAGACGGCACGGGACAGACGATGGAATCTTTCGGTAGTTTCGAGGAGATCTCGTACCCGCCGTATTCTCCATACTCCCCAGCCTCGGACAACCATGTAGATCAATCAACCCATCGGAACTGCTTCCATGGAGAGAATCACCACCACTCTCACGAGACTGTGAGCCCCGCAGCAGCAGTCGCTCCGGTGCCTATCAAGATGTCAACGTCGAATAGAACAACGCCTTCCTCAACCTCATCACCCCCAGCCAGAAGAAACTCTGCTCCGCGTAAAAGCCCAACAACGAAAGCCACGAAACCTGTTATTCGCCGAACCTCTAATGGTAAGAAGGACACCGAGAAGCGTGTGGGTAGACGACGCGGACCATTACTTCCCGAGCAGCGCAAGCAAGCCAGTGAGATTAGAAAGCTTCGAGCATGTTTGCGGTGCAAATTCCTCAAGAAGACTTGTGACAAGGGAGAGCCGTGTGCTGGATGCCAGCCATCACACGCACGGTTGTGGCAGGTACCATGTACTCGCATTGATATCAAGGATATCAGTTATTTCATGAAAGATTGGCGTGCTGACTATGAGCGTCACGTCGGACGTGGTGTATCTGTTTACAACATCAAGGGCTTTGCCCAAAAGGAGGAACTTATTTGGATCACTCACGGATATGGTTTCGCCCTTCCGATCATGGCACGTGAGGTATACGTTAGTGATGATAGCTGCTTCACTGTTGACTGGGTTGAGTCGGAACACGAAGAGCCATTGGACTTTGATGCTCGTACGGAGAGGATGTCTGCCGGGTCTGAAGGTGTCTCGACTGAAGCCCTCTCGGAGTATCTTGACAAGCATCTCGACGGACCATTCGAGGAATTTGTTGACGAGTACTTTGAAGGCACTCCGTTCATCACCGAGATCTTGAAGACAGCTCACCGCTACTACATCAAAGAGAAAGTTCCGGTCGTCCGAAAAGCGCTTAAGCTGGTGTTGGCTTACAACCTCACACTACATGTCACTATGGTAGAGCAACGGGGTGATGAGCAACTGATGGACGGTATGGTTGATGACGAAGATTCCAAGTACAATGGAAAGATCATGGCTCCTGTCATGATCAACTTCCAGATCAAGTGTGCTCTGGCCGATATGTGGCGCGAGTTGCAGAAGGAGATTTTGGAGGAATTATCGTCCTTGTACTCCAGTGTGTACAGTGGTGACAGACTCAAGAACTGGCCTACCATCTTCATGCTCGCCTCCATCCTTCTCGCCGTCTGGGAGGAGATGCAATTCGACTGCCACTACCGCGTTCCAGACACTGCCGCCGTCGAGAAATTCTGCAATGACATGGAGACTACCCCCGTCGGTGTCATCGTTGGTCTCTTCCACGCTATCTCTCAGAAACTCCCTGCTTTCACCGAATGGGAAACCCGAAGACATGGGCAGTTACTCAACAATAACATCGCCGTCTGTGATGCCATGACGGAAATGAGGGAACATGTCACCAAGCACGGTTAGTCGGAGTGATCCTTTGGAAATAGGCCTGACATGCTAATAATTCTCGTAGAAACATATCTCAAGACTCGACCAGACGCCAAGTTTGACAGGCGCGACTTCGACTGCTTGTCCAACAAGTTCTTGTCGAAGCTGGTCATCCGCGCAAATTAGTCTTCTTTCTTTGCAGATACCCTTCTAATACCCACTTTGCATATTCGCCTGTACAGACTGCAGCGATGCTGCCGATGGAGGGGCCCTTTTGTGGCCATTGCCCTAGATACCTTGTTTCCTTTGTATTCCCATTTTTCACACACATTTGGACCGGAAGCAAGCAAGCGAAACAGCGAGAGCATATCATTGTTTTTTTTCCCTCTGGAAATTTCCATTTATGACGGCATAGCGATGTTTACAGTCACTCTAACGACCCGTTTACGACACTTTGCCAGGAGCTTGTACGAAATGATCGATTCATCACGAGATCACGGACTTACGTTTCACGGGTTATGTTTTATCTTGCGGACCATTTTTTTTTTTTCAATGTGGCATGAAGCAGCTTGGAGGTGTGAACTCCTGTGCCTCGACAGGCAGTGCTTGCATGGGCACCCAGGAAGAAAGACGTTGGTGTATATCGGAAGAGACAAAAGCTAGACATAGATAAAAAATGTCAAAGTCAAGAATATCCAACAAAAGCAGTGCCAGGAGAATTGGGTGATCTCTGCATGTTTAGATCGGTTCCTTCTTGTGTGATGGCACTTGAGCCGAGCGACTCGGAGGAATTGGAGAGGCCGCAAAGAAGAAGCTTCCCTTCTAGGACTCATACTTGTGGAACTTGTCCAACGGCAGTATATGTATTTATGTACATTTTAGAGCAATAGTAAAGCAGGATGAGGTGTCAAAAGTAATCGCCCATTGGTAAAGGTCTGTGGAGGTAGAGGTAGAGGTCGAGGTCGAGGTCGAGGTGTAGAACAAAAAAGCGTGAAATATCGGCCTCAGGCATCTATTCCGGTATCTATTCCGGTAGCGGAGATGAGGATGAGGATGAGTCGGAAACCCGCAATCTCGCAATCGCCCTAGAAATGACGTAGGTGCCTTATCCAGGCGGGTATCTTATCAGCCGGAGAGTCCAACAAGGTGCAGTGCAATACGATGAGTGAGTGAGTGAGAGATAGAGGAAGGCGTGGCGAGGCGAGGCGAGGGCGAGATAATGCGACTGTTTTTTCACATTCACATTCACAAGGACAAGGCATGGTGGGAGGTGGCAGGCGGGAGGTGAGAGGCGAGACATGCGGCAGCTGACATAAAGAGGTCGAGCGGGGGGCAGGGGGGGATGTAGACTGGTGTGAGACTGGTGCTGGTGACAAGAGAGGACTGGGTCTGGGTGTCAGATCAGATGGGGCCTCGCGGGTATCGCAATGGGGGGTGCAGCAGAGAGGAGAGCAGAGAGGAGAGGAGAGGAGAGGAGAGGAGAGGAGAGGAGAGGAGACTATTAACTATTACATGTACATGAGAGTACTATATCTAAGTAGTATAGTATAGTACAGTATCGTGTAGTGTAGTGTATTCTTGCCATGATTCTTATCGCGGACGCTTGTTGCCCAGAGCTGCGCTGTTTGCGTGCGTGGCATGTGCCGTAGCCCGGGCCTGACAAACCACCACCACCAAAGAGAAAGAGGAGAAACCGGGACGGCGACGGCATATCTGCAGATGAGAAACAAAGACCCAATCGCCATATCAGGACTACCGGGAAAATATGGGTGAAAATTCAAAACAGTGAGAAATTCACACACACACATTTTCATCAGTGACAGTGCAGCGCTCTCTCTCCTTTCGCATTCGAGGTCGAGTCATCATTACATGATGTTACGGGCGTTGGAAGGTTCTGGCAGTAGCTGTATTCACTGCACTGCACTGCACTGCGCCTCCTCTTCCAGCCACAATCCACCTCCCCCACTAGCGTCGCGCTAGTCCGCCTACTTAAAGCGAGGACCTCCTCCCTCTCACCCTCCTCTCCTCTCCTCTCCTCTTCTCATCAACTCCACAACTCCTCTACACCTCTCAAGTCCACACACACGATCGCAGGATCTTCAAGCGACAACACAAAAGCACATCCCTAGCAGCATCAACATCTAATCACGATGCAGATCTTTGTCAAGACCCGTAAGTTCCCGACCTCCGCCGTTGCCTGGCGGCTCTGTCGCCACCCCACCTCAACCTGTCATCTAACATCCCTACAGTCACCGGAAAGACCATTACTCTTGAGGTCGAGTCCTCCGACACCATCGACAACGTTAAGAGCAAGATCCAAGACAAGGAAGGCATCCCGCCCGACCAGCAACGCTTGATTTTCGCCGGCAAGCAGCTCGAGGACGGCCGCACCCTGTCTGACTATAACATCCAGAAGGAGTCGACTCTCCACCTCGTTCTCCGTCTTCGTGGCGGTATGCAGATCTGTAAGTGTTCCACCATCTCTGGTCCATCTGTGTTGCAATACTAATACATTCACTAGTTGTCAAGACCTTGACTGGCAAGACCATCACCCTTGAGGTCGAGTCTTCTGATACTATCGACAATGTCAAGTCGAAGATCCAGGACAAGGAAGGCATTCCCCCGGACCAGCAACGTCTGATTTTTGCTGGTAAGCAACTTGAGGATGGACGTACTCTGTCCGACTATAATATCCAGAAGGAATCTACGCTCCACTTGGTTCTTCGTCTGCGTGGTGGAATGCAAATCTTCGTCAAGACCTTGACTGGCAAGACGATTACACTAGAGGTTGAGTCTTCAGATACCATTGACAACGTAAAATCGAAGATTCAAGATAAGGAGGGCATCCCACCTGATCAACAGCGACTCATCTTTGCCGGAAAGCAATTAGAAGATGGACGCACGCTTTCCGACTACAATATCCAAAAGGAGAGCACTCTTCACCTGGTCCTTCGTCTCCGTGGTGGTATGCAGATCTTCGTCAAGACTCTTACCGGCAAGACTATCACATTAGAAGTTGAGTCATCCGACACGATCGATAATGTGAAGTCCAAGATTCAAGACAAGGAGGGAATCCCACCGGACCAGCAGCGATTAATCTTCGCTGGTAAGCAATTAGAGGATGGTCGCACCCTTTCAGACTACAACATCCAAAAGGAGAGCACTCTCCACTTGGTCTTGCGTCTCCGTGGAGGTCAATAAATGGTCTGGAGATTGGTTTGGTTTGGTTCTTCTGCAACGGCGTTTTCGGGACACGACATATGGGTTCTCATGACACTGGGTACATAGCGGCCGGTGCATAGCATTTCCTGACATAGATCTGCTATCGAGTAGCGAATATAAATACTCGATTCAACATGCTACTGATGATATTCGTAAAATGTGAAATTGCCTCTTTTGAAAATGTGCATATTTTGGGTGCATCGTAACCATGTATGTAATCACTGCTATGCGAGGCTCCGTATGGCGCGCAAGGCTGTGAGCCTCTAGAAACCATACTCACTCTCTTCGCGTCCCACCTCCCGCCTGGATGGCCACCCTCTTTGGAGAAAGGCTGTTGCCACAAAGAACCAACTCGAATACGATATGAATGCTCTGCCCTCCAATTCTTAAGCAGCTTAGCTTACTGGCACTCTGCACGATAAGCCCACCGGTCCCATGATGCAGCAACTCCACGCCCGCCACTGAGCATGCCATCCTACTTCTACCACCTGAAATTCGAGCTATATCATTTACCCTCATCTGCCAAAACCAGCTCCCTAGGAAGAGAGATCTATATCCCGCCACCAGGTAGCGACATCTTCGATACGGCGGTTTGGCCTAATCACAGAGCTGTGGAGCTTGAGGCGCAACGGCGGCCAGGATCCAAGGACACTAGACACAACGAGAGGATAGAAGAAGACAGGGAAAGGGACAGAGGAGGTATTATTGATTGCGGGCCTGCGAGGGCCTCAAATCATAGTAGTTCCAGCTCTGAGGACTCCACTGTCCCAGCAGCAGCAGAGGCAGAGATCGTGGACCGGGACCGGGAGAGAGAGGTCGCGGTACCCGTGGCAGTAGCCCACAGGGATTTGGAGACTGTGGAACGAGATTGGAGGTTTGGAAGGGTGAGGATCGAGAGTCTTGACGTAGGTGCGGACGTGGAGATGGAGAGGAGTTCTAATGCTCAGAGGCCGGCGCATAATAGAGGGGAGAGCAGCTCTGCGGTACAGCAGCAGCAGCAACAGGATGGCATCAACGCTGGATTAACAGCTGGTGGCATCGGCCGTGTTACAAAAGCGAGGTATGAGAGTATCGAGGGGAAGAATACAGAGGTCGGATGGGGAATTGTACATCTTTATCGGGCTGGGAAGGAGACGCCCGGCCTGGTAGTGGGCATGGATATCTATTCTACCGGAGAGGAAGGGCAGAAGGGGGAGAATGAGTGTGGAGAGGATTGCACTACGCTGTGTATCCCTGCTGTACCGAGTTACTTCACGCCTAGAGATTTCCTAGGGTTTGTGGGCGAGAAGACGAGAGAGATGGTGAGCCATTTCAGGATGGTTATGACGGAGAGGACGAACAGGTATCTTGTCCTCATGAAATTCAGGGACGGTGATTATGCCAGGAAGTGGAAATCTGAGTGGGATGGGAAGGTATTTAATAGTATGGAGGTAAGACCTTTCTATGTATATCAGGTCTAGAAATGTGCTAACCTGTTCCCAAGCCCGAAACATGCCATGTAGCACTCATCAAGTCTATAACTTTCCAAGCACCTGCATCCTCTTCACCAAATACTAGCTTCCCAGAGCTGTCCCACGATCCTTTTACCCCGGCTTCGACATCTACTTTCCTTAAACCCTTCCCACCTCCCACTCCGAACCTCGTCGAACTCCCAACATGCCCAGTCTGCCTCGAACGAATGGACGACACAACCGGTCTTCTCACCATCCTCTGCCAGCACGTCTTCCACTGTGCCTGCCTCCAAAAGTGGCAGGGTTCAGGGTGTCCTGT
Source organism: Proliferodiscus dingleyae (assembly GCA_003988795.1). NCBI lineage: Eukaryota > Fungi > Ascomycota > Leotiomycetes > Helotiales > Lachnaceae > Proliferodiscus > Proliferodiscus dingleyae. The sequence continues at coordinate 284,889 of QYAK01000008.1, forward strand.
GTGTAGACACACCAACCCCTCACTCGCCCTCTCCTCCCAAAGCAACCCCAATACCTACCCCTATGACTCCACCAACCCTCCCTTTGGAAGCGGCGAAGCATCCCTCTGCAGCATCTGCGACTCCACCGATGACCTCTGGATCTGCCTCATCTGCGGCAACGTAGGCTGCGGCCGCTATAAAGGCGGCCACGCAAAGGAGCACTGGAAGGACTCAGCGCACAATTTCGCACTCGAAATAGAGACGCAGCACGTCTGGGATTACGCGGATGATGTGTGGGTGCATCGTCTCATCCGGGACAAAGGCGATGGCAAGGTCGTCGAGCTGCCCTCTTCTTCCTCGCGCACAACCACTACGACGCGGGGGGATTATCACGGTTATGGACAAGATGTCGACATGGTGCCGGCGGAGAAGCTGGAGCAGATTGGTATGGAGTATACGCACCTGCTGACCAGCCAGCTGGACTCACAGCGCGTGTACTTTGAAGAGCTGGTGGCGAAGGCGGTAGCAAAAGCTAGCGCTGCTTCCTCAGCTGCTGGCTCAGCCACTACTCACGCCGAAGAAGCAGTTGCTAGACTCAACGAGTTGGAGCTGGAGAACAAGAAGCTACGGGAGGAGATTGTGGTCGGGCTTGAGAGGGACCTGGCGAGGGAGAAGAAAAGAGCCGAGCGCTCTGCTGAGGTTGCGAGGGGCTTTGGGAAGAGTCTGACAGAGGAGAAGAAAGTCAGTGAAGGCCTGATGGAGCGAATTGGGCATGTGAATAAGGGTATGATGGAGATGAGTAACCAGCTCACTGCGGTCAAGGAGGAGAATGCGGAACTTAAGGAGACGAATCGGGATCTTCTGTTTTCAATTACGGGTCAGCAGAAACTGCAGGATATTGAGGGTCTTGAGGAAGGTGAGGTTGAAGGTGGGACCGTGAGCCTACCACCGGAGAAGCAGAAGGGCAAGGGGAAGGGGAAGAGGAAAGGTTGAATCATTTATCATGTAGGAAGGCTTAGTGCATTGGGCTGGCGTTCAAATTACCTGTAGGTCTTTTACAGTGCGTAGTGAAAAAGGCGTAGATCGGAATACCAGGATTGGATGGAAATGCGTTGAGACGACATCATTTGCTGGATCAATTCTGGGTGCTTGAAGATGTATCAAGCAGTCATAGTCCATTTTTCATCCTTCTTCGCAACTTTGTGACGCAGAGCTAAACAACTCAGTTATTACTGCAGCTCTAGCATATGTGTGAATTAATATCATCATTGCTGAGGACAACAAGGGTAGGTGCATAGCATTGCATAGTAGCCTATTCTAAGTTCTTTGCACGTGGAGATGGAAATCGGAACGTGCAAGTAACTAATTGATCCGTTTATTCCCTTCCCGATCCATGCAGAGGGCGACGCTCCGTATGTTGAGCCCAAACTGCAAGAGACAACCTCCAATCTCTGTCATAGATTGAAAGAGGGACATACTCAACTCAAGCAATACTCGTAGAAGTCCTAGTGGGAGTGCCTTTTCGTCTTCCGGTGCTTATCCATATCGGCCCGCCGGCCCATAAAGGAGAAGTACCATGTTGGCTGCTTGTGAGTGATACGACAGCCCAAGTTCCATTCGCGCAGAGTATCATGGCACCAATAGTCTTCATCAACATCGCCGGTCTTCGTCAAATTCATGCAATCCAGACACAGCCCTTGAAAATCATTCATAACATCGGAGCGTACCTTGTCAACGGCCGCTCTATTGAGTCTGGACACGCAATTGAAACATGCATTGTCTGGAACTTTGCAATTGAAATTCCGGAAACCAGTACTATCGAAGACGTCCTGTACTGACTTTTTGTGACAGTCCTCCAACGGCCAGACGCCAGTCTTACTGAGAGCATCACAATAGGCGAAGAGCGACTTGTCTCTGCACTCACAGTGAGATCTCAAGAATCCTTCGATGGGGCTGAAGAGACCACTGAACAATTTGGCTCTGAGACTACCACGAGCACCATTCAGACCTCCTGTTGCACCGTTCAGTAGACATTCTCGATTGGGGGGGGGAGGGGGATGCGGTTGAGACTCACCGAGAGCATTGACATGAAAGTGAATCCAATGGTAGTCGGTGGGGTTGTTCTCCTTGACGTGACTAGCCATCTCATAAGCTAATCGTCTGGTGATGGTAGCAAAGCCCTGGGCATGGTTGAACACGTAGCACGGATACAAGAGACCACGTAGATCATCGTGATCTAGCTTGTTTGGAGCCATCTGCTTGAGACATTCCACGAACCAACTCTCGAGCTCCGAGAAATCGGATTCGGTCACTGACGCACATTGAACGAAGCCACCATAGTGAATGACCTGCCAGATGGCTTTGATGGAGGGCTTGTAGAAATCGTCAGGAAGCTTCTTGGTGTCGTGAAACACATAGAACCATAGTGCTGCAGAGGCAGGATGCTCGTTCTCGAGATCAATGACGTCTTGAGATCCCACGGACCAGTTCTTGGAGAGCATGCTCTTGAAATATGGCGAGTTCCCTGACATGACCTCTCGAGAGACCTTCATCTCAGCAATGATCTGACCTTTCATGGGCTTTCCGTCCTTTGTGGCTATGAAATGTTGGTCTCCAACGTTGTTGGTGGTGTACAGCCTCAATGTAAGGTCTCCGTCAGGATCAATGATGAAGCTTTGAAAGCCCTGATGGTGTTAGTGCTGCACAGTCAAGAGAGAATAATGCAATTGCATGACTGACTGGAGTTTGTGCCATTTTGCAGAAGATAATGACAGAGATATTTTTGGCAAGGTTTCAGGACTTGAGGTTGTCAGGGTTTGAGATGAGGAAGATAGATAGTTCAAGGGAATTTATCTAGCAAACTAGCTAGCTTCGAGAACGGTGAATTTGCTTGCTTGAAATTGAATCAAGGTATTACTTCTCTGAAATCGGCTGGCAGATCTTAGTAGCAGAGGTTGAGTATATCATACATAGATCTCGGATAACTCACAAATATAGGGCAAATGATCTAAGAACTGGTGTGGATGACCCTAACTACCTAGAGAAACTCGAAGGAAATGACGCGGTTTGGTTGTATAATGTTTCCAGCTTGTCGCCACGGGTCCCAACCAGGTTTAGAAGAGGTCCCAATGTTTGGTTTATGCTCAGCAGTGAAGAAGCACAGCTAACGAAACAACAATGCCAGAAGCCAAGGATCACCTACTCTATTATTATAACAGTATGTACGTAATATTATAATTTACTTACACCTTCTCAGGATTCCTGACCCCCAAGATATCCTCCCACTCCTTTCTCAATTCCTCCATCTGAGTCCAACATTTGATTCCTAGCACCTCAAAGTCCTCCCTGGCCTCTTTCGTCAAATCAACAGCATCTCTCCTTCTTCCCTTTCTCCTTTCGCCTGTTTTGCCATCCTCAATAGTGCCGTCCCATCCCCAACCAACAACTTCCGTTTTCATCACTCTTTCGTTGCCGCTTATGTCAGTGGCAGATCCCCATTTCGCTTTTTTAGCCCCATGGCTTTCCTTTTCTTCTAGATCTTCGTTGTTTGTGAGGGTTAGCCAGACGGGAGCAACAGCCGCTTTGTACGGCTCGGTTGGATGCCAGGAACTCCCTATCCACCGTGCAAATAAAAAGACAAACTTGTAGATGAATACTAATATAGCAGGCAAAGGCAAAATTTCAGAGACGAAAATACCGGGATGTGACAAATACATTTTTGGCTTCGAGGGAGGCAGCTTATCGTTACTGTCTTGATTCAAATGTGCCTTAGCTACTGTAGTTGTGTTTGAACTGTCGAAAAAAGACGCCGCAATACGTTGAGTAGATGGTAGATTGGAAGTCAGGGTCAAGGCATCAAGGAGCCTCTTTCCATCTTCATAAGGTGCATGTGATTTGAGACCCTGTATATCATCGACTGTGAAATCTGATAAGTCCGCTTCCACACTAGAGACCCAAATGATTTTGCCGCCGTGAGAAGAAGAGGGTGAAGCAGGCTGTGAGAGGAGTGGCATCAACTCATGAGCAAGGATGTAGTGACCAAACACATTTGAACAAAAGACAGCACCCAGAGGTGGCTCCTCCGGTTTTGCTTGGTTGGACAGCAAGGGCTGCGTACTATCTTCCGACGCTCTTTGAGAATCATAAGACGCTTGGGGGCGAACCACCGCTCCGACGTCCGCCAGCTTAAATTTTGGCCATGTCACGGCTTCAACTGTGTCCAGCAATACATCTCGAACTGCCTTGAACCAGTTAAGACCAGTCCATCCACCGACACCGGCACTCAATATGACGGCATCTAGTCGTGGTATACGTAGACCGCTCAGTCCCCAGCCCCAAGACCTTTGTGCACCGATAGATCCAGGAGTTTGACTCAATGCCCAGCGGTCCTGCTTGATATTCTCTGAATAGCTTGCTGTTCCTGGGGATCCATGGGGGAGCTTCAACCCGTCCATTGTAGTGGCATCGGGGCTGCCAACAGTACCATTGACAAGTCTATCAGCCAAAGCATATACACTTCGAAGATCGCAGAGATCAACTTCGACTCCTAAGAAGTGTACTCTGCTTACCATGTCCTCCCATCTGTATTCGGTTCCTCGTTCCTTCGCTTTTGCACGAAGCTCATTTGCAAAGCCAGAGTGATCGACAAGTGTCCTGAGATGAGCTCGAAGGCGGGTAATTGTAAAGCGTGTCTTGAGTGGGGAGCGGGTGCAGAGAATTAGGACAAGATGTTTATTGGGAGGAGTGGCAGGGGAGGTGAGGAATTCGTCAACGAGTCGAGCCGCAATTGCATGACCCAGACCACTTATGAGATGTTAGCTTTCTTCATGGCAGATATACAAAACCAGATTCAAGATCCGGCAGGATGCGGAGGAACTGCAGAATAAATGAAGAAACAGAAAGAAAACTTGAAAGTTAAAGCAAAATAGAGTGGTGTACCTATTGACGCCAGTGACGAGAACAAAGAGCTGGCTGTCGCTCGTCTCCCATGGCGGCAGTCCCATCTGATATAGTCCGACGCCTGAAAGATCAGAGGAGATGAATTGAAGAGGCTGGTGAGGCTCAATTGGTGAGGCAATGCGGTATGCAGTTTGTTGAATGATGTCGCGTCGCTATAATACCTTGCAAGTTTCGGCTCGCCTACAGTAAGCCAGAGCCGGGGTTTGCATAATGATAAAATGTGGGGTACAGTAGAGTAGCTCTAGGGTTACAGTGCAGGCAGGTACTTTAACCGTCAAGACTCCCAGGCCAGGTTCTCTGCCGCAGAATGCCTCGCTGGGCCTCTTGAGCTCCTTGAGGCTTGGGGATTATAACAGATCGATCCTGAGCAAGCACTTCCTGCAACAGTGCACATGTATAGTGGCTGCGGGTGTAAATAAACAACAACGGCATGGATTGCTGAGACAACGCCTTCCACTCGTCCCGTGTGACCTGAAGGATCATATACCAGGGTCAAACTTTAGACCATTAAGATGGCAATACGGTTGCATGCTGTGTCTTTCATTTCTCCAGTGTTGACGTATGGTTCTAACCAATGCTTGCGAAGTGTATCTTTCCTCAAGCTCTCCATGTCCATCTCCTTTTCTCAGTCGCATCCCAAAACCTCACTCCAATCACACATAGTGCAGCTCCGCTCAGAAGCGCTGCATCGAATAAGACAACATTCCTGTAATTTGATAGCCTACTTTCGCCCAATATCTTGCCTCCAACGGGACTACCGAATATCTGGCCTAGGCCGCGGATGAAATAGATGAAGCCATTTACACTAGCATAAGCTTGTAGTCCGAAGACTTCAGCAATCGTCTGGAAATGTCAGCACGAAAGTGTACCTCTTCCAATGATATTACGAGCACCTACCGTTGGAAACAAAGCATTATAACCACCACCGGCCATACCATAAAATACAACAAATAGTATCCACAAACCCTTATTCCCCCCAGAGCTCGTACTCCCCAACCAAAATCCCGACACAGCAATTACACATAGCAGTACTGTTAAAATCAATGTGTTCTGTCTCCCGCATCTGTCTCCAGCATACCCAGTCATAACCCGACTCACAGAATTGACCCCGTTAGAGACAGCCAGCAACGTAGCCCCGAACCCAGACGTGTACCCCAGCGCCACCGAGTACTCGACCAAGAACGTTAGCGGTAGCCCATTTCCGCTAGCTTGCAGGAAACCAGCACACACGCTGAGTATAAAGGCGGGCTTTGTAGCTAACTTGAGGTTAATATGGGTGGGCCGGCGGCCCACAAAACGAGACGGAGAAGCAGTGATGGCTATCGGGAGCGAAATGAGTAGATTGAGGAGAGCCAGTGTGCGTAGAGTCCAGCGGGGTCCTATGGCGGTAAGCAGGGCGCGGATGAGAGGTGAGAAGATGAGGCCTCCAATGCCCGCCCCGGAGAGGATGAAGCCCATTGCGGCCCCTCTGTGAGTGGTGAAGTATTCTGGGGCATAGCTTAGGACGGGAAAGTAGAGACAGGAAGAGCCTATGCCATATAAGAGGCCTTGAGTCAAGAGGAGGTGCCAGACCTAGGAACACAGTCAGCCAGTCTCTCCCGGGACTCGGGTGTTCCTGCTTCAGAATCTGACCTTTGTTCCCAAACTTGCAAGACCAAACCCTAAACTCATGAACATTACTCCTATTACACTGGTGCTTCTTATTCCCTTAGGACCTAGCCGAGCTATGATGGGATTGACGAAGATGCTTCCTCCCCACGTGAGACCTGCCCCAAGAGTTCCGACAAATGCAACGAAAGCACTGTCATTTCTTGTACCTTTCGGAAGCATAGTTTGAGTTGGCGAAATATAATAACTTTGGAACACACCGTAAGACTGATTGAAGCCAATCGTGATGCATATCGTCAAAAACGCCGAAATCAAGACCAATATTTGCCGTTGTTTGGTTGTTGGGCGCAGCTCCGTGGTCACATTAGATGGGCCCTCGAGGGTGGAAGCGCGGTTCTCTCCAGGAGGGTTATTGTCGGAGGACACTTGAACATGCCTCAAGGGAATAGTGGATGGCGCTGACGACATGATTGTAGTTGATGTCAATTTTTGAAGGCGCCTTTACTATTCAACATTGTGACTCTACAAGAATTCATGTAATATAACGAGGGTAGATGTCGGGGTGTCTATCCGACTATTCCCGTTGCGCCTTACCCTCGGGCTTGAAAAAGTGGCACCGCACCTTCCTTTACGAGTTTTTAGCTACATGTCTTCTGGAGCTAAAGTATTCGGCTTGCCGAGGACATGGAGGTGATAGACGAGGACGAGGCTACTGCCCTGACTCGAGAATTAAGCTTACAGTACTGCTTCTAAGTGTTGGCTTAAGATATGGTTGTCGAGGCAGCCTCAGAGTAGCGGGAACTTGAAAGAGGTCGAGTCAAAACCAACTTCCCTGGGCTTATTCAAAGCTTTTCATATATGTACATTGACATAGCATAGTCTTGACCCATTCACTGACGCCTACCCCTTGACCTTCAGAATACAAGATGGTGGCAACGCTGGCCAGCCAATTCAACCAAAAATCACGAGCCAGCTTCTCGAATCTATATGTACCGACCTTACCTTCGGAAAGCAGATGACACATCTGCTCTGTTCCATTCCGCAATCACGTCTCCATCATACACATCCCTGCTAATCGTCAAGATCCTGTCCTCGACCTTCTCATAGTACTTCTCGCAATTCTGTAGCACCTTTGCGACTAGCCCACGGCTAAGACCTGGGTCATCAGCATCGCCAAAGTGCTTCTCGACTCGTTTCTTCAGAGTCTCAATGCCCTTCTTGATCTCCTTGGAATCGTAACCCGCAAGAATCTTCTTGAATGTTGATTTCGAGTGGCTTGGCATACCCGAGATCTGTGACATAGACTCCCCTGGCTGTCGAGAGAGCATCAGACTTTCTATGCTCTCTAGGAAATCCAGAAGTTTACCTAATGGTCTCCGAAGCACTGCATCAAGATAGAGTGACATGTGCTCAGTCATTTCCTGTGTCGCATTTTCCTTCCACTCTTCAAGCACAGCATTGTTACGTGTATCCACCTCTTCTAGGTAATGATTCATGTTCTCAATAAGTAGAATCTGGTAGTTGAGCGCTTCTTTGTCTTCAGGGTCAGCGCCGGCGGTCTGGGCGCTGGGATTTTCTCTCGCAATGACCTTAAGAGACTCGAACATCGCTTTATTAATTCGAATGTAAGCGTTATTGACGGTCTGACGGATCTCAAGGTCTGCTGAAGCCAAGATGGTCTCGAGGCTTAGTGAAAAGGAAGGAAAGATGCGGATGAATCCAATGACTCCTTTGCGTTTCTTGATTTTGACCTTGGTATCTTCAATTGCACGAATCTGCTCATCTAGAAACTTGGCGAACAGGCCAACCAGCCGAGAGTGAAGTTTCTGGAAAGTTCGAGAGAGGTATTCCTGGCTGGACTCCTCGAATTCTACGAGCTTTCGCTCGATGGCAGTGATGACACCTACTCCTTGCCTAGATCGTTTTAGCAGATTACAAAAAGATATCGAGGTTGAGCAATACATACAGTGGATCTGCCTGAATTGACCAGTCTACAAGAGCTTGCATGTCGTTGAAGAAGAACGAAAAAATTTCCTCCATGGATTGAAATACAACTTTTGCGAGATCTCTGTTAGGGTCCATGACCCTGGGGCGCCTCAAATCGCCACCTATCCGCCTATCCGGTGGTGCAGCTACCACCAAGTCTGGAAAGTCGTGCTGCTCAAGCGAAGTAACGTGGAAGAATTCGACGATGAAATTCTGCTCCATGCTCATTATCGGGATCATTTCGTCAAGGGCGCCTGCGAAAACTTCGTAGGGCTGAAGGCGACCGTCGGATGACTTGTCGATGTTAGTCTTGCTGCTGTTGTCGCCAATTGGAGAGCGTAAACTCTTGGCTAAAGTCTGGCTCCTTTTTACAGTCAATTTTCGAGCCGTTGTTGCAATGCCTTCGGTTTGTTTTTCAATCTGCGACGTGAACAGAATATCGCCCTCATCACCAGTAGGTTTTCTAGCAACACGCTTCCAAGAGAAGACTGCATCTCGGAACTCATCTTGATACAATGGTCTGCTAACCATCTCATAGGTCTTGATGAAATCCTCCCACTCAGGCCTATCGACCTCCCGAGAAAAGAGCATGAGAGGACTGTATCTCCAGAGCACGTTCCGAGACAAATCATGATTTCGAGGGTCGAGTTTTGTTTTGCCTGCAACCCTGGTGATGCTGTTTCCCTTTTCTCTTTCTAGTGCTTTCCTGGTCTCATCGATAGCAGCAGCAAATTTGACCTCCAGGAACGGCTTAAGCCGGCGAAGAAACATTGCTATTTCGCTACCATAGACATCTTTCTTTTCTTGGAGAACGCGCATGCTTCCAATCTCACTGTTATCGTATCCATTTTGCTTTCCGGAAGTTAGACCCCCATCTTCACTAGGTCTAGGCCCGATACTAATAGTTGACATTGCCTTGAACAATATGACTAGAGAAGTCTCTATTGACTCAATACCACGTGTGGACTCCAAGGACGCCTCGCGCAAGCTTTGAAGTTGCTCCGAGGAGATCGAAATAGTGTCCAAAAGAGACTTTAGTTCCGTATAGAGGAGCTTCTGGTTCGCAGCTTGGACTTGTAGACCTTGAGATTGCGCTTCAATGTAGGCAATATCTTCATTCAGAGTCTGAAGAGGTCAGTTTTCAAAGTCATCAGACATAGGAGAAAACAATGACTTACGCTGAGTTCAACATTGTATAATGTTAACAAACCATCCAGTTCATCGCATTCTTCGATCGTCTTATCGAGTCCTTTCATGACGGCCGCAACTCTTTCATCTTCTTCATCTATCCTGCTCATCCAGCCTCCTGCTTGAGCCTTGTTGAGCCCCCGTTCGATCTCCTCTTGCATATGATCAATGTTTTTGGTTCTAATACCTTCTCCGACCCATCCAAACTGTTCCCAGAGATCGACAAATTCGGTGCCTCGGCCACTAAGAATGCCAGGATCTATACCTAAAGACGCAAGCTCCTTCTGCATGGATTCTGAAGGCGGTTTGGGTCGTCGGATTTCGCGTGGCTTCGATTTGTCGATTGAAACACCTTCCTTGGTCTGTTGCACAGGCTCTTCAACGCTATTGGGTCGAGCAGACGGTGGAACTGTGATTTTGACTTCTGGGATAATTTCAGCTGGTTTCCGTGCTGATGATTTTTCTGAAGGTACAGGTGGAGTAGGCACTGGACTAGGCGTATTTGGAGGAGCGTCGTTACTCAAGCCACGAACAAGAGGGGCAGGTACAACCCCAGTGATCCCATCAGGGCCGTTGGATGATGATTTGGCAGCCATCTCACGGAGCCGCTCAGCAGCACCACCAACACGAGGCTTGAAGGAATTCGCAGTTTTTGCAGCTTTCAGGAATGAATTTGCAATGTCACCCTTAGATTTCTTTTTGATCATAGGACCGAGGCCGGGCCGTATCTCTTTTTCTGGTGTATCGGGTACTGATATAGTCGGTGGCACGACCGGGGGGTCTACTTGGGTTGCAATGGGTGTGGCGGAAGAACTGTTCACACTTTCGCTCGTGATGGTACTGTCCGCAAGGTTGCGTGGCTGATTTGCTATTTTGGCTTCGTTTGATTCAGCTGGATAAGATTTTGGCAAGTTATCGTTTGTGAGTGAAGGCCGTGTCCTTCCATTAGCCCGCGGCGGTGGTCGTCCATCGTCTCTTCGCATGCCAGGACTGACTAGTGGCGCAGGTATAATATCATCATTTAGATTCTGACCGCGTTGTAGGGTGGAGTTGTCAATGTTTGGAACTGGAGGTCTGCGTCTCTCAGGTGGTAAGGCTAAGGGGGCAGGAACGGGCGGAATGTCGTTTGTTGTATCTTTAGTTGCTGTGATGCTTGAGTCGGGAGTCATCGAACGTTGTGAGGCAGGTGTCAGAGTGCGGTCCGGCAATCTGCCAGGAGTACCGGGCGTACCGTTGGGCGTACCTCGAGAGTGAGGACGCAAACTGGAATTATCATCGCCTCTACTGAGCGAATCCTGACTCTGGTTGGAGTTTGCTAGTCTCCTCAAACTTGGTTGGGTTGGTATAACGCCAGATCCCGCGGAGTCCATGCTCCCGTTCGGAGAAATGTCACGACGGGGGCGCATTTGAGGCCGTGATGTTTGAGAGGTGAAGGACGAAGTTCCACCAGGAGGTGTGGGCATTGGGGGACGTTGAACAGCATCACGACTAGCTTGGGGCCGCAGGACTGGCTCCTGTGACGGTTCGCGCCTTGGTGGACGATTCTGACCCTGTCCAAATGATGGCCGCGGTGGTGGTGTCGCTCCACCTCCCGGCTGCAGAGAAGGTGGAGGAGGCCTTGCAGCAGCGGAAACACCAAGCAATTGCTCTCGTTCCCTTGGCTCAAATCCGATGAGCTCCGGAGTTCTCCCCCCTGTATACTTGGTGAAAATCTTCACAAGTGATGCTATGAAGAATTGCTTTTCTTTCGCAGTGTTGGCTTGCCAATAATAAGGCTTGCCCAAAGATACAATAAATCCAATCCCTCCTGCCCACTGCTTTTGCTGCTCCTCCTCCAGTGTAGCAGAAACGGCGCTACTGAAAGATTTGATAGCCGTCAACTCATCAAGCGGCCACGATTTGCCTATCGAAAAGGTTCCATTGGCATTTTCCCTCGCTTTGTGCATGCGCACCCGTCCTGACTTGCGCACAGCGACAATAATGAGGCGGGGCTTTTTGTTATTAGGATTCGCAGTTGGAGGTGGCGGCGAGGAAGGGTACTGGGCATCTTCGACAATCCTTATGTGAGTGATATACGATTCCGCTACTATACGAGAGGTGTCAGTGCTGGTCTAGTACGTCGAGTCGCAACTTCTCGATGGACATACAAGAGCCATCGTCTTCCTTCTTGGCAAAGCAGCTCTCAATGATCCGCCGCTTCTCATCCTCAAATCGCTCAGCCCTAGACATTCCATTGCTGCCGTTGACCCCGCCAGATCCATTCGCAGATGAACCCTCCATTTGGCGGAGCCAATTTCGTGTCGGCGAGTTGCGGACAGCTTGGGTTCAATCATCTAAGTATACGTGCGATATGAATCCGTGCCTTGATATCGATCCAGATACATTGTTGTACCTCATCCGGGAGGGGAGGGTTCGAATCTGACGGACTGGCGTCGAGTACCGGCGGGATCTCAGAGTTCTGAGGTTGTCGTTACGTTCATCATGAAGCATCCTTGCCCATAGCACAGCACAAGGTTTTAGCGCGGCGGCCCGAACGCATACGTCGCATTTCAAGGAGCCACGCTAGGCCCCACTTTTACTCGAGTTCAATGCCATCCAGCAGATCCGAGTACAAGTCTCGTACGCCACCATCAGAAACGCGGCTTCCACTGAATCCTTCATAAAGCTCTTTGCTCATAGATGAAATGTTTTGTAGATCTTACTGAATTATGGTGAAGAGGTCGGCTGGTTGTAATCAACAATAGAAAGAATTCGCAGGACAAATATAGTAGACACAGCTCTTTCTGACGTGTAAGATTTCCCTCCTCGCAAGATCTTCAATCCAGCTCTGACCTTTCGTGATGTCTCATAGACTTAGTTACTTGCATTTGCGGGTTACTTTAGAGACAAGTCCTCTCTTCTACCTAGTAGTCGATGAGCTCGAATCAGTCCAAATAACGTGCCGAAATATTTACATAGCTTTATCGGATACAAGAGAGGGGTTTGAGATATTGTAGTATTCTCAATCAACTATTGATAATTAAAGGCTCGGCGAAGCTCAGAGATCTCTTGGTCTCGTATGTATCCAAGTCACTTCATCTCTGAGCACAGTCTCGATTAGGCCTAGCGGCTTCCACAAATTAAACCCCTGCTCGCCCGGCCGAACTTTTCCTGCGATAAGGAAAAAAAAAGTCACGGATCTCTCGTCATACAGAGCATCTGTAACTTCAACATCTGCCTCAGCATGGCGGGAAATCCGAACATGCAGAAGCTGGGGAAGCGGAAGAATGCGCCTTCGAAGAAGCAGGCAGATTGGCTTTTTCCCTCCACCGAGAAGCAGCCTTCACCAGCGTCCTCGAAATCCCAAACTTCCTATCAGCCTACCAAAAAGGCGGAGAAGAAACTAGCAAAGACGTTGCTCAAGCGTCGAGCAGCTGAAGCGTCCTCTAAAGATCAACTTCCCTCGCAATTACTTTACCTTATTGGTGAATTTCTTTCAGACAACAAGTTTACTAGCACGACCCAAGCCTTCCAAATTGAACGTAATTCGCACGTTTTCACTACTGAGGATACCCACAGTGTACCTTCTCTCCTCACAATCTACCATGAATGGCTTACGTTGAAGGGACAAAGTGCGGTTCCTGGCGAGAAGGTGAATATCGAAGAGAATGACCAGTCAATCCGGAAATCGAAAGATAGCAAGCAATCAAAGGCAGGGAACAAGGCCAAAGTCCTGGACACAAAAAGCGACAGTAGCAGTGAAAGTACCAGCGATGTGGAAATGACCGATGCGCCACCAAGAAAGACGGCTGCTGGACGATCGCCTTCCGAGTCTTCCAGTACCTCTGATAGTGATACATCTGATGAAGAAGAAACGCCAGCTGTCGTTAAGACACTATCATCAAACGCTGGAGCTGCTGGCCGGAAGCGTAAAGCAGCCTCGTCAAGCGATGAGTCGTCCTCTTCAGAATCTGACTCCAGCTCCGATAGTGAGGCGCCTAAAGCGAAGAAGGTGAAGACCAGGACAAGCTCTTCATCCTCCAGTGAGTCTTCGGATTCCTCCTCGGACTCTGACTCATCTGCAGATGAGTCCGTTGCGGAGAAGAAGATTGTTACTAGGGCGTCAACAAGTAGTTCCTCCGGTTCGGACTCTAGTTCCGACGATGAAGACGAAGCTATGATCCCGAAGAAAGTCAAGATATCGAGTCAAGAGAGCACATCGTCTTCCGAATCCGACGCCGAAAGTGACTCCAACTCTTCTACAAACTCAATCGCACAAATGATACCACTACCGGACTCTGAATCGTCAGAAGAGAGTTCGGAATCTGATAGCGACTCATCATCCAGCAAAAAGGCGACCACGACCTCTGAGAGCAGTGCCACGCTTTCTGACGGTGTTAAACAGTCTGCACCTACGTCCGACATCTCTTCTGATTCCACTTCTGGTTCGTCCAGTGGCTCGGTGAGAAATGCCAAATCTGCCAAGGTTTCTAAAACCGTATCTATAACACAAAAGCTCTCGCCACCGCTGCCCCCAGACCCAACTGTGAAAAAACCCTTCAGAAAGACCGGCGTTCCATTCTCCCGAATTCCAAAGGATGTCAGGGTCGATGAGCGCTTAGCGAGCAATGCATATGTTCCTTACGATTACGCCCAGAAGGCGCACGAGGATCTCATTGTCACGAGGGGCAAGGGTTTTACAAAGGAGAAGAACAAGAAGAAGAGAGGTAGCTATAGGGGAGGCTTTATTGACATTGAAGGAAAGAAGGGCATTAAATTTGATGATTAGGCGTTCAAAATTGGATAGAGGTGACAAACTGATTTCTAGGGACGTTAAAATATGCAGCAACGGTGTTACAGGTTCATGGGAAATGATATACTTCATAGAAAACCGTTGAGCAATGCACACTTATGATACTTCTGCTGCGCTTACTGTGAGCATTGTAGCAAAAAATCCCAGCACAATTCCTCAGATGAGGAATTACGCAAAGAAATCTCCATGGGCAGATCAAAAGGCGAATTTCCTCGAAGGGACCATTGCTCATTATGTCTTCTTCTGCCAAAATACGACGTTAGCGAGGGGCAAGTCTGGTAAATCCGCCCCCTTTTAAAGTGCATAGCCACAACCGAGAGGAAACCTCGTGTTGCAGGCACGTTTGAGAGACAAGGCAAGGCGGCCGCAAACTCAATCCAGAAGCTCAAAAACGTGCAGTTGCCTTGAGATACCCGCTCACGGGGCTTTCTAACATGAAGTGTCGTTGGTCTTATCTCGCAGCGACCTTCGAATTGACGTAAAAGGTAGCTCTGCCCCTGGTACAGTACAGCCTCGTGGCCGGGCCAAATTCTCGTTTACAACAGCATCGTGAGAGTAAAGATTAGGCGACTCGTGAGTCTTTTCCTAGTGGAACAACGAGGCAGTATCTACCTAGGTACCTCGAGACCATATCTGCTAAGGTATGATGAGGATTGGGTTAGCAGAATTGTAAGACCTTGTGTCCTGTGTTCGCGGCCGTATGGCCACGAGATCCGCTGAGCGACTACTCCAGTGGCAGGTGGGCACGTGATGGCTCATCTCACTTACAGAGCACATCTCAACACCCACTCTGCTGTAGACGACGTTTGCATGAAGATGATGTAAAAGCACATTGTTATTGTTATTGTTATTGTGATTGTGATTGTTCACAGGAGCTTGCCTTGCTATTGCCCAAGATCTGAAAAGTCGGGGGGCTGGCCGTGGCGTTGGTGTAGCCAATCAGAGGCCGAGCGCAAGTGGCTTAGACCACTAGGATTGTGTGGTCTGGTATGGCAAGGCAGGGCTGGACAAGGCAGGGTCAGCCTCCATTATCTGGGAGGCACGAGAGCAGCAGACCTAGCCTTCGTCCATTTTGACTCTCACCGGACTGCTCGCCCCCAGACATGAGAGCCAGGTACCTCGCGAAGCACGCAGAACTTGTACAGAGGCCCTTTCGCAAGCGCGGACATCGCTGTGACCCTAGAGAGGGCTGAATGGAATGGGCGTTCTCTGCTCAACCGTTGATAAAGACGGTGAAGAGACATTTGAGGGCAAGGCTCCATCTCTTGTCCCACCTCGAGCGATGCGACGACTTCAAAAGATGCCTCAATTTGGAAGGCCTAATACAAGATCGCAACAAAATTGGCGCGCAGCCGTCACCAACAGAGAACTTGTTGATGAGGAGGCTTACACCAAGGCCCTGGGCGAGCTTCAGCTAGCAGAAAAGAATAGGGCCTTTGATGCTGAAGTGGTCGCTCGGGCATCAAAGATCGAGAGGGAGGCCGATGCTCTAGTCAAGAAGATCAGGGTTCTTGATCGCAATAATATCTATGGGAAATCACATGACGATCAAGGCCGCAAGAGAAGTGAAGGAGAACATTTCCTAGGGAATGTTGAGCTCATCGACAGAACGGATCTGATGAATGTTGCGAGACATATGCCCAAGGGCGCGCATCTTCATGTCCACTTCAACTCCTGCCTACCAGCGGGCTTTCTAATCAGACAAGCGAGAGACGTCGACGCTATGTACATCCGGAGCACGTTACCTTTGACAAATTTGAGGAACATACATGCGTCAAGAATCTCTTTCATGGTTCTGACGCCCCATGAAGCAACCCATGTCAAAGATGCGGCTGGAAATGAGAATTATGTACCGTTAGGGAATGTTTGGGATGAGGGCTATACTTGTAACACATGGATGCCATACAAAAAATTCCAACGGCTCTTTAATTTCCGAGACGATCATGGACAGGTGTTGAGGGGTACAAAAGGAGCCGAGATTTGGTTAGAGAGAAAGATGGTGATTTCAGAAGAAGAGGCACATGGTGTACATCAGACAGGTCACGGGTGAGTCCTGTCCTATATGCTGCTGCTGCCATACTGAACATTATTTCCAGGATTTGGGACCGATTCAATCATAGGACTCAAATGATGAAGGGACTCTTTGCATACGAATCAGCATTCCGAAAATATACCTCCGAGTGCATTAAGGACTTCGTTAGAGACAATATCCAATATGCCGAGATCCGTCCTAACTTTATGAGCACAAATTCTCTTAAAACCGACGATGGAACAGGATCTATTGGGAACGAAGGGATCATGAGAATCATAGACCAGGAACTTCGGACTACCATGGCCGAGCTGCAGAAACAGGGAGAGTATTTTGGCGGCATGAAAGTAATTTACTGTACGCCACGATCGTTCGAGAAGCCCCAGGTCCAGACGGCGTTGGACGAGTGTATAGATCTGAAGAAAAAGTATAGTAATTTACTGTGTGGTAAGTCGGCGCAACATAGCCACTGGGTCAGTGACCTGACAAGTATTTAGGCTTTGATCTTGTCGGCCATGAAGAGATGGGCCACGAGCTTCGTCACTTTGTTCCAGAGTTTCTCAGCTTCAGGAGAAGGTGCAAAGAAGAAAGCCTCAACATTCCATTCCTTTTTCACTGCGGCGAGACTTTGGAAAATGGCACGAGCGTAGACGGCAATCTCTTCGATGCTGTACTTTTGGATGCTAAGCGGATTGGCCATGGGTACGCAATTGCAACACATCCGCTCCTCATGGACATATTCAAGGAGAAGAACATTGCAATCGAATCTTGCCCTATATCAAACGAAGTATTAGGCCTTACACCAATTGCTGCAGGACACCATCTCCCAATTCTGTTGGCAAATGATGTTCCTTGCACTATCAATAGTGACAATGCCACATTCTATAAGTAAGGAGCATGCTACGTCCAGTTGTATATCTCGGACTAACATAATCAGATCATCATTATCCCATGATTTCTACCAGGCCATGATAGGCTCAGAATCTATGACGCTGCTGGGTTGGAAACAGCTTGCGAAATGGAGCCTTGAGCACAGCTGTATGGATCAGAGTCATTTAGCGAGTGTGACCGAGGAGTGGACGAAGAGGTGGCAGAAATTCTGCGAGTGGATCGTCAACGAGTACGGCGAAAAGTTACGAGACTGGGAGCCAGAGTTAGACGGTCACTGAGCACTACCTTGCTCTGCATACAATTCATACGAGGAGCCCCTTGCAAACCTCCCTGACTGTTCTGCTTTACTTTAAAGGCGTATCCACAGCTAGTCTATGCGACTATCTAGAAGCTATTGGAGATACACCAGGGTAGGGCTTTCCATGAGCATGTAATCAGTCGGAGAGGCTGAGGGTGTCGGTTGGGCGTTCGGTGACAAAATTCGGTGGCTATTTCTGGACGGAGCATCGGATGGAATGGGCATAAGATCTCTAAATACCCACGATTGGAATGAATGTTTGGATAGATGCGTTGGGTAGGTGGCGCAGGGGTCATTTCGTGGACAAAGTATTTAGTTCAAAAAGCCTACCCAGCCTCGCTTTCGGCATAACAAAGTCCTGCGCTGAATTGAAGAGATAGTTCGGTTGAAGGAGCTGGTAGCAAGTTGTTTTGCTCAAAGACTTATGTTGCCAATCCATGTCTCAGTGAGTTATCAGCTGGTCTTGGTAGCTGTGAGTTCCCACATAAAAGCCACAATACAAGCTTCAAGCGGCTCATTCCTTCCCCTGCAAGAATCCGGATCTGACGTTGCATCCGCACGGAGATATATCAACCATCTCTCACGAACTCGATCCTTACATTTGATCCACAACGTTGACTACAACCTTTTTGAACAAAGAGCTTGTAATACAAACATGCATTTTCTGCTTCATCGAGCCGCGGAGACAATGTCTCTTGCAGATCGGGGGCTAAATCTGACTGCGGCTGACGTCTTGGCAGTCACCGCGTAAATCACCACCAATGATCACCATTCTTGTGTTTCTTTGCCACGTTTGGGTTCCTGGCTCTTGTTGAGGCTCAGACATCAGCTCAGATATATATATCTGTAAGCTTCTGCGCCTTTTGTCGCTCGCTCATTTCAAGGCTTGTGTCCACTGTTTGAGTGCTATTTCCTGCAGCCTGGTAACCTGGAAGCCTTGCCAAACGTAACCAGCTCCGTAATGCTATAGAGCACGGCCAGTCTTAAAAGCTCAAATATAGTATCAGGCATATCATTTTCAGGCCCCGATAGACAATATCAGGCCAAGGTCTTTGCCGCGAGGAGCTCAGATACCGCATTGTTTCCTTCCGCATCTGGCGGCCGCAAGGCTGAAGGAAACCTGTGGCCAAACAGAGTATCAGGATGGCGTCGAGATGGTTTCCTACAGGAACAGATGAGGGGAAAGGATGGAGATTGGACATTGTGTCTCTTTTGGCGGTTATAGGCGAGTCTTCTATGGAGACACATTCTCAAGCGTACGTCTCCTAAAATCACTTCACTGAGAGCGTCTCTTGACAGAAACGCCAGTCTCACCTCGTCCTGGACCGGTCTTCTCCCTCGAATCATTCCAGCGCCACAAGCGCTGCTTAAACCTAGCAGACCAACGCGAATGCCCTCGCTGCCTTCAGCCGTAGTCGGAGTGCACAATGGGACCACTGTTCCAACTCTCAACTTCTTTCCGAATATCATACACCCTGCTGAAGAACGACCTCCATACTCATTCGTGGTCTACGAGATAAAACACAAGGGTGAACCCTCCCCTCGAGATCCGCCGCCTGGGTCTGATGCGAACGCACCCAAAGAAGGATCAAGTTCAACAAGCTTCGAACTTACTGCCTTGGAGGACGGCCCGGCCCCCACCCCTTTACGACAACGACAATCTACATTTAGGAAAATCCAACAGACTTTCAGTACCCCACCCAGGCCTCATATTCCAACACAAACCTATTCTCCTCTGAACGTACTCTCAGTCGCATCCTGCTTGTTGACGATCGGGCTCTTTGTTTGGGCGTTTCTGGTGCCTGATGGCACTGCTTGTCTAGCTCTTTTCACCATCTCACTGGCCTCCTCTATCGTCGGCTATGCATCTTGGTGGTCGCCAGTTCTGACAAACCGGGTCTTCAATGCTCGCGTTCCGGCTGGCGACGTTGCCATTCGAACTAGAGAGGGAGCATTTATATTGGTGAAATGTAATGAGAATGTGGCTCGAGAGCTTTATACCGGAACTGAGGAATGTGATTACTACGTTGGGACTAAGACGTACAGATTCCTTGTCGGCCTTGGCACCTTTCTGTTAATGATATCCGTAGTGCTACTTGGGAACTGCACATTTACGATGCAAGCAGCAATTGGAGTCAGCTACATATGTTTAAATGGAGCTTTTTGGATCACATCTTTATTGAACAAGCGTAAATTCTGGGATCTCTCTGCATACGAGTGGAAGGATATCACTCCTGAGGATGCCAGAGATGCACATACAGACACAGGTGATGGTTTCGAGGGGAAAGCATCGTATACACGTACTATGTGGTACGCCATTCGTGAGACAAAGAAGATTGGTTGGATCAAGAAGAGTGGTGCGGCTCCAACCACGCTACAATGGGACAAGTGGCTGAATCTAGCTGAGGGGGAAGCCGTCAAAGGGAATCGAGGTTGGCATGCGGTCGAACAGCGCGAGACGGTAGTTGGTCAGGTGGATCGAATATCATCTAAGAACTTGGCATCAGTCGATAATGCTGAGCAACACGCCCCAGCTATTGAGGTGCCGTTTCCTGACAAGAGGTGATTGTCGATCAAGAGTGCTCTTATTTCCGAGATGTTGTAAGAAGGTACCCTTTGGATTTGCGCATGTTCGGAAGTTCACAGATGTATTTGCATCTATGTATGTGCGGGTCTTCCTATTGTAGTCTTAATTTGTGGTCGGAAGCATGTATCATTAAGGAGTCATCTTGGGCTGGCTGGCTAAAAAAGTTTGTTATCTGGTAGCATACGAACGACTATGGATAAAGACATGGTGAATGTTGACTGGTTTCACATGGTCGCGAAGTCAGACTACAAAGTTTTGAAGACGATTATTATGTTATTCCAGGTTCATTCACTTACATGTCTTCATTGTTTCCGGCCAACACGTGGCTCGTCTTCCATTATGGATAACTGGTCAGTCGATAACCTCGATCGCATGGATGTGGACGATGTGAGCGATGCCAAACCTGTCAAACCTAACATCAGCTCTGGAGCGTGCAGAGACGAAATCGCAAAGGTATGAACCATCACTGCGCAACATGACTACATAGGTATAGTTAAATTCAACCTACTAACAACCGTTTTCTAGGCCATACTAGCATTCAGCGACAAGCGCAATCGCGATAAGATGCTCAGAATTCTGATTGATCTAGAAGATACGTTTGTTTTGAAACCAATCTACAAGGCCCAAGTCTGCTCCTTGATCACTAAGTATGCGACTGAACTCGATGATGATCAAAAGTTTGATTATGTGGAGAAAACCAAGATTTCCTGCAACAATATTATTCATCTGGAGCGTCTAGTCCCCGGCAGCAATTCCTGGCAATACTTCCACGATATGGAGGTCGAGGCGGATGACTATCTGGCTAATCTAGAAGCCAAGGAGAGAGAGAATGACGATGAAGAATACTTGCTTAAGAGTCTTGCCGGGACCAGACCTAGGCTCACTAGAGGCGCCGTGAAGCGGCCTCAGACAGTAGAAGAGGCCGAATCCACTAGGAAGGCGTTCGTTCACAACAGGGCGGAAGAGCGGCGTGCAAAGCGGTTGATGAGATTGGAAGATGCGCAGCGCACTTTCTTCGTCACATACCAGGGCGACAATAAGCATGAAATGAGAGAAGAGACAGAGCGTACTTTGCAAGCGCTTGTGGAGCTTCGGGCAGCAGATATATCAGATCATGAGCAGTTATCAGATGCCGATGAGTTCGGAGATGATTCTGAACATAGGGTTGAGCATGGTCCTGGTATGGAGTCGCACCATGCCGAGAAAATGCAGGTCAGGGCGCAAGTAGAAGGATACCTAGAAGATGATAGCTTGCTACCATACTTTCAGAAAGCACTTATCCAACTGGAGCTCAGGCAAACTAGTATACAGGCCCAGAATGATGGGGTGGCCAAAGAGAAAGGGAGCAACTTCCAAAGGTTCGTGCGTGCCATGAGATACAAGCAGGCTCGTCATCGTGCCAATAAAACGCAGAAAGCTGCTGGACAGCAGATAGATTGTCGAACAGTGCCTGCTACATCAGCCAGTTCTTCTGTGGTATCCAGCTTACATCTCGACAGGGACGAAACTTCAATTTTCGGAGACAACTCAGATAGTGAGGACGCGACGCGGATGCTGAATTGAGCGATGGAGAAGAGTCTGTGGACCACGAAAATACTGAAGCCTCGAACGACGACGCTGATGATACAGTGAGAAGGAAGTTTGCTGAAGCTATTGAGAACGTCAAGAGCCAAGTTGAGACTTCTAATGATCGTGATCAGGTATTCGATGAGCTCGAGGTAGTCATTGGGGGTTCTCAACGAGAAGTGCTCGAGGATAACACTAGCGACAAAGAGAAGATGGGCCAGAAACGCAAGCTCGTCGAGGAAGAAATATCGGTGCGAGATCCGGGTAGCGAGGCAACGTTGGGTAAAGGTGGGGAGATAGTCCTTGTTAAGAGGCCAAAGACAGTCGACGCTGATGACTGACTGTCATGATGTATCTTTCTGTTAAGTCGCTTGAGCAGAACGCATAATGGACAGGAATGATTTGAGTACAGATCTAATTTTGTTCCTCAGGTAAATGAACAGGTGAGATAGGACAGATGAAAAGTGAAAGGTGTAGCAAGATCAAGGGGCTATGTCATAGAAATTTGAGCAGTTTTTGATTATGAAAGAACAAAATCCAAGTGCTGCAGCAACCAACACGGACATGAAAGCGGATATGGCATCAAGGGAATATATATATGATCGTGAATGTATCCAGTATTGTTATAGTTGACCCAATTCTACCTTAAACCTGCCCTGCCCTGCCTCGTAGACCTTGTCCTTGGTTCAAAATCTCCAATCGTCACCACCTTCTCTCTGAGACTCGTCTTCCTTGGCGGGGCATTCTCACCCAGCATCCGCGCCATAACCCGTTCCGTGACCGCCTCGCTCTCCGGATCCTCGTACTGGAGTTGCGTCGGTGGCGGCTGGCTGTCCTCTGCTTTGTGCGTATGCTTGTCTCCATTGATGAGCATGTCCATCTGCTCATCGGTGCTGTTGTCGTAGGGCGGGTATTGAACAGGTTGACCGTGAGTAGCGGTCGAGTCTACGGACGTGGCTCGGGAGTGATTTGTATCTGGAGTGGAGATGTTGCTGGTCACACGGCCGAGAATTCGATTCGTACTGCGCTTTCGTCCTTCTGTGGAGTCACTTACTGGCTGGACCGCTGTCTTTGTCTTGGCCAGGAGATCGGAGATTGCGTCGTTCATGTCTCCTTGTGGCGGCGGACGGGCGGGACGTTTCGCGGCAGCAGGGCCGGTGGATACAGTCTTTGACGGAGAATTCGGATTTCTTTCTGTAAGAGTCTCAGGGTCATTAGAGAAAATCCGGGTGGGAGATGCATCAGGCGGCAACTCCGCATGATAAGAATCGTCTTCTTTCTTCACTACAGCATCGTCCGCTGCGAAAGCGGACGTGTCCAGACCAACGTTTCGTGAAGATTTAGGGCTCTTTGAAGGCAGGCTGTTAGTCCTCACCATCTGCTTCCCACGGGCGCTTGCTGATTTATCTGCCAATGGTGGGTCGCTGGTTTTCGATCTTTCACCCGCTTTTGGCATGGACTCCGATCGTTTTTGAGGCCTGTATCGATATTTCCCGAAACTTTTCCTCGTCCCATCCTTGATACAGTCCCAGAGCCATGCTGCGCCAACAATTGGAATATTCCATTGTTGTGCATGTTCCAACTTATCTGACCTCAGGCGGTCCAATACCTTATTGACTAGCACCGCGGATTGCGATGTCATTTCCTCGCTATATTTGGCACCAAGCAACTCGACAGCATTCTTGAAATGAAGCAAATCTATACCAGAAAAAGCCGATGAGCAGATCGTCATCTCGTTGAATCCTTCTATTGGGAAAACAGGAAAGGGCTGTCCTATGATGTGTTCTGAAGGGTGCATGAATTTCTTATGATGAAGACATCTTTCCACCCACCAGACAGTGACGATTTGGATCTGTACCTGGGATGGGGGAAGCTCCGGAAGCTCCTGTTTCGGTAGGTCATGCGGAAGTATGACAAAGACATGGTACGGAGTACTCGTTGTTATCGAGGGAAGCTGGTCCATGGCTTCACATATCTCAGCGCCTTGAGGTATCAAATGGCTGCAAAGTATCTGTGTCTTTCTGGGAGTGAACCCGTGGAGGTAGAATCTTGAGCCACTGAAAATACCATCTCTCACCGATTTGGCTTCCTCTCGAAGTGGCGGCACAGTGTCAATCCGTTTCTGATCTGTTTGTTGTCGAACGGTCTGATTCTTATCTTCGGCGGTTTCTTGCTTGAAGACGTCCCATTGTCCACTTCGAGCAACTTGCACAGCAGGCGCTCCTGTCCCGACGATATCGCCCCATATACTCTCACTTTGGCTGTTCAACTTCGTGCTAGCCGTCCTGCGAAGTTTCCTTCTGCTTTCGTCCATATTAGCAAGACTGCCCTCCCTAGAACGTTTCCCTAAAGATGCTCTCTTTCTTGGCTTCGATCGATCCCATGCGTCCTTGCCGCGCTCTTCGATGGGTAAAGTGGGATCGTATAAAGTCTCGTCTAGAATCATTCCCCTCTCTAAGCTGTCATTGAGCCACTCAATCGAGACTATCTCAAGTTTCCAGGTTTTCGCAGCCTTATACTTTGCGCCCTCTGTACGAAAGGAGACAAGGTGTGTGATGTGGCGTGTTAGGTCTCCGGCATATACGGCACCGTTGGCTTCTATCTGCTCTATGATCGCTTGTCTCTCAGTAGCTAGATCCAGTCAGCAGTAGCAAAACTTCTGGAGCATGACGACTAACGATCGTCGCAACCAGTCATGCTGATCTTGAGAGAATCAAGTGTCGGTAGCGTATACTTCTTCTCTAACAACTCCACACCAATTTCCTTGTCACTAATCCATAAATCTCGAAGGGCCTCTAACCACCCAACCTTCATCGGCCTCACGTCTGGTCGGTTCTTGGCAACATATCTGTATTTGGGGGTCTTGTATGACCCAACAATGAGATGAGTTACATCGCCAGTCAAGTCTCTAAGATAAGTTCCACCCATCTGCCTCGCATATTCTTCTAACTGAGTCTGTAATGCAGCGCGATTAGCGTCGATCAAGAGGCATGACAAGGTGACGAGGGGTATTGAGTAAAGTATGACCTACGCGTTTTTCATCTGGCAAGGAAGTACCGCAAATGACTGCGCCAGCCAAGGGCAGTGAGACATCAGACGGAATATCTTGTGCAATTGTAGTGGCGGAGGGCTCCGATTCAAAATGTCCCATCGTCTGGGTCGACTGGTGAATTGCTGTTACTCCTTATGCTCACATGAAGCGCCGACGCGTCGTGAACTTCGCGTGAGGTGTGAGCGATAAGCATCACGTGCAGCCTTATCGCGTTCCCGTTGAAGTGACGGGCCTCGGTAGGAAGGCAAAGCTCCTGGAACACTTTTTCATAGTCTCTTGTTCAATCTATTCTTAATTATATTATCTACTTATCCATAATCCGTTCGAAATAACAAACTTGGCTTATGAGTCTTTCTCTATATATAATGTGATCGTTTCTCTCGAGCTACCGTCCTTCATGAAGCATACAGTGAGTGAATAGGTGTAGGTGAGGCGTAAGGTAATTCCCGGGCCGTCCCCGAGAACGCCAAAGCCCCCCCACTCTGAGATCTGCGCCAGGGGGATCACCCATCCCATCCCCAGCCAAGGAGTTGTTTCCGGCTCCAGATCTGATCTGGATTCCAATGATTGCCGGTGTCCTGCAGATATAGGAACTGAAGGAACCGGAGCTGACGAACTCGACGCCGTTCGAAACGGGTGCCGGCCTCTCTAGACGGCCTATGAGTAAGTGTTACAGTCCCTTGGCAGATGTACAGTATAACACAGGGCCCATATCGGTAATGGGGGATGCCTGGACGTTTCTACCGGGGCCCGCATGATGTTAGGACATGGACATGATTACAACAATTACATGGCAATCAGGCTTGAGCTCATCGTTACAGCGAGCGGTCGCCCTTTCTCTCCATGACGCGTCGTTCAGTGCACCGCCTTGCCAGCTTTGCCAGTTTTGCCAGCTTTTACCGCTCCGGGGACTGCACGCTGCTCTCCACCAATGCCAGAGCTGTTCATGTCAGAATATTGCGCCCGAACAACAGCTACATAGCACAAATGGCCATTTGGGGTAGTGATGGCAGTGGCTGTGAAATTCTCCACCGCAAGCCTTCCCGAGAGATCCGGGGATTTGCATTCTCAAACGTTTCTGGAAGGGCGACCTGTCTCCGCTTTTAAGAGAAGAGCAGAAAGGAAAGAATCCCATCCAACGTCGGCATTGGTCCGACTATCGGGGGCGCCCATCATCCTCATCCTCATCCCAAAGCAGCAGCGGCAGCAGGAAGGGAGGGAGAGAGGGAGCAGAGTGAGAGCAGAGTGAGGGGTCGGTGATCTGGATCTGGGTTTTGCCCATTAGTCCCGAGCTTATGTCCTCTGCCCAGATACGTAAGTATGCATGACTCGATTTCTAACAGGCAGCGAGGCATTGAGGCATTGTAGAGATAACGAGCAATATCGAGGCTCAACAACCTATTGTAGTGGACTGCACTACCTAGTCTGGTACTTTTTGGTACTTTTTACTCGTGACAGAGTATCTTGGGAGAAGGGGGAGGAGGGGGGGATCCTCAGGTCGTGATTGTGCTCCATGATTTGATAGAGTGGCATCTGACTCGATGTCCAATGTCCTGTGAGGGCTGCACCACCGCACCGTGCAAGTCAACCCCAAGAAGAGAAATGAGCAAGTCGACCAGTGCAGACTCCTTGTGACCTGGATCAGTCTCTTCTATCCGCAAGGGTGCCTGCTTCGCTGCCCGGTCCGGTCTACGGCGTCCCTTTCGCCTTGTTATCATGTCATGTCATCTCGAGACTTCATGCAGCGACGTCTGAACAAGGTTGTCTGCAAGGGTTGCCTGCCCTCTCCCCTCCTCTGGTGGGATTTTCTCCATGGAACGGGGCTCGCAAAAGCTCCTCTGTAGGCGTCCGTCATGCATGCGCCTAACGGTCGACGACCTCCGCGGAAACTGGGCACAAGCTTGATCGCACCCGGTACTGTACTGTACTGTACTATATGTACCTGTTTGAATGCTGCAGCCAGCCTGCTTGCCAGAGGTAAACTGAAGCAAGCGCTGACTGGCTTTAGACTAGATGGAACTGGACGGGACCACCGCAGTACTTCCTTGGAATTCAAAGGGCTCTCGACCTCAAAACCATTCCAAAAGTCTGTTTGCGGAGGATGTCATCAAGCTAATGGTTTGAGCTTGCTCCAAGTGCCGGCACATTTCTAGCGCTGGACCTTATCCGTATGGCCTCGATCCATCCAACCACCATACTTCGTTCAGTAGACTACGCTACGCTACAGTACACCTCCACCAACCCACCCACTTCTTGCACCCTCTCACGCCCGAGAAATGGAATGGAAGCAGATAATCATCATGGTGATCAGGAGAAATGGTAATAACCGTAGAGAAACAACAATCAAAGCCTCCGGCCTCTGCCTGCTCGATGATAGGAAAAACAATTGTCCACCAGCAGAGAAATAGAGGGGCATGTACTGTACTGTACATGGCAAGGCAGAGCCGAGCCTGAGCCTTCACCGTCTATTGACGCTTTCTTTCATTTCATCCTTCTCTGCTGTGATTCCCCCGCTGCTGCTGTGGCAGACTGGAGCTGGCTCTCCTGCTCTGGGCCCCGGCTCAGACCTGCGCTGCAACTGCTGCGAGTGAGCTCTTTCCTTTCCTTTCCCAGTCCTGTCCTGTCCTGTACTGTACTGTCCTGTCCTGCTCTGCCCTGCCCTGCACTGCACTGCACTGCACTGCACCTGGCTGCGTCATCACCGCCCGGCAAGATCGCGCTGGGGCTGGCGTGAGGGAGGAAAGAGGAGAGGGAGGAAGAGGCATAGTGCTGGGTAGTGCTGGGCGGTAGTGTGAGTGTGCCAGCCCAGTCGAGTCCGGTGCAGCCCAGATCCCTGCCAGCAGATCTCACGAATCCGGAGTTCCAAGACAAGTAAAAGGCTCCCCCCCAAGCCAGCAAGCCAGTAAGCCAGCAGGCCAGGACCAGGCTTAGGTCAAGTCATGCCGGACGGATCAGACCCAGACCAGACCAGGCTGGGACTGCCAGGACCCGTACAGTACCAGTACTTACTCATACAGCATTACAGCAGCAGCAGGGCATTTTTGATTGCGCTCGTGTGCTGGCCCAAGACAACCCTTACTCCTTGTTTATGCCTGTGACAACAAGTCACATACCAAACATACTAATCTATATTGTGAGTACAGTTCCATCTCCTCCCATCTCCTCCCATCTCCTGCCCTCTCCTCACCGTCGCGTGTCAATCGTCGTCTTCCCTTCAAGCCCTACCCGCAGCACCCGGCAGTGGAACATTGCATGGTCCATTGCTTCTCATGTCCTACAAGTTGCCAGCGCGACCAAAATCTTCTCTTCTGCTGGAGCAGTCCGCGATGCCTCTGCAAAAATCGGAACACTCCTCTCTTCTGCTCGGCTTCGAAGGCTCGTTCGCTGTTAGAACTTGCTAATCGTCTACATCATGACAGGTGCTGCTGCAGTCCCGTACCCTTCGAGCAGAGGTACTATCTTCTACCTTCCGTCAAACCCGCTGGTAGAAGAGATACAGACCCAGAGATTCCCTACGCCTCCCTGCCGGCCGAGGCAACGTCGACCGCACTCGATTCATATTACTCGTCTACCGGCGGGCTTTGTGCCCTTCGACCTTCGACCACCACCTCCTCCTCCCAAACCTAAGAAACCTTCAAAGTATCGCCTAGAGCTTAGGAAACTGGCTTCACGCGAGAACGCAAAGCGGGTGCTCGGGACGGTGTTCTTGCCCTTCTCCAATTCCTCCACAAGCATTTCTTCCACTCCGTCTTCAGCGGCTAGTTCGACCAGGTCTAGTAGCCCCTCGACCGAACGGTCGTCGAGGCCGTCCCTCTCTGCTGCGGCGGCAGGAGACTCGTCAAGAAGGTCATCCAGAAGATTTGTAGGAGGGACGAGCCTGGATGCCTCTGATTCCGCTATGCGGAGGATATCTGTTGCTGATCCTTCCGGGATCGGATGGAATGACGCCAATGCCGGGAACAATATGTCCATGAAGAGTGTTGCAGAAACCGAAAAACCTGTCTGCTCGGGCAATGGAATTTCATGCTATATCAAACTCAAAGAGCCCGTCATATATCTGGCTGGGCTTGACCACGATGGGACCACCCGAGACTCTCCACCAGGCGCAAACTCCACTGCAATTCTAAGAGGGATATTACAGTTGAACGTAACCAAAAGTATCAAGATAAAGGCTGTTACACTCAAGTTTACTGGAAGAGCTCGAACAGACTGGCCCGAAGGTAAGCATCCCACCCCGTCTAGCTAAGCAGACTTACTCATCAATTTCAAGGAATACCTCCGGAGAAAACGCAAACTTTTGAAGAGTCCTCCCTGAGAACTCAGATAATACCTTTCTTCAATGCTTTGTACGAAGGTTCCGAATCGGGCTTTGGTACACAATGTAACTACTCGTTCCGCGACAAATCAGCATCTTCGTCAGTCACAAACTTGTCGAGCCTCACTGCAGGCAGTCCACATCAAAGCACCTTTTCATTGCCGCTCAGCAATCCAGCTACCAAGACCTCGAGACCAAGTACGCTATCATCAAAAGAGCAGAAAAGACTATCATTGCAAAGCGTCCAGTCTCGAAGCTTCCAAAAGGGTGATTCCCCGTGTGGACCTACTCCTCAGCAGAGAGGTTACAAAATCTTCCATCCAGGAATCTATCAATACAGTTTTGAGCTACCTATTGATAATAACAGCCCTGAAACGGTACAGTTGCAGATGGCGTCAGTGAAATGGATGCTTGAAGCAATTGTAGAGCGAGCAGGTACCTTTAAACCAGATCTACAAGGTTTCAAGGAGATTCCAGTAATCCGCTCCCCCTCAGAGGATTCACTAGAACTAGTCGAGCCGATCTCGATAAGTAGAAGATGGGAGGATCAACTACAATATGAAATCATGATTTCAGGGAAGTCATTCCCATTAGGCTCGAAAATCCCGATCGCGTTCAAACTTACGCCTCTCGCGAAAGTGCAGGTCCACAAAATCAAGGTCTATGTTAGTGAAAATATTGAGTACTTCACAAATAACAGAAAAGTGACGAGGAAAGAGATGACGAGGAAGTTGTTAATGCTAGAAAGGGTTGCTGGAAAGCCACTGAACACAAAGGAATTCCCTGGATCAGACGTCCGGATCCTCGATGGAGGGGAGAAGGATCCAGAAGAACGAAGACGGAGGCAAGAGATGGTTATGCACCGTCGGGCAATGACTGCCTCAGCTAGCAATGTAGAGCCTCCCGGGCCTTTGCCCCCACAGCCAGATAATCTACTTGGAGATATCGAGCTTGGAGAGGAGCAATATTGGACACAGACGGAGATGGAGATGGATGTGCAATTACCAACATGTGAAACGATGGAAAGAGAACGACACAAACGACTAGTTCCCGACTGCACGTGGAAAAATGTCAACGTGCACCACTGGATCAAGGTATACTTTTTAACGCACCCGGATTATTGTACAAACTAACTTGTTTGACAGATTGTAATGCGTATATCTCGAGAAGACAAAGACGACCCTCAGCCGGGAAAACGTCGTCATTTTGAGATTTCCATCGATTCACCTTTTACAATTCTCAACTGCCGCGCGACGCAAGCAAATCTAGCACTCCCAGAGTACTCGGGTCTAGGTGCAGATGGTCAGGATCAACAACGCACTTGTGGGTGTCCTGGTGCAGCTCCTAGCAATGCAAGACCGCAGTCGTCAGCCGCAATTGATACAGCATTGGATAATCTGCCGGCTGGTGATGAGATCGCTTCACCTGGGTTGGCGAGACCGCCTCAAGCCCATTTGCACAATGATGCACCTGTCGTACAAAGGCCTATACATATGTTGAGACAGCCGAGCTTTCAACCTCCTGCTTTCGACGCGGATGATCCTCCACCTCCAATGCCTACTCCACCGCCCACTTACGATACGGTCATTGGCACGCCGAGCGTGGATGGTATGCAAGACTACTTCAACAGGTATTGAAATTCGACTGTTGCATAATTGGTAAAGCTAACTTGCTTTGTAGATATAATAATGAGTACGAGATTGATGACGATGATGACGACCGAGCTTTCAGCCGCGGGCGAGTCAATGTTCCACATCCTCGAACGCCAGGTGGGAGAATAGCGAGATCAATGGATTTGAGCCGAGAATTCATGCTTCAGGACTTGGACTTTACCAACACCTTGCGGCTTGTAACGCCCAGTCCGCCGGAAGCTAGTGCCAACGCTCCACAGCCTATGTGATTTTGATGGCAAGTTTGGGACAGGCTTTTTCGGCGCTTTAAATCAGGAAGGCATTTGTGTATATGGGAGTTCGGCGCATGCATGCTGGTGTGCATAGGATCGGGGAAAATAGACACTTACAATACCACAATTCATAACTTGGAGACGAATCTGCATACCGGGGTTTCTGGACTGGTGTTTGAAGCGACCGAGCGTATTTGAGGGCATGAATTATTCGGGACAAGCGCATAAAATGTGATTAGGACATATATCGAGTAAATAGGCTCAAGAATAAAATCTCATTTTGAATAGGAAGAGTCGCAGATAAAATCAAACACTTAAAACTCAGATAAATCCAAGATATCCCCGTATACTAGTCCCCTTCGTAGGGCTAGGGTGCATATACTCATCGCCAACTTGGAAGTTTGTCGAGAGAATGCCACTCCCATACTATATCATTGAGTGGTAAGAATGTTCATTGATCTGACAGAAAACTGCCTTCGCCAGCCTTAAAGTCCAAGCTAGACGAAGACGAATTTCTTCAGGCTAACAGCCCTTTAGAAAAAAAAAGAGGTCTAAGTATTGAGGGTGAACGCAAAATCGTCCATAGATGCAAAATCAAGTATAGTCCCGAACCTAATTGATAGTGGGTAGGGTACAGGAGAGAGCTGCTCCTGTACGGTACAACGCGCTCTGGTCTTTTTAGCCTAATATTTTGGCAAGCATGGCTGAGAGCATTCTGCTGAGGCTCAAAATGCCGTACAGGAGCATCTAATTATAATTTTAGGCGTGTGTGCATTCTGCAGGGGACCAAGCAGAGTATAAATTAACGTGCATCCGTCATGCACGGGGCTGGTGGAGTTTGGGGCGGAGCAGCGGACTACTAAGACGCCACAGGAGGAATCACAACAGACAAACCTCTCCTCAGAACTTAGAAATAAGCCATTTGACAGTCCGGCCTCTGTGAGCAAGCCTCACGTTCATGTTCACATTCACATTCATATTCACAAGCTTTTGGAACTGAGACACGGCACCACACTTACCGTATCACTCAGCTGCGAAACCATCATCTGGCGCCCGCAGACGGTCTCCTGACTACAACCACACTCCTCCGATTGAGCCATGTCGACGACGATGACATTAAGCATGGCGCCGACATCACATTGTCCGAAATGCGGAGAGGACCTTCTGAGCCACGCTCCTCTCACCCTCGACGCCCAGAAGCAGATCGACGACCTCCAGGCGCAAGTCCGCCTGTTGAATCAAAAGGCCACTGCAGCAGGTACTGTCACGACCTTTGCCACAGACATATCTACACAAAGACTAACAGATACTTTATTGTAGTGGATAAATGGGCCGACTACGAAGACGAGATCCAACAACTCCGAGCGCAAATCCAACAGCAGGCAGACACCCAAAGCCCACAGCCAGAACAGCGCTCTGGCAGCCCCAGCCGCTTCTCAGGCTACCTTCCCGTACAGAACCGCCTCTCCTCATTACTCTCTCCTCGGAAGTCAACACCGAATCTCCACTCACCAGCACCACAACCGCCTCCCAGTCCATCCGCCACCGAACTTGTTGCAGCGCTGAGCAAGGAGCAGGCGCTACGGCAGGCCGCGGAGGGCAAGTTAGATGCCGCTAGCGGAGAACTGGAGGAGCTGAGCGCGCAGCTGTTCCAGCAGGCTAATGAAATGGTTGCTACGGAACGCAAGGCGAGGGCGAAGCTGGAGGAGAGAGTGGAGGTCCTGGAGCGGAGGGATGGGGAGAAGAGGAAGAGGCTTGAGAGGCTTGAGGGGGCGGTCCAGCGTATCGAGCGAGTCAGGGGATTACTTGCGCCGCCAGGAAGATGATAACAATAATAATAATAATAATAATAATGAAGATTATCATGTCGAGCGGGACGCAAGATATTTGCCTATCCTGCGGGAGAAGCGGAGGAGGTTGGTCAGGGGAGTGATCAAGAAGTATGTCAAGCTTCGTACTGGCTGGAGGATCCAGAGGTCGGAGGCATATCCCCTTACGCTGGAGGCTGAGCACCTTTCTCCTACGAGGTGCCAGCCATTGCATTTCCGACACCTACCGCCTCCCGACCTTCTGGACCATCTACCATCCATACCTCTCCAAACATCTGATTTCGAGCCCTGGATCAACGAGCTCTGGGACGACTTCTGTATCGAACCAACACCATACCTGGTCGCATCGGCTATCACATATATCGGGTTCATATTGCTTCTGGGACAGTACTATGATGTTGTTTGGAAGGTTGTGTGTTTTGTGCTGCGAATATTTGTTCCTTGGGACTATGGGAGTGAATTGGAATAAGTGGAATTCTAGCATCTGATATCTCCGCGCGACTTCTTACGCATGAGCCAGATTGGATATTTTCTGGTCCGGGAGATTGACTATGGACTGGAAAATCAAGTGTTTGGAAATAACTCAGATACCCGTTCGTTTTTATATATTCGGTGACAGAGTTTTGGCATGCTGGCTTAATCAGGCGGACCAAGACTTGTGTTTGCTTGTGATGTTCCAAGCATTCAATAAGTCCCAGATAGTGTTCAGCTTTCTATTTTAGCAATACTTTTAGTGGAATATAAACTATTATGCTCACAATGGCAAAGCAATCTGAAAAGATAAGGCGAATCTCTTCTCTCTTAAGTCCACTTGAAGAAAAGCCAACCGAATTGACAACTATTTTGGAACGGGCGAACTCTATGCAAGATTGCTCTTTGGATTTGCAATAACTCCTCTATGGTTTTGGGTATCCATCTAATAAGGAGCCAAAGCTCCTGACTCCCAATAAGGTCCAATCGACAATCTTATAGGGTCACACAAACTTCTTACTTCCCAATCGTCAAGAACAAACGATCTCCGACATCTCCCAAACCAGGTTTGATCATACCCCTATCATTGATATTATCATCAATGCCTGCAAGCCAAATCTGGACTCCCTCTGGCCACTCTTCTGCTGCTCTGATAACACCAGGCAATGCACCAAGAATCGCAATGACAATGACCCGTTTCACTCCCCACTCTTTCAGTGTCTGGATTGCGGCAGCGCAAGTCCCGCCAGTGGCAATCACGGGATCGAGGAGGATGGCTAGGTCAGAGCACTCTGGGTTGGGTGTATTTGAAGGCGAGCCAGCATCAGGGCGGTGGTAGGGGAGATTGTTATAGTACTCGACTGGCTCTAGAGTCGTAGGTTCGCGGAAGAGTCCCAAGTGGTGGACTGGAACCGGGATGGGAAGGAGTGTTTGTACAGCTGGGATAGGGCAGACTTAGTTGGCTGAATGTGCGATGGGTCGGGTAAAAGGACATACCATCGAGCATACCAAGACCGGAACGCAAAATTGGGACTAAGGATATTTTTGAGGGGGAAATGACTGTGGTAGTATATTCATATCCTATAGGTGTTTTGGCCTATTTATGGTTAGCCCAGAAGTGATGGACGACGAGGTTAGCATCGAAGCACAACGGGCTATATATCACCCCGAAAGGAGAGGTATACATACCACTGGTCCATTCTTTGTCGACAAGCCAGCTGCCAGTGCCTCGCATCCAACAATCGTTGCAATCTCGCCGACTAAGGCTTTGGTCTCGCGGGCATTCGCTGTGGAGGATCGAAGCTGGGAGAGCTTACCCAACAGACAAGGGTGGGAGGAAACGCGGACATTGGCGGGGACTTGGGCCATTGGGAGAGTAATCGATGTCGTATATCACGAAACTTTGTTCGAGACTTTACGTAAAGCGAGCGAGCTCAGCCTGATCTATATGGGCATCAGAACGAGTGTTTACAGTACGTAGGGTTGTTTGAGAGCTACAGAGGCAGTGAGGTGAAGTGGGATGGCGGGGAGCACAAGGCGGCCGCATACTGGACAGGGACAGGACAGGCTGCAGCTTGTCCGTGCACGATAAGACGATAAAGACCATGAGAAGCTCGGCTCGCTTTAAAAGTTCGTTGTTGATCACCACCACCACCTTCGCGCTCCAATAATGACGCACAGAATCTTTAGCTCAAGCAGAGCGGAGATGGCCACCACTTGCCCCTTCAGCCTCCTTGAGCGTTGACCCGCAAAGAATGAGCAACGGTGGCATTTGAGAGCGGGGAGCTCTTCATTGCATAGTTGATGATGGCAACCTCTGCATCTGAGCACCTGGCAGCTCTGGGACACAGCAACCAGACCGCGGATTCCTACAGCAATCTCAACGAAGTAGCGGATTCGGGTCCTGGTCATAATCCGCACGAGAAGCCGGTTGCATATAGCAAGACTCTAGACGATGGCGCGAAGAATCATGATAAGGGGAATAGACTAAGAGACGCAGAAAGAGACGCAGAAAGAGCTCAAAGTAGGCACCGCGAGTCAGAAGAGGAAGACGACTACGACGTGCCAGATAACTATGCCAATCTAGACGAATTAGCTCAGGCATCTCCGGTGGAAAACCCGGCGGAGACCCATCTCTACCAACACAAATCATTAGAAGAAGAGAAGAGAGAACAGCAGAGATATCGGAGAAGTCTAGCCTCAGAACGAAGAGATTCCTCTGTGCGACAACAACAACCCATAGATGAAGAGAAGAAAGAGAAAAACCATGCAAACAAAGTTTCAAGATTTGCAACACAGCTATATACAGTATCATACCTAATATTATTTTCCTTCCTTGGTACTCTCGCTCGACTCGGTCTACAAGCTATCACATTCTACCCTGGTGCTCCCGTGATATTCAGCGAACTGTGGGCAAATTTTGGAGGAAGTCTTTTCATGGGATTCCTCAGTGAAGATCGAATGTTGTTCAAAGAAGAATGGGGTACCCCAATCTACCACCAAAAGATCGAGGAAGCGAGGAAGCGAGCGCAAGATGAAGAGAGTGTGTCAGGGTCAGACTCAGCTATTGACCTAGCCGCTGCTAAAAAGGCACATGCTGCGACGAAGAAGACTCTGCCCCTTTATATTGGTCTGGTAACTGGGTTTTGCGGCTGCTTCACGTCCTTTTCATCTTTCATTCGAGATGCATTCCTCGCCATGTCAAATGACCTTCCATCGCCTGCAAACCATCCACAGGACTACGCTCGTGGATTAGCATCTGCTACATCCACAGTGCCACGAAATGGCGGCTATTCGTTCATGGCCTTGATAGCTGTGATCATCACAACAATTGCACTTTGTATGTCTGGTTTATACGTCGGTGCTCATATTGCGATTGTGTCGGAGCCTTACACCCCCAGCCTACCCTACAGGTTATGCCGGAAAGTCTTAGATCGCCTAGCAGTAGTGCTTGCCTTCGGATGCTGGCTCGGAGCGGTTCTTCTTGCTATCTTCCCACCAGATAGGCACAATGGGCCACCTGAAATATGGCGCGGTCGAGCTGTATTCGCACTTGTATTTGCTCCTCTGGGCTGTCTTGGGCGCTTCTATGCCTCATTGTATCTCAATGGTAAAATTGCGTCTTTTCCACTAGGCACATTTGTCGTCAACGTTCTTGGGACCGCGATTATCGGCATGAGCTATGACTTGCAGCACGTGCCTCTAGGAGGTGTTGTTGGCTGTCAGGTGCTACAAGGCATAGAAGACGGCTTCTGTGGCTGTTTGACAACTGTCAGCACATGGGTCAGTGAGCTTAGTTCCCTTCGAAGACGGAATGCATATAGGTATGGAGCTGCAAGTGTGATCTTAGCACTATGCTCTCTGATAGTCATTATGGGAAGTATGCAGTGGAGTAGGGGGTTTTCGGAGCTGCAGTGTACACATTGATAGCCCAAAGAGCAATCAGCACAATATCACTGGGGAATATAGTGTAAAAGAATCCCTGCGGACTCTGATTTGTGATATTCCGTGAAGATAGACTTTCAAAGTAGCTGGGTTTAGCGTTTGTGGGCTGTTGGTTGAACCATCGTGCTCCACTGAAATGGTTTGCCTCTATAGTCCTGCTGACCTTTTCTCGACAAAATGTTGAGAGGAGGAAATGACAGAGAAAGCAGATTGCTGTGGAGCCCCAGCGTCTGCTAGTGGATATCATACATGAAGGCATTGAAAGTCGCAATGTCCGTCTGTCGTCAGTGCAGCTTGCCGTTCGCTCAACACTTAATGTGTAAGTCCACCTGCAAATGCCCGGTATAGTCACGTCTGACATTTGTACATGCTGACAAGCCAACGTGTTCTGAGCGGAATAGATTCTGGGCCATTCCGCAGATATATTTCAATTCTATATATCACAATCAATTCCATTCTTGCCCGTAGACGAAACAATCTAAAGTTGGACGTTATAGATCTTGGCAGATGATCTTATGATGGTTAAGTATGGCTCTTCAAAGCTTTAAAGTTCGCCAGATACGAGCCGGATCCTTACTTTATCCAGGCCGAAGGGCATGTTGCCACACGTCGTACAAGGTGCAAAAACAGGCACAACATGCACAACAGACTGGAGCGTCGAATCTTGTGGTCGCAATTGTGAAAAAGTTGCCTGCCTAGAGAGATCGTCAAGACCGAGCCCAGACATCAAGATCGGGCTTCTTGACGGAGCCAGACCAACAAAACAATAGAGGATCTCTCGATTGACCCATGCACAATCGTGAAGAATCCCTTTCTGGAAGGGTTTGCAATTGCCATCCAGTATCAGATGGCTGACTTTGTCTACACAGTCCTAAATCCGATCTAGATCAAAAAGTTCTCTTCCATGTGTAAGTATTAAATATCTTAGAGCCTTGATCACTTAATCTGAACGCAGCTAACACCGTTTGCCCCAGCCCCAACCCCAGCGTTTCTGGAGAGGCGATCTGCACCGATACCAAGGGCAAGCTATCTGCATCTGGAAGTTGAAAAGCGCTCGGCAGAAGTGTGCTCGCGCCAATGACCGTCGCTTACGAGAAATCGCCCAGCGTGTATTCACATCACCTTCCTCTTCGGCAGCCACAACGGCGACGGCCTGCAACCAGCCCTGCTGTACAGTATTGCACCGCCGACTCTGTGTGAGGAGTTCCATCAGATGCGCCAGATGCGAGCACTGCTCTCTGACTACTCTCTAACTACTCTCTCGTCGAGCTCGCCACTAGGTCGTCTACACGGCGAGCGCGATGCCAAGGTGACTTCGACCGTCATGCACCCGGCTGTCGTGGTATCCAGGGCTCATGTCCGGCTGGTTAATCAGGTACCAGCCAATCCTGTCCCGCACCTTCATGTCTTCATTTAAGGCTCATGCAGCTGTGACTTTTGTCGGATGTATCCAACGGCCAGATCTGCATCTCGCGGGAGATACCCCACCCCATGCCTGCAAGACTGTACCAGGTAAGGTAGGTGCCTCCCATTCAGTCTTTGTAGGAGAGACGAGAAAAAAAGATTACTTGATAAGGCGGCTCCTCCATGTCTTGGTTCCTGCTCTTTGGCTCACTTCTTCCGTTTCTGCTTCATTCCTTTTCAATAAGGTTGTCTTTTGGTTGATTCCTACTGCACATTATCGACTACGATCTGTAGTTCTGATCGATCAATCATGAAGGCAATCTTCGCAGCTGCCATTACGGCATTGGCGTGCGCAAACACTGCTGCTGCCGCAAATCTCCAATCCCTCCATCTTGGGAGATTGATCCCTCCGTTTGAAGAGGGTGAAGATGCAGACACATTTCCTGCGACGATGTCTTCTCAGGTGAACTCGACTGGGTCCTCATTCTTCACACAGATACTCGATCATGATAATCCAGGCAATGGGACATTCCAGCAGAAGTGGTGGTGGAATTCAGAATTCTGGGCAGGGCCAGGATCACCAGTAAGTCATTGCGTATAAGAGCTCTGAGGCGAAGGCATACTTATAAATCTAGGTCGTGATCTTTACCCCGGGTGAAATATCTGCCGCAAACTACGGAGCGTATTTGACGAATGCGACTGTTACTGGCGCCTTTGCTCAAGCAATTAAAGGCGCAGTGATTATGGTGGAGCGTGCGTGAAGACTGATGTTGAATATGTGGGCGACTTATTGACAGGAATCCAGACCGATACTGGGGAAGTTCCTCGCCCTATGCCGAATTAGACGCCGAGAATTTGCAGCAATTGACATTAAAGAATGCAATTGCTGATCTGACGTACTTTGCAAAGACTGTTGATCTGCCATTCGATACGAACCACTCCAGCAACGCGCAAAATGCCCCCTGGGTGTTCTCTGGTGGAAGCTACTCTGGCGCTCTGTCAGCTTGGACTGAATCTACGGCGCCTGGCACTTTTTGGGCATATCATTCATCCAGCGCACCAGTTGAAGCTATCAAAGATTATGTGAATGATCCCAGCATACCCTATTGGCCACAGAACTAACAGGTACATAGTGGCAATACTTTGTCCCCGTTCAAGAAGGCATGCCCAAAAATTGTAGCGCTGACATCTCTCGAGTGATCGACTATATGGATAGTGTTTGGGAAAGTGGCACGGATGCGGAAAAGCTTGCTTTGAAAACTAAATTTGGTCTTGAATCGATTGAGCATGATGACGATGTTATGGCGTAAGCATCACTACTTGCGCAAAAGTTCGATCTCAAGTCTGATATACTCACAGTGCTATTGAAAACGGCCCTTGGTTATGGCAGAGCAACAACTTTATGACTGGCTATTCTGCTTTCTTCCAGTTCTGTGATAAGATTGAAGTGAGTTTATTTATTGTGCTATCGTACATTACTGATATAATTCCTAACAGAACGTCACTGCGGGAGCTGCTGTTACTCCTGATGAGAACGGCGTGGGTCTCGAAACTGCCCTTGAAGGCTATGCATCATGGACGAAAGAGGTGCTGCTTCCAGGCTGTGAGTCTTAATTTCTTAAGGTCCAGAACAGAGCGCCTGCTGACATGTCAGGACAGATTGCCAAGGTTACGGCTACTCGGATCCGAATGATCTCAGCTGTCTCGATACGTATAATGCGTCGAACAAGATCTTCACAGATCACACTGTTGGGAATGCCGCAGACTTACAATGGAATTGGATGCTTTGCAATGAGCCATTTGATTACTGGCAAGAGTAAGTGGTTTATCTGTTTTTGCCTTAGATTCCCTCGGATAGTAAGGCGTCGAGGACGTTGGAGACATAAAGTTGTTACGAAAGCCAAAGACTGACCAACTTCTAGCGGTGCACCACGTGGCACACCAAGCTTAGTATCTCGTCTCGTCAACGCAGACTATTGGCAGAGACAATGTGCTCTGTTCTTCCCGACCGTCAATGGCTACACATATAGCAGCGCTGTTTCCCCTGATAACAACGTTCATAAAGGTATTCACCTCTTAGTTCTATTTCTATATTCAATATACTGTGAAATCACCCGGAAGATTGGCTAATGTACGGCTCTCGTATGAAGTGAATAAATTCACCCAGGGATGGCGACTCGAGGATACAACCCGTCTCATCTGGACCAACGGGTAAGTCTTAGCCTTCAAGAGTTGTAAGACTTCACTAATTGTTTGCTCAGTGAATTCGATCCATGGTACGTCTTCCCGGGACTGTCTCATCTTGTTTCTATGGCAGCCAAGCTTCGGGACTATGGCCCTGCCTTTATTTTAGTAAGGAAAGGCACTAACTTATGAAACAGGCGAACGTCTGGAATGTCTTCTGAATTCCGCCCAGGGGGTCCACTTCCATCAACCGAGCAACACCCACTTCAAATCATTCCAGGAGGCTTCCATTGCTCTGATTTGAGACTGTACAACGCACATGCGAATGCGGGAGTTCAGACGGTGGTTGACAATGAAATAGCACAAATCGTGAAGTGGGTCGGGGAATATCCAAAGAAAGGATAGACATAGCATCAAGAGTTCAGATGAGATAGCTTGAGCCATTCAGTAACGAATAATCTTATTTCAAAGCACACATTCAGGAGATCGCCGCAAAAATGCCCCTTAGAGCCTTCCCACGTGACAATCCTTGTTCTATATATGGTGGCGCGTTTCTAATCGCCACCTTTCAGCCTATCAGCCACAATTGGAAGCTTGTAGCTCATACCTGTCTTTTTCGAGACGGATTTCAAATCCTGCCATCCCCAACTATATCGTACCACAACGTTTTTACTTTGTTCTCTCCTTGCATCTGATATCTCACAACTCAATAAATCGAAACACCTGAACAATGGTCCAGTTATTTAAGGGCCTAGCGTATGCTGGGCTTCTCTCTCTCACTGCAGCCAAAGGGCCGAGTGTCCCTCCAAATTCCTTCGACAAATCCTCAGTCGTCGACCTCCTGCCATCGAATTTCGACAAGATTGCCATTGGTGGTAAACCTGCCCTCGTAGAATTTTTTGCACCATGGTGCGGCCACTGCAAGAACCTCGCTCCCGTATACGAACAACTCGCTCAGGACTTTGCATTCGCTCAGGACAAAGTGGTCATTGCGAAGGTCGATGCCGATTCTGAGAAAGTTTTGGGCAAGCGATTTGGAGTTCAAGGTTTCCCAACCATCAAGTTTTTTGATGGAAAAAGTGACAAGCCAGAGGAATACAATGGAGGAAGGGATTTGGAAAGCTTGTCTGAGTTCATCACAAAGAAGACTGGTGTCAAGCCCAAGAAGGCGAAAGCCGCACCGAGTCAAGTTGAGATGCTGAACGACCAGTCGTTTAAGACTGAGATCGGAGGTGATAAGGATGTCTTGGTTGCGTTCACTGCCCCATGGTGTGGCCGTAAGTACCGTTCTTTCAAACAGTAGATACAGGATCATTAACGAGAATGTAGACTGCAAAAGTCTCGCTCCAGTTTGGGAGAAATTTGCTCAAGACTTTGCTCAAGAGGCTAATGTCCTCATCGCCAAAGTCGACGCCGAAGCTGAGAACTCCAAGGCCACCGCTCAGGAGCAAGGCGTAAGTTCGTACCCTACTATCAAGTTCTTTCCCAAGGGAAAGAAGGAGCCAGTGCCATATGAGGGCGGTCGCACAGAGAGCGATCTTGTCTCTTACATCAACGAGAAGGCTGGTACTCATCGTGCAGTGGGCGGCGGACTCGATGCAACTGCTGGCACGATTGAGACTCTGGATGCTCTCGTTGCCAAGCTTACTGGCGGCTCTGGCGTCTCTGAGGTGGCTGCTGAAGCTACGAAGGCTGCTAAGGATATGAAAGAAGGAGCCCAATACAAATACGCGGAATACTACGTCAAGGTCTTTGACAAGCTGTCCAAGAGCGATGCATACGCTTCGAAGGAGCTGGCTCGTCTGGATGGTATCCTTAAGAAGGGCGGACTGGCCCCTGAGAAGCTTGATGAGTTCACCAGCAAAACGAACATTCTTAGGCGGTTCGTAGAGCCTATCGTCGAGAAGGTTACTGGCAAGTCAGAATTGTAGACAGCGAGATAGTCTTTGGCTGGTTTCTTCGGTTTTTGGGTGGGATACGAAATTGTGACTTGTGTTCATTGGCGCTTTATTTACATCATAATTCTCAATGTGACCTGGTATTCTCCCCAACCGCTAAACGCCATGCTCCATGTATGTATGTTGCTTCCATTGTTCCTCACTTCTTTGTAGGGCTACTCTTCCCGTCTTTCTGTTCCGTATTGTTTTGCACCGTAGCCTCTAGATTATCTAACCGCCTCGACATCTCGTCCACTGGAAGCCACGATTGTCAGCATCC
This sequence comes from Proliferodiscus dingleyae, assembly GCA_003988795.1. Taxonomy (NCBI): domain Eukaryota; kingdom Fungi; phylum Ascomycota; class Leotiomycetes; order Helotiales; family Lachnaceae; genus Proliferodiscus; species Proliferodiscus dingleyae. The sequence goes on from QYAK01000008.1 coordinate 327,592, forward strand.
CGCGCTGAATTGTAGTTCGCGATGCGCCATTTGTTTGCGGCGGGAATACATACTTTTAGCAAAGATCTCACTCGAAATCCCAGCAAATTTGTTCGAAAGTGAGTTAAGCAGCTCGTCGACAACGGCGGTGAGTTCGGCGGGGGCAGAGGTATCTGTCGTTGCCTATGGGTGAAGGTCAGCAGCCGCTTCAGCAATAGATAAGGGGCAGGAGAACGAACAGAATTGGCAGAAAGCCGATTATTATTCAATGGTGAACTACCATTAGCTGCCATCGTGCTCCAATTCAAGTTCTACCTGAAAGACAAAAAGCGTAAAAGGTACAGCACAGTAGCACAGATTTAGGTAGAAGCAAGGTTGATGTTGCCGACCCCGGAATTTGACCCACTAGGAAGCTGTCACACAAGTACATCTAAACCCAACACCTCCAAGCTTCGGATTCACCCTTGAGCGTAGATGTTCATACATTCGCTCTCCTTAACTTTCTACTTGGATGACGAATCTTGAATAATGATGAGTCCCTTAATCATCGCGCAAAAACAATGCCACAGGAATCACCACCACCTCAAGAATACGCTCGCGTCGTCCTCATAATCATACTCCTCCTCTTCATCTACACCTCCGATGACCAAGCCGGTCGTGGATCCGGATTTTCTGCCGTACGCGACTACGCTGCAGAGCGTATAAAGCGTTCGCGGCACTCGCTCGATGTCCTGAATCAGACGGTTTGGCAGGACTTCGCCCCAAGAGCAAATGAGAGCGCGGAGGATGATAAGGGTCGCTATCTAAACTTGACGGGGTTCAGACAAGAGGATGATTACGCTTGGGAAAGATTGGATTGGTGGAGGAAGAGGAGTGAGGCATTCACGACGGAGGCTAGGGGTCGCTGGAGGGCTGGTAAGGAGGGCGGACTGGAAGGCGAGGTCTTCGAGAATGTTACCGGCATTGTGAATGGAAAGTGGGTGCAATATAAGACGAACCTGGAAGGGGAACAGAGGAGGAGGGTGCTGAACCTCTCGGAGATTTCACCAGGTATCGACTGGGCATACAGGAGTGAGGACTTATGGACCAGGAATATCACGGGCAACGAGGGGAAGCTGATGTTGAGACTTGATCAAAGAAACGCCTTAGAAGTTGATATGGGGATATTGGATGGAAGAGAAGAGCAGAAGCCGACAGATCTGGTCAGAGAGGTTGCGGCTACTCTCACGATACAGGACGAGAGCAGTAGTGGGGACGGGTGGGATATGAGAATTCACGGCGTGCATTGGCCTAGGCATGGCATTATACTGATGACAACTACGAGCGATAAGTTCGCTGGGATCTTCGGACTACCACATTTGGCCTCGAGTATGGAATATTACCGGTCGAGCCAGAAATTGCTTAATATGAGCTTAGAGAAGACTGTCGAAAGCATGGAGCACGCAGCCTGGATAGACCCCAGCAATCCTTGGACAACCAGCCCCGGCAGCCAGAGCGACTCTACAATGCCAGCTCCGCATTGTGAATATGTTATTTTTGCACAATTATATCCAGTCAGTGGTCTGCCAGCTGAGCCCGGGTATCTCGCACCAGAACAGGTTATTCAAGAGATTGAGCGAGAGCTTCGATTTCCAAACGGCGCTCCAATCCCGTCGATTCCAAGGATGCAGATGTCCACGGTAATGTTCTCGCCTGACTGTGGCTTCATGCTAGAATCAAAAGGTCCTCCGGCTTTCTCAGCCGCGGATGGCGAGCATCTTGTCGGTGTAAAGCAGGAGTTGTGGCTGAACTCTATCCAAAAAATGGTGGAAGTTCTTGCCATCGTGCTCTTCGGGCAGCTACTACTCTTGAAGGCGCAATCAAAGGAGGCTTCTACACCATCCACGATTGGGCGAGTGAGTTTATACACAATTGGTATGATGCTCATGGCCGATGCTTTGATGTTCGCAGCACTGTCTCTATTGAGCTCGACAGCTCCGAATCTCTTCCCCTCTGCCCTGTTAGCTGCATTCGCTGCCTTCATTTCTGTAGCCTTGGGCGTCCGCTTTACTGGAGCTATCTATACTATTCAAGAGCCGGAACGAAGAGAGCGACTCAGAGCGCAGCAAGCTACTCAAGCTACTAATGTCCCAGCTCGACCAAGCCCCCTACCTTCCCGGACATCTATCATCACAGCGGCGGGAGCAGAAACAACTCCAATACCGGCATCGAATTCTGCTGTTTCCAACAATGTACCTGTTATAGTGCCCTCAGATCAAGACGTTGACGCCGGAATTGCAGAAAATATGTCCGCTGCCGCAACAATACTTCCTACAAGTAATGCTCCAACTGCGACACAAACTCCACCACCAAATGCCTCTAATTTTGGTGCGGTCTATGTGAAGTTTGTTAGTTTGCTACTGCTCATATTTTTCATCTCGATAACAGCAATGTCCTGGTCAGTTTCCTTCCGAACCGCCTACACGAATCTACTTTCGGTTGTCTACCTATCGTTCTGGGTCCCTCAAATCCGACGCAATATCATCAGAAATTGCCGCAAAGCTCTCCTCTGGAAATTTATTATTGGTCAGTCTGTGCTCCGCCTTTTACCATTCGCATATTTCTACTTGAAAGAGAACAACATTCTCTACGCGGAAACTGACTGGAAGGCATTCTGTGTACTTGCCGGTTGGGTTTGGATACAGATTTGGGTGCTCGTAGCGCAAGAAATATTAGGTCCGAGATGGGGTCTTCCGAAATCGTGGACAGAGGAAGGTTGGGACTACCACCCTATTCTGCGAGAAGATAATATCGAAGCAGGTGGCCTGCCTATTGGCTTGATGCAAATTCCTGGCTCACCCACGATAGAAAGAAGCAGGACAAGCGAAGATATGGGCAGTACGAAGAAGAAAGATGGGGCATTCAGAAGTGTGGATTGTGCCATTTGTATGCAGGTCCTTGAAGTGCCCGTTGTTGCTGCTGGGGAGGATGGTTCGGGCCCTGGAGCTGCGGGAGGCATGGCGGGGATGCTGGCGAGAAGACAATACATGGTGACGCCTTGTAGGCATATGTTTCATAGTAATTGTTTGGAAGGTTGGATGAGGTTCCGATTGCAATGCCCTATTTGTAGGGAGAATCTACCACCTCTGTAATTGTAATGAGGTCGATTGTGCATAGCGATGGAGTTGGGGTCTATAATAGCGAATAGGATCTGAATATATTGCATGGACTCTCGATATGACTGATTTAATTCATATCTTAAGTTACATAGCCCTCTGCTTGTCAGTACCTACCAAATGAATGATATGGGTCATAGCGCAATGCGGCTTAATAGACCTACAGCAGATATCTAGTACAAAGAATTCCAGTATCTTCAATTTCAGAGAAAGAGAAACTCAAACGAATACTGCGGTCTATCTATTCAGCATTGCCTTGTGAGTTGTGGTGATATGAATTAGATACAATAGAAGGAGTCTCTGAGCCAAAAATGGGCTCTGCAGCTATCTTTGCCAAAGTTCTAAAGGTAATGATGGATAGTACGCGGATCTTCAGAAAAACCTCGACTAGAGACAAGCAGCAAACATATCCCTAGAAGACGAATCTTTTGTGGATATTCGCGCTGTTCACGGAACCGTCACATGGCTAAGCCTACCTTCTAAACTCCTGGTCCTTCATCTCATCAAAGGCTGCAAACTGAAACATAATATACGTCGCATGTCCATGGGAAATTCCGGCCGTTTAGCATTGATGAAGCATTCATACATTTCCGTCACATCAGACCAGTCGGCTCCAAAGAAAAATTGCTTAATGTGCATTCAGCTAGGAGCGTCTGCTATTTTTGTACTGTCCGCGATCGTGATATCAAGCAATCCCATGCCCATGCAAAATACCTAAAGAGAACAAACCAAATCCTAAACCTCAGTCGTAACCTTAGCCTTCGGGTTCGTGACCTTAACACCGAGCTCCTTCGCGCGTTGGATGATATCAATTCGTTTTCTTGATGACACGGCGTGGGAAATCCTATGTAATGTTAGCTCCCAAAATCCGTGCATCCAGTTTGAGTGACGTACTCTGCGGCGAAGGTTCTGTTGTGCATGAGGAGGAGCTCGACATCTCGGGTGTTATTGACCAAGAAAGCTTTGTGGCCGGAGGGCATCATGTGGCGGGTCTTCTTGTTGGAACCGTACCCAATCTGCATTTTCCTAATCAGCATCTCATCTATTATGGTAGCGTCCGTGGTAGAAGGTCGTGACAACGCCCTCGTCCTGTCCCAACTCGAACTCGATATGTGCGTACCTTTGGCATCGCAGCCTGGCCTGCAAACCTCCGTCTCACACTGTGAGAGCACCCATCAGTACATTCTCCTGAACAATGATCATATGGTATCCTACCGGTTGTCAATACCCTTGGGCTTGCGCCAACTGGCATCGACACATTTGTACATGTCACTCTGGTCCTCGAGTTAGTATATCTTGACCCCACACTCCTTCCACAAGTATGCGAACCTGGTGACGGTTGAAGCGCGCTGTGTGCTTCTTGACGATTGGGACATGCTTCTTTGCGGACACCATGATGCCGGTTTGTCGAGGTGTCAAATTTGTTCGTGGAGTTTCGTGGTCGGTTTTGGCCCTCGTCGTTATCGCCTAGGGAAAAAAGCTGTGCGCGCTAGCGGTCTCACAAGCGAAGTTCGGTATTCTGGCGATGCACCCACGTAAAGCCTTGCAGCCTCAGGCATTAACAATATTCAACTTTCACCATGCACTGTTCGTCGGATCAAGCTATGGGATTTATAGATGATTAGGCATGTCTGAGAGGTTCTAGTACTGTCCGTCTGCACCTGCTCAAAGTCGGGGTCTAACTCTATTAAAGTATGGGATAAGCATAATCTATCATAAAATGTTTTTTAACACAAGCACTCTCCTTATGAACGCAATTAGTAGTCTAAGTATAAGTCCTTCGAAAACACTATTAGATACCTCCTTTGTATAGCAGCAGACACTAATAGGGCAGATTCTTATAATATTTGCTCGTAAACTAAAGATCGTATCCTGTACACGTCAAAATTGAGAAAGGTCTGACACAGACTAGGCTGTGAGCCACAATCACTCTGCTGAAATGTTCAGGAAAGTGCCCGAGACAGCAATCTGAGAGGCAAGTGGGAAGGACATCCGAGGAAGAGGCTATAGCAGAGGGGAAAATTTCTTCAATTTCTTCCTTTTTAGTTCCTGATTCTCCTCTAATTGCTCCGCGTAAATAAAGACCGCCCATGTACAAAAGCCCGCCATCCGAACACCTTCGAAAGCATCTGTATTCGCTACGTAAGTGTATTATAGGTCTCATATCTCCGTGATTCTATTGCTGTGCACATTGTGCCTGGGCGCCTTGCTCGTCATCTTCATCTTCCCATCCGCTCCCTGCTCGAGGATCTCCGGAATTGGCACCGAACTATTTACATTAGAACATGCTTTGAGGATTGGAGTAGGAAGAGCTTACATCTTCGATATCTGCATCGGAGTCGTACTCCACTTCGTCAACCTCTGTAACCTCAATAGGCTCTTCAGGTTTGGGGAGAATCTTTTTGAGACTCTCGAACACGGTGGGATCTGAAGTCCAGCCGTTCTCTGGAAATTGGACCTTTATAATAAAATACAAATCTCCTTTCTGATCACTCTTTTTAAGCGGCATTCCCTCCCCAGGGACTTTCAATATTTGGCCAGGCTGCAGCACTTTGCCTTGAGGGTGTTCAAGATGAATGCCTCGGCCATCAAGATGCTTCAGGACCACTCTGGAGAAACCAGTCAAGGCCTCTGCAAGCGTGATATTGAGTTCAGCAGAGAGATCATCGCCAGCTCTCTGGAAAATTTCGTGGTCTTCCTCTACCAGGGTGAAGACAATATCTCCAGGTATCTGATCGGGCGCTTGATCTGCCTCACCTTCTAAAGTAATACGTTCTCCTTCTCGTGCGCCTCTTGGAATGTAAATCTCTAGGACTTTCTTCTCCGATGTAGTCCGCTTCCCTTTGCACTTTTTGCACCTATCCTTCTCTTTGAAGAATTTACCTGATCCTGAGCAGTTGTCACACACCATCCTCTCCTGAGTTACCAGACCCGGTCCGACTTGGCGAAGTCCAACTGTGATGCCGTTTCCCTTACATCTTTCACAGGTTTGCGGTTTTGCCTTTTCCTTTCCTCCACTGCCCTTACAGTGGCTGCAGATTATATTTTTCGTACTCGCAAACTTGACCGTCTTCCCTTTATACAGCTCTTCCAGGCTGACCTCGTATTTTTGCTCCTCGTCACGGCCTTTGCGGGGGCGCCTTGGTCCTCCATCTGCCCCAAAGCCGCCACCCATACCTCCTCCCATGGCACCACCAAACATCTGTGCAAGGATGTCATCTAGGTCTGGTCCGCCGCCCATGCCTCCTCCCCGACTTGGATCGAAGGCCGCCATGCCTTGTGCGTCGTAGAGATGACGTTTCTCCTCATCGTGAAGGATCTCGTAAGCTTGACTGACGGACTTGAATTTTAATTCGGATTCCTCTCTTTGCTCCTCTGGGACTTTGTCGGGGTGATGTTGTAACGCGGCCTAGGAGTTGTTTAGCATTAGTGATTTGCAAGATTGACAGTGGTACACACCTTGTGGTATGCTTTCTTGATTTCGGATTTGGTGGCACTCTTGGATATGCCAAGAATCTCTGTTCTTCGTCAGTTCGTGGGTCTGCATGTTCTCTTATGCGTTTCACCATAGAGGTCTATCTCGTCTGCTGCTCCATTAGAAGCCATGATTGGGGTATTGATAGAGGGGTGGATGTAGAGCTCGGATTTAAGCGGTAACACTTCTGTCCAGCACGGTGTTGAAGGTCTCAGAGTGTCCCAGAATCGGCTGAAGTGACCTTGAACTGTAGAAGTGAATACAAGTGCAAAGCCTGTGGCTTAGTTGTGAGAAATAAGAATTGCTGAGTGTATTATTTTTATCATACTAGCGTGGCTCGGAAGCGGCAAAAGCTGACCGCTGTAAGTCTGGGATAGCGAGACGACGAAACCGAATTCAAGTCAAATGACGGTTGGAAAGAGAGTGAAAGTTCGAGGAAGTAATGCAGTTACTGTTGTCCTCAGCGAAGAGGACATCTGCATTTCGATGGATCTGCCATTCGTGTCGTGGGATCGGGATCAAACGTTTATATGCGTCCACCAACACAGCCTCGAATCGGCCACTTGAGCCATCCATAGCAGCCCAAGACCTTCGAAAGATCGGGCCCGCCAGGACACGATTTGCGCCTTCTCCTACCGGGTACCTACATTTGGGATCGCTAAGAACTGCTCTGTTCAACTACTTAATCGCAAAGGCTACTGGTGGCCAGTTTCTGTTAAGGATTGAGGATACTGATCAGGTGACTTCCCTTACTTCGAGCAATGCGAAGAGTTTTTAGACATATAGTCAGGTCGACATGTTCAATTTGGCCTCAAGCGAGATCAATAAGTGATAGTCGCTGGACAAGTTCGTTGAACCAGACCACGTCCACAAATCCCAGATTGTCGTTTCCCTAAAAGGGCACTTCTAACTTTACCAGAAACGGACCGTACCTGATGCTGAAGAGAGGCTGTATCAGGATTTGCAATGGGCAGGTATAGAATATGATGAAGGTATATATGCTACGATGTTTCGTTGCCCAACAGTATATTTGCTCATGTCGCTGCAGGGCCAATAGTAGGGGGTGATTACGGACCATATAAACAAGTAAGTGAACTATAAACAAGGTATGTTCCTATCTAACATGTCCAGTCGCAACGCACCGCCATATACAGAGAACATGCAGAGCATTTACTACACTCTGGTCATGCATATAGATGTTTTTGCACCCCCGAACGACTTCATACTTTGGCTGCACATAGACAACGTCTCGGACAACCTCCTGACTATGATAGGACATGTCTAACTATCTCCAAGGACGAGTCAGATGACCGTGCTGCGAAAGGAGAGGCTCATATTGTCCGATTTTTGACGCCAGATACGTACCCTGTGTACAATGATTTGGTGTATGGACTAGTCCGGCAACGTGGCGATCGCAAGTCACGTAAAGTAATGCATCTTGGTGCTTATGATGACCCGGTCCTCCTCAAGTCCGATGGCTTCCCTACTTACCACCTTGCAAATGTCGTGGACGATTATCTCATGAGGATAACTCATGTGATTCGAGGCTCAGTATGCCTGATTTCCCAGTATGTGAAAGTCATTGATACTGACATTTATTAGGAATGGATGTCCTCGACTCCAAAACATTTAGCACTCTATGGAGCATTTGGCTGGCAACCTCCATCATTTGCACATGTGAGTCTTCTCGTCGACAAGAGTGGCGCGAAGCTCAGCAAAAGAACTGGCTCAATCGACTTGGCGGAATGGCGAGAAAAGGGCATATTTCCCGAGACCTTAATCAACTTTGTTGCTCTTCTTGGATGGTCTCATCGACAAGGCAACGATATTATGAGTATGCAAGAATTGATACAGAACGTATGGTCTTCCTCCTCGGGCGCTACGCATTTGCTAACAACCATGACTAGGCCAGCATGAAGTTCACAAAAGGCGATACTATCGTTGCTTTCGAAAAGCTCCAATTTCTCCAAAGAAAACATGCTCTCCGTTATGCGTCGCTGGATCCGTTGGACCCCGTCACCCCTCGTCAAGATCTCAACCGCTTAGCCGTACAACCCGTTATTGACGTTCTGAGTACCCGCGGTGAGCTACCCTTTTATGAATCTCTCACCACCGATCTCAGCCGTCAATCCTACGTCCGCTCTCTCGTATGGGCAGACGCTCAAAATTACACCAACACGGACGATTTCATCGACCGCAACATCCACTTCTTCAGGCGACCTTCCAAAAGTAAACTCCAAACCACCAAGCACCCCTTCAGGCTACGAAAAATACCTCTAGACTTCAACGCAACGGTCGCACCCCTCTCGTTCCTTCCTCTCTTCGAAAAATTCGCTAATATACCTAACGGAGATTGGGATAGAGGAGCCATCTCCATCTGTACTGAGAACATCATATCGCTCAGTCTCCAAGGCAGTGTGGATGAGAGGACTGGAAGCAAAGAGACGGCGCTACTAAGAAAGGCTTGGGGAAATTTTGTGCATAGTTATATCAGATGGGCTATAACGGCTGGTAAGCCTGGGCCAGACGTTGCTTCCAGTCTACATATACTCGGGAAGGAGGAGACGATCAAACGGTTAGAGCTGGCAAAAGATATTGCGATGGAGGCACAGGATCAAAAGGAACAAGAAGAGAATATCCTCCCTGAGAGGTCGTTACCTGCACATGGGACCTTGGACCATAATTCAAAAGGAGTGAAACGGTTAAGATGATCAATAAGGTTGAAATAGGTTTGGAGAATGCAGAGGGAACAATGATGAAATCTTTGACAATGTGATATAGAGTGTGAAGCATTATTTGTATATTAGAAGATTACATCCAAGGCTCAAACTTTTCTTTTTAGAAAGTTCATTGGTCTTATTCCTTTGTATTCTAGAGTCTTTTTGGAATGCGCCTCGCGCCCAAACGCCGCTCATATAAGATGAGCCAAGTCATTGTCATGGACCTCCAGACCGGTGAGGAGATTCCTAAGCTATTCGTAAAGTCCGCATTGCCATAAGATCAGGATACTTCGACTTCTGTGACTGGCGCAGGCTGAGGCGTTTTTTGCTCATCATCCACATTTCCAAGCCCATTGAATAGCTTCGCCTTAATCTCACTAGCCATTAACCCCGTCATCTCTTCACCCGCAATCTTATTACTATCCTTTGCTGCCTTGTCCATCTTCTCGTCTACTGCTTTATTCGCCAATGACCCAGTCGGTGCTCTTCCAGATCGCGAGATCATAGCCGTCGCCTCGCCAATCTTATTGCTAAGATCAAGCATCTGCTTGCTGCTATAATCACGGTTGGTAAATAGTGGGCTTTGGCTGAGAGTCTGAACCCAGTATTTGTTCCAGAGAAGCTCCAGGAGGTGTGTGTCAAGCGTGCTCTTGAAATGAGATACTTCCAAGGAGTAGTATCTGCTGCTATGTGCACCAAAATCCTCGATTTTTGCCAGAGGAATGGTTTGATATCCGTCTCCGCCGCCTGAATTAGGGGGAGTATAGTTCTCAGGAAAGGTTCTGAAGGCGCCGATTTCGACTTTGCCTGCGGAAATGGTGCGGTCTGGATCGATGACCACGGCGAGAAAAGGATCAGAGAAAGTTTGCTGAGTGGACTGTGTGCTGACGTCAATACCACTGAGCCAGCAGCCATAGCCCGGATGACTATGATACCAGCCAACCGCATTCTCCAGCTTTCCCTGATCACGACATGCCTGCAAATATCCAACCATGTATTCGTTTGCTTCATCTTGAGCGTTGACTCGGGTTTCCGTTCCTTCGACCGGTAGTCTAAATGCGTCCGTGACAATAAAGGTGTCCCCAGCAATCTTTCCCTGCATCAAGCCCATGACTTCGATAGAGCCTCCAGATCGTGCATGCATTACCATCTTAAGGAGAGCAACGGCGGAGATGCGGACGTTTTTGAAGTAGTGAGGATCGGATCTCCATGGTTTCGCATCGTTGATCTCTTTTTGCTCGGTAGTATCGTATGTATAGAGGGCATCACGCTGCGGGTCGACCAGTTTGACATTATTGTCCAGCTCTGTGATCGACAGGGTGAGCTTCAGGGGATGATGGACAAGGAGGGATAACATAGCGATATAAACTTACCCCACGTCCTGTATGCGGTATCCATGGTGCATCCAAGCTACAGGAAACAAGCGGAAGGTTGAAGGATGACGGCTGGGAGATCAACCGTAGGAGACGAAATAACTCCCGATCGTGGATAGTTGATCCGGTCTTGGTAGCGGTCGTGGTCGAGGTTGAGCCGCAGCCTTGTGGGCGCCAGCGCTAGTGACCCTAAGGGCGGGGTCCATGGTGTTGAAACACCCGGCTCGTTGCTGTGGTGACGGGGAAAACACTCTGCTGCAGCCGTCATCTTTACTGCACGAAGATCATCACTTGAGATCTGATCTGTGCATCACCACATACAGTCTGCGCGAACTCTCAATACTTCTCGTCGTAGATGATTTGCTCGTTCGTATCCTTCGAGGCTTCGCAGTCGCGATCACACAACGGTCACTACTGAGCTGTTTTGGGTTGTCAACAACAGGACTGGTCTTCCTGCTGCTTCTTAACCCGTTCTGCCAACACCTGTCCCTCCAGCTATTATACGTGTATCTAGATATCCAGCCAAGACTGCATCCCTTTGACGCGAGTCTTTTTTGTTCGCTACAATGGATCTGTCCACGCAAGTCTCGACGATTATTGGACAACTCCATGGTCTCTTTGACGAGATCGGAGTTCCCAGCCATGAGCGGGAAAGTCGAGAGTCAGAGGCGAGTTGGACCAAACAATACATTTGAAGAATGAGTGCGCTGACAATAGACAGTTATTCTCTGCGCTCTCCGAAGCTCTACATAATCAAGTACGACTTGTTCAGAGTGAAAAGTCTAAGATGATTGAGGAGGCAGAACGAATCGTCATTATTATCAAACAAATGGAGATGTCTCTCGATGATGACAAAGCAGGCCAGAGATATGAAGCAGAAGATGAGGATTTGCAAATTACGTATCCATTGACGCGCTGCATGCAAGTATTGAAGGAGAAGCATCAGCAGATCTCGAGGTTACACAAAGAACGTTTCGAGCAAGTCAAGAGTACGTAAACATCAGTCCCATTCACATTGGAAGCGAGAGTGATGAAGCAACATGTGCTAACTACACATAGAATTGGTGCAAGCTCTCGAGTCCTACTCCTCTCATCTCGAATCGTCATTCATCCGGATCAACCTTCCACCAACGGCGCCAAACTCATCTATTCCACCTACCTTCGATCTGTCTCCCACATATGTCACTGCCTTAGACGATGAATTCACTCGAGTGTACGAGGAATATACGCGTCGTGTTGCAACAGTGAAGGCCTTATCAGAGAATATCATTCAACTATGGGCGGAGCTTGGAACCCCTCAAGCTAAGACTAATGACTCAATCGTCAAGTACTACCGCGACGCACCTGAGCAACTCGGCCTTCATGAAGAAGACATCGCAAGGTTGCGAGCAGAACGTGACAAGCTGGCAGATGAGAAGAAATCACGTGAAAAGCGTCTCAAAGATTTAAAGGTGGCGGTGGAAGGACTCTGGGAGAAACTAGGAGTTGAGGAGCCAGAGAGAAAAAAGTTCCTAAATAGCAACCGAGGCTGTGGAGTCCGTCAAATCAATGAATTTGAGGATGAGCTATTGAGATTGAATGAGCTGAAACGGCAGAACCTGCATCTATTCGTGGAGGACGCACGCTACAAATTGCAAGAACTGTGGGATGGCCTTTACTTCTCCGAAGAAGAGATGCTCGACTTCACCCCAGCATTCTCAGACGTCTACAGTGATGCTCTCCTTGAAGCACATGAGCAGGAGATCGCCCGCTTAGAGGCTCTTAAGGAACAGAGAGCTCCAACTTTAGCACTCATTGAAGAGCACCGCTCGCTTGTCAAGGACCGGAACGATTTGCAGGCATCTAGCCAAGACGCATCTAGATTACTTGGACGGGGCCAAAAGGGTGAGAAGCGAGACCCAACAAGACTCTTGCGGGAGGAGAAGATGAGGAAAAGAATTGCGAAGGACTTGCCAAAGATTGCAGCGAAGTTGAGAAATGTTTTGGAGAAATGGGAGGACGAATATGGCCGGCCTTTCTTAGTCCATGGAGAACGATACCTTGATGAGCTTGAGGCTTCGGAAGCTAAGCCAGCGCCTGGCCCCCGGTCGAAGACACCAGCTGGCCCACCGCCGTCTACAGCCAAGGCTTCTAAGTCTGCGCCAGCGAGCCGTAGTAATAGTGTGAAAGTGCCTCCTCCCAAGTCTGGAGCAAAGACGCCCACAGCAGGAGGAACCCTCAGGCGCAACCCTCTTGCGAGTTCAACGTCAACAATTGGCAAAACATCTCCGTCCAAAATTCCAGCACGTGCACCACTCTCGAACCTCAACCATGGCAACAATTCTCCAGAGCGTCGAGGTCGGCCAGAGTCGACACTAGATACTGAACGAACCCTTCGAGGAAAGATGGGGCCGCCTCCACCACGGGCACCACCGCCAAAGATGAGAGACCTGTTTGTGCCACCACCAGCACCTACGCCTGTATCACATTCTCGCCCTGAGAGTGTACTCTCAAGCGGAAGTGTACGCCATGTGTCCCCAGAGGATCCATATGAATATCCACAGGAGCACAGTCGGCCTCAATCGTACCAAAGTCTCAACGCTTCGATGCGTCAAAATGAACGCTATACCCAGTCGAGCTCATATCCATCCGCACCCCCGAGCCGTCAGATTTCGAACAATTCTACTGTTGTCTCAGGTAGTGAGAACTGGGAAACGTATTCAGAGGTTTCCGAGCCTGAGGAAGACGCATCCCATGAATACTACGCTAGGGTGCACGCTGCCCGCGGCAAGCGATTGACCCCAGAGGATAGCTATGGAGCGCCACCAGGCGGACAAGTTAAGAAGCAGAAAGGCTTGTCACCTTACGGAGTCCATGCAGGTCATACTCTCACAGACGTTCATGGCAACCGGATCATCTCAGGCAGCGAGGCCAACTGGACAGACGAAGATGCTTTCTGAAGCGCTTTAGCCACGTGTCTCGTAATATTGGACTTTACATCTTACGACGGTATGAGGAACGCCTTTGACGACTCACGATGACTTGGATACCATGAAAGACGATCAGTTTTTCATAACCCTCCGTGTTATTGATTGTTTTGTCTCGCGCTAAATACATACCGCAGTTCATTTCTTGTATTTTCGTTTACGGCATGGATCTATTTCTTATTTGATAAGTGGACCTATCTTGATGAATGATATCCACAGTATGGCCAAAAACCCTTCATATTCAATTTCCTTTTGTGTTTGCGTTGGAGGTCAGAGTGCTACTTTGGAGTCAGAAGGATGAGCCTCCACAGGTTGATTGGAATGCGTCCTGGCGTTTATTGGCCGATCCACTTGGTATCTATTTGCCTGGTGTAGAATTGAAACAAGCAATCACATTATATTGTTATATATTCTTGACCTTGATGTGGTGTCTTTATGCTAACCTTAGCGACTCTACTGTTGCTCAACTTGGCAGCTTAAGAGAAGTAGCAGTCACCCACTTGCAATTGTCGCAGTAATGCATTCCCTTTCTATAGCTAACCCTTAAAAAATTCTAGACCTACTACATCTTTAAAGGTCTTCGATTTGGGATAGGAAATTATCCCTCGCGATGATTTGTACAACTAGCACTGCCGTAATATTTTCAGTACAGCCGATTAAGCAGAGCCATGATCTCCAATATGGTGACATAGCTATGCCGATTAGCATAGCTCATGTACTTACCGCGTACTGTTCCTCATCCAGCAGCGTCTTCTCAATCCAAGAATCATGTAGCCATTTGATATCCATGATCCTAGGCAGCTTGCCCTTCCGTGAAGAAAGCTCTTGCCTCAAATCCTTCATCATCTCAGGTGATGCGTCTCGAACCACGTAATGAGTAATCTCGTCGTCGTTGTCCGTAGCTTCCGTGCCGCCCGCGACAAGAAATCGACTTTTCATTATCACGAAATCGGTATTCTTGTGCGTATCGCTCTCCTCATCACTCTCGGAAAGAAATTGGACGACGCATCTTGCGAATAGCGACCCAGGCAGCTCCCCTAGCGCATGGCCATGCTCCTCTAGCTGCGAGAGGAGGGTATTCAGAGAGAAATTGTAGTTTTTCGGATGTATCATGTCATCAGCCAAGCGCTTGAGTTCATCTGGAGTGATATCCTGCGCATAGCTATCTCCATACTCGTCAACATTGCTCTCAATGCTCTCCTGGACGTCCTCCACCATATGAAACATATGCTTTGGTTCGAAAGGTAGCAAGAATCTCTGCCTCTCCGGACCATCGATCTCGGCTTGTTTCAGGGCATCAAACACCCACGAAGCTTTCACTATGCTAGACCGGCCGCTCTTGATGACGCTGGCTACTGAGACCACTTTCTTATCTCCAACGCAGATGATGTGATCTTTTGCTGTGGCGCTTTGGAAGATACTTCCGCCGTTAGCTTTGATCATGTGCTCTATCTCTGCCTTCTTTTTCTTCTGGGGAAACACCATCTCACTCATAACGCAGAAGTTCAAGCCCTTGAAGGTTCCTGTTGTAGGACTGGCGTATGGAGCCTGGACGCTGCTGTCATTTCCTGCAATTACGCGTTCCTTCTTCAACCTTTTCGTGGCCTTACGCTTCTGGGAGACCTTGAGCTCATTATTACCTTTCGCTTCATCCTCGGCTTTCATTTTCAGAGCGGCAAATTCAGATAAAGAAAGAGCACTTTGCCAAGCTTTGTCTGCTCTGAGCTTCTTAAATCTGGGAAAGCGTAGTGTGAAGCCTGTTCTGAACTGGTCGGAAGCGCCGACTGAGGCAGCCTTGACCTCCAAAATGACGGAGTCGCATGGCTTGATCCAGACATCGGGCCGTTCATGTTGTCTGTCCCCGCCTCCAAGCTCTACAAATTCAGTAGGGGGATGTGATCTGTCCCATTCAATCCACTTCCCCTCAGTACGATAATTGATTTCAGCATAGTCTTGAGCCCTAAACCCCCCGCCAACCTTAAAGAAGGACCAACATTTCATAGGATTTGCGCCTTGCCGTGGAAATCAGAATTTGCCTTTATAGTCGACGGAGGAATACTTACCTGCTTTGACGTGGTTTTGATCTACTCTGAGACCGCAGAGGAAAGAGGCAATTCCACCACCTCTGCGCCCTTGGCCATAATAGCCGCCGACTACCACGCAATCTAATGACTCACCAAACTCTTCCATATATTCAGGCTTGACCTTCATCCAATCATCATTCCTGCTATTGAGTCGGTATATGGACCGTGGATTCTTCAGCACTAGACCCTCCGATGCCTCGGCAACAACATTGCGCAGAGCAGGCTCAATCTTTTCAAAGCCTTCGACAACCTGGTATTTATGAATTTCGAAGCGTTGTGGAATATCGGTGATAACATCTTCTAGCGCCTTTCTCCGATCCTTTAACATGTATTTTGTGAGATTGTGATCGTTCAGATATAGACAGTCAAATATGCGAAACACAGGCCGATTTCCAGTTGTTGAGTACGAGTTCCTCTGCTCGGATATTGCGGCAGTCTTAAGGGTGCCAAAATCAACAATTTTGTTTTTCTGCGGATCCCAAGTTATCATTTCGCCGTCTAAAATGATATTACGAACTCTCGAGTCAAAAGCATCCTTGATATGTCTGGTCAATGCGGAGTTGTCGTCCTCAAAATTGCTTCCATATAAGTAGGTATAATCTTTAGCCTTTCTCGACCAGAACCTAAATCTTCGGCCTCCTAGAACATCTTCATCTTCAACCATATGCATCTGCATTCTCTCACCATCCAACTTTTCCTCAATCCAGTACTCAGGATTCTCTGCGGTCACGCCAAGCCTCTCAATCATCTTCTGGAATGAGTGCATCTGGAATTGTGCGAGCTGAGGCTGAAAGCATTGCATGACCGTGATTCCAGCGTCCTCTCCCTCTAGATGAATTTCGGGGTCTTGAAGATCCCAGCAAACCTTCCGAAGGCTAGAAGATACGTTGAACAAGGCCTCACCATCTGGGTGCCACAGCTAGGATAAAGTCAATTACTAGCTCGATTTTGGTAAAGCACTCACATTCAAGATTGTCTTCTCAGATGCTCCCACTTTCATCTGCCGTAGAATGATTCTGATTAACCACATGAGCTCCGAAGCGTTCATTTCGTTGTAGAATTTCTCGAAGATCGGAAGCTGGTGCTCCTCCTTTTGCGTAGCTGAGAGCTTGTCGAGAAGGTCATCGACCTCACCGATCCGCATATTACCATAGTCTTGCCTCATAGGCCTTTTGGATAGCACCTCGTAGCATCTACCAGCAAAGTCTCCTGCCATGCGTGACGCGGTCGTCTGGCCGGGTAGTTTCCAGTTGAGAAGATTAAACCCATCTTCAGAATTCGGGCTAATCTTCAGCAATTTGACAAGAAGTCTACCAATGGCTTTCTCCTTGAGGCCATACATCGGTCTATCACGATCCTTCTCAGGGAGAATGAGACGAAGGGCAGGATAGAAGTCATTGCCGACCTCTTGGCGCCACCTTGAGATGAATCGCTCAATGATATTGCGACGTGCTTCATGAGGCGTCATTCTGCTGGTACCACGAGTGCCTTGTCTGGCTCGAGCCATTGGCCCCGTCGCCTTCTTCTTATTGTCATTGAGGGGTTGGAAGAGAGACACTAGCAACTCATGGAAGAAGAACGTTGGGCCGTGGTTGATTGGACGATTTACCAAGCTTCAACTTTAGCTATGGTTCCGTACAAGCCAAGAATCTTTAAACCTACTCTTCATTGTTCCCATCGGGAGTTGTACTTTCTTGCCCTTCCGGGCTGGTCTCGTCAAGATCCATTTGACTTGGCGTCATATTCTATGTGCTCGAGATCTTAGATATCATAGATTGAGAAGAGCTCATCGTTGAGCGAATCATTTCATGATTGGATGTTCTCAAGTGTCTGCTCTATTCATTTTTACATTTGTCAATTGAATGTCCAACGCGCCTTCTGCCTAAGACAGGACCACCAAGTACATGTGTATCACGTGATACTACAATAGGTAATATTTCTTGGGGATCTTGAGCGCGGCATCACTGGGCCTATTTCCGAGCACATTACACTTCACGATGTAGTGATTCTTATGAGTAGGAGGGGATGTGGTGGTTGGCAATTCCTAGGCTCCTTTCTAAGTTTTAAGAATGCGCATGGCACGAGGCGTCCTACAGACTGAGAAGTCTCAAATCTGGGGTAAGCAACAGGAGAGATAACCTTCATCCAAATGTAGCGCCTTGCAGAAGCCCGGTCAGATCGATCCCTAAATGTGTGCTCCCAAGTTGGCAACATCTTAGAAGTGCGTGGGTGGCCATCCCATGCGAGAAAGTGTGGGGTATAAAGTCATTGGGCAGGACATGAGAGATCAGCCTATGGAGAGAGCTCCAGACATCCGAAGAGACTTTCTCGCTCTACTCTCGACGGGCCAGGTCATCCATCATTCTTGTCCTTTACATCATCATTTGCATGAGCAGAAACTCCGCCCGACCATGGACAATGCTATGATCCACGCAATCGATTATTCGAAGCCAAAATGCGCGTTCCGCCTTACTGCAACTTGCTTGAAAGAGATGCCGAACCACAGCCAGCGGTGAGCACGGGAACTGCAGTGAAACGCAAGGCGCAAGGCGACGTGGGTGACGAACGCCCTGTAAGAAAGGTTTTGTCCTCAAAGATTCTACGAAGTGTGGGCTTCGACGTACCCCGAGCAACAGAAAGCAAACCTCAGCCGTACTGTCTGTTCACGAGTGCAGCAAACAGCCAACGTGGATGTGGTTCAGCAGCCAGATTGACACATTTGGCCATTGGACCCCTGGATCAGCACGTGGAGAAGTTGCAGAGTCAGCCGAGATGAAGAAAGCTGCCCGGAATTATTTTTGCGGCTTTTGTGACTGGATCGGAGGGTGGGATACTGGACCGTAAACGTATGACTGTAGTGTACAGTACTGCTGCGATATGGCCAGGGGAAGCCGAGTAGCCAGATTAAGAAGGCCACCAGGGCCCCCACGTTTAGCAAACAAAAGAAAAAGGTACAAGTGTACAAGTGAAAATGTAGACGTGGACGTCTTCAAAATTTTCCAAGGATTTCGGGGCTTACCGCCGAGCCCTCTCCCTCTCTTTCTCGTTCTCTGTCTGTGTCTGTGTCTGCACCCTTGGATGTATGACGAATGGATCTGATATTCGGGCTTGTGTTTGAATGTACTGTACAGCACTGTACAGTACCAGTGCGGGGATTGAGAGAAGAAGACGATGATTAGATATTCAACACCATCAATGAGCCTAGCCTCCATCCCAGCCCAGCCCAGCCAGAGCCAGAGCCAGAGCCAGAGTGAGAAATGTAGATGTCCTGTGCCTAGTTGTAGACATAGACAACAACATAGCCGTAGACGTATCGGCGGGGAGCGGAGCGGGGCGGGATCTGGTCTGTCTGGTCTGGTCTGGTAGTAGTAGCACCCCTGTTGATGATCGTGTGCGCCTCTCATCACCCCTGCCCCTGCCCCTGCCTTGCTCCCTCTCTCTCTCTCTGTCCCTCTCTGCTGGCTGGCCCTGGCCTTCCTCCCACCCGCCGCGCCTACCAGTCACCCATCCACCAGATCCCTCCCTCTCTCTCTATCTACAGTACACCATATCTAGATAATCTCACTCTCCCATCCTTTCTCCCATCCTCCTCCCTTCCAACAAAACATCGCCCAACTCCGACCTGTCCTCTCCTTTCACAACATACACCCACGCCCATACCCACGCCCGCCTGCTGGATTCACTTCATCCCGCCGCCGCCCTCAATGTCATCCCTCTGATACCAGCACTTGACACGCCTGACATGCCTCACCAAACCCACCAACAAGCATTGTGTACTGAACTGCTGGGCACTGTGCTTGGTGTCTTCTACCGATAAGGCCTATACACATCGTTCAGAACCATACATGCCCGTATCTTGCCTTTCCCAGCGACGGATCCGCCTTACAAACGGCCACTTGTTGATTTGCTGGGATCCCTTCCAGTTGTTAGTAATAGTTTCGGTTCCTGCATCATAGCCTGCCCGCAGCCCTCGACTGGGAGCCGACGCCGACCATGCTCGCTCCCCGAAGTTATCTCTTCCTACAATCACAAGACTCCAGAAATGAGCGCTCAAGCATGGCAAAGCGTAGGCCTCCTGCGAAGGGAGGAAAGAGGCCTCTGGAGTCGACTGTGACAGCAACAGCGGCACCTTCTGTGCCTGCGGAATCCACCTCACGACCCCCCACTCCTTCTTCACCCGTCGTCATTCCGCCCACGAGAGCCAGCAGCGATGCAGGTCAACGGACACAAGCTGCCAAAGGCCACCGACAGGAACACAACCACCGAACACATTCCCCGGACGCGATTCCCTCTTCCGTGGCTGCGCTTCTGGCCATAACGCAGATACCAATTCAAAAATCAAACAATCGACGGAGAGGTAGCGCAGTGCAGAGGTTGACAGCGGACGCGATATACCAAAATGCCTCGGAGAAGGAGCTCAGCATGTCTTTGGGGAAAAGTCCGTTAGAATATCTCCTAAGCTCGCCTGACGACTTGCAAGATCTCGCTACGCCGGATACACCTGAAAATGGCTATGGATCGGTTGTGTCGACGAGAACAGTATCCTGTGAATCCATGCCGTCTTTGGAGAACGAGTCTATTAGCGAGGCGTCGCCCTCTCTCAACTCTTTGCTTACTCCTGGATCAAGAGCAAGAAGATCTCTTCCGTCGCGAAGAAGATTGTCCTCACCTCCAATCGAAAATGCGGTGGACCATCCATTATCT
This sequence comes from Proliferodiscus dingleyae, assembly GCA_003988795.1. Taxonomy (NCBI): domain Eukaryota; kingdom Fungi; phylum Ascomycota; class Leotiomycetes; order Helotiales; family Lachnaceae; genus Proliferodiscus; species Proliferodiscus dingleyae. The sequence goes on from QYAK01000008.1 coordinate 348,048, forward strand.
GCGCCTGAAATTGATATCGATGAGCTTGACTTTAGGGTCTTTCAAAGGCCACAAGCAAGAGAGCAAGAGAGCGACAGGCCTGAAATGAAGCCGTCCCCGCGCAAGTCGGCTTTCAAGTCAAATCTCACTGCCTCACTGCGAGCACTACGGTCTGCTGCAAAGTCATTTTCATCTCTCACAACTCCAATGATGACACCAGACGACTTCCTCACAAGGTCAATTATCACTATTGATCCGCAGGTGCCTTTTACTGATGAGCGCATGCCTCCACGACTTGAGAACACTCCGACTCCAGCACTACGTCGCTATTTGAACCCTTCTCCAAATCCTCCGGCAGAAGCTCAGCTGTCTTCGCCCTCCCAAACGATGCCTATCATCAAATGCACTGCCTCTATACAGATGGAGACCTACAGCGTTTCCAGATCAGAGAGCAGCAAGTCATCACCCATAACCAGTCGCCGTTCACAGTTGTCCGAGGATGTTGATGTAGCCGCACCGCCTCTCGTAAGACAACGAGAGATACGAGAGAATAGCAATTTTCTCCGCATAGCAGTTATGGAAATGGCTATGCGGAAAAAGGGGAAACTTGATGACCAAAAACCCGGAAGAGCTATCTGGGCACTGCCTCCGAGAATCGAGTCTCCGGGCAAAGCGTATGTAAGGGACAAAGACGGAGTTCCAATAAGATGGGTAGCTCTTGTTCAAGACTGAAGCTATCAGTATCTGATGCTCATGCTCATTTTGCAAGATACCACGTGCTCCTCACATGAGACCTCCAGTTAAGTTTCGTCATCATGCGGCTGTCGTACGATGGTCCCAATGCCAAGTTTCTGGGAATCTCGTTCTGCACCATCATTGGAATGCCGGCACCACGGCGCGGGACTCAAGTGCCTGGCATGGAGTACATCTCCAACTGGAAACGTCGTGGCATCTCCGAAATTTTTTGATCTACGATGATCATTCTCGTATTTCACACTAGACCTATTATGATCACAGTAACAAGACCAACCATGTTTACCAGGATTCTGATCAGTCCATACTGGGAAGAAAGGAAATTGCCGAGCTATACACTTATTATTCCTTGGTATCTGACGGAAGAAGTTCTGGTAAACACTCTTGACGGAAGATCATACTTCAAGCTTGATGCCGCCTTGCATTACAGGTCGCCACGATCGCTGAAGGTACTGCGCGATTAGAAGCTCATAATCGCCTCAACATATTCTTATCTCTGGGATGACAGGATTTCAGGACGGAACCTACAAAGCGTAACATAGCGGAAAAGCCGCTCAAAAGAATTATTTCAACTTTCATCGACGTCTGCAACGAACATTTCACACGGGAGTGCACGTGGGAGCATATATATATATGATTGAAGACTTTGGTTTATGAAGCATTGGGACCCGGGCATTCAGGAGGAGTTTAGACGGATATTGAATGCCCACAGCACGAGAGATACCATATTGATGTTGCTTTCGCAATGCATGATGCCCCACTCGAAGTTACTTAAGATATGGTAGATGCATAGAATATGAAATTTATATGAGCTGTAATGAAAGACATGGCTTTACTCAACTTTGACTGATATCACTACCATAACCTATAGTTCTGGAAAATATTAAGCTTTCAGCAGGATCCTGATCAGTATCACTCTTCGGAGCAGCTGGAACCTGGCATAAAATAGGTTCTCTTCGTTAACTTTATATAAATCCGTACAACACAAAATGGGGGAGATATGCAACATTTTACTCTTGGAATCTTCTTGCTTGAGATCTATCAAGATCAGGTCGCCATTCATCTCGAATGGACTACGTAGCTTATCTATTTCGTAACTACCAGAGTCAGATACCTACAGAAAAAGATACAGGACCTAAGAAAAAAAATTGCGAGGTTCAATATCACTTAGCGCGACCTCGCGACCCACCTATCTTAAGTAGCGTACAATCAGCCTTACGGACGCCTACATCTGTGAAGGTAGCAGCGACAGAATGATCCTCGATATTACTATGGTGTTGAAGGCCATTTCAGCTCCGAACTCATGAGAACATCTGCAATGTCGGGCACCTGCTGATACGATCAGGAACCAACAGCGCTCGCGTGCACGTTACGTCTCTGTCTCGTGTAATTAAAAATAGCACCCCGGTCCGGATAGCTTACGCTGCATCCATAAGGTAATTTGATTACCTTGATGTCAAGCACCGTTCGAATAATCAATCCTCATTCCGTTCACAGCGGCCTACGGAACTCATGAGTACTCCCGTATACATGTCCGTTCTTATCTCAAGCCAGGATCCGAGAGCCTTCCCTCCCCGATGACCGCCGGTAATTCAGGAGGTAATCAAGACCTGCATGGCAAGCATGCAACAGCTACGACGACGCGGAACGCGGCTTTGAGGGGGGCTTCTATGGCTTTTGTGAAACCTCCTGTAAAGCCTAAGCCAAGCATAAATACGTACAGTGGAAGTAATGGAGCTCTTGCGGCAGCTACGAGAGTTGGCACACATACGAAGACGACTTCAAGCAACTTACGGGGGCATGAGGTGCCGGCTGAGGAACAAAGAGTAGTATATCAGAACACTGGTGGAAGTACATCTAGCAGACAAAATTCGGAGCACGCGGAGCTCAATGTTTCTCGACAACGACTTGGTCCTCTTGATGGAAGCAGGAAAGGACCCCTTAAACGACCAGGAATGGGCAGCCAAGGAAGATCACCATCTTTGATAGCAGCTGCTCTCGCAGCTTCTAGATCTACATCTATCAGCCCAAATCCTACTGGCCAGCAGCAGACGTTGTCCGTGGACCCGACAAAGCTTCCTGCTGGGCTTCCGAAGCGCTCTCCATCCCCAAGTCCGAGTGTGGGGAGCGTAAGCTCGTCTGCTGATCATCTACTGGATACTACACCAATACCCCCTACCACGTCTTTGATTGACATGTTTGAAAAGACGGGAGCGTCACAAAAGAATCGACCGCCTCAAAGACCGTCAAATATTTTAGCTTCACAGAAGAATGACTTGTCTCCAAGACCGTCTCCGTTGCCACGCAAAGTCCGTACGCCTTCGCCATTACATTCGAAAAGTCGAAAACCAGAGATGATCCTACCAAAACCAATGCCAACACAACGTCCACCATCTTTCCGGATATCCGAGAGTCCAAAATCGCATCCAACTGTGCAGAAAACTCGTTCAACACCCTCAAGCCCTCTAAGAAGCCCACAAATCTATCAGAACGATGACGATGGTGCCTCCTCAGAAGACTCTTTCGTCTCTGCTTCCGACTACCAGCCCTCCTTTCGCGCAGCCCTCCACGACCAGAATCAGCAGCGCCGCCTTACTTCGTCTTCCGCCGTATCCCTCAACTCCGCGGCCACTATCGACTCGCTCGCCAACGCTATTGTAGCCAGTAGCCTGGCTTCTTCAAGAGCCGCCTCCCCGTCAAAGCAGACTCTCTTCCCGCCACCGCCACCTCCTCGCCGAGGTCAAAGAAATCATCATCTCTGGCCCAACAGCAGTTCGAGGACCCCAAGTCCGGCGAAGCCGGTTGGTTTAAGGACTACGTTAAGGAAGACGAAATCGAAGGACGATATTGATGAAGGGGAAAAAAGGAGGACGAAGAAGGCGCATATTATGAAGAAACATCCTAACAAGCACCATGGTTCGTCCAATTTCAATTTTCAGTCTCTGTTCTTCGGAGGCGGGATCCCCATACCACTGTGCTATGCCTTTACATTTTGTAGTAAAACTTCAACTGATTCTTTGAGCAGAGGGAGATCGCAAACGTTGGCGAGATCAGATCACTGAGCGGGAGCGGAAACGCTATGAGGCGGTATGGGCTTCAAATAAAGGTCTACACTTATCTCATATTCCCGGAGCGGACATTCTGGTGTCTAATCTAGTGATCCGCGACATCTGGTCTCGTTCTCGACTTCACAATGATGTGCTTGAGGAAGTTTGGGCGCTAGTTGATCGGACGGAAAACGGAATGCTGGATAGAGAGTCATTCGTCTGTGGGCTTTGGCTGATCGACCAGCGGCTCAAAGGTCGGAAGTTGCCTCAGAGAGTCAGCGACAGTGTGTGGAGGAGTGTGGGGATGAGAGGTATTAAGGTTAGGCCGAAATGAAGGTGTGTATGAGTGATGAAAGCGTGGAGTAATATCGTAGAACTTGGGGGAAATCTGTTTATAGAAGAGCGCTAATACCCACATTTCCCATCATATGGTTGGCGTTGAAGGTCTAAGGTTCAAGACATAGCCAATAAATGTAGAGAAATTTGAAAGGCTTCACAAAAGCTCAGTCAAATCAAGTGTGGTGAGTAGCTGGATGTCTTCTGAAATGGTGACAGCTTTACCCAGTTGCTGCAAAGCTTCTTCACAGCTAAAACACAATATGTTCCCAGCGCAGAATCTTGTTCCTTCGAATTAGAAGTTTCGAAAGTGTTGTCCAAGCAGAGATTCACGGGTGGTGATTGGGCTACGGGCACCGTCTCCTCCTGAGCCTATCCAATACATCAATGAGTCTGTAAGTCGTACACCTGTCTCCTGACTCGATTGCGGCTAATTTAGTGACACGGAGATTGAGAGGAACTTCAAACATATGGTAGATGCGCTAGTCAAGGTAGGCATCGTCTCGTACTATAGCAGAGGAGTGCATCGCTAAAGAAGACGATAAAGCAGATGGAATGATTACTTTTTCGTCGCCAGCGACCAATCCCAATGGATGTGATTCGTTTTAATATAAATCGGATGACAAGTTTGGATCAGAGTACACATACATTTCGGTAACTAGTCAAGGCAGTAATATGGAAGTACCAAGATCCATTTCTCGTCTTGCTCAGGTCTATTCAACACGTTGGATTTAGAACAAAGTTGTTTAATTCTTCAATTTTTCGATCTTATCTCTATGTTCTAGTGTCTTCTTGGACTCGTGGGTTTTAAAATCTTAGAGCTGCTGTCCTATGCATCAACACTGAGGTGTGTATATTCTATTGGTTCCAGGAAGATATGGAAAAAGAAAAGTGAATGAGATAATGAACATTTCTTGTGAATTAGTACAAGAATCGCAAACCTTGCAACACGTGGCTTGAAAAGGTCCATTCACCGTTTAAAACCGATCTTGTCTCGAGAACAGTAGTCACCTCGAGTCGACAATCATTGTTCCACTCTGCAACATCTTCATGATTCCCTTCTGGTCTTGATAACTCCACTCAGAGCCCACTTCAGAGCTTAGAATACTGGCTACGAACCTTGTTCTTGAAGCTTGGTAACACCAAGCCACAATCTGACTCGTCATTCACACACTGCTGCTCCACTTCTGAAAGCCTTCAGCTCTTTTGCTACGTCTGAAGCCCACTTCCACTCTGCACAAAGTTCAATTGCTCAAGATTGCTGTTTATATGTGGAATTCTCGAAACCATTACTTTCTTCCATCGCAACTATCGTTTGCTCCGTCCTCCTCCGCTTCCGATTTTGAGACGCCTGGTCTTCAATCACTGAGTATTGGCAAGATCTTATCGAAAAATACTACTCGACGTTGAGAAAGGTACGTTTGATTTTCAAAATTATGAAGCTCGCCCGCAGAATGCTCATTTTGGTTCTATATCTCTGTCGAGATCGTCATGACTTGGTATACATGTAAAATTGGAATGGATTCTTCTGATATCCGGAGAACAGAGGTTCAGAACATCCTGCTACACCATTTGTGCAGTCATTCAATAGTGGGTTTTGCTTTCTACCCAAGCGGCCAAGGTTGCTCGATTCACTATCCTAGTATTTACAGACTTTTCCTACTTCGCTAGTATATCGCAACATCCATAGTCTGTTGTCCCATTTCAGACCCTATTTTTCATTCGCTTCATGTTCTTATCTGACTTTTGGTAGATGACTCGGCTCTCTAAGCTTGAGAGAGCTCGCCGTCGGGGGACGCAGGAAATTATTGCAGCCATGCGCCCTCGAGTGTTGGATGAAAGAGAAGAAGCTCAGCAAACTCCCAGCTCGATGAATTCGCCTGGGAGAAGCAAGAGAGCCCAGAAACTGAGCCCGAAGATCAACAAAACCCAGAAGCATCCGGGATATGGTTTGAAGAAAGTCGAATCCGATGAGGAAAGCGACAATGAAGATCAAAGACACAACCAAACCGCTGTTCAAGAGCACAAGCCACAAAGTTCTGAGCTTGTCAAGCAACTAGCAGAAACGTCCAGAATGCTCAGAACAATTGGTGATGCACAAGATGTAACATCATTCCTTGCTGAAGACGGCACTCTCGATAGCGAGACAATCAAGGAAATTCAAGAATCATGTGCTACAATTTCGAACCTACTAGCGATTAAAATTTCCTCCTCGCCGCAACCAATTTTGAAAACTAATTATACAACAAGTAATGTCCCGACTACCATCGAACGATACGATGACTATTACATATACAAAGCACCGTCAAAGTATTTGTACGTACTACAGCCGGTGGAGGTTTTCAAGGGCAACAACAATTTCAGTGAGGTAAAAGTCCTTGGCTTTGTCCGACGCAAGGGAGGGTTGCCGTTGATGTTTGCATTGCCCGGATGGGTCGAATGCGTTGACAAACACCCAAAAATGTTAGATTCTAAGTTATGGGAGAGAGAGGTCAAGCGCTTTACAGACTTCTACGTCTTCAAGTTTGCTCCGCATTCATGGGATACTGTACACAATCAAGACGTCGGTCAGACGTTGCGGTGTCATGTAGAGCCGCGCCTGATGATCTGGTACGCATGTCGTGCACTGGTCAAAGCAGTTGGGCCTGCCAAGGCCGGCTTGGATTGGAAGGTCAAGATCAGTCGCTTATATCTCCTCCGGCATTTTATGCTGGAAAATGATATAGAAATCATCCTCACCAAGGCACCCTGCAAGTCATGCAGGGCTTTCAAAGTTTGGTTCGAAGAACATACAGGACTGAGATTCACCATGAGCACTTGCTCGACACTGGACATGAAAAGAAGCCTAGACGAAGTCGATCAAGTTTTTGAGGAGGACACGCGAGATAATACAATGGACAGGATTCAGAGAGGCAGCGTGTCGGTGGTTGTCCGTAGGAGGACCGAGCAAGCATCGGAGACTCGCGAACTCAGTTCTGGCGGAACCGAGATCACGAAGTACAAATATTCCAAGACCAAAAAACGACACCAGAATACCAACATCACACCAGCGACGCCACCGACGAGGAAGAGACCATTATGGTCATCGCTTGATAGCGCCTCCGAGACCGAAGATGAGTATCAACCTCCAACACCTGGCACGCCATCTAAAAAGCCTAGAAGATCGAATAACTCCGGCCACTCTCAGTACCGCTAGTTCTGCAATTCGAAGTTGACCAGAGCTTGGGAGGTGAAAACTGATCAATGGTGAGATGGAACAGGTCCCTTCTCCGCTCCCCAGCGAGAAGGAATGCCTGTTTAGCAGGTCCACGACATGGCGAATGTCTGACCGTTCTGAGCCGTCGGACAATTAAAAGCAATCTGGAGTCGAAAGGCGCTGAGCTCCCGACTTAAATGAGGATTCAAAAACTCCTGCCCTTACGTCGATCTTCCATACTGATAATCTGTTATTTGTCGGCGCCAATAATCGAATCAAAAACCGCAGTTCATAAAAGTGGCCCGTATCCGACAACCATCTGGATGACACTCTGTTGATCAAAGTGGCTATACTCCTTCACTTCGGAAACCAAGCCGGGGCACTGGCACGATGGCTAGCGTTATAAGCAAATACAAGTGCATCGCTTAGATCACGATTTCGTAGAAGTTTCTTTTTCGGTACATGGTTGGCACTTCTAGTTCCAAGAAATGAGGATTATGACGCATATTTGAGCAGCGAATGCAGTTCTTTTGCTCAAGTTTGGCGTGCATTCGGGGAATGTTCTGGTACAATTCACAGATGAAAGCAGAAAATGTCATATTCCCGTTGTTTCGGTAATTGAGGCCTGCCAATCCTCAAGTTCTCCTGAAAGGCACTTTCCCGCAGATTCTAGGTTCTAGACAAGAATAACAGCAGATCAAGTCGTAACTTAGCCTCCAGCAAGTATATGAATCAAAAATCGTAACACAACGTGCAAGTAAAGTGGTTTCTTACATGGATTCTGGCCCAATGGCACTTGCCCGAAGAATACATTTTGGCATATGCAGGCTTACACTCAACGAAGTGATCTTAAGTACTTCATCCGAGACTCCCACGGGTATTGCGTATTACTCCATTCATTGAGACATTACCATTCTAATTCCATGCCTTTTGCCCCAATATGTCTGCAACGCCTCTCCAGTTAGGAATTGAGTTCAGTCCACTCGGAATACGAATACCCTTAGAAAAAGTGTAGTCGTGCAGAGTCTCAATGCAATGCTCACGCCCAAAACCAGACTGCTTGGTCCCACCAAACGCCATTCCTACTGTTGCTCTGTTATAGTTATTGATCCACACCCTATGGAACGAGCCAGTATCAGTGCGTTGCTCTGAAGCTTTTCTAGGGTCTCTTACATTCCAACATCAATCTTCCTAGCAATACGCAGTGCCTTCTCGCTATCTTTGGTGAAGATACCAGCAGTAAGGCCGTACTCTGAGGCATTAGTAATTGAGACCGCTTCCTGCTCGTCGGAGAAAGAGGTTGCAGTGGCGACCGGACCGAAGATCTCTTCATTTGCAATCGTCATATCCCGCGTAACATTCTTGAAGAGCGTGGCGGGAACAAAGAAGCCGTCTTTGCAAGCTGAGTCTGATGGAAGTGAAGCTTGAGATGCGATGACGGCTCCTTCTTTCTCTCCAATACGTATGTATTCCAGGACTTTCTTTTGCTGAGCCCTGGAAACGACTGGCCCAACATGGGTCGCTTTGTCCATACCATTGCCGACGACGAGCTTCTTCACAGCAGCGCCTAGACGGGAAACAAATTCATCGTAGACATTATGGTGGATGAGTAGCCGTGAAGAGGCAGTGCAGGCTTCTCCTTTGTTGAAAAATGCTCCTTCGAGGGAAGCTGCAACCGCAGTGTCCAGATCCGCATCCTCAAAGATAATGAAGGCGTTTTTACCGCCCAACTCGAGAGTCAAAGGAGTGATATTGTTGGCTGCTGCTTTACTGACCGCAGCGCCTGCTGCAGTAGACCCAGTGAGGCTCACTTTCTTAACCAGGGGATGAGAAACCAGTGTGCTTGGGACTTCCGGACCAGCCCCTGGCACATATTGAACTACGTTTGGAGGCAAGACGCTTTGGATGATCTCTATGATGCGGATACATGTGAGAGGGGCCTGTTCTCCCGGCTTGATCACGATTGTATTTCCCGCAGAAATCGCAGGCGCGATTTTTCCTCCAGTATGGATAGGTGGCCAGTTGAAAGGGAGGATGCCAACACACACACCTTAAAGCAACGAGTTATCAGCTTTTTCTATCACGTAGAGGGAATAAAGAAATATGATAAGGAACAAAATATCTCCGCATGATTAATGCTCCAGCTTCACTCGAGAATGTAGAGGTATTTCGTTGAAAATCTAAAATGAAGCTCTAAAAATGCATCTGCGGAGGCAAACAGGAGCAAACTTGAGGCTTGACACTCAGGAAGATCATACCATATGGCTCCCTAATCTCTAGTCCATAAGTATTGCCCCGATCATACATTCCACTTGGCAGTTTATCACACAACTATCAACAAGGTGTGATCAGCCTCTTCGCTCCCTAACGAATATTGTGATCGGTGATACGTACACTTGCAAAATACCTGAAGATCTGAGAAGCGAAAGGAACATCAAACATCCTTGCATCTTGCATAGGCTTTCCATTTTCAAGGCACAGCAGTTCAGCTAGTTCAGTCGCGTGTTTCTCGATCTCGTCTGCACACTTGAAGAGCAGAGCAGAGCGTTCGGAGGGGGCTCGCCATCGCCAGTCTTGGAAAGCTTTATGAGAAGCCTCGATAGCCTTAATTGCGGTAGAAGCATCACCTCCCTGAATAGTGGTAATGACCTTTCCTGTAGCTGGGTTCTCTACCGTGAACTTCTTGCTGGCATCTTTGCACGATGTTGCAAACGATGAGACGTCAGGGAACTTCATAGTGGACATAGTCATTACTGAGGAAAAAGTTGTATAAGATATGTCTTGCAAGACAAAGTGCTTGCTTAGTCCAATAGGATTATGCTGGGTTCTTTACTAGTTGTAAACTAATATATATGATCAAGCCTAAATCCGCGGGGATAAAAATATGCGGAAAGTGATGTAAGAGAGCGCAAATTCCGGACTTAACACAATCTCGGACATATCAACTTGGAGCTGTCAAAGATAATACAGTTTATTCGGCGCGTAGTTCCTGATTCAAGTACAGTAGCGCTCTGCACTCTGGGATCTGCGGAACCGCTGATCACGCTACAGCTTTGCATGCGGAGCTGCCGACTATCCGTTATATTATAAGTGTCCCTGAACAGGTAAGTCAAACAACGTCTTTTACGAGCAATTGAAGCGTAACAGAGATGCAGTCGTGTGTGCTGCTTACCTTTGAAATTAGAGACTACCACAGATCTGATTGGATCGCAGAGCTAATATTCACCAGATTATATGTCAAATGTAGCAAATTCAAGCTGTCAAGAGTCTTATGGCGCAACCCTCCGATAGCCAGTGTATAGATCGCAATGCTGTGAATGGGATGAGTTCGTCCGTCCATTTGCTTCATCACTTCATCAAGAGTATGTCCAATGGTAGTTTCTCTACCTCATTTTGGTAATGATGGTACGAGTGTGGTCTCATAGGCCTTGAGTCGGCTACTCTAGCAATTTTCGATCAGCTCATGAATCATTCGAGCCCTCCAGCATATGATTCCTCGAAGGACGCTTTAATGAACTGTTACCTGCTGCAGAATATCTACTCATTGTACTCCAATACCCTCTTTCCAACCCAGCGGTATCAATGCAGCAGCAACACTCCCAACACCCCGCTCCGTAGCTAGCAGATTGAACTGAGCAGCTGCATTCCTCGTATCCTGCACATCAACCCTTATTCCTAGGCTATTAATGTAATGCCTCGTCTTGGGACTAATCGGCCGCATATCCTTTCCCAATCCGAGGATCAATAGATCTAACGCCATAAAGTTAACATGCATCTCCCAAGCGAAGACCAGAACTTTGATATTTGAGAACATACCAGGCTTGGGCCATACCAACCTCAACACTCCCCAAGCGCTCTCTCCCAACTTAAACTGGCCCTTCTCATTGATCAATGTCTTGCCCCCATCCAGTCCAGCAGCCCATGGACACCAGCTAAAGGCCTCGCCATTGACAAGCAGCACTCCTCTTCCGCCCACCACCTTCACTCCGCTATTCAAATGAAATCCATCCCACGCACAAGCGTCAATGCTCGTGGAAGGTGCTGGTGTGTTGCCGAGAACGTTGAGCGAAGAGAAGTCGGTTTGTGTGTCTTCTGTAGAGCGGGGTCCGCGATCCCGGGTTTTGGGTTTGGGAGAGGCCAGATGTCGGCATGGTGTGACTGAGAGATGGCGGTGGGGAGAGGAACGGGAGGAACGGGAGAGGCATTTGGTACCGGGACGCGGGGTGGAGAATAGGTAGCATGAGAGGTCGTATATTGTTGGTCGGGCAAATACGGATCTTGAGGGTCGCATTGTTGCAAGTATCCTCTGAATCACAGAGCTTTGAGACGCGTTGCGTTAAGTTGGCAGCAGCGGGAAAGCTTGGAGCTCTCGCAAGATAAAGCTCGCAACTTTTTCGGTAGGCGTCATCAACTCAATCCTTCACGTGACAGTACATCCTAGAAAACGCGCTTGGAACGTCTAATTCTATTCTATGAAGTGCAGTCTAAGCCTACGTATAGCCAGAATGAATTCCTATCCAGTTATATTCAGAACAAATCGGTCATTGCTCCATGTGAAGCATCTCCAACCAGTCGTTGGTACTTCGCCAGGGTGCCTCTGTTGACCACGCTCTTAGGTGGCGTCCAGGCCTTACGTCTGGCTGCAAGTTCCTCGTCACTGACATCCATACTCAGGGTGTTGGATTCGGCCGAGATGGTAATGATATCGTCGTCTTGCACCAGAGCAATTGGACCACCAACTAAAGAATGCGTCAGGACTATGATCTTGGATAAGGGGTAGCGAGGGGGCTTACCTGCTGCCTCAGGCACGACATGCCCAACAATAAAGCCGTGACTGGCTCCTGAGTACCTCCCATCAGTCACAAGCGCTACATTGGTAAGACCAGCACCCATGATAGCAGCACTTGATTTAAGTTGCTCGGGCATTCCAGGGCCGCCCTTCGGTCCCTCATATCGGACGATGAGTACGAGATTCTCTCCGTGCAGGATTTGACCCTTGTTAAGGGCTGTGTCCAGCTCATGCTCTTTGTTGAAGACCCTAGCTTTGCCAGTGAAAACCAGCCCTTCCTTGCCAGTGATCTTTGCCACAGCTCCTCCGGGGCTAAGATTTCCTCGAAGGATTTGAAGATGGCCTGTCTTCTTGATGGGATTTGAAAGAGGCCGGATGATGGCCTGGTCCTGAGGTAGGGAAGGAAACGGCTCCAGGTTCTCTGCAAGGGTCTTTCCTGTGACGGTAGGAATAGAGCCATTCAACAGACCAGCTGCAACGAGAAGTTTTAACACAGATGGTGTTCCGCCAATGTTGTAAAGATCTTCCATGAAGTATTTGCCTGAGGGGGCCAGATCTGCGATGAAGGGTACTTTGTCTGATACGCGTTGAATATCATCTAACGTGAGGGGAACTTCTGCTGTTCCCGCCATCGCTAGGAAGTGCAGAACCCCATTTGTTGAACCACCTAACGCCATTGTGAGCACCAACGCATTCTCAAACGACTCCTTGGTCATCAAGTCTCGCGGCCGCATGTTCCTTTCCATGCACGTTTTGATGGCTTCTGCAGCTTTTTCACATTCACGCATCTTGGCCGGCGACCCAGCAGGGTTTGAAGAGGAACCTGGAAGGCTCAAGCCCATAGCCTCGATCGCAGTTGACATCGTATTGGCGGTATACATGCCTCCACACTTACATGGTCAGCACTGAGGCACACATGCAGTTCGCATATTATCAAAAGCGTAGCCCAGACTACCCGAAGACCGAATATCTCAAAAAGAAGGAAATACACATACCGCGCCAGCACCAGGACAAGCATGTTGCTCGAGATCATCCATTACGTCGCTTGGAGTTCGACCTTCTTCCCCAGCTCCTGACGCTGCATGAAGTCTGTTGTAATTGAACGCGCCAGCCGCTTCGTAGCAGGTGGAGATGTTAACTTCTTTGTCGAGGAGAGTCGAGAAGCCTTTCTTGATTGTTCCTCCATATATCATCAGGAACGGCCGGTTATGCTACGTACAGTCAAGTGGTTAGTATCGAAAGTGTTTGCAGATGTATTACCGGGATCATCTTTAACAGATAACCAGAGTAAAATGTATGAGACGAGACCAGGAACAGGGAGCAATGGGGTTTCAATCTTACCCTGGCAGCTGCCATGATGACACCCGGCATATTCTTGTCACAACCAGGTATTGAAATATTGGCATCATGATGCTGAGCACATGTCACCGTCTCTATCGAGTCGGCGATAATCTCACGACTTTGAAGCGAGAATCTCATGCCTCGACTGGGTTAGTAGCTATGACGAGGCATAAGTAACGACAGCTCACCTTCTCCTCCCATAGTGACTAGACATGGTCAGCCCGTGTTAATCAAGGGCCAGGGAATTATCGGGATAAGCAACTCTTCTAGGATAGGACGAGGACTTGGAAAAATACTGACTTGCATCCGAAACGCCAATGGTGTTAAATTGCCAGCCGAGCATGCCTTGCTTTTTGACTGCATCTTTGACTATCTTTCCGAGATCGTGTACTTTGTGTTTCTCGTCAGATAGGTAACGTCGTTACTGCAGACCAGGAAAATGCCCGACGTTGTGGAACATACAGTGGGTGCTGGGTCAGATAGTCAGCAGCAGTGCTACCTCCTTATCTCTGTCATAGCGACTTACTTGCATGGATTCCCTTCCCACCAGACCGTGGATATACTATACAGAATCAGAGCACTCTTCCACCAAAGTTCGCGAGAGCACTTACCCAACATGAGGAGCGTTCTTCATCATCTCCCGATTGGGGACACCTGCAGCGTAGAGCATTGCCTTTGGGGTGTAACTTTAGCTCCGCCATTGGTCTTATGTTATGTGCTTACCTGCGCGCCAGGGAAGTCATGGCCTGCGACCAAGCATGTCAGCAACAATCTTCCAATAGAAGCAATTTGACTTACCTCTGGTGATAGTAGACGACCACCTATTGAGAGCCTGCTTGCCATCGGCGCCGGTGGTGCCAGGCTCAAGACATGGGAAATCAATATATCTTGGTTTGTCTGGAATTTGGTCGTAGTTGGAAGGCTCCATGGTGATATTATAGATCTGCTAGAGTGTGGAAGAGAATCTGAAGGAAGGTCGGAGGGGAAAGAGTCTGAACACAGTTGGAAGCCCAGAAAGGTTCTAGGTCACTTCCACAGCGCGATTCGGTGGGAGAGGGAAGGAAAAGATGTGAGAAGGAGATCTTGACTTGAAGAACAGAGGAGATTTGAGAGTGCGCGACCCCTTAGAAATATGTTCTGCCTTTTGTTTCCCCCAAGGAACTTTGGTATCGTCCCCCGCTCTCCAAGTCGCGACCCACCTCGGAGGGGCAGGTAAAGCTCTACCCAATGCCGGGCTTGCGATTACTGGACCTAGAGATACTGTACCGTGAAGAGAGCCAGCTGCTTCTCACCTGTGTCGCCGAGCAATGGGCCGCAGGACATAGATCGCAAGAGACGCTCCGCCATCGGCAGCATTGCATCGCATCATTGCAGTATTGCGGTATCGCAGAAAGTGCAGCTGTGATGCTGTGATGCTGTGATGCTGTGTTGCTGGTTCAGGGAAGAGAAGAAAAGAAGATGCTGCAGCTTCGGCCCCTTGGGAGGATGATTGGCGATGGACAACGTCCCCGTCCCCCTTAGCCTGGTGTCTGGTGTCTGGTGTCTGATGTCTGACGGTGTCTGTCTCTAGAGCGTGATCCCCGTGGTGGTGTTGTCTGGGATTGGCTCAAGGCGAGAGACGAGGAGGGGAGAGGGGAGAGGGGAGAGGGGAGGGGCCCTGACTGCGCCTTTCTTTCCTTTGGAAACCTGCCCTGCCCTGCACACTGCGAACGTTGAGGCTCGGCTCTCCCAGGTCCAATCTCTCTGCGTCATCCCGTCATCCCGTCATCCCGTCCCCCGTCCCCGTTGCTGCCCTCCCCTCCCCTTTCCCCTCCTCCACACTTGCGCCGCCAAACGCTGCTGAAAAAGAGCTGCCGAAGGCTTGGTGAGAGGTCAGAGGTCAGAGGTCAGAGGTCAGAGGTCGATATGCAGCAGCTCAGAAGCTGAGCGATTTATCTCCCCCTCGACTTGTCCTCCTCTGCTCTGCTCTCCTCTCCTCTCCTCTCCTCTCCTCTCCTCTCCTCGATTTCTGTCGCGTTGTATCGTCCACGTCTCTACTACTGTATCCCTGGGAAGACCACTCACCTCGCAGTCACCAATGATCAGGGCCCCATCAGCCACGTTGTTCGATTGCCTCATCCGCTGGGCAGTACCACCACGCATCCGACCTCCCCTCCACACCTGACACCGCTCTGTCGCGTACAACATCTCGCCGAAGAACTCGCTCCTGTCTTCCCCAGAGCTCACGTCTGCCCATGTTCCGCCCGCCTCGAGCATCGAGCTCCCCGCCTACTAAGCCCCGGGGGCTGAGCTGGCCCTGAGCTTCTCTCACCAGGCCGGTCGCAAACACCCTATTGGCTGCCTCCCAAGACGCCTGCAGGAGCTCGACCTTACTATACGCATTTTGGATATATCGCTCAATTCCTCTTCAAAATAAGCATGGCATGGTCGGACAATGGCTTCTGGCGCTTATCGAATGTGTCTAATAGATTGATGGCACAAAGCCAAGCAGTCACATCCAGGTTTCGCCAGATCTATCTACAAGCTACTCAAAGGAAGTTCACTATCTGGGAGCTGATTGTATACGCCTCCGTGCCCATGCTCCTTTTATGGCATTCCAGACGGCAGTGGAGGATGAGCAGACCAACCCCGCAGAGCTCTATAGATGACTCAGGAGAGGGATCAACAAAAGAGAGCCAGCTGAGGGATTCAGACACCACTGGTAAGTACTCTGTCTGGAGAGGACCAATTTGAAGCTGACCTTTGAGCGGTAACAGAAGCAGAAGCTTCAGATCCTGGCCTCCTTAAGAAGCATTCGACCCATCGATCGTACACCACAAGTCGATTCACGTACCCATCTTTGCGGATATTCTTTCGGGAACACCCGCAATTCGAGAAATTACCTACAACGCCCGCTCCTATACCTCTACTTGTTTTCATACATGGTCTTGGCGGATCAGTCGCACAATTCAATCCCTTGTTGACCAGTTTATGCAATATATCATCGTGTCTGTCGATTGATCTTCCAGGATGCGGTCTGTCCGCATTTGAGCCGAAGACCTGGGATGCTTATACTATGGAGAATCTGGCGGAATTGCTAAGCATCATAATAAAAGAGCACAGAAAGGATGGGCAGGGCGTCGTGCTGATTGGTCATAGTATGGGATGCTCGCTGGCCGCAATGCTCACTACAAAAGCCTCTAGCCTACCTCTTTCTATATCGGACCATGTTGTAGGGCTTGTTGCAGTATGTCCCAGAGCTGAGCCCCCGACTGAAAAAGAAGTGGCTTTCTTCAAGAAGTTGCTGTGGATACCTACGCCAATATTCAACCTATGGAGGAATTATGACAAGAGGGGAGGCAAGAACAGTGCAAGTGTTGCTCGTTTCGTCGGCGCTGATGCGGACGATGAGACGAAGACACTTCAATATCGATTCAATGCTCAAAGCAGAACTCCAGTTTGGAGACGAATGGCTTCTGGGACTCTCCCCACGTACAGCAATGGGCATGCAAGAGGTGGTCTTCCCGGGCGAGATGTGTGGGAAAGTGTCCAAGTGCCGGTATTCCTAGTCGCTGGCGAGGCGGACAAGATCACCAAGCCTGTGGAGATTGAGAAGATTGCATATTTCATAGGAAAACCCGGACAACCTCAAGTGGAAGTTCATGAGGAGAGCGAGCCAATTGTTGATGCGGCTGCTCCTGTGGAGACATCCTTTGAACGATCCAATCCTAAATCAGCCAATACACTTGAGTCGATTCGACCAGAAGACTTCTTGGAAGTGAATCCAGATACCTCAGAAGACATATCTGAAGACCCCTCGACACCCCAGGATGAGCTCTCAATTGTGCCACCTCAGCCGACAAAACCAAAGAAAGTTGTCAAAAGCACAACATTACCGAGCCCAGCCTCACACGCGCTACTTTACCAGCCGGCGACAGTTAGAATCTTGGCAGGCCTCATTTCAGACTTTCTGTGCGAACAGGTCTCTCCGCGCCTGTCACTCGGCTGGCAGCTCCAATATCTCTCCGATGCGGGCAAATGGGACGTGAAGAACGTAACAAAGTGGCAAGCCGTGGAACCAGTGTCAGAGCCTATCAATGGTATCTTCAGGGCAATGAAGACATTGCGAGAAGTCGACGAAATTCACTCCCCCGGCAATTTTGTAAAAGTATGGGGCAGTCAGGTTACAGATATCGTCGATATCTCCCACGATAATCCGGTCTACGACCCTCAAGGTCTTGAGAAAGGTGGCATTAGGTATCACAAATTCCCCACTGTGAGTATTTGTAGGATGCGTATGTCATAGAGATAGTTGCTAAAGACGACAGGTATCCAAGATTCCACCTACAGAAGCTGAGGTAAAAGAATTTATCGCTCTAATTGACCGAATTCGCGAAAATAAAGAGAGACCTGGATTCATCGGCGTCCACTGTCACTACGGCTTCAATCGGACGGGGTTTTTCATTGTATGTTACCTGAAGGAGAGGTGTGGCTACACCGTTCCGGCTGCAGTCTCTGAGTTCGCAGAGAAGCGGCCCAAAGGCATCAAGCATGCTCATTTCTTAGACACTTTATTTCTTAGGTACTGTGTAGGATTAAAGAGGGCGCCGACTTTATGACCATGGTAGATGCCTTTCTAGGGCGTGTAATACCCATATGCTTGCAATAGGGGCGTTGAACAAATAAAGGTGGACAACCAGGCAGGCTCCACGGCCGAGGATGGCGAGTTCTAATATACCATGTTCAACGCGTACAACTTCGTGTGTGACCTATCCTGTTTGACAACGAAGGCTCGAGCATCGGTCATTCCCATGATCCAGAAATCAAGGCTCGCAGGCGCGACCTCATATAAAAAAGCACCATGAAAGCCGAGGTAAAAGACACAAGACACGCCCAAATTGAGTGATTGACATTTTGATGAATTTTTACTAATAAGTGTTATTCCTACATAACTGGAGAGATCTCTCGATTGTCTAAGCAAACCCAAATCCCAAAGAGAATAGTATTATAAAATGATCTCCAATTGGCTTTATCTTGCGGGGTTTGAAATAGCGCTATATCGGCAGGGCGGCGTCATGTCCGGGGGCATCTACCTAGCCTCAAAAATGCATGGAGCTGTGCCGCCAAGACAAGTCCATCAGATCTCTTCCTTCTGGCACATGTTTTGATATCTTGTAAAATCCGCTTTTCTCTTGTCAATTATTTCTCCATGGCATCTACGAGCCATCAGCTTGTTGATGGGATTCAGTAATTGTCGATCTGAGCTATTGTCGCGAAATTCGGCGCTCTCTCGAAAAGATGGCCCGCAGTCACGAGGCTGAGGAGCGAGCCCCGGAATTGCGGAATAGGGAAACATCGAACGAAAATTTAAGAGAAGAGGCCAATAGGGACGGAGAGGCATCTCCCGTTCATTCTTCGGGTCATGTCGGTGAGAAAACTGAGGGTGATGAAGCTACTGAGGGGAATAATAAGGAATCCTTTGTTAAGAAAGTCATTGGGAAGATTGGATTGGATGTTCCAACTGTTATGATGATGTTTAAGTATATGTTTTTTGACAATATAATTAGAATACAGAGGAAACTAATACGCAAATAGGGGAAGCATTGCGCCGCTCGTTGGTGTAGTAAGTCTGGATTTGATATTCTTAGCCTTGTGCGAGACTGGTTGATTAAAACTCCTGGTACTTTTCAATATGAATCCGTTGCAAAGATACCCGATTGGAAAATATTGCTAAAGATATTTTCTTAGGCTTTCTTTCAAGCCGATGCCGTGGCCCATGAATACTCTACACTGGGCTACCTTGTCCCTATTCTCACTGTCATCTGTGTACCCATCATGCCACGCGCCAAGTATTTCCAAACCATATTGCTGGATCTGATTGCTGTGTGCATTGGCGCGTCCATAGCATTACTTGGAATTTGGTCTGGTGTTCAGGCAAGAAAGCACACTACCCCGGCTGGCTCAAAAGACTTCTACAATTCTTCGCAGTCAGCGGTCTGTGCCATCTGGCTCTTCGCAAACATTTATTTTGCCAACGCTTTGCGGGCGAAAGTCCCGGCGTTACAATTTCCAGTCATCTTGTATAGTATCTTCACAAATGTCGCTTTCTCCTATGGAGGACTATTTCAGACAATGGATGCCGGGATTTCTTTGGTCAAGCAGCTATTGGAGGCATTTCTGACGGCTTTTGCCATTGCTACTGCGGTCAATGTTTTGATATTGCCTGTAAGCTCAAGGACTGTGGTTTTCAAGGAGATAACCGGTTATCTTGGACTCGTTAGAGGCACGATGTGAGTGGTGTTCTGTCAAATAGAAGTTTGTATTAAGTGATGTGATAGGAAAGCGCAGCTAGCTTATCTACAGACCCTGGAGACCAGCGATATGTTTGCTTCGAGCACTGGAAAAGACGGAGCGGAGAAAGCTGCGGGTCGTAAACACAAAAAATACAAAAGAGAGAAAACTCACCCGGCTCAAAACTCGCAGTCAAAAGTTCTGAAGGATTCTGTTAAGGCATTGCGAGCCCTTCACGGCAAACTCTATGGGGACTTGCCTTTCGCGAAACGAGAAACTGCTTGGGGGAAGTTAGATGCGAAAGACATTGACAAGATATCTTCGCTCCTACGTGAAATCCTCATCCCGCTAGCCGGTCTTTCCACCATCACGGACATCTTTGAGAGAGTCGCAGAGAGGCGTGGCTGGATCAAGTCGTCGCTTCCCGAATCTTCAAAATCATTAGAATCTGGAGAGCATCTCGATGAGGCCATTAAGGATGAGGAGAAACGGGTATGGAACGAAACAATGAAAGAATTGCATGAGCCCTTTTCTGTGGCAATTGCAGCTATGGACGAAGGGATTCAACACGTCGGTTTAGTCCTGGACTTCAACAAACCACCCAAGAAGAAGAGTGATGAGAATGATGTCGAAGACAGAGGCACAGATCCACGACCTGGAGATCAAACATTTGCAGATTTTCTAGACAGGAAGTTGAAAGACTTCTATGGCAAGCGAGGTCGAACACTTAAGGCCTGGGCGAGAAGCAAAGGGCTTACTGAGGAGATATTTGATAAGATGAATGCTGAAGCTGCTGACAGCGAGTATTTACCGGATCAGACCCAGCATGCTCGAGACCAACAGCACCTTTACCTGATATTATTCATGGAATTTTTGGTAATTAATTCCCCTCTATCTAGTATTATGTCTGTCTCTACTTTGCTAATGTGACCAGCTCTACTCAACCGGTATGGCCATACTGAACCTGGTTTCCTTTGCCGATGGGAAGGTCTCCGATGGAACTATGTACGTCACGTACACTCTCATCATTCTTTATCTCCGTGCATGCCAGGATTTACAGCTCTACTATTTGTGTCCAGATTGAATTTCTTGCGAAACTACTTACAGTCGTTTCCGGGAAAGCGTTCGACCCATTCCACATCATTAAATCACATCATTAAATCTTCATCGAAGTCAAGTCTAATAGTCCTTTTGTTACAGGAAGAAAAATCGTCTTATTTTACCTGGCCAACGCCGACTGCGAAAATGGATACTTAGCATCGGTAAAGAAGACGCTTCCATTGACAATGAATCTCCAGATTCAATGGAAAATGGAGCTCACAACGTATACATGGGCGCTGGGTTTAATCCTAAGAAAGATCCGGAACATCTACCTCCTCAGACGGCCTGGGAACACGTCGGGAACTACATAAGATTACTTCCACGGTTTCTCGGCTCAACAGAATCAGCATTTGGATTCCGTGTAGCATGCGCTACGATTACTGTGGGCGTTGTAGGATTTTTAAAGGATACGCAGACATTCTTCATCGAGCAGCGACTTGTCTGGGCCATGATCATCATTGTTCGTATTCTATCAGTACTAAAATCATATCGAAGGCTAATAACATAAAGGCAATTGGCATGACAATGACGAGCGGCCAGTCTATCTTTGGCTTCTTTGGTAGGGTTGCGGGGACAGTGGTGGCAATGTAGGTTGCCCTTTCGAATTGTCTTGCTTTACTATGGCTTATCGGTCAAATTGTGGACGCTGACCGTACACCTTCCAGGATTGCCTCTATTGTCATCTGGTACATCGTGGATCAGAAGACGCCCGGTGTCATTGTCTTTCTCTGGCTCTTCATCTTCCTTGCGATGTATTTCTTTCTGAAGTTTCCCCGCTTTATTGCAGTCTGGTTGATCTCAATCGTGACCACTGTCTTGATCATCGGATATGAGCTTCAGGTCAGGAAGATTGGCCTCGCGTTGGCAACTTCGAGCGGGCAGCCGTACTATCCCATCTACGAACTCGCTCCTTATCGACTAGCATGTGTAGCTGGTGGCTCATTTGTTTCTTTTCTATGGACTATTCTACCTTATTCTTTTAGTGATCGAAGTTGGCTTCGTAAAGACCTTGGTTCTACGCTCTATTTACTTGCAAATTTTTATGCTGCCGTTCATTCGACTGTTCATGTGAGGATGCACAATGAGGATGGCGATATGGAGTTGAAGAGCAGTCCAGGGAGGAAGCTGGAAAAGGTACGACATAAGATTTTCGGGAAATTGCTACTGCTACTTCCTTCCTTACAGCGTAAGTCTTAACCTCAATCCTCAAATGTATTTCATGCTCATTTAAATACAGAGCATGCCGATTTCCAGAAGTGGGAGCTTTCCATTGGTGGTAAGTTTCCTAGAGAGACGTATGAGAATATTATCCTTCGAGCCACGAAGTAATTTGAACCCCTCTCGATCTTTTTAGTATCGAACACTAATCATCTTTGAAAAGCATAATGGACTACCTATCCCTCATCTCTTACGCGACACAATCTTTCTCGAGCGATGACCGCACATCCCAGCCAAACGAAATGCCTGCGAGCCGCAGAGCGTGGCTAAATGACCTCACGAAGCTCGTCGATACCATTGGTCCCACCTCCCACTCTATCACCAGCACGCTCACCCTCCTCTCGGCCAGCGTAAGGCAGGGTTCCGCGCTTCCACCTTATATGGTACTACCAGAGGCTTACGATCTCACTAAGCGCTTAAGGGCTTTAGATAAAGGCATTCTAGATGCAAGGCATGTTGAGGAACATGGTTACTCTGCATACGCAGTTATGCAGGTTGCAAGTAGCTTGGTGACAGACGATCTGAGGAGGTTAGTCAGTGACGTTAGGGACTTAGTCGGCGAAGTAGATTTTTCTTTTTCAGTAGATCTTAGTGATGATTCTGTAAATAGCACAAGGAAGGGGAAGAAGGAGTGACAGAAGGAAGTAATATATCCGAGCAACTTGGCTTACGGTAATTTAGAAGTTGGAGTTCGCCGCAAAAAAACAGCTTCTAGTTTGAAGAACTGTGGATATAAAATCTCTTGAGATTTGCCGCAACGCCAACGCTAAATTCAGATATACTCCTCCCCGATACATACGTCTACAGCTCGTGTTCAATTCCAAATATACCAGGATGATCACCTGTACTTGACTCGTACCAATCATTCGTGGTCCATTGCACAATCAGTTTCTTTGCAGCATCAGCCATTTCGTAATAGCCCGGGTTATCCTTCGGGTAGAACATGGCTGAAACATCGTCAGCGCTCACACGATAGCTTCAAACCAGAATTCAAACTTACACATATGCGCTCCAGTCTCGTCATGAGCTGCGTCATTGATAGCCTCTTGCCAAAAGTCTTTCGCATTCTTCTTGGGTAGATTGCAGAATGTCCTCTGATTCCCAATCACACTGCCGACCATACTCCCGTCATTCTTGCTCAGGGCTTGCTTGCCGAGCCGCGTGTATAGATTCGCCCATCCCACTTGTAGATTCTCATGTAGTTCCAGCATACTAGACACCCTTTTCCTCAAGTTCTCCCCTTGCATGAGACACCCCACGAACTCAAGATGCGAGCCTACCCACGACCAGCCTTCCGTGATCTTATCCCTGTTCACGAACGCAGCAGTGCCGGCTGTAGCAACAGCTGCCACGCCTCCCGCTGCCGCCGCAATCTTCCCCCATTTTGCCCAGCCTGACGCAGGTGCATCCTGAGCAGGTGGTGCTGGCAACGCAGCCATAGGCTCTTTCTTGTTCTTCGGCACATCCGCAGCATTTTTTGTTCCCCAGATGGTAGTGCTCAGCCCGCTCAGCTGCGAAATTGCGCCGGAGACGGTATTGTAATGGCCTTCCGCTCCGTGTGCGACTACTCCAGGACTAATACCCAGGTATGGAGTGTCGAATGCAAGGACACCTTGTATGTATGGGAACATCAGCGAATTGAAATGCGTAGGCTCTTCAGACTTGTCTGGTTCTGAAGACTCGATCATCTTATCGGCACTTATGAGGAGCGTGGTGTCAGCTGCGACTATGCCGCCCATGCTGTGGCCGATAAGTATTGTCCGAACGCTGGGGTCGATGGTGGGAGATGGAGCGGCGTTTTCTACCTCGAGGTCGATTATCTTTTCTTGTAGCCTAAAGATACTCAGATCAGCTTACTACAAAACATAATAGTAGTGTAGGGACAAACCAGTCTCTGAATTTCGTCACACATTTTGCCAGATCTCCCTGTGTCTCGAATTTGGGATACTGTATTGCTAATATCCGGATCTTTGGCAGACCGTTCTGAACGATCGCTCGAAGATGCTCGGGAAATCCACCGAACGTATCATCTCCTCCCTTGAATCCATGGATAAAACACAGTAGCAGCGTCTTCTTCATATCTGGCAGGGCATTTCTGTTGATCGCTGGATCTTTGGTAAGCTGTGAGACATCATCATGCCCCTCTGGACAGACCGGAACATCGTTTCGCCGCGTGGCCCCCAATACTTAAATCAACGTCTCACTTCTTCACGAGAGAACAGGATACGATTACACAGAGTCAACAAGGGTAGCTATTAAGAGATAGATAGTGCAATAGGATATTCCAAATCTTGGGAGATGAAACAACTATCTCGCATTGACTCTATACTCATTCAAAGGACATCTCATCAGAGAATTCTCCCCCAGTGTCTTTTCATACCTTTCACTAATGTCTGTTTTGTAAGTGGCGTTTTAGTCGATGTTGCTTATTATTAAATCTCCAGATATCGATTGTTTTAGACTTCATCTATATTGAATTTGCGCAATAAAGCAGAAGAGACGTTTCTCGTGCAAACGAACTCGATAGATGCTCTTTCCACTTTTTCCCAGTTTTAACATTATCACATTGTTTTTCTCTTTGATCTAGAAGTACATAGATGGAAGCGGTTCTTATAGAGGAATAGCTCCCGAGTGTGCTCTAGTCGTCTCACTTGACCTGGCCTACGACGGCTACGGGTAGCAACTACAACGAGCCATGACACAGATCATTCCTCCTGTTTGGAGGATACTTGCAAAGCAGCGCACCTGAACATGCCTCAAACGCCAAACGCCATCTTTTGAATTAGCAACAAGCATCGAATCTCACTACCCTTTGTCCAGCTCTGATGCCTCTGAGGAACGGTTCGCCGTCAGGTCTCACTATCGAGGCACTCATTATCCATCACCATGCTTCTCTCACAGATTCTTCTGTTGGAAAACATGTTAACAAAGTCACGTCAAGACCTAGGCTCCATCCCTACCTGATTGTGGAGAGCGGCCTTCTCTTCACTACCATCAACAACCACAGTCCCAGCCACTCGCAAAGCACTGACGAACGAACGACCCTCGGCAAGGATGGCAGAATGTCGTTCGTCCGACTGGTTAAGATGTGCGTAAAGGCCTTGGACGGCACTAAAGGAGCGGGTCGGACACAAGGGGCAGACCAAGATATAAAATTTACCTGAGTTCCTGGGCCACTGGACGATGGGGACTTGAGAGGGGACTTGAGCTGCAGTCACCTGGAGCGGCTTTCGGACTGAGTACTGGCCTTGGTCCATGTGAGATTGAGGTGAAAATGGAGCTGCAGGAGGAGCTCGGTCGGTAGCGTATTGGTGTTGAGAGCCTGTGTCGTAAAAGTCAAAATCCATTGGCTCGGCACCTATGGAGTTAGAATTCGGAGAAGCAGCATCTCCAAAGCTAAAGAATTGAGGAACGGTATCTTGGAAACCAAATCTACGATGACCATTGACAGTCGGGGAGCCCTGATCCATGAAACTAGACTTCAAAAGGTCCGTCTCACTACAATTCTTTGGAGAAGTCAGATGCTCGCTGAGGGCCTTAGAGGGGCTGATGCTAGGTTGGTAAGGAGAACGGTGGCCTGGAGGAGTGAAAGTCGGGGATGCGTGGTCATAGTACGACAATGATTCGCTGAAGTGTGCTGGATCGACATTAGAAATGCCAGCGGCTAGAGATGTCGGTGAGAGGTTTTGCTGCCAGAGGTCGTTTTGGCTGGGAGAAGGGATAGCGTCCGAGGAAAGAAGATGCGGGAAAAAGCTACTGTTGGATGTGTTGATGGGATGCTGAGAATCGGCCGGGTCAAGTGATCTAGTCTGGAGAGTATTCTGATCAGCAGCAAAATTTTGGTGATGAATTTTGTGTCTTGTAGCACTCATTTCTGTATTTTTCCTACAGAAGACACCTGTTCTGGGGAAAAGAGTCTGTCTCGCGGAAAGGCAACTTACAGCAAGAATGTAGAGTCTACGATCAATATAAAGATCCTCCCCATATCGTAGGATCCGAGTTCGTATATCGTCTTGATAGTAAGCTGCCAAGAGACTCATGATATACTGTTTGCATGTCTCATCGATATGCGCGTCGTCACTATCAAGCAAGTCATTGATGGCCTTTCGCCGACCTTCGTACTTGTGATCATCCTCGTCATTCCGCTTCACGGACTTCGACTGCCTCTGGCGTACCCAACTATTCCAACACGGCTCGTCTAAGGGGACGGCACTGCCCTTGTTGCCGTTTCCGGAGTTCGAGTTCGCCATCATTCTGACGTGATGTCGTGTTGGAAGTCTGGTGAATGCTCACGCCGCATCTTCGATTTATTTGTGCCTTGGGGACTAGCGCTCTACAGCAGCAAAATTTATAATTCATGTGAATCAAAGAGCGGTACACCCAAACAAGTCTGAAGACATGTCTACTTGAGCTTCTCTGTTGTGAATTCCAACTATCAGTATCCTAAACACTAGCGAAATTCACCAGCATATCATAATGAGACACAGAATCAGCCTTCTCCAGCCGTCCAGCTTCTCAAAGTTTGCGAGCTTCAGGCCATCAGAGATTGCATAGCATCTAATCTTGGAGTTCCAAGGGCTCTAGGAAACAACAAAAATTTTGGGAATTGATGGGAAGAGGTCATCACGTGATATATTATCCCAATGGGGAAATTTATACCCCTTATTAAGCGAATGAATCCTGGTTGCAGTTTTCGCAGTCAAGTCAATAACCCATCACAACGACCAAGTATTCGCACATTTAAGATAGTTGCAGAACGATTCTTTGTTTGTAATGCAATGCTATATCTAATACCATGCTCCGGCCTGTCCAGTCAAAACCATCCTATGATGATGGCTGAGCGATGCAATACAAGTGGGCAATCGAGCAATGTCAAGCCATCGTGAACCTTTCCCAAACACCGCTTGATGCAATGGTATATCATCGCTGCAAAGTATGAACGCCGGTTCGATGCAAAATCCTTGCGAGCCTCCTCTAATTGGAGCTCGACTTTCTCTTCTTCGCTGATTGAAATGGACATTTTACGTCTGAGAGTGAATAAAGAACTAAATGTACTGGTGATGACAATGCAGCCGGTTGAATTAGGCGTGGAATTTAGGTTGAGGAAGGACCGGATACTGCTGGTAGGGTTGGTGGGACGCATACTCTGGGACAATACCTGCGCGATGGTCGTTCCTCCGTCCCAAAAGTTGATAATGCATCTGACCAGGGTTGGCAGAGAAGCCTTGGATCGAACCCGACGGGGGTGGGTACAGTAGCGTATTGACATGTCGGATTGGTTTGTAAGGCGAATTTCTTTGTTGGAGGAACAGAGATGGTGATATGTGACCAGGAGTGTTGTGGGGGAAGTTAGCGGATATTGGAGAAGAACCGAGAGACAATAGCTCCTGCACCGAATGCGGACTCTGACGACGAGACGGAGTCGTGTAACCAGAGGCATTTTGAGGTCCACTTTGGCTTTGAGGGCCAGTCGGTGTCAATACTGGTAGATGCGGAGTCCACGAGGGTGTGCTCGGATAAACTGTAGACATTGCTCGCCCACCGAGTGGAGGCAACACGGGGCCATTCATGCTCGAAGCCGAGTTGTAGCCACTGCTCATTGGCTGGCTGGTCGATATCGTCAGGTTAGGAACTGGCAATCGGGGAGCATCATTCCTGATCAGTGGAGCAGTTTGATGAATATTGGAAGGGCCAATCGTGGACGGCCTTGTGATTCGCTTCGGAGCTGGTTCCTCTACATCGCTATCATAGCTTCGCTTTCGACTTGAGTATAAGGTATGTTCTGGAATAGAAGGTATTGGAGAGGACAGAGATGCGGTGTGGCTGCTGGCTGACCACTGTTGACCATATGGGCCTGGGGTCGCCGAGCTCGTAAAAAGTCCGTTGGTGAGCGACGGCGCTTGTGAAGGAGGTGAGGTCTGCAGAGAGAAGGGTGGTGAGGGTAGGCTTGGGTCGATGCCTGTCGTTGGTGGCGAGATCTGAAGCATTGGTGCCTTTGACGCCTGGTCACAATAGGTCCAAAACTTTCCCAGCTTCGCCTGCCAGTCTTTCCATTGAGCTTCGGATGCCAAGAGACTATATCTCATATTACTCAAGAACTCAACCTCCATAACGTGAATCTCCGTGACCGATATTCCAGATACCTCTGCCCACGTCTTGTTGGTGTACGTATTATCGTCGAGGACTATATCATCGTCAGCCTAGCGTCCGGACTGGAAGGGTCATGAGTTAGTGTACATTTGTTCCCCAACATTAATGCTACTGTCAGCAGTCTATATTCACTTCCACTCCTGCCTTTCACTTTTGGGTTTATCTTCTTCAGCCTATATATGAATAAAAGTGCCAAGAGAATGACATTTTGTGTGACTTGTGTTGTGGAGAGGATAGTGACAACCCATTTCCTGAAACCGCTAGAAGGAAGGGCTTCGTTTCGAAGTCTCTTGATGGGCGAGGAAGATGGTGACAGGTTTTCGGCTCTGTTCAGCGTCTCGGTTGATTCGAACCAGAACAGGCAAGTAATCTAGATTCAGTCAATATATAGTTCGGGCTTGCACATCTTCAAAGCCTACCTGAGCTGCAAATTCAGCCAAACTGCCCCCACTGTTATTTACTGTCGACGGTATTTGCAGATTGGGAAGGATCACGTCTCCATTTGTGCTCTTCCGCCTGGGCTGATCCACCACCGCATCCAGCTTTGCTGTCCTAGCATGAGGTACAGGGCTCAGAGGCTGTTGTCTGGAGGACGGAAGTGGGTTCTGAACTTCATTTCGCAGGGTCGAAGAAGGAATATAGGTAGGGACTTGGGAGGACCGGCTGGGTGCGGCATACTGTCTAGATGCCGTGGTGGTGGTGCCCGTGTACAGCCCGGCGTAGCTATCATGGCCCACTGAGGGTAAAGCATACGCAGAATCCTGTCGGCCAGCACAATTCGTGTACTGCGAAGGTTGGTAAGTGGTGCCCATATTGTCTTCTGGTGGTGTTCGAAGCCCGTCTCGGATTGGTGCTTCAAGGTAGACAGGAGTATCTTGTGGCAGAGATGTTTCAAAATACTTCTCTCTATCGTTGTTGGTATGGGACAAGGCGAGAGGCACGGTGGAATTGAAAGAAGTTCGCCGTCCTGTTATTCGATGCATGGAGTGTGAATGGCCGTGGAAGGTAGGCGGGGCGTGTGACGTTTGGAGGAAGTCGAAGCAATACGGCTACCGCCAGCGATAAATCCAGATCAAGCCGGCAAACCTGACTTGCAGAATGACTACCCCAGAGCTTCCACAGCATCAAATTTGTGTTTTCCCCCTCCAGTCCGGTTGACAAAGATCCTCTCCAGCTTAGGTACGGAGAGCCATCAAAGGGTGGTGCCGATACTTGCAAGTGTATCAGCGGGAGCTAGCACAAGGGTTTGAGATTGGGAGATTTTTTTCCCCTCCGTTCGAGTTTGGCAGTAAATGAGTGATGAAGAATGAGAATCTGGGCAAGAGGGCAACTGAATAAGGCTCGGAATGTGCCCTTGGTAAGTACGGCTGTGAGGTTCTGTTGTAATTATTGTCTGGTAATGACGGTCTTCGAGGGCAGGAGCTACGCCGGATGGGGCAAGGCAATGGGACAGGCGTGGGCTCGCGGGTGGAGAAACAGCAAGCAGGAGGAATGCGAATGCAGCTAAGCAGAAAACAACAAAGTCTGGATGGCCTACGCGTTTGGGAAAGGCAGGCGAGAGGGGAGGGGAAGGGAAGGAGAGGGGAGGGGAGGGTAGACAGAGGCAGAGGCAGAGGTAGAGGCAAAGCTAGAGGCAAAGCTAAATTACGGGGCCATTCCCATTCAATGATGAATTACTTAACGTTGCAAAAGAGTGGAGGCTGATGTGGAAGTCAAAGAAAGTCGTAGTGTACGAATAGTTCGACCATCAGATCCATGGGTTGATGTCAGCGGCCGGTTCGACACACTGGCGACTGGGACTGGGACTGGGACTAGGGCTGGGATTAGGATTGGAACTGGGACTGGGAGGCCCGGGCAGCAGCCAGCCAATGGGGGCCAGCAGGACCAACCAATAGGCGCAGGGCCAGTGGGAGGGAGAAGGAAGGGAGAAAGAAAGAAAGGAAGGAGAGAAAAGGTGGGTGCATTCGTGCATTCGTGCATTCGTACACTCGTGTGTATTCGTACATTCATTCATTCGGTACAGTCGGGGGCAAGGCAGTGGGCAGTGGGCAGTGTGCAGTGGAGTGGATAGTCGTGCTGCCACCGGTGCCACCAGAGAGAGAGCCCCCTAGTAAGAAGGACTCCTTGGATGCTCTCTTGGATGGACAGACAGACAGACAGTCAGTCAGTCAGTCAGTCAAGTCAGCCAGATGGATGGATGGATGGAGAGACCCATGAGGGTGTTGCTGCCACAAGAGGCACGCTACACTACGCTGCAGCAGATCGGAGGCAGGTGTTGGCTGCGCTGCGTTGCGTTGGGGCAGTCTGGGAGAGGCGTAGCCGAAGCCAAGGAGGAGAGGGGAAGGAGGAGGGGAAAGGGGGAATAGAAGCATACGATATAATACGACACGACACGACAAGAGAAATAGGGGGGTAGTGTAGCGCGGGACAAGGCTCAAGTTACTAACATGCACATACCATACCATACCATACCATACCATACAGTGCAGTACTAGATAGTTAACTATGTAGTATATTATGGTAGTATATGTATGCTGTGTGTAGTAAGTAGTAGTGTAGTATGCGTAGTAATTAATGAATGTATGGTCTAAAACCACGGATCCGGAGCTTTCCACTGCCACTCTCCACTTTCCACTTTTCCACATGCAGCTCTTTTACTCACTTTACTTTACTCACTCTACTTCGTACTCGCTGACTGACGGACTGACGGACTGGCTGGCTGGCTTGATGGCGCCGGGCCAGGCTCGAGGAGCGACATGGCTCCTGTTACTCCGCGAGGGTCCAATATGACGGGGGCGGAGGATGTGCAGTCAATCACTGGCTCGCCATTGGCATGGGAGACGGCGATGGCAATAGCCAGACACGATAATGCTAGCAGATTGTTTTGAGATGGAACCCAGCATGCACACACGGTGTTATTCTGGCACACTCTGCACTTCCTTGACGGCGCCCCGTGCTGTCGCTTTTTCCCTGTGGCAGTGGGAAGGGGAAGGGGAAGGGGAAGGGGAAGGGGAAGGAAAGGGGACGAGCAAGGGGAAGGGAAGGGCAGCGCTACGGACTTTCGCGTCGGTGATGCGAGCCTTTTTCAGTCCAGACACCAATGAGAACTCGCCTTCCCAGACGCCCATCCCCCTCCCGTTTGTGGCTTGCTGATGGAGACAATGACAATCGCTGGACAAAGGAGAAAAGGAGAAACACACGCTGGCATGCTCTCGGCCTGGGCAAGCTGGCATTTTTGGCACATTGACTGGGACTGGGACTAGGAGTTGAGGGACTGGGGGCCAGTCTTGCAAGGAATTGGGGATTGAGGGACCAGGGTAAGGCTCTCGCTGCTCTCCGACCATTCACAGTTCCAGACTGCGGCGCAGTGGAGGCGCGCGTGGTACCAGTTCCTAATCAATCAATTTTTACATGCGCGTCCTGTCAGGAGAGTTCGTGTCTTGGACCACCAGCCGGTCGAGGGGGGCGCTGACGCCGTGCGGTACATCGTACAGTACATCAGCAGAAGCAGCAGTGCAGCGCCTGGAATGAGGATAGGCAGGGAAGCCTTCCTGGACCCGTGGACAGGCGTTTACATGGACTCTAACTAGGTGGAGGATGATTTGTGATTTGTAGGGAAAGGGCTCGACGTGCTCCAGGGCAGACGAGGACGAGGATGGTTCCAACGAGATCTGCCTTGCTGTTCATCAGCAGATGTTGGTGGGAGTAAGATTCTGCTGGGCTTTGCCGTGAGATTGACGTGTATTGTTGTTTATGTGTGAGTGTATCGCGTGTGCGTGAGTGCGTGAGTGAGTGCGTGAGTGAGTCTGGGTTAGTGCGTATGTGTGAGAGAGTGTGTGATATGAATTTAGCACAATGCGCTGCTGCTGCTGCTCCTCCTGCTTGAGATCGTCTTATTACGAACCCTTGGGACACTCGCATCGGACTGCATTGGATGGGGCAAAGGGCGAAGTTTGGGACCACCACTTGCGATTGGATCCATCCGGCCTAACCAACAAGAAACACTGCTCGGCGCTCAGGGAAGGATTTGTGCATGCTTGGAGGGGCAACGCAAGCACACGCACGAGCTGGTCAGATATTGGGGCAAATCACACGGCAGGGAATCAGACAGCAGGCATAGGAGAATCCAGAATCCAGAATCCAGAGTTAGTAGTTGATAGTTGATAGTTTAGAGTCATGGCTCATATGGCTCAAGGCTCCCCGTGCCGTGCATTCGTTGTCTTTCTTGGTGCTCCGGCAGAGCAGCCAGTAACCTCTCTGTGGCTCCGTACTGTACAGTACTGTGCTTGACTGTACTGTGCTGTAGGATAAGGTAGTGTTTAGTGTAGTGTAGTGTGCAAGCTCCAGCTCCAGCTGCGTCGCACGGGGCCTCGGCACGCCTGAATCAGCCTGATGCGGCCTCTGATCCATATCCATTTCCATTTCCATATCCATATACGCCGACGCCGACGCCTGCGCCTGCGCCGTCTGTACCGTATGTGCTGGAGTAACTGTACCATCCCATCCCATCCTGTACTGTACTAGACTAGACTAGATCGCGAGAAATCATCATCGTCGTCGTGCGTCCCGGTCGCTCTCGTTCCCGCATGAGATGCGCGGGTGCGGATGCTTTGCAAAAATCCAAACCTGCTGCTAGCATGACTCTGCCTGCTCCTACACACTGGACAGGCGCATTTGCGCGGCGGTGACTGGTCGACGACCGGTTGCCTACGCTGGTCTTCTCAACCACCAAGATTTCTGCACGGCGATCTTTATTTTTCGCGCGCCGCCTCTCGCTAAAACAGGGGCCAACTTGTGCGGAGAATGAAGCAAGCCCTAGGCAATTCCGTTGATGCACCACTTGTGTTGCAGCCAGGCAGGCATGAGGGCCACCAGGCTGGGATCTGACATACATTATTGATTGACTGATTGATTGCCTGGCTTGCTTGCTTCATTGATTGCTTGATTGACTATCACTTTTAAGATTGACTCCATGACCGCCTGGCACCTGCCTGCGCGGAGAACGTGCTAAGAGGAGCACACGGCCGGCACAGACAAATGTCATGTCTTGTTCGTGCTGCGCTGTAATGGTCCGCCCTCGCCCCTTTAGCCGTCGGTGGAAATAGAAACAGATCACACCCAAGGGGGCTCGGTCTGGGTCCCTGAGGGATCTGACGAGCCAGCTCGGAGGAATGTTTTGACTCTGTCTGGCTAAAAATCGATCGTCGGCGTCGGCCTGTTTTGGGCCTTCCATAGTGTCGCAGTCAGAGCAGTAAGCATAGTAGTTGTAGGCTCGAGGCTGGACCATTACACAACGCATATGGCGCGGATTGGGCCGTTTGAGGCATAAAGCGTGAGCGTGAGCATGAGCATGAGCATGAGCATGGATGGGCATGGTGGGGTAAGGTGAAAATCGTACAGTCCTTCAAACGCCACCGTCGACCTCCACCAGCGACGGTTCCATCGATCTATGATTATTGCTTTTTTACAAAGGAGCTGTCCACGAGCTAGTCCCAGAGAAGCGCGGGGCGTTTGATAGCGGAACTCCAAGAGACAGATGCGTTGCGGACTGGGCGGAGCACGACGTCGATGACCAGGCAGCCGACCTCCAGGAAAAGTTGGAGCAGTCAGCAGCCTTTCGAGATGCTCGTCGTGCTTCACTATTGCCGGCTGCCTCTTAGCCACCAACTCGTCGTGGGGGCATGCCGTGGCATAGCATGCCGTCCAAGCCGGACGATCATGCTGCCGTGTCGTGAAAGGAAGCTATCTAGCTGCGTACTTACGGTGGCTGCGTACGTCTGAAGGCATCATTCGACGTCAAAGCATCGCAGAGATTGGTGGTGGTTCAGGTGCTTGTATATGGAGAGATGTCTCCTACCTAACAGCCGGCAGAATCGGGCGTGACAGCGGTGTCTGCGTAGCAGAATCCTAGGTGCGGTGGTGCAAATTCCTCTCCATCCGCCCTGCGCAACGCCACTCGTCGTTGTTCGGTCACTTTAATCAGAAAGTCTAGCAGATGGTGGTCCGCCAACTCTGGTGTGATTGTAGAGCACGAAGCGGGGACTGGAGGTGTAGAGAAGCATCCGTCCATCCATGAGACGCCACCACTACCACCAGCAACCAGTTCCACCGTAACTTACCGCAGCAAGCTGTCTAGAAGTTGTTGGACGCGAATGAACAGGACTGGTTCGGGAATTGGGGCCACAGGGGCTTCTGCAACGCCAGCGCCCACGCCCACTTTGAGCGTGCACCAATCCAACAATACATCTTATGCGACTCTTGGGGCCGGCTCCTACTTGCCGCCTTTGACCTGAGCAGCTCAGCTTGCCTGGCGACTGAGCCTCCTTGACGAGCAGACTCCGGCTCAGACTCCGACTCCGACTCAGCAGAGAAACCCAGGGGCGGAAGCAGGACTGATGCTACTGTACAACTGACCCCACTCCTTAGTTTTGGGCCGTTCTCTACATGATGGAACGCTTGGCCAGATAATCCCAAGATCCCGGGCGAGATGTTTCGGCTTCAGTTGCAGCTGGCCAAGGACAGTCGCAATTTGATTCTCCTTCAGAGATGCTAGCAGAAATGCGTGATCCCAGCACGAAGGATGCCGATGCCCATTAAGTGCTTACCTTTGTCCGGCCATCGAATTCGTATCAAGTGATTAAACAATTTACGTTGCTTGCAAGTAATGGAGAAGGCCGTCTGACTGATTTGGCAAAGCCAGCCAGCGAAAGACTGGATCTCCCGGAGACAATCTGCACCAGCGTCAGACGTCGGTGGTGCCTTCTCGATATGAGCAAGTGTTATTAAAGATAGCGGGTGAGATGATGTTGCAGGCTTGCAGCTGCCCCAAGGATGACAATTGTCATTGAAAACTTAATAGCCTTGAATCATTATCATGGAACAAACAGGGGGAGGGGCGGTTCTCGTGCAGCATCTAGATCTGAGCTAATATTCGTATCAAGCAAGGCTGGAGTCACATAGCAACATCCAACACAAATTCGTGATTGGCAGGACGACCTCGACTGTGGTGTCTGCAGGGAACTGGTTCTACATGGAAGCGTTGTTCAATATCTGCTGCGCTTGTCGCCGGCGCCTCGGGAGGAGGTGGAGGTGGAGGTGGAGGTGCTCTGCAATTAGTGTCATTCTTTTGCAGAATCCGTCTGGGCGATCCCACACATTCTCTTATTCGTGATGAATGCGTAATGGGATGACTTACTGCGGGAATAAGACCTTCGTGCCACTTCTAGTCCCCCAAACAACGCTAGTCAACGAGGCTGGACCAGAATAGCAGACAGACGGGGAGCACCCGACCGGAAGAAAAGAAAAGAAGAGGCACCAGGAAAGGGGCAAAAGGTCTTCTCGTCTCGGGCTTCGTCTGTCACTCTGTGACTCTGTAACTGCGCTCCCGGCCAAATGCAATTCGACGGCCTCTCACAAACACGAGGATCTTCCAGACCTGACCATCTGAGACTTCCCCTCCCGCGCGCCCTTCGGTGCTGTCATGCGCTTGTTGCTTTCGTGGCTTGGAGCTCATCATACGGCCCTTCGCGGTTTGAACCTTGAAAACGCCTCCCCCCCCCGGCCTGTTTTCCCTCTGCATGCGACGTTGGGCGACGCTGACACTCGTGCACTTGAATTTCGTGTAATGTACACGAGACACCGAGACGGCATCTCTCACGCAGGATCTGACTCGTCCGTCGGCTCTTGATTGACTTTTCCGCTGTCTCTGCAACGGCTGCCGCATCCTGACAGGCCACATAAACTTGTGCTTCTCAATTTAGAGCTTCACCGAACCTCACCGTACCTCTTCATCCTCCACTGAAACATCCGGCCCCTTGACAATGGGATGCCCCATATGCAAACAGCCATCATTTCCTAGCAACCGGTGAGGCTTTGATCGATCAAGATTTCCGTTGTTCAAGGAACATACAGCCTAGTCGACACGCTTGTACTGTACAGCAGAATTATCTTGCGCTCATCCCTGGTCGTTATTGCATGCAATCAATGCAAACGCCCGTACCGCCTTTCGTCAGTGTCCAGGTTGACTTTTCACGAGCCAAAAACTACCTTTATTTGCTATCAGATGGAACAACTCTGGAAGGCATTTCCAGTCATCAAGTGATGTACCGAATGATTTGTCAAGGCTTAGCCTTTCTCATTAAGTTGCATATTATTCCTTTCATTACGCCGAACATGTGAGAAGGTTTACCTTCCGCAATCTCGTCGACTTCTCCCGGGACTTCTGATGGGAAACTTTACCGCTGCTTTCCAACACTACGATATCGGAGCGATTTGTTCTTCTCTAATGGATCATGCATGTAACCGCTTTCAAGGTGCTCCTGGCGTCCCCGGAATGGCCTTACATTCAAGCCTTCATGGCGAAGCATAATCGTTTGGCCTCCCCGTCTGATGGAAATGACAGCGAAGATTCATCTACAAACACTAGCAGCTTCCAATATCTTTCATGTTAATGCATATCTGCTGCTCGTTACAGCTGGACAGCAAACCCAGATGTTTCGAAGACTTGGAGATTCTGCTTCTCAATATGGTCAGAAGTAACCTGACGAGGAACCAGAAAGATGTCTTCGGACGTGAGACACCCAGGAATAGAGAATCCCAGACCTCAAGATTTATTCAAGATGGCCGTTTTCTCTGTCCCTGTCTGCGCAGCGGCTTGTCATAATCGTGAGATCTTTCAGTTCTCGGCCAAGAGGAGCGAGATTACCAGAAATTGAAGTCGCTTAGCTGAGGCTTTTTGTAGCCCCTACCACGTAGCATACAGAGATAGTACATTCTAAAAAAGTAGTATAGCAAAGAAACTGGAAATAATCGATTTTTTTGGTCGTTGCAAGGACCATACAACGTTCACATATATGGCCACGTGACAAGTAGTCAGGAGCAACGCCAAGACCGGCTTTGTTTGGGGGCGTCCCTTTGGCAGGTTTGTAGCGAGGACGACGACAACCTCATCCTCCCATCCCTTCTCTCAATATTGCCCACTCCACCCGCTCAGCAGGAGCACACGATCGTTATATAGTCTAGCTCAAATTAATCATCACAATATTGTCCTTAGAAACCGTTGCAAGTTTTGCTCGCAGAGGCTCAGCCACTTCCTCGTCGTTTGGCATACGTTCAACACAACAATTACTCGACTGATATCTTTGGCAAGGAGAAGATGGGTTTCGGAGACTTCGAAGATATCTGCCAGCGGGTATCAATACCGTTATGCGCAAGTGTCGGCCATTACTCGACCATCACTGGCTCCTTTGGCGTCGAGGCCGACTGCTATGCACGCAACATCGAGCTGGCTAACACGATCATCTTCCAAGGCGCTGCATCCTTTATGCATATCGTCGCCCTTATCATGACCGTTATTATGATCTTGCACGTCAGGAGTAAATTCACAGCCGTCGGTATGCTTCACACTTACTTTTGGTAGACTGTGTCAGCTCGTGCTAACAAATTTGTTCACTAGGCCGCAAGGAGATCATTGCCTTCTTCTATATTTACATGCTATTGACATTCTTCTCGCTCATTCTCGATTCCGGAGTCGTCCCCCCCGGTAACGGCGCTTTTCCATACTTCGCTGCGGCCCAGAACGGCTTAACCTCTGCGCTTTGCGTCTGCTTGCTGATCAATGGTTTCGTGGGCTTCCAAATATACGAAGATGGTACCACCTTGTCAGTTTGGCTATTACGCACTGTCAGCGCCATATTCTTTGCCATCACGTTCCTGGTGTCGCTGGCTACGTTCAAAGGATGGGCTGGTTTGAGTCCTACGAATACTGTTGGCTTATTCGTTGTACTATATATTTTCTCCGGCATTGCTTTAGTGGTATATGTTGTCATGCAGTTCATGCTAGTGACGAACACTCTCCAGGACCGCTGGCCGCTGGGTGATATTGCTTTCGGAGCGTTCTTCTTCGTCATTGGACAGGTCATCCTGTATGTCTTCAGCAACACTATCTGCAACGCAGTCCAACATTACCTGGACGGCCTGTTCTTTGCAACCATCTGCAATTTATTGGCAGTTATGATGGTTTACAAGGTTCGTTGTGATATCTTTCAAATAAGGGAATATATACTGACTAGTTGCTATCAGTACTGGGATTCCATTACCCGCGAAGATCTTGAATTCTCCGTTGGTACCAAGCAGAACAATTGGGAGGTCAAAGAGCCATTTCTTGATGACGACCGCCGCAATACAATGTATCAAGATACTAATTCCGAATATATGGTGCCCCCGCCACACTCCAACCACCACGGCGGGAGAAACTCGAACTATGGAGGATTTGCATACTGAACCTGTTATAGATAATAAGTTGGATAAGAGATGGGGGAAATAGCTGGAATAATGCATAGCGTGGATTGGATAGATTGTTTAATGGCGTTACCTGACGGTTGTAAAGAGACAAGCAAACTGTACAGCATTGGACAGAAGTTGGAGTTTTTCATAGCGGGACCAGGAGTTTTTGAGTTAGTGGCATGGAGAGACACCGAACTATGGAGACTCGTTCTTGTATGTAAAGGCAACATTAATTACTGTCCTGAATTAGACACAAGGCTTCGTGTTTCGCCACTGTATGATTTTTGTCTTACGCATGAGAAATTGATTGTTATTTGCTTCCGACTCAGATCAGGCTAAGCATCCCAGAAGTTACCGCCAATATCTCTGGGCATATGCGTAAGTGTTCAACACTTTGTATTTGGCATCTGCAACGTCCAGAGCTTCCCTCACCCTTGTAATATGTATCCATGAGGGAGCATCCGCCGAGGGAAGCTTTCTGAGCATATTCTATCACACTCATACCTGTTTCCTCACAATTTTGCGAAGACGGTTCCCACAATTCCACTTCCCTCAACGAGCGTGCTCTTTTCTCTGACCCAAGCATTCAATCCTCTCCGCCCGTTCTCCACACCCACACCGCTCAACTTCCACCCGCCAACACTCATCTCGGCGGGACTCTCGCCCCATGTATTGACCCATGTAATGCCTGCTTCGAGCTTCCCTATCACATCATGGCACTCATTCAGATCCTTACCGAAGACACCTGCTGCGAGACCGAGCTTCGTGTTGTTGGCACGTTTGATGACTTCGTCAATAGAAGAGTAGGTGAGGATACAGAGAACAGGGCCAAAAATTTCTTCAGTGGTGATTTTCATCGAGTCTGCGCAGTCTGTGAAGACGGTGGGTTGGACCCAAAAGCCATTTTCGTATCCCTTTGGTAGGTTACTGGGTTTCATCGGGCCTCCGTAGATAAGCTTCGCTTTATCAACATTGACGCCGTGCTGCATGTAGTTCAGGACTTTCTTGTAGTGGACTTCCGAGACTAGAGGGCCAAAGTTGCTATTTGGATCCATGGGTTCCAACGAGCGGATAAGACCCATCTTCTCTAGCAGTAGCTTCTCGAATGCTGCTTTCATGCTCTTGTGGACAAAGACACGTGTACCGTTTGTACAGACTTGGCCGGTGGAAAAGAAATTCGCCATCATTGCCCCATTCACCGCGTTTTCAAGATCTGTATCTGGCAGGATAATGAGCGGGCTTTTACCGCCGAGCTCCATTGTAACGTATTTCATACCTCCTGCTGCTGAGGCAGCGACTTTCTGGCCGGTTGACACTTGGCCTGTGAAGCTCACTTTGGCAATCTTCGGGTGGGATGTTAGAGACGCGCCTGTTGCTCCATCTCCATGTATGATATTGAAAACTCCTGGCGGTACACCGGCTTCTGCGTATATCTGCGCCAGTATTTGTCCATGTAAGGGTGTGACCTCGGAAGGCTTGTAGATCATGCAATTTCCAGCTGCTAAACATGGTGCTGACTTCCATAATGCAATTTGAATGGGGTAGTTCCAAGCTCCAATTCCGGCACATATTCCTAATGGTTCTTTCTTCGTATATATCCATGCATCTGGTCGTAATTGTGTAGTCTCCCCGTTCAATCCTCCACTCGCCACCAGGTTGGCAAAGTATTCGAGGACATCAGCGCCGGTAGCGACATCCACCGTGCTTGTTTCTGAAAATGGCTTGCCTGTATCACAGGTCTCAACTTTTGCTATCTCGTCGTTGCGTGAGCGTAGGATGGAAACTGCTTTGAGGAGGATGCGGGATCGGACTATGGGTGGCGTCTGAGACCACGACGGAAAGGCGCGCTCTGCTGAGGATATGGCTGAGTCGATGTCTGATGGTGAGGCAGTGTGTACCTCTGCTAGGACTTTGGCAGTGGAGGGGTCGACGGAAGTAAAGGTCTTGCCAGACGTGGCTGTTTGAATCTTGCCGTCGTAGAACAGCTGCTGAGCAGCGTAGTCCGCCATCGTGGCCCGGTATGAAAAGTTGGAAGCTTGTCTCTGCAACAATTTCCTTAACACGGCATTGAGGTTAGTCTTGAAGCAATTGAGGACGTGTAGCAAGCAAGGTTTGAGCCAATGGCTAGTTGTCCAAGCGGATCAGTTCTCGATCCTCGGATGAGTTGCACCAGATGCAGCGAGGCGTGTGCAGGCGTAGAACTTTTTCGTCCTGACAGGGAAGAACCTAGGGCACTTCCATCTACTCAAGCACGATACATGACGCAGTGGAGCGTGCGATCGGGCATGGCCGTCAGCCGTGGACTGCCAGCGGGGCTGCTTGGCTGCTTGGCTGCTTGGAGTCGTCGAGGGAGCTCGAGCTTGGAGGAGGAAACGATGGACAAGATGGAAAAGATGGAAAAAATGGCTGTCTTCGGCATGGTCGACCTGGTAGGGCTGGGCACTGGTGGTCCTCCGACCAAATCCCGTGACGCCGATTGGGCGGGCAGCGTGCGGGTTGGTGCGGCGGCGGGCTCAGGAGAGAGTGAAAATTGGTCAAATCCCGACGCTAGACAGCATCTCGAAAAAAAATCCCAGACCGTCAGGTCATTTGGCGGGTTCTGGTCGACGATGGTGTCCGTAGACTCTGCACACAGATCTGCTCAGATAACAAGTGCTGCCAGGTGCTGTGGGCCTTTTGGAGCTCATTTGTCTGCTTTATCTCCTCTCAAGATATCTTTCATATCACTTACATACAGTCTCCATAGCTGGGGCACTCCTTTCTCTTGGTTACCTGCTCACGTGTGCTGTCAGATTGACATCGAGACAGCCAAAATATCCAAGTATCTCTTATCAGTATTTCTAGGACATTAGAGTACGGGAATCCACATTCATATTAGTCCGGGATACATACTGTCCCAAGAAGTGGGTGTGACAGCCGTTCGATACAACCTTTCTTCTACCAAAAGCACCCAGGCCAAGATTCATCATGACCACCGAGACTCTTCTCGCCTCACAGGTCAATGACTTTGACTTTGTCATTGTTGGTGGTGGCACTGCTGGTTGTGTCATAGCCAGCAGACTTTCCGAGTACTTGCCTCAAAAGAAGATTCTCATGATCGAGGCTGGCCCAAGCGACTTCAACGATGATCGTGTTCTGAAGCTCAAGGAGTGGCTTGCACTCCTAGGTGGTGACCTTGATTATGATTATGGAACTGTAGAGCAACCTAATGGTACACTAAAAGCAACCTGCCAAAGTAAATTCCGCTGACTATAAACCAGGTAACTCACATATCAGACATTCTCGGGCCAAGGTACTCGGAGGTTGTTCATCACACAATACTCTGATCTCGTTCCGTCCATTTGAGTATGATATGCAAATATGGGAGAGCATGGGCTGCAAAGGCTGGAACTTCAAGACCATGATGCGCCTGATTGACAACCTCCGCAACCAAATCCAGCCAGTGCATCCTCGCCACCGAAACCAAATCTGCAAAGATTGGATCACTTCATGCTCCACCGCGATGGATATTCCAGTGATCAGAGATTTCAACGAGGAGATCCGAGACACGGGAAGTCTTAGACAGGGCGTGGGCTTCTTTAATGTCTCGTACAACCCCGATGATGGCCGTCGAAGCTCTGCATCAGTAGCATATATCCACCCTATCCTCCGGGGCCAAGAGAAGCGTTCAAATCTGACCATCTTGACCAGCGCCTGGGTCAGCAAGGTCAATGTATCAGGAAAGATTGTATCAGGTCTCAACCTGACATTGAAGTCTGGCAAGAAGTTGACTGTCTCTCCTAAAAGAGAGACAATTCTTTGTGCAGGAGCTGTCGACACTTGCAGACTGATGCTCCTATCCGGCATTGGTCCCAAGCACCAACTCTCAGATCTCACCATTCCCGTGGTCCATGATCTGCCTGGTGTAGGTGAGAACCTACTTGATCACCCAGAATCTATCATCATGTGGGAGCTGAACAGCGCTGTTCCTCCCCAAACGACAATGGATAGTGATGCTGGCATATTTCTCAGAAGAGAGCTGCCCAACGCCGCGACTAATAACACCGATCCTGCCCTCAATCCCAAAGCTCTTCCGGACGGTAATATTGCAGATATCATGATGCATTGCTACCAGATCCCGTTCTGCCTCAACACTGCCCGCCTCGGCTACGATGTCCCCATGGACGCTTTCTGCATGACCCCCAATATCCCCCGGCCCCGTTCCCGCGGACGTATCTACCTTACCTCATCCGACCCGAATGTCAAGCCTGCACTTGATTTCCGTTACTTCACTGACCCTGAAGGCTATGACGCCGCCACTATCGTCGCAGGGCTCAAAGCAGCTCGCGAAATAGCCAAGAAAGTGCCTTTCTCGAAGTGGTTGAAGAGGGAAGTAGCTCCAGGCCCGAAAGTGCAGACGGACGAGGAGCTGAGCGAGTATGGGCGTAGAGTAGCGCATACCGTGTACCACCCGGCTGGCACGACGAAGATGGGAAGGGCGGATGATGAGATGGCTGTTGTAGATCATGAGCTGAAGGTCAGGGGCCTGCAGGGTGTCAGGATTGCTGATGCGGGTGTGTTCCCGGCCATGACCACTATCAATCCCATGTTAACTGTGCTTGCTGTTGGAGAGAGAGCTGCTGAGTTGATCGCAGCAGATGCTGGCTGGAGAGGCGACAGCAGAGCCAGGTTATAGAAAGAAGGTGCTTAGCGGGGAGCATTTGAGTGCACAAATAGATTGCATCTTATGGAGTTCTTTGGATATAAACAACGACAGAAGTACCTACTCCCTCTACATACTTCTTACCTAGAGTTACATCATCTAAGTCTTGAACGTACACAAAAGTCTTGCAGCTTCCATCAATATAAAATTTCCCGTGGGCCCTGAGCAAACATCCACTCCATAACATGTCAAATGTATAGTTGTAGGTGCAGACGCACGTGCTCATGTGATATTATAGGTATTTTAGAATTCGCTCCCAGTCTTATTCTACTTAGAATCCAGGAGATCATATCCTAGGGAGCGAAAGGAAAAGGAGCAGCGGAAGCCAACTCAGTGACACAGTCCAAACGTATTTATTGCAACATTCTGACATGAAATGTGCTATGAGCTTTATTGCCTTCCACTATGGCTTCTCCTTTGCCTCGCTCTCTCGCCTCAATATCTCTATCATGGGTGCATAATTCTTATCCAAAACTTCTTGTGGCACTGCAGTCCCAATATCTGCAGGCGGCTCTATATTCCATGTCCCCAGCACTCTCGTCCCTTGTACCGAGTTTTCTAAGCAAGTTCCCCCACCATACTTACCTTCTGTAATAAGAGTCAGCATGTCACTGGCCACTCGATCCGGTGTTATAGAGTTATCATTGCTGTATCCGAATTGATCCATTTTGTCTGGATGATCTGTCCACAGCGGAGTTTGGACAAGTCTGTGCAACTATCAGCCACATGTAACTGAGGTGGTACGAAAATAGAATGCTTCCCAGCAAGATCGAAGAAGGAGGGAGACAGACCCAGGAGCGACAGCAACTACTTTGACACCCCCTAAATCGTCAAGATCCTTCATGCTCCTTACGAATCCTACTATTGCATGTTTTGTAGCGCAATATAGAGGAGCGGAGAAGGTCCCCTGGAAGCCAGCTAAGCTTGCTGTAATGAGAATAACACCTTTCTTGCCTTTGCGCAGAAGAGCCCGGAGAGCTATACGAGCCAATTTTATTGGGTGGTTGACGTTGATTGCAACTTGGGCATAATCATCCTGCTCCGTATCGTCCCAGAAATTCGACCAGCTCTGCTTTTATCAGGACCAGGCCAGATTTCACTTATGTTCGAACAACTTACAGGCTCAAAGACCCCAGCACCAGCCACCCACACGTCTGGTACATCACCAAATTCTCTCTCACTCACTGTCACTAGGTTCTCCAAATCATTCCTTTTCGAAACATCACATCTGACAAATAGAGCTGTCTGCTGGAAAATCGAAGAGAGGAAATTTGATGCTTCTGGAGTCAGCTTCAAATCAGCTATGATCACCTTCGCGCCCTTTTGAACGCAAAGGCGGGCAAAAGAAAAGTTAATCCCAGAGCCAGCTCCCGTAATCACAGCGATTTTATGAGCAACAGGAAAATCTGGAAACGTCATTCTGGAAGGAGAGAAGGAATTCCATGAGATGCCACATGATGAGACTGTCCCAGTCTGCTATATCTTTTCGTGAAGTCTTGGAAAACCACTCCCGTGCACTCCGGCAGCGTTGAGTGGGGCATCCGGATAACTTCAACCACCACCTCGGAGACCGATCTGGTCGCACGCAGTCAAAGCTCTACTCGATAGCTAATACACTGCTCACGTCAATCTGTACTGAGTGGGAACAGCTGTTTTGACTTAGACCCTGCTTGTCCATTAGTCAGGCGTTAGCGGAGATGACATAAAAAGCTGATCACGTCGTCTAAACACTGGGAAATGTGATTAAGGGCCCTGTCCCAACCTCATAAGTCGACGTAGGCTAAGTATAATCTT
The DNA here is from genome assembly GCA_003988795.1 of Proliferodiscus dingleyae. Lineage (NCBI taxonomy): Eukaryota > Fungi > Ascomycota > Leotiomycetes > Helotiales > Lachnaceae > Proliferodiscus > Proliferodiscus dingleyae. The sequence continues at coordinate 393,008 of QYAK01000008.1, forward strand.
TCGGGCCACACAATGAGCCATTGAGCGAGGAAAAGATAGTTTCTTTTTCTTGATTGTGCTGAGGTTGAAAAAGTCGAGAAACTTTGAGGAAGGTGGGCAGAAACCTTACTTCAAATTCAGGCGGCTGCACCCTCTGACTCTCTAATTGACGATTTACTCGTACGTTATCCCCTCTGCATCGATCCCAGGGGTGACGAAGTTTGCTCCAGTCCCATGCCAGACTGAACATCGAACGATATGCAGCACAGAGGAAAACCCTATTCATCAATGGATTTCACTACTATAGTAGTATTTGAGATGTGGCTAATGCATTATGAGCCGAACCAACCTATGAGCCACCATCGGTAGGACGCCGACGCCTTGGAGAGCCACGCGAGGCTGAGAAAGACGGCCTCAGGGGTTCATCTTCCAACATCTCGGCCACGCACCGCCCCCAATCCCTCAATCTCTCTTTCGGTATGAATGACTTGCGTTCATATTGAGTGCATTCAATAGCAGGATCTCAATCCTCAAATTGGAATTCTGATGACAATAAGTTCTCACGGACGAGTAAAATGTCAGCCGCGCCAGATTCAGAAGTGCAATTTGAGAAGCTTGCAGATGTCGATTTGAATGCCAACGCACAAAATGACATAAACCGTATGGCCTCCACACAGGTGTCTTCTGCTGCCACAACATCGATTGGAGAAAAGCCGGCAAAACTTTTGAAGACCCCAATCGCCCATCCCGTCGAGTCTGCCGTTCCAAAACCTCCGCCATCCCTCACCGCTGACCAGCAAGCCAAATACGAGTCTCTGTTAGAGACAATCAAATCATGGAAGGAAGTATCGTCCACTGCTGGGAAGGGTGGGCCCATCACTGAAAGCGAAATTATGTGGTTGACGAGGGAATGTCTCCTCCGATATCTTCGTGCTACCAAATGGAATACAGCAGAAGCAGCGAAGCGTATTTTGGGAACTCTTACCTGGAGGCGGGAGTATGGAGTTGAGGGGCTTACTGGAGAATTCATATCGCCGGAAAACGAGACAGGCAAGCAGATCATTGTAGGGTTCGATATCGCAGGGAGGCCATGTCAATACCTTAGCCCTGGAAGACAGAATACGGATGTCAGCCCTCGACAAGTTCAACATCTAGTGTTCATGGTGGAACGAGTCATTGAAATAATGGGTCCTGGTCAAGAGACATTGGCGTTATTGATCAATTTCAAGACTTCGAAGAACCGGTCCAATACTGCACCAGGGATTGGACAGGGTCGTGAAGTTTTGAACATTCTCCAAACACATTATCCGGAGAGACTTGGACGGGCCCTAATTATCAATGGTGAGTGTACAACATTTTTGAGCCGTGCTGTCACTAACTCTTAAAAGTCCCGTGGGTAGTCTGGGGCTTTTTCAAGTTGATCACACCGTTTATTGACCCCCTAACGAGAGAGAAGCTGAAATTCAACGAAGACATGAGGAAGTATGTGCCTGCTGAACAGCTATGGACAGAATTCAAAGGTGATCTAGAATTCGAGTATGACCATGAAACTTACTGGCCTGCACTCTTGAAGCTCTGTGAACAAAGGCGTTTGGAGCGGCGGGAACGGTGGGTCAAGGCGGGCAAGCATTATGGAGAAAGTGAACTATACTTGAAGGGAGGGGAAACTCCAAGTGTTGGCCCAGCGTCTCAACAGAATGTATCAGCAAAGACCGAGGAGAGTGGCACATCTACAGGAGATACCCAGGAGAACGGTGAAAAATAAGGTAGCGAAATCCTACATAATTTCTCGAGCTAGCAAAGGAGAGTATCACTAGACGCATTGATGATCGGGTCTGGTTGGAGAATCGTAGGCACAGGCTTACAGCAGTTCTTGATATTCTGGTGCAACCTACTTCTCCGCCAGGTACCACGGAAGGGGACAAAAGCTTGAGAGAATTGAAAGAGGCCGTGCTCTATTTGAGGGCAATGAGTATAATTCTCAAGAATTTTTCATAGACGGTATAGAATATATAGCTTTGTAATGAATGGCATCTCAAACATTTTTGTAGAATATTGTTGGTCGGTGATATCCCAAGCTACCTTTCGCTAGGGACGTCACGCACCAACTTTCGAAGACCATCTCCACCTCGATACGCCAAACACTACACTCTATGTGTATGATGTTCTAGGTACCGCATTGCATCTGATGTCACGCAAGCTTTGCTTGCAACACGAATTGAAATGGCATCTTCACAGCCCGTGAAGCCACCGCTGACGAGCCAATCTGCCCAGAGCCAGCGAGGCTCCCAACCGGGTCTACGATATCCATCCAGCGGCAAAACCATATTCCATAGACCTTTGAATCGAAGCCGGACACAAGAGCTGAGCCAGGCAAGCTTTGCATATCTTTTTGGAGAGATGGTGAGCTATGCGCAGAAGCGCGTAACTGGTATACAAGATCTAGAAAAGCGGTAGGTCACATCCAGCGCCCTGCACAGATATATAGTCTGCATATCTATTCGAATGGTTCGGAATCTGCCCTAATTACAAGCTGCATTCAGATTAAACATCCAAGGCCATCCAATCGGCCTCAAGCTACTCGACCTACTCCTCTACCGCGAGCCTACACGTTCTCAGACCCGTCCCCTCCATATAATCGCTCTCCTCCAATTCATCACCACTGTTCTCTGGCGCCACCTTTTCTCTCGGCCTGCAGATGCGCTGGAGAAATCATCGAATCCAGAGACGCCGGACGAGTATATGATCTCGGACAATGAACCTCTGGTAAATCAGTATATCAGCGTACCGAAGGAGATGAATCAGTTGAACTGCGCAGCCTTTGTAGCCGGAATTATCGAAGGTGTTTGCGATGGCGCGGGCTTTCCAGCCAGGGTTACAGCGCACAGCGTGGGAAAAGGGGAAGAGGGCGAATTGTGGCCTGGAAAGACGGTTTTCTTGGTGAAGTTCCAGCCGGAAGTTGTAGAGAGAGAGACGTATCTAGGGAAGACTTGACTTGGGAGATCACTAGCGATCAATGAGCATTTAGATGGCGCATTGGGCATGGGTGGAGTTATGGAGGAAGCTCTAGTCGAGCTCTTGGTTGCTAAATGCATAGAGAAATCATTTACAAGTCATGAGAAGGCACCATCTGTCTGCATTTACAGGTCTACTCTTCTTTGATGTGACTTCAATAGTGCTGGCTAAGCCTTCTGCTTCTATTGTCCTTTCGCAGCCCCTGTATAGTCTAAGTAATACCTTAAACGCCTGACAGCCGCCATCCTACTTGTATTCGGTGCATTAATTTCCGTTCTCCGTGCTGAGCGCCAGCATCTCCCACTCCTCACCTAGGCATAAGTCTTGCCCCAGGCTTGAAAACGTTTCCATTCACCTTCTTTTTCCCATCGGGTCCCTTCTTCATCAAGTCCGCCAATCCCAGATCCTTCCACGCGGGCTCCTTCACCTTTTGCGTGGCGCGCTGAATGCCGAACGCAGCATGCTGATCAGGTACTACATCATCCTCATCTTCGGGGTTGATGGGATGATTGTGCGGAGGGACGTATATCTCGTCGTCGGGGAGCCTGTCTTTGCAGAAATCTTCGAAGAGATCCGCGTCGCGGGGTCGGTTGAAGTGGATATAGGTGTAGGAGGAATCCTTTGACTAATATTTGCGTAAGTTAAACGGCGTGATGAAGTGAAGGGATGAGATTCACCATTATGCTAGGAGTTCACTAATATGAGTCGCTGTTAAGCTTTGCAACATTGCATTTGTGTTTGTTGATGTAGTTGTCTAGGCGAGGCTGTGGGATGTCCAAAACAAGGCTGATAGAGACAGTTTGAGTACAACGTTTTCTCAGTGTCCAAATGAGCGATATAACTTATGGCTCCAAAAATCTATAGCAATTCATTACATAGCTCTTAATCCTTCTGATAGCGAGCGCTACTGTTCAAAGACCGCATATGAGGTGTCCGAACGCTCTCCGTGCATTCCACCGTATACTTCCCCTCCAGCCGGTCGATGGGCATCAACGACAGACCCGTCAATGGTCATCCGCGCGAAGGATTTTATGAGCCAAGGGTCATTCTTCAATCCCCATGATTGGAACCTCATGCTTTGACACCGAGACCTTGATCCTTAGGCTACCACTGTGTCCCGATCGTCATGTCCCGACCATCGTACAGTGAGCTCATATTCCGGACCCAGAAGAGTGAGCAAATTCCCAGACTTATTTTACCATTTCTAATAAAATAGTCTTATTTCAATAAGACATGTATGTTGACTGTCCGAATGAATAAAAGCCGAAGGTCTTGATGAGGCTGAACCTTCAGTCGTCTCGTGAGGCAGGGGCAGGGCAGTTACGGAGCAAAGTAAAGCCGACCCGCGAAGCGAGATGTTGGCACACTAAAAAATAAGCTACGTCCACAAAGCAAAATCTCACCCAAATTCAAGAGGGCATCGCGATTCACGATTCGCTTCGACAACAACACCCGTACAAAGCTTTCGGATCACGGCCAACCTCATCGACGCGATACTGCAAGAATGTCTCACGAATCCGTCTGGAACTCGCGGCCCCGCACATACGGCAAGGGCGCCCGTGCTTGGTACGTTTGTGCCTGTGATGAAGTTTGGAGCCGAAGGAAAGAATATTAAGCTGACTGAAATATTGTAGCCGTGTCTGCACTCACAAAGCTGGTCTTATCCGCAAGTATGGCCTGAACATCTGCCGACAATGCTTTAGAGAAAAGGCTGCGGACATCGGATTCGTCAAGGTATGCTGGGAGGAGTATTACTGTGACGAAGGTTTCTGAATCTAACAAATATTGCAGCACCGATAGATTTCATCCCACCCTCTCAAACTGTGAATTTACGAAATGGGCGACCGCTAGTCAACCTCGATGGCTACGCATTGGCATGGAGTTTATGGATGGGCTGCCCAAAACGGAGAAGAGATTATTTTTGCTGGTAGCTTTTCGAGAGAAAGGACACGCTGTGGACCGTTGATAGTCGATGGAATCCAGGATGGACGGATCGTTAATAGCATGAATCTCCTATGACTGGGTCAGCGCAGCAAACAATACCATCTTACTTTTCAGCACCTCTTTTCCGAGGACGTGACCGAACATTCGCATAAGATTTCTCGTACCTCTCGAGCCTTCTCTGGAGGTATTGAGGCTAAGATGTTGTGTGGAAAATTCCCTAATGCTGGCTAGATTCGTCCATGTTCTGGTGTTATGCAACTTCTTTTTTGGCAAGTGCCTATACTGCTCCAGGATCGGATTCAGCGGCATATATCTATCTAATTTTAAGACAAGTCTGCGTCGCAGAGCACTTTGACGTGCAAGCCGCGGAAAGATTCTTACGTTGATGGTGGCTTTCCACTTCTTCCACTTCATGAACATTAGCACTTCCACAACACGAAGCTTCAGTCCCAACCCAGCTAATGCTCCTCATCTCTCTATTACACATGATCTACCCTTTTGGAAAACACACATTGAAATTGGGCATTTTCAACGATGTGTAGCAGGATTTCCGGTTTCATAAATCGCTTTAAGGAATATGATATATCAGTAGTACTGGGTCCGGTAATGGCTGTGATAGAATTCTGATTGTACTACAGACTGGATATAGTCTGTACTGCCTGGTTCTACGGGGAGTAGATGGTACCTTCAGGTCGTCTGAACAAATAAATATTGGGCTCTTGGATATTCAGTCAAGCTGTATTATTTTCACGCTAGCCAATTAAGCTTACGTTTTAAAAGTAGAAGCAGTCTAAGCGGAGCTAGATTTGTTCTATTGTTGATCTATTACTACTTATCTAAATCAGTATCTTCGTATCAAGCGTCCTTGTTAAACTTTGATGTTGCATGCCAAAACATCGCAAGAGCGAATTCAGGAAAGATAAAAATGTTACCCAACCCATCCATAATCACCGAACCCAACGCGGAAGTGCCGCACATATATGCCAGCCGTATCAAGTCAGCACTGTCTTCCATAAATATCATTCATCTACCATAATGTTGTCCATATTCCAAACAACACAATTTCCCTAGACGCAAATCTTCCAGTTAGTCATCATCATTTACTTTCAACCTTCGATTCGAAAATCGTCATCAGGGGATTCGGCTCCTCCAACATATTCATGGCCGCCAGTGACTGTCGATTCGATCGCCACCTGAACGTGGGATCCTTGATCTGAACTCGATTGTTCAAGAGTCGGCCAGTCCTCAGGATTTGGGAGCTTAGCAGGGCCAATGTCATCAGTTTCGTTTCCCTCGGATTCTCCCTCGCCAAAGAGTTTGTCGAGAAAGACTTGGGAGAATTTGTGTCGGCAGTGAGGACAACTCTCGTTAACGCGGCTCGCATTGTTCTCACGACTAAGCCATTCCTTCAAGCAGGTGCTTCCCAAATACTGCCCACAGCAGATCACCATTTCGATGCAGCTTTCTTGAGTACCTTCATCATTCTTGACACCCATCTCGTCCCGGCAGATAATGCATTCCCTATGACCCTCTTCAAGAGTCTGCGGATCAACCTCAATTAACATGACTTCTTGACGCTTCTGCTCTCTGAAGCTTCTGGCGATGTGGACGCGATCGGCCATCATGAGACCCAAAAAAAGCTTGAGTCCGTAGCCAGTGCTCTTGATGGAAATGGTATCTTCACCTATTTCACTCAAAAGAGAGTTTTGAGGTTCTTCCAGATACCCAAAGAAATGCACATATTGAGCCAGAAAGTCGTGCAAATACCTGAGAATGAGAAACACATGTTCCACCTCTGGAATAGGTCTAAATTGGCGATCGTCTCTAAGCTTCGCTTGAAAAGCACTATTCCACCGTTTCATAACATCCTTGACGATGGAGACTACTCTGCAACCAGATTGAGCAAGTACAACTTGTTCTGGTGGAGCGAGATCAGCCCAGGATGTCTGCCGACGACAGCTTAACCAAGCCTTGGTATCCTGACGGGCTTTCTCATCAAAGCCAGGACAGAGTGAGGGCCCGCCAAGATTCTGTTGCTAGGAGGTATCAGACTATAGTTCGTAACAACTGGCAAGACAAATCACCTACCTCTGCCGACCAATTTTCTACAAAATTTACAGTAGTCTGCACAAAGTTAGATCTTTGTATTTGCCGAGAACTTTGCGCTTGACACTCACAGGTTGCGCAGTCTTGCTCAACGGTCTGCCCAGATACAGCAACCTGACATCGGAAGCGGAGTTCGCCACCTGAATACCCTCAACAAACAAAATATACTTGGCCAATAACTTTTCCCCGGGTGAGAGTTCATCCTTGCCACCGCGACTGACTATCCACTTGCCGTAGAAGTTCCAACTTTTTCTGCGGTAAATTTGACATGATAACGCCGGAAGATTGTCGAAGCAATGTGCTCTGCCGACCACCCCGATACTTGTGCTAGAGACAGAACGGCCGAGGTCTGCTGGAAAGAGAGGCTTCCCAATGCAAGACACTCACAGAAGCGAACGAAGGTCCGCGGGGAACGTCGAGTAGCCATCCAAATCTGACTGATAGATATCTTGTAGGTTCTGAATCAGCCTATTTGTACCGAACTACTTGAAGTGTTGATTTCAGCGCAATTATTATAACAATCTTCCGAAATCACAAGTTTCCTAATAAGAGAGCGGCTCATTCAATAGCAGACAGTTTGCTCGATTGAACAAAACGAACGAGAAAGCTATTGAATATAGCAAAAACTTTCGTTGAAAGAGGCATGGCTGTGTGGAACGAGACTTCAAGTCGCTCCCGAGAAGTAGGAATTTGCAGAAGCAGCTCGCTTACGAAATAGGGGCAAAAGCACGAGAAGTAACGAAGATCGAGGGTTATAACAGCCTCTGGCATCCATATTTCCGGAGATCAGATTCATCTCAAACAGCACATAAATGATTGTCTCCTTCGCTCTGCGTAGGTATGCTAAGGAAAGGGGGTTACTCGATGGAACAACTCGATGTGGGCTGCAAACGAGGTACATGATGCCAACCCTCGATCCTCCGAGAGGATTGAGGAACTTACGGATTAGACAAGAATTTATCGATTTGAACACAGACTAAAGTGAAGGAATAGACTCAGAAAAGTTGTTCGAATTGCGCTGGAGTGGGCTGATAAAGGACCTGAACGTTGTCTAACTTCTTTCAGAAACAAAAAGTCCCGGTTGGAAAGTCCGAAACTTTTCGGTCTAGGTGAATACAAGGTGGACTATTTGTAGTAACCAGTTTTTGAAAGGGGATGACTTACACGGAGAGCGTCTCTGTGTCAAATTGTTGCGGATGAATGTGCTTCGAGAGAGAGGCAAGTAACTCGCTTTCTTTGGCTGAGGGGTGTTCTATGATGATCCAATGCAGCCTTGTGTAAATAGTTGAAACTGCAGTCCGTCAAATCTGGAAGTATATCTGTGGAGAAGGATAAATCGACAAGCTGGAACTTCAAGTAGAAAGGGCGACGACAGGTTGGCTTGAGATTGGCAAATTCTGGCTTCCTCTTGTACGATATGTGTAATGACTAACTAGTTGGTTGTTAAAGCTGAAAGAAACGCTGAGCTTATGAATGGACTGAGTTCCGTCACGATAGGTCGTGAATAATTGAGATCCATGACGCCGCGGGTCTAGGATGGGTCATTAATTATCTGAACAATACTAAACCAGTGAAGTGAATGATATGAAGTGGCCATAATAAGAGAAGTGAGTAGTTATGAATTATTGTAGATTTATCTAGGACGGACAAGATACAATAATACACGTAGTTTATATGTAGGATGTGCAGATTTACAATCAAGTACGTCTCCGAAAAATGCAACAAATCGAAGCTTTTCGCCGGTCCCGCGTTCTCAACAAGACAAACACATCAGGGTGAAGAAACCTAAGCTTCCTCTCTTAAATTCACGATTAGATTGTCTACCGGGTCTAAGCATTGGTCTTTAGATCTTTGAATGGTACTCGAGGTCATGATGAGCTGGGTATCATTTGGTCCACTCCTTATATCTCTTCTGCCTTTGCCTTGTGTTCCAGCCCAGCTTCCCGCTTATACTGTTCACCCAGTCCTCACTCCTCCTCCCGGGCTGCATCACATTCGCAAATGGATATCGACTGGCGCTAATCGTAACATAGTCACCAGGTAGCAGCTCTACCCTCTCTCTTCCATCAAAGCTTGCCCAACTGCTCGTCCTTGCATCATAAGGAACACCTAGTCGAAGAACAATGGTGTCAGGTAAAATGATAGGCCGGAAGGAGAGAGTATGGGCACATATTGCCGATAGCAGAATGACAGGATTTTCTGGATGGCAGAGTGATCCGCCGGCGGCGAGATTGTAGGCTGTTGAGCCGGTGGGGGTCGCAACGCAGACGCCATCTGCTTGAACGGAGGTAAAATGCTCGTCGTCACCAAAAATCTCCGTAGAAGACATGGCTTTGCAGATCAGCAAATATTTGAGTATTTTGAATGATAGACTTACTGGGATTTGGACCCCGATCGACTACAATATCGTTCAGGATCTCATATGTTCCATCAGGTCGATGCGTCCTTTCATCTTCTTTCTCCTCTCCAATCAGTTCATCCACCAGATCCCGCGCCTCGCCACCTCTTTCTCTCTCTTCATCTTCCGAAGATGACCTTTTCCTTCTTTGGCTCCTCATGATGGTTCCTTCAAATCTTAATCTCAGACTAATAGTGACGCCGTCTCTGAATGCTTTTGTCAAGGTATTTTGGAAGTCATCGTAATCGAACTTCGTCAAGAAGCCCAAACTCCCCAAAGCGAAGCTCAGCACTGGGGGCACTATACGTTGGAACAACCAGCTGGCATATAGGACGGTTCCATCGCCTCCGAGGGTCACCACAAAATCAAAAGTATGTGGCCTAGTTCTGCACATCTCGTTGTTCCAGTATCTCAGCCTCTTCTCCAATTTCTTCTCTCCATCGCGGCTGCCACCCTTCCGAGCATATTCTTCTTCAAGTTCGACTAGCAGTCCATCAGCGTCGAACTTCTTGTTGTCTTTGAGAGTATCCTCTGCCCAAACGGTGTAGCGCACTTCCCGATCGGGGCTGAGCAGCCATCTGGCCACCTCTCTTGTGTTCCCAATAAGCTCCTCGTCGTGTGCTTTCGTTAACAGGAATACGGTCTTGACTTTAAGTTTTAATCGCATGCTCCCCAGTCGCTTGCTCAATTCTCGAACTCCCCATGCCATATCTGACAATTGCTTCTTTGTAAGCAAACGGCTATGCGTTCCATTTGACTCGAGCAAAGGCTCTGTCTCGAACTTCTTGTTGGTACTTGTACTGAATAGTCCATCCTTCGCCTCTGAACGCTTCCTATAAGCCTGCTCGTGCTCTTGGCCTGCTATACTGTCTTCTTCGACGCCCTTCTTGGGCTCGACTGTGGCATGCTGACTGTTGTTCGCGGCGGCTAAGTCGTCGAGCCGATGCTCTCCAGTTGTCTCAACGACACCTTCTAAGGCTCCGGGACCCGAACGACCCAGCCTCCTCTGCTCCTCTAACAGAGCATGTACGTAGCATTCTGGAGCCTTTGATTGGAAGTGAGGCTGAGGTTCGATCTCCTGGGAAACGAGTGAAGATCTCCGGCGGTACGCGTTTTGCGGATCGAATATCACCTGAAGCAACCGGTCAACACTATCCGGAGATGATAAGCCAATTGATTGCGGCATACCTCTAAGGCATGTTGATACTCGTTGTCGCTGGCACTTGATTGGACCTGTGTATCTAGTTATTCGACTGCTGGTCAACGGCCACGCTCTTTGTCATAGTCTACCTCTTCACGCGCCGGTCCTGTCCCGTCAAAGTGGCTACTATCTGGTAGATTGATCCTTGGAGGGACAGACGAAGCCATTCTGTTTGCTCTTGGGCAACGGGATCAACAGCTAATAGTGCTGTTGTCCTGCGATCAGATACTTCAAGGTATAGCTATCCAGAATGACGTCCACGACAGGCGAGTTTGAGCGGCCGCATCTCATCGCATCGCGACCAAAAGGCATTTTCGGCCGAGCAATTATTTCTCAGTATGCGCCATGATTACAGACCTGGCTCTTTCCTATGAGACACTTTTGAACACTTGACTAGGAGATAGCATGTCCAGCCAGGCCAGTTGGACAGATGAATCTCAACTCAATGTCTTTCTCAAGCGCTACCTGAGCAGGAGTCCGTATTCCCTACCATGCTGAACTACCCCGCCACAGATCTCTCTTATCGCATCGATAAGCGCAGCGTCCCACCCCCATCCCCATCCCCATCTCACGCCTGCTGCCACGCCTCTGCCCTCCTCCTCTGCCTGCGGGGAGCTCATCCGTATCCGCGCAGGTCAACAGACTGTGCATAGATGCATTCACGCAAGCCAGGTCTCGGAAGCCTCTCGTCGCCCGTGATTTTATCTGAGGTGGCGATCACAACTTGACGAAGCGAAGCAGGAATGAGGAAGGCTGAGTTCAGAGACAACCACTTCATCCAGATTGAAATTCCGACGCGATGTACCGCACACCAAGCAGTCGACCATCACCACACCTTGCATTTATTGCAGACAACCCACGGTCTCGATTTTCCTTGGCTTCAGACGTCTTCCATATGACACACCCAATGCAGCGGTGGTAGGTGTGGAAGGAGTCATAATCGATTTGCCCCGTCCCTCTGCTGCACTTACACGCAAGACCCCTCAAGGACATGCACTAGATGCCTCGACAACGGATGGACGACTCCTCATCTCACCGTCACATCAAGAGTTGAATTTGCCAGACCGCCGGGAGCGCCAGCCCATGTCCTTCCTCTTGGGACATCCCACGAGAAACGCCCTCAGAAAATTAGTGCCTTCAGACCTTGGCCGTATCGGATAGTATCTCGGTGATTTTCCCGCTCATCTGCATGGTCATTCATCGCATCGATCCCCATACTTTGAGGCCTTTTTTAGATTTGAGTTTCTACATCGCCCAGCCCAATAGACCGCATATTATTCGGCGTGGCCACCGGGAACTCAATATCAAAGAAGAGGTCAGCGCTACGTAAGCTCTATGTCCACGTAAAACTCCCGGCTCGACACAGAGGTGGTCAGAACCGCCTCTCATTAATGAGCTACAACATGCTATACTATGGATTAGCTGACCGGAGCGATGTCGTAAGCCGATAACTTGCGCACCATCCATGTGGCTGAGTTCTGGATGCGAAGGTTTGACAGACTACTTAACTGCACTCAAGAATCTGTGTGCTGCGAAATGTACGTAGTGCTTGCCCAGCAGCCTACGACCCACGCACATGAAGGCGATGAGGAATCCACAGCGTGAGCTTTAGTGCTTTTGGGCGTCCGCCTACGCATGCCGACATCTCGCAAGGCCTGCACGAGTTCGGTGCATCCTATCATACATAGTCTGGTGGATGAAACTTAGAACAAAGCGGTAGATGCCCGCGCGCGCAGGCCACCCGCTTTGCACAATGTGTCACCTTGTAAGGGTCAAGATCCGCCCTATGCTCTCGTGTGTCTGTATCCGTGTGGACTCTGCTGTGCGCGGTCTCGCATTGCACGGGAAGCCGTATAACACTCCGCACAGCATGCTTTGCTATTGCCACGGGAAGATGGAAGAAGCCCAGCAGGGCGGCGGAAGATGAAGTCAAAAATACTTTCCTGCAGGGACGACTGCGCCAGCTTGTCGCATAGCGAGCAACACATCCTTCGACCCAGTGCCAGTGGTTAGTGGAATGATGTTTCTGTAATTCTGAGATCAGCCAGATCCAGACTAGGAAACTCAATACACTCTCCGGCGCTTCTGAACCTCGGACGCATCCAAGGGAATCGTGACCAGGTTATCCTGTTCCACCAGGAGTTCCTATCTTATTGTATACGCCGCATTATAGCCAAGGTGGGGTAAAGGCCGTGGGATATCGCCCCTACACAAGGCATGACTTCTGACGGCGGCAACTTCCAACTCCCAGAAAGTCCGGGAAATAGAGGCTGCGATCAGCTGAGGGTTGCAACGAGGCGAATGCTGTACCTGTACATTGCTACATGGGTCCACAGATGATACAGGCTCAACAGGTCGTGGTTCCTGCCAGCATACCTAGAATTGCATGCGAGGCTTCAACCGACAGTAGCAGTACCGACTGCGAAGCTATGCTTCTTTTCGCAGGCCTTTACTGACTACACCAGTCTGACATGTTCTTCTGACCGAGATGATTCAATTATAGCATGGTCAGGTTGGCAGGCGAAGGATCAACCCGCCACCGATCGGGCACTTCTAGACAGCTGGCGCTGTAAGGATGAGAAATTAGGATGTGAAATTCACAAATCATCGTGGTGTGTCTTGACAAAAAGTTAGTGAAGCACCACCGCACCACCGCACCGTGGCTCGGGCAACCACTGAAATCGAGCGCTGTGCCACGAAATAGCCAGTGCTAACGGCGGCTGGTCAAAGCCTCGGAAGCTCTACCTTAGCATTAATCTCCACTGAAATATGACGATCTTGTTGGTGTCCCAGGGCAGATGAGTGGAGCTATCTACTCCCCAATCAAATGTTTCACAAGCGCTACAGAGGTCGGTCCCGTCTGCATGACTTCTCTCTTCAATTTGGTGCCGTGGTAGCAACATGATCTGAGATCAGTTGGTGGCGTTGGATTGATGTACGAACTTTACGAAGGCTGGTGATATGTTGCTGCCGTGCCCTTGAAAGGGAATATCACCCGGAATAGGATCGTGCAAGCATTTGCATTCTGCAACGGTGTTAGACATGGCTTAATCACCGGCTGCAACGAGGGTAAGCATGCCATGTTGATGGTTTCAAGATCCGCATCCGATTATCTCATCGCGGGAAGACAGCGCTAACAACGCCACAGCTTGTTTAATACTGGTACGCTTTACTTCATGGAACGCCAGTATCTCACTGGTTAGGGGAAGCAAGCGGTCCTTGCGCGTGCGTAGCCTGTTGTGCTACCCCCCGATGCACATCATCTGTCGTCCAATGAATGATATACCCCCCATATACTCCGGATTATTGTTTTTTTGTGTGACCAGACCGCCAGAGCTGCATTTGATGTCTTGTTGATAGATTATGATACTGGCTAGTTGGGCTGAACATTGCGATGTAGAAATATGAGCGGTCAGACATGCAGAAGCCTGTAGTAAGAAAAAGATATACCGCCCTCAACCACGTTATTATGGAGCCCTGTATATAAGCCATTTATAGTCTAGAGTGCGCTGGTGGTCCCAGAAGTATTCAAAAGTCTATGCCGCCGTGAGATCATCATTCTACTCATCCCTAGAAGAGAGAAATTGGAAAGAAAGTTAATACTGGAAGAAAACTCACTAGACAAGGAACGTGGTGATGGTGTTTGGATTATTCCTCTCCTCTTCGAAAATTTTCTTAGGCCATATAGAAAAACCTTAGTGACGTCCTGTCTCCAGCCTTGTCAGATGCGTAGGCTGCCGATGGTCCTGGAAGCCGAGGATGACACGAGGCTCGATGGATAAGGCCCCTTTTTTGGAGTCTAGTGATCAGCAGTTCTCGTAAGTCTTGAGCGGGAAACTTTTCTTTGCCGGGAGCACTTCCTCATTGTATTGCTTGCAAGACCCAGCACTCGGACATTATGCAGAGTTGTTCCGCTCTGATTGGACGCTACCATGCCTTCTGGGCTGCAAGTTCGGTACACTAGGATCCAGCAGCGCTGAGAAACCTGACCTGAGCGTGTGGACCTTTTGGATCGACAAATTTAACGCCAATGTGTGACAGGGGCTGCTTACAGACATGGGGTCTCTCCAGCCAGAGAAGTTTCGGTTACTGGTTCGGAGTAGAAAGGGTGCATAGGCAGTCGGGTTCCCTCGCTAGCAATGAAAAACTCCATCGCTGCTACACTAACACGACAAGGCGTCGGCGTGGTGGAAGAAGAGTTGCGCGTCATCAGCTTGCTTCCATCCATCCATCCTTCCACGGAATCTGCCTAGCCCTAGGCATCTGGCTAAGGCGAAGCTAAATGGGTTCCCAAGGAGCTGGTGTGCTGGACTTTGGCATTTGTCTGGACTCCGGATCAAGACAAGAAATCTTCTCATTCCCGATCGTCAGCATTAAGAAATGAATCATTAAGATTTGATCGCTGTTTGTTGTGGTTCATAGTCCTAGATCCAGGGTTCCAACTGCAAGATGCACTAATATGGGTCTTTGCTTTCCGGATTCAGCAGAAACCCTAGGACATCATTATTGGAGGGCTGTGTCTCATTGAGTATTGAGGCACGCGTTAGCACTGTGCGTGTTTTGCTTGCGTTTTGGTGCTTCTGGGTGCTGTGGTGGTCCACTAACCTACCAGACCTGCGACGTATGACTCGACGTCTGTGGTAAAGTAGTGCAGCGGCACCATCCTGGTCCTCGTGTGTGACCCTCGATTGTCGATATGATGCGTCAAGGATTCAAGGCCTACCTGGGCCTGCTTTGGCCCGTTTTGGCCCTAGCAAATGGCTCTTTTCCCTTGTGCTGGGGAGGGGGGCCGAAGAGAATGAGAATGAGAATGAGAATGAGGGGACTTGGCCCGGGCCCGAAACAAAGCCCCCAGGGCAACCCTCTGTGCAGGTGGTTGCCAGTCCAGGTGCAAGAACGTCCTTCCACTCCTTCCATAGGCCCACTCATCTCGTTCCATTTCCATTTCCATCTTCAACTCCAACTTTTACCCCCCCCATGCTCCTGGTCCTTTCTGGGCTCACCAGGCCTGGCCCTGGTTCCGCTTCCGAGATGCGGTGCACGATCTACTTGGTGCTGTACTTGAACTTACGCAGACCCGCCCAGCTCTGCACTCGGTCTTTGTGCTCCCTTACGGCTTCATGCTGAGCGCTGAACGACAGGGTTGCCGGTTGCAAGTTGTTTTGACGTGGAAGATCTTCCGGCAATGCGAACTTCCCCTTTCATCAAAGATGATGTTGAAACTCTTGCTGCGCTGGTCTCACGCTGGTCTCGCCGCTGAATCTGCCCTATTTCCCCTAGAGAGCAATACATGAGGTCAACAAGCTGGAACATCCGTTGAAAGCGCATGCCCTTGCAGTGGAACTCGATTAGTTATGCGGGAGTTAGGAAGTTCGAGACATAACTAGGTTCCCCAGCGCCATTCTAGACACCCGTCCCAAAGCGTAAGGGTAGAGGAATCGCCCATTACTCGTAAAAGTTCGATTCGCGGAAGTCAAACTTGGAGATGTTGAATAAGTATGCCCAACGTCCAATCATAAGAGCGTACTTTAGGCAAGCCCCCGAAAGGGATATGTGACCGACTCGTGCCACCCAAATGACAGTCATGTCTAATCTGGTCCTCGTCAAGTGGTACGAGCCTGCACTGCTGGCTTTTAACAGCGTCCCCATCAACCGTATAAGCGACAGCTGTAATGTAAGAAAGACATGAAATTCTTCCTTGACGATCCACGCACTGGCACTGGTAGCTAGAAACCGGCGCCTCGCTGACTGACTGATTTGACTGACTGGGATCTGCACTAGGGCCTCTGGGAATGTGGGATAGCTAGAATAGCTAGAACCAATCCTGTACTTCGTAAAGTGGGCGAAGTACCTTCGTAGGTTAGCAAGGTATTGAGTGCACTTGGATTTCGTATAGTTCCAAGCCTCTGAGTGCCTCATCTGCGCATGTGCCCCTGTGCAGTTCTAGCCACACAAGTCGAAAGGATCTGTTCGGGCACGAAGGGTCAGCCACATAGATTGCACAGATAGCTGGAGTGTCAGTGGTGGGAGTCGGCGCCCACTTGCTGGTGGTCTGCTGGCATGGCCTGGCCTGGCATGGTATGGTATGGTATGGTATGGCATGGTGTGGTGTGGTGTACTGTACAGTCAGTCCAGTACTGTACAGTACTGTACAGTACAGTATGTGGCCGGCTTACGACTTCTGGATAGTTGATGTGGCCACCAGGCCTGCGCTAATGCAACCTCCTCCATGTCTTCGCCTGCTTTTGCTCCATCGAATGTTTCGACGGTCTATCTGACCGCTGGTGCGTGGCCCAACGGACCACCAGGCCTGCTGGAAGCCTCCTAGTGGGTAAACTGTGACTGTGACTGTGGACAACTCGTGTGCTAATTATCAGAAAGTCACTTTTGCTTTGCTGCGGCGCACCATCAGGCACACCACCCGGCAAGCGCAGACGAATAAACAACTTGCTACACTCACCACCATACCTTACACATCACCACACACCACACACCCCACACTACACCCTACCCAGACCAACCCTGCGTCAACCACCTTCGTCTCTCGCGCCGCAATCCCACCATCCACGTCCACCATCTGCTTGATCGTCACACACCCGGAGAAGCTGCTGCGTGCTCTGTAAGCCTCCTTCGTCCTCCTAACCCTGGTCCTGGAGTGCCATACGGAGCATACGCACACCCCCCTAAGCTACACAGTACAGCCTTTTGCCCTTGATACGTATCCAGCCGCGGGTCGCCGCCTGGTCGTGGAGCCGCTTGGCTGTGCATGTTGCGATCCAGGGGCTTGGCCATGAACCTTCTCAACTTTGACCGCCAACAAAACCCTGTTGAACCATGCCATGCCATGCATCCCCAGGACAAGCTCAGACCCGCCAGATCCCTACGAAAGTAACCTGGTCTGTTTGGTTAGATCCATCATCAGCCAGATGACACAGATGAGCATACCGGAACTTTAACATGGCAAGGTATAGTCTCCTCCATATTTGTCCTCCCGTTGTCTAGGCTGGATATAGTGATAATCCCTTTCTCCTCTTTAATCACTTCCAGCATGCCATTCCCCTCCCTTTCAGACCATGATTTACTTATGATTGATGGTGCCCATTACTCTCCACGCATCTGTCTTTGAGTCCTATCTCCTTGCTACCGGGGCTTGACGCTCTTCACGACCCATCCAAAATATCAACCATGGATTCTGGGAATTGGGGACGAGATCCAGTAGGATATGCAACAGTCGAATCTCTATTAGGCGATATTTCCCAACAAATGACATTGTCTAATCTCTCGCGGTATCCGAGATGGTCAAATGGACAAAGAACTAGCTCGATAGGAGGGAGCATGCGAGTTGTCAAACCAAATAGTGCAAGCAACAGTCCCCGAGGTGCAATGGGATTAGCAAGACGAAGAACGGTGATGAACGATAGTCCCTATAGGCGAAGAATGGCTATGATGGATCAGAACGGTCAGACTGCGGCTCTCTACGGAGGACATGTCTCCAACGACGGTCTTCTGGTCCCCATGAAGTCGAACCGGCCGATGAGCTGGCATTCGTCGTCCCATCAAGTTCCTCAACAATTATCACAGCCTACATATCCAGGGCCTATATTCGATGCCAACGAGCAAGCTCAGTTTATGCCCTTTCCCCAAACACCAGCCGAGCTTTCAGGTTATACGTCACCCACTTCAGCATTCTCTTCCATCTCCATGCCTTACACTGCCTACGAACAGCAACAACAATATCCTTCCCATATCACCTCTACTTCATACCAACCAAATACTACTTATGCATTCTCTCAACCAGTGATGATGAGAGAGCCAAATCCAGGCTACGACATATCTTCAACACACAATCCAGACTCAGCAATGTACTCACATTTTGACTGGAGCAACTTCGCTACGCATGGATTCCAAAGCTCTACTTCACCACCTACACCCGACGAGGTACTCCCTATCCAAAATACTGAACCAGCCTTCCCAATGGAAGATTCCATTCCATACCACCCTCTCTCAGACACTGACGACACTGGCGAGCATCTCATTGGCCTGGGCTTATACGACACACCTGAAGCCGCAAAGTCGCCTTCTCCCGACCCTCAACTCGACAACTATAGGTCATTGATGATGTCGCAACTTCTTGGCCGAACAGAGTCTGATGGCAAAGGACTGAAGCTTGAGGAGACCTGGGAACCCCCCGAGAGCGATGACGAGAAAGATGATGATGAGGACGAGGATGAGCAAGATGGAGAAGGAGAAGACGATGATGAGATCACGGAAGAGGATATCAAGAGCGATACTGTTACGTATCCGCTGCAAGGAGTGCAGCAATTCAACCATAGTGGATGGCTGTAAGACTACGGCAATTAGACGGACATTGAGCGATCATTTAGTTTTGGTTTTAGCATAGCGTTGGAATGGGTACAGGTACAGGCACAGGCACAGGAATGTCTTGTGGGGTATTACGGGCTACGGTCACGAAAGCGTTTCTCGGCGGGGTCCTGTGACGACATATACCCAGCTGGAAGTTTAAACATGCATAATTTATGTAGATATCATAAGACTTCTGTAGCATTTTGTGACTTATCCTTTTTCCTCCCTTACTTCAAATGCTCTCGTGTGACGACAAAGCCGGTCTCAGCCGAGCTCTCGCTTAAGACAGACATAATAGGGGACGCAAAATCTGTAGGCCGCTACTTCTCTAGTTAGGTCAAGGCCTTTCGGCAATAGTATACAATGCTAACCTAGCGTTCAGTCAAGTCTTGTAGAGAAAAGAGAAGCCGAATTTTTAATTTAATGGTATATGCGCAAATGTTCGTAATGCCCAAAGCGACCCAAAATTTTGGACATTTCCTCAGAAATTTGCGAGGGATACCCCACTCGCCCATTTCCACATTTCCAACACTCTCAAGTCCGAATAGAGACATCATTCCGCGGAACTTTCTCTCCCATTCTCGGTCTACTAACGGTGGTCCAAGGGCTCCCCCCCCCCGCGTGCTTGCATCATTTTTCCTGAATTAGGTGTTAGGTAGTACATGCACGAGTCTTCCGCCGGGCGAAAAGTGTAATACCTATGGCGAACGTGTTTTCGAGAGCCCAAGCAGCTGCCTCAGACATAGAATTGGATTCTCACACGATACCTATTGGTTTCGGTACCCAAGGACCTTCCCATAACGCCCATCCCTTGCCACTTGGTTCTTGACTCTCTTCGGCTCTCCCGACCTCGTCCCTTCTCTCTAGCATGTTTTCCATTTCCGCCATCTCTGCTTTCACGCTTTCTATATTCCGTGCTCCTACCACGGCCTTCTCAGGCTCGCCCAGCAGCCTCTGGTGCAAGCGGAGCACCCTCATCAAACTAGCCGCATCCCCTGTGATCAGGGACTGGACCTCTATCGCAGCAGCGATCAGCTCTTCTTTCCTCCACTTTCCCAAGATGCCTTCTGTTTCTTGCCTCCTATCTTGGCTCTCTTCCTCTACGAACCTCCTCACAACAGCCTTGCATTCTTCCTGCTCTACCTTGTCATCTTTCAATTTGATCCAATAGTAGTCATAGATCCATCTCAATGCTTTTTGCGTGGCACTACGGAGCTTAGACAAGGATGGTAGCTCTTCGTGCGTCGCTTGGTGCCGAAGTTCGACGTAGGTTGCCGGCAGGGAGAGAGACTTGGCGATAGTATACATTGACAGTTTTTTGTGAGAGCTTTGGTGAGAATCAAGTAAACCGGTTACAAATCTAGCCGTATATGAGTGGTGGGCGGTATATTGGTGAATTTTCTAGGCAAAGAGACAGGCGCGGTAAAGAAGAGACAACATAGGCTAAGAAATATTAAGACTCTTGGGGCGATACTCCAAGTCATGAACCTATGAGAAAAATATCTTGTTCGCCCGAGAGCGGCTGTGGATTTCGCGACTTGCGGGGCCTGGAATCTTTGATATCATAACTCGCAAAGAGCTTTAGGGTCGAGGCAGCGCGGGTTTCAAATTGCTCTCGCAAAGACGTGAACATGATCACCGCCTTCTCTTACGCCCCTTCAAGCTTAAGTGAAGTGATTTGAACGATTGAGACTACCCTAACGACCCGAAAGGGCGCATCAAGTACCTGAGTGAATGAACAGAAACTCCGAAGCACGCACCTGCAGAACGCAGCAGAATAAGCAGCCCTCACACAATAAGTCGAATTGCCGGGCACATCATTCAAGATCGCCGAAGTGAGCAAAGCGGTCGACTCCAGAAGATGCGGGCAATTACCCCTCTGCATCCAGACCGAGACCTGGGCTACGGCTTGCCGTTTCTGTTTGTCATCTCCAGTATGGTAGAGCTGTTGGCGCACTCGAAGGAGCTCAGCAGGGGAGCGCCAGGGGGTGATGATGTATTGCACCATTTTAGATGAATTCTATGATTGTTTTGTGCACCAAGATAGGTTCGTTAGATGGCTAGAAATTGCGGCTCTATGAGTGTGAGGTCGGAACTACAGTAAGCGAAAGGTTAATTCCCGGGCCCGGGCACCGACTGACAGTAACAACTTGTTTGACCACAGTGATCTCCTTAACCGCACATAGTGGTTGACTTGACATGAACTCTCTCGATCGTTTTCTCGGGGCCTCGTGTAGCTCTTTTAAACTAACTTAAGGTATGCTCTTTCTACATGCATCACTGATATTCTCTTGTGTTCTTGTGATTTACAATTTGAATTTATGAAATTGCAGCAGAGTCGAAAATACTGAACAGCTCAGATGGACTTGCATGAGACGAAGAAGACGGGGTTTTCTTGCAAATATTTTCCCTAGACTCTACAAGCATTATGGACACAGCGATGAAAGACTATGATAAGAGTAATGCTAAAGAAGCACGAGCTTAGCAGCGCGAATGCGGAGAAGCGAAGACGTATGTATGCACTATGACGGGAGGCGCCGCCAGCGTCATACAGCTTTGTGAAGCCGTGCCCAAGGCTTTGATAGATGACTCCTCTAACCCATTTCTCTCCCTCGGTATCTGTACAAGTTGTTATCACAGATCGCCGACGAGCATGTCTCCCCGAAATCTCGTATTCGAAGCTGTGGGGAATCTCTAGGACTCTACAACATCCGTGCCTGCGTGCGTAAGCTGGAGATGGCAAGCTCGAAATCCAGCGTATATTGGTAGAACCCTCGTGCTTGTCTGCCCTCTGTTTGGGACTGAATGGTATGCTCGCGGTTTCTGAATCTCCTATCGTGGCGTGGCTGTCAAGGATTCGAGGCGGTCCGATTGAGGTTAACGTTAGCCTTGCAGCGCCGATGTCAACGTTTTCGCAGCCTCAACGGACGTCTTTGAAGGAAAAGTGAATAAAACAATATCACTCTCATAGCTGGTCATTAGTCCTGCGACGAGAATATAGGCCCTTTTAGGCAGATAAATTGAAAATGTGCCATCTAAATACTTGTCGTTGATCAAGCTGGCAATAGTTAATATCCAGTGTGCACCTCTATGAGAGCGCTCGAAATCATTCCCTATGACCAAGACGCCGCTTAGGGACCAGGTGATACTAGGCAGCACCCTCAATCTCCAAGGTCTTATTACTATTATCATACTTTGTAGAAATCTCACCATTAGCCTTCGCACCTTCCCGCTTATGCGTTTGCTCTTCCAATAATGCCAAAAAATCTTTCGCCAATTTATCATAGCTCTCCTGGAGGGTCGTCTTGATAAATGACATCAACATCCGATTACTCGTCACCTCCCCCTTTTTCTCCAGCACCAAGGCTCCATTCTCCTTCTCCTTCACAACCCAAGTGGTGACAGAATTGACCCCCATTGGCGCATGAGTGATAGCAATCATGCCGCTTTCTGTGGGTTGCATACTCGTTTCGTAGGCAATTTCGTTTGGGATGAAGCGTTTCGCCCAGCCACCCCGCCATCCTCCTTCTACCCCCTCAGAGGAATCTTGGGCTTCAACTACGGAGAAGACGGGTGTGGACTCTAGTGATTCGGGGTGGAGATTCGAAGGGACGGATTTGTAGAATGCGGCAGAGCCGGATGCGGGGAGCTGGGTGGAGGACTTGAGGAGTGGGTTCAGGGTAAACATGAGGTCGGGGTTGTGCAGGATGGAGAGAGCGTCTGTCTTAGTGGCATCTGCGGGGAGATCATTCGAGGTAGTGACTACTGTGGTAGTATTGAGGAGGGCTGTAGTGTGAAACGGTTAGATGGAGCGTGGAGTAAGTAGAGAGACTCACAAGACATTATTGAAGATTGAGGCCAGTGCTTGTAATCGTGCTTCTGCCTGTATTAGAAACCAAAGTGCTAGATGGCAACTGTAGGTTTGGTTCGAAATCGCAGTATATGCATCGGAAAACTTATATTTATTGCCTTCAAGTTCACTGTAGTATACTTGGGTCGGATGGGAGGTGCAACACAAATGAAACATAATTTTGGCGAGCAAGCACGGCAAGGGGCACAGTAGCGAGACTAGATCAGTAAAGAATCATTTTGCTTAATGATGCTCATGGGAAATCAGTCGTGACGATTGACAAGTACCACACTGGAACAACCTGTAACATGCAAGACTTCTATAACATACCTAATCTTCAATACTCTCCCCTCAAGTTCTCTCTATCCTCAGCCGCCTCAACCACATCGAGAACACAGCTACATGGATTGTTCACATACGAGCCTGCCACACGATTACTAAGGGTAATAAGCAGACGTCTGCATAAATAGCAGTAGCTTCCTTGACAGCAGTAGCTTGATGATAGCATCCTCGTTTCGTTTTACATTTTTGAAGGTATGCAATATGACTGGGACTGGGACGCTCGCAAGGAGCAATTCGGAAGACAAAGTGAGAAAAGGAATACCATTCAGCTAATTTACAGGATGAAGCGACGAGCAGCTGCCAGGGTATGTCCGTCATAGTCGGCAGCGTCAGCAGCAGCAAGCTTTACTTTCATGGTAAAAGTAAGGCTTTTGTTCTCTCAAGAGTCTTTTTAACAGCTTCAGGATTGCTAGTTTGACGAATCAAAGTCTCTGATCAACTATGAACACCATTTTCGTCTCCCAATCTCCTATCCCCATTACCCATTTTATTCTCAGCCCTTGCGGAGAAGCCTGAACCCTTTTTGAGACCAATTCCGCCCAGTGTTCATCACCTTCCAACTGTTAAGCGATCACTCCTACCCAACGCTATACCTTATCAACCTGGTCATTCCACGAAATTCAGCTAAATTTAACCTAAAAATCCAATCAATCCAGACCAGACCAAACCCACCATACCATTGCCAAATCCAAATGCATGTATAAACGAGGCCAGGCAGGCAAATTTGCCTAGAGCAAGAAAAGCAGAGAGAGCGAAATTGAGTAGGTGAAAAGTATGATGTATGAAAGACAGCTCCACTACACGGTCTTTCAAAGTCATTGAATCGTGAACGTGAACGTGGACAGCGTCGACATATTATGGCGTTGGAAACCAGGTTTCGTGAAACGTCGTTAGCACTGGTATAATTCGCCACTGTGAACTCCTGAAGCCCAAATAAGAAGGTTTCCGCCCTTATGTACGAGACGAAGGAACACCCGACTCAGCTACCGTGATCCACCGGGACGGTATTTTGTACAAAGATTCTCCTGTAATTCCAGATTTTTGGTGTATTGCCATCAAAAAGCAATTATTCGCGTTGGGAAACTGAATTCTCGGCCCTTGCTCTCATATGACTGGCTTGCGCCTCGAGACAACGAGCCATCAGGCGCGTGACTACATTATTTTAGAACTTCAGGAGCCAAATTATGGTGGATAGGATGCTTACCAGGCCATACAGCAGCTTTGTCGAGCATATAAGCGGTGACCCTAAGGATCTTGCTTCCGTAACCGCAGTTGTCGGCCCCAGGGAATCTCTGAGCTGCGTTCATCTGAGCTACAGCCCCCATCCCTGCTAGTTCGTAATTCATCTTGATTTCTGCACTGTTCAAAACTTCTTGAACTTTGTGAAGTAACTTGCAATCTTCTTCTTCAAGGAGCATGATACCAGGAACTTGACTAAGATCGATGTCGTCTTTGCCTAAAATACCCAAGTAACGCCCAACTCGCTCCTGAACGGTTGCAACCCACTCAGCGAGGACTTGTGCACAATCAAATGCGCACATTGCTGACTGCAAAGGCAATTCTCGAGATGTGAAATCTGCAAATGTTACGCCAAGCTTATCAGACATCGAGAGAGAATCTGCTGCGTAAAAGGCAGCTTTACGTAGATGACGTTCGCGCTTTGACATCGAAACAGGCTGACCGGCCATCTGCTGGTTGGACTGTGATACACCGTCGTGAGGCTGACCGTTTACTGGTAGTGTGCCAGCTTTAAATTCAGGTGACGAAGTTGAGGTGGGAGGGCTGTCAACGAAGACGGAGCTTGTCGTAGAAGTGTCGGAGTCGTTGTTCGATTTTGGTGAGTGCTCGGCGTGCTGGATGATTTCGGTGCCGCGAGACAATTCCTCTGCCATTCCGTCCCAATCTCGCTGCCAGAATTTTTCCTTGGACCGCGAAAGGTTGACAAATAACCGAACGTAGGCCAGGTCCAGAAGAGGTATACTGTCAGCAGAGAGAGGACCAAAGCCATAAGGGTTGGGTCTCTCCAAGCTATGGTGGGGATTGCTTGCCCAGGCAGCCTGCCATGCCTTCAATGCTGGCTCAATATGTCGATGCATCTTCTCTGTCTCCTCGTTGGTCCAGACCCGATTGTGATGTCGCTGTCTCGTCTCCCATATGTAATTATGAATTGAATTGATGAGTACCAGACATCCATAAGTGCTGGGTCTAAGATCACTCTGTGGTAAGTCTTGAGGATTAGCGTTGGTGCCAAATGATTGACCTTGGGCCATTTGAAGCTGCTGCTGCTTTTCACTTGTGCGTAGAAGCTCTCCCAGCGCATCATGAAACGACACACGGTTATGATCCGCCATCCGTGCACCACCCTTAGCATAGAAGCTGCTCGCAGAATCAGCTATCCAGAAATCCTCATCACAAGGTAGATCCAACATGATCTCTGAATTCGTCAATGCTGGAGCATGATTGTATGCGGAGACAAGCAGACTTGAGAGCACGAAAACAGCATAGAGTGTTCTCTTTCGCTCCTCCATACTTTTCCAGTTGTACCACTCTTGCTGATCATCGGGAATATCGTCGTTTCCCCAGAACCCGGCGTCTGACTGCTGATTGGGACTGTTTACGCTCTGGGGTCGAAGAAGATCGGCTGCTCGGGCCAGGCTCACCAAAGCAGCACAGTGTGTGCTTGCAATATCCCCTGCCGTTTTATCCCCGCAGTTATGGCCATATACTACGTTGAGTAGCATAGCTTGAACGAGCCATACTGGTGTGTGGACAGAGCTCTCGGAGAGGCGAACGCCATGATCCAGTCCAGCCTTCCGGTGATCCACTTTCCGAACATCGGCTTTTCGACGTTCCTCGAGGTATAGCTGAATCATTTTCTTCGCAGAGTCGAAAAGCTCCTTTGATTGAGAGTGCTCCAGTTCGTATAACGCGCCAATAGCAGCCATGGAGAGAAGAAGACATCCGCGGCCACCGACCACTCCAGCAGTATGGCTTCCGTCATTTGAATAGCCGGGGACGTCGAATGACAGAGTAGGGATGTGAAGAAACGGAAGATGGGGGTGGAAGTAATGGATATAGGCACCCACATAACGTTGTAAATCTTGCGTAATGGGAAGGCTCCGAGTGCCATCGCTAATACTATTCGAGCGCCCGGGGAAAGGTGATAAGGGCGAGGAAGCTGCTGAAAAGGAATACTTGCGTCCACCAAATGGTGCACATTGGGCTAAAGCAGCTAATAAGGCTTGACGAGTGGAATCTGTAATAGTTGCCATAGGTAGGAGAGACTGATTGCCGACTCCACTCATTGACATAGGCGTCTCTGGACCAAGGTTCATTGGAGGATGAAAAGCCTGCGTCGTGATACCAGGCATTACAGAAGGACTTAGAGAGCTCATAGAGGGTGGTGGCGTAGCAAAATACGGCTCGTTGGCGACTTTGGTTGATATGCTGTGAGGAGATAAAGGCCCGCCATTCATCATGTCATTGAAAGCCGAGTTTCCAAGATCTAGAGTGAACGGATTGGGGGTCATCTGAGGAGGTGCCATCATTGGCTGCTGCCACATAGATGTCGTGGTAGTAGCTGGGTTGTTGGATCCGTCAAGCATGACCTCACTGATACCACTCTGGCTAGCAGTGCTGATAGCCGATGGAGAAGAACCATCAATGGCGTTCTCATTGGTATCTTGGAAGGACATTTGATGATCAAATCCGTTCATCCAGTCAAAATTGTCGTCTAGAGTCTGACTCGCAGACATGTCCGGAAATCCGTGATGATACGGGGATGTCGAGTCAATGACCATCGATTGGGGAGAATCACTGTAATGCAAGGCGTTCGGGTTTACGGTGGTACTGGGTCCAAACAGTAGTCCCTCGAAATCGATATCCGCATTGAAACCACCATGGACTGGCGCTGTCCTCAGACCACCTCCAAAATCCACATTGCTGAATCCATGTGTATCCAGCTTTGGCAGTCCATGGTTCATACCGCGTTGTCCCATGGCTGAGGACATGCCGCCAAAATGATAATCATTCTGCATTGGTAGTCCCGCAAGGCTCGGATGACGGCTATGCGTGTTGTTTAGGCCTTGTCTGGCAATACTGGCATTGGCGGCGGCCATCAGCTGCATGTGCGGTCCATCTACATGGCTAATTGTATTTGCCCTTGGTCTCATTGATGTGACTCCATGCGAATTGACGATAGATCCCTTCCGCACTCTTCCTGGACCGGCTGTGCTGCTTGCGGCGCTCTCGCGGCGGTTTCTTGGTCGGGAAGACGGCGTCGTTGTCATGTGTAGCTTCTGCTGGTGCCGCAACAGCAGGTCACGACGTGCGAAACATCTGGCACATTCCGGGCATTCGAATGGCTTCTCTTTTGTGTGTGACCGCTCGTGGCGCTTTAGATGTTCCAGTCGAGCGAATGACCTTTGGCAAGTACCACAGACGTGAGGCCTGGGTTTGTCCGTTTTTGGTGGAGGAAAACTCTTAGTCGCTTTAGAAGTACCTGAAGCAACTAGATGTTAGCAATCAAGCCATACAGGAGTATGAATGTGATGCAGAGAAAAGCAACTTCATAGCCCACTTATCGGTGGCACAGCACGGAGAGCACATATTGTAGTGTTATGGAATTGAAGAGAGGCATACCATTTTCTGTGTTCATTCCTCCACCAGATCCCGCTGTAGCAGACGCTGTTGCAGCAGGCATGTTGAGAGTTAGCTGGTGTTGTAGAGTGATTGTGGTTGATTCGCTCAGCATCGTCGAGCGACGTCGTCGTCGAGGGGCAGTCGGGGCGGGCAGCTTCCAGGCGCTCGGCTTGGGGTTCGCATGCTAACAAAGAATCTCAACAATCCACTCAATCCGATTCGACTCGACTTTGTTTACACCAAATGACACAGAGCAAACAAACACCAGGCGAGCCAAACAAAGACGAAGAAGGGCTCTGAACCTGCTCGTGGCGAAAACAGGTCTCAATCAGAGGGAGAAAAGGAGCAGACGTAAGTCAAGCATCATAGGAGGGCCGTTTCAACTTACAGCTTCAGCCTGCCAATGCAAGTGGATATGATATGGATAGAGCGGGCGCTCGACAGAAGACTTGCAGGAACGAACTGCGTCTGCGTCTGCGTCTGCGTCTTCTCTAACAATGACCAGTCCAGTCCAGCCCAGCCCAGTCCCGTCTCTCTCTCTCTCTTCTCTCTGGCTTGCTTGCCTACCTCCTTGGCTGCCTGCCTGTCTACTCCTGCCACTCTTATCGCTTCGGGCGCTGCAACCACACCGAACGTAGCCCCAGCCCCAGGGCCTCTGCAAGCTTCCTCTGCAAGCTTTAGCCGATCCCGGTCCTGTCCTGGCCTGGCCTGAGCTCCAGCGGCTTTGCAGGCCCACTCGCAGGACCAGCTGCAACAAACGGCCAGCGACGAGGTAGTGTGTGATGGTTGATCTGTTTACGCTTCTCTCTGGCTGAACCGTCAACGCGGGACGTGCTGTAGGTTGGATTGATTGAGGACGAAGGAGCAGGATGGAGTGTTTCACGGCGGAGAAGGAGGCCGGTGGCTGTGGAAGGCCACGAGCGTGTCTGACTTTGCAAACGCCGTCGACTGCTGCAGTGTTGGAGCTAGCACTCGCCGAGACGACTGGCAGAACACCAGCGGCAGTAGTGTTCTGTTACTACTGTCCAGTAGTCGAATGGCTATGTCCAGCACGGAAGAGGCGAGCTCGCACCAGGTCCCCAGTATTTACTATGGGCCTCCAGCGGCGAAGAAGTCTCGAAGGTGCTTGACCCAGGCTGTGGCCGTTCGGCTTTGAAGGGGTGACCTGAATGACCAACAGTGCGGGAGACGTGCATGCACGGCCAGGTTCGCATCGCCTGCCATTGGCCGTGGCATTTCATGAGACGCATTCGAGGGAAGGGATTGTGGGGAATGGGTGTGGACTGGGGCAGCAAGCATTGTCAAAATGGGATAGTTCGCCCAGTGGGCCGATCTTGAGTGCGTGGTGCGTGTTAGATTGGAAATAGAGTGTTCGCCAGGAGCCAAGAGGAGAGTTATCCTCAGTAGTTTCAAGCTGGCCGGACATTTCACTTACTCATGGGAAACGACCCTGGGCCATGGAGTGTTCAGAGTCTCCTTCACTGAAACTATCGGGACAAGTGCCTGCGGTTCAATGTGTTGGCGCCAGTCAATTGACGAGCAGAGTTGCAGCGAGAGTTTACAAAGCTGTAATGCACTCTGTCTGAAGGCTGAGCAGACGCGAGAAGGGACGAATGCCAGACAGGTGACGAGATCCCGAGAAAAGAGGCAATTCACGCACCCTCCTGAATGGCTGCCGGGTTCAAGCAGGCGGGTTGTGTGCGTCCCGCTGCAAATCGATATTAATACCGTCAAGGAGTTAATCCGACGATATATTGATATATACAAGGCAGGCTTGTTATCGCGACTGATTGAGAGTTGGCGCATCCAAGTAGACTGACTCTCTCTCTCATCCTGCATCTATCGACATGGCCCGCGGTTACACGAAATGCAGATTTCAATGCGGGACTACGTCTAACCAGGGAATGGGAGTTGCAAGAAGTATGTGCTCAATACTCTAGTAGCACTTGTACAAGTACCGGACAGCAGGAAAACAATCAAGTAGCAGTAGCCGTACCTGTTCGAGTTCAGTTGACCACGCTGCAGCGGGAAAGCAATTCCTACGCTGTTCTACTCATCGCCTGGCGCGCATTTCTGTGCATCGTTGTACCCACCGTCATGCAGCATCTGTGGCTGTTCCGAAAAACCGAACAGATTGATAGGATGTCCTTACGTTCGTGAAAAGCGGAAATACACAGGCACAGCGGAATCCATTCGCAGTTCCTGACAATTTCCAAATGATCGTGCTCGAAAGAGCACTTTGAAAGGCTAGCAGTTACTGATTCTCTCTCCGCGTTTCACTCCCCCTCAGTCCCTTCAGAAAGTCAGTAGGTGATCCATGCTTTCTTCACCATCCAAAGATACGGCGATAAGATAGCTGCAAGTGCAGCAGTCCTGTCTCCGAAGGTTGCCCAGTCGCAGTATGCGTACCTGACTGATGACGGCGACGATGACGAGATGGGTTTTGTCTACTGTAGGAGTCCAACATACTGCCGGGTCATTCGCCCATCGAGTGATGCACCATCGCATTCTACTGCGGATGCGACGGAATTAGGACGTGGAAGTCTCCATCCAACCACAGCCCCTTCAGACCCGTTTCCCTCCACGCCCTTCTCCTTCGGTTCTCTTTTTGCCTTTGCTAGAGGCCACTCGCGCCAATGGCTGTCGGGTTCCTTTGACTGTCTGGCCAGTCTCGCTCCCGGGACTCGAGCCAGGATGCCTGGCACTGGCATGCCTGGTCCATTGCGGTGCTCCCGCAAGTTCCGCAGTGGGAGGGTTCTGCTGCTCAGGTGATATCCTAGCTGGGGATAGGCGTGCCAGACATGCAGGACTGGCATGGGTGGCCACGAAAGATCGCAGTTGCAACGGGTGGAGAGGGCGCTAGATTTGGCAGCACGTCCGTTTCCACCCTTCCACACACGCGAAGTCTCGCAAATCCATGAAGCCGCCACCAGCCGCCGTGTGCAGGAGAGAAAGGATCCTACCTACGTACTGTACTATACCTACCTACAGTATGTATGGCCCACCAACATCCACCATCCACCATCCACACCAAGGGCCCTCCTCTAAGAAGAAAGCTCTTTTCAGGCCCTTCCCAAGTCCCTACGCCTGTCCTCCCACTCGGCGCCCGGCCAAGTCAAGCATCATGCAAGCCATTCCCTCGACCCTGGTGCCCAATGACAGAACGAGGGACACGCCCAGTCAAGTTCTTTGACCCCATGCGCCAGAGCGTGGCAGGGTGGATCGTGGATCGTGCACAGCGAAGTGG
Source organism: Proliferodiscus dingleyae (assembly GCA_003988795.1). NCBI lineage: Eukaryota > Fungi > Ascomycota > Leotiomycetes > Helotiales > Lachnaceae > Proliferodiscus > Proliferodiscus dingleyae. The sequence continues at coordinate 424,095 of QYAK01000008.1, forward strand.
ACCGGCCTTCTAGCCTTTGTCAGAAGCTTTTAAATCACCAAATCACCAAGCAACATTGTCGAATGACAGGCAGGGAGACACGCACCCTGGATCGAGTAGTGCCTGCACCAGCGTTCTCGACCCCTGCCTTCCCCAGCTTTCGTCAAGCCACTCCCTGGACACTTCGGCCATCGACAGACCATGCTGCGCAGATCTTCCTTCTGCCTCACGCAGCTGCGATGAAGTCAACAAGTAATATATTGTTCCGAGATGTGATCGCTTGATCTTATTTAGATGCTCGCTGAGGTCCCCCATCTTGAATCCAAAGTTCGGTAGCATCATGTCTGACGACCATACATCTCTCCTGCCTTTTGCTTACGGCCGAGGAGTTAGGCCAGACGAAGGCCCACATGCTCAGTCCCCAGATTCAGGATACGCCGACGGCAGCCATTTAAGTTCGAAACTTAGAAATTCTGGGGAATAGACGGCTTGGTTTTAGGGAAAGTTGGAAATTTCACGAGTCGGAAGACCGGAGTCGTGTCTCGGCTTTTTCTCAATCCAACCCTTGGTAGCCTGGTCCTTCTATTGCCCGAGAGCCCCTGAAATCAAATACCTCCATTTACACACAACCTGCATGCTTCGCTATTACTCGTAAAACATCGTGGACCCCGAGATTTACCCGCTGCCACTTTGTCCCTTGCCCCGGAGTTACTCAGCAATTTCTCGACCTGCTGACTTTGGTCTGGTAAGCGGGTGGACTATGGAGAGGGAAAAGTGCACTGGCGGATCTAAATCATCCAATGATCGCCCTGGAACGGCACACCCAACATAGCTTCTAGCGTCATCAATCCTTCGACGTGGACGGCAAGATTCAGACTTCGAATGACGATCTCTCGGTTGCTCCAAATTGAGCCGCCGAGATATTCGTATACGCAGTCCCTAGACTGCCCAGGCCGACATTTCCTCGACCTTCTTTCGGATCATCTACTTAATAGCTTAAGCTATGGGGAACATTCGGCTGTGAGAACCGGCATCTGCAAAAGCTGTAACTTGCAACTTGTTGCTCAATGCATACCTTATTCAAGGCATTGGGATTGAAATGCAAGCCCTCCCAGTCAATTACTAGGATGCACTGAAGACCCTGAGGCTCAAAGCGCAAGAGATAAGACATGCAAATTGTCCGAATCTGTTTGAAACCTTCAGCAGAGTTCGCCAGTACGCGCTCGTATAGAGGCTCAGTAATTACCGAAACTATAAATTTATTTATGCCGCAATTCGCTCATTATTATCCTCCAGGAAATCGAGACTTCTCAATATCAGCCCAGAATAGTTATGATTCGCTACTGATCTAAAGATCAATCCGCCTTGCAAAGTTCTCAGCCATTTCGAGAATAAAAAGAGAACGTTCGCTTCCAGGATCTCAGCATACGCGGCAAAACACTTTGCAGAGCGTCGTCATTCATCATGCCGTGCTTTAGTCTCATCAATCTGTACGCCACCTGCTGAAGTATAATCTCCCCTATACAAGACGGCTTTATGGAAAATCCCTCAGGGGTCTCAGAACGTTCTCGGGGCAACGCTCCGCGAAGAGTAGCTGCCAGTAGCGTTCAGCCTTTTCGCAAAACTCTCTGCTCCAGAGAAAGGCTGCCGCTAGTGGAGGGACTGCACACACACATAGACGCATGTTTACACCATTGTGCATCAGCCTTTGACAGCTCAGGGGTGTTCAAGCTCCAACTCTGACGAGGGTCGGCATACCTGCCACTCAGCTAGCCCCTCCTATGTCATTTCCTCGTCCGATATTGTTGGGCTAAAAGGAAGCGAGAGTTGTGTCCGCGCAGAGAATTGCTGAAGAACTTTTTTTGGAGAAATGAATCTTCGGAAAACGTTAGCCTCGACTCCTAAACTTTCAGTTACCTCGAGTGAGAAGTTCTGGCCATTGGCCTATGCCTATTGTAAAGGAGTGCTCTTAGCTAGCTCCTCAGATACCTACATTCGAAGTTGAAGCTGCAGGTCTTCCCCCTAACACTCTAACCCCGTGATTAGTGCTCAAACATAGAGGAATTCTCTTCGAACCAGCACAGTTGAGGATACTGGAAAACCCTGTAATATGAATAAGGAGGTCCAAGGTAATCGATTGATTGACAACGACTTTATCCTAGAGCTGTCAATGACGTTGGGTCGAGACGGACTGCGCCAGAACTCCGCCAAAAGTTTGGGAGCCACTTCAAGCTGATTATCGAGGGACTATCTAAAGATGAATGTTGATTCGATGCTTCTTGCGATATGCGGACCTCAATTGGTTCGTGCTTTTGTCTTTCTCTGTTTCAGTATTCTCTCATTGTATTTAGTACCGTTTTGTCTTACTCATGATTAGTATGACTCATTATTGTTTCTCAGATACAGACTTCTTTGTTAGATTAGATTATAAGGAACCGATCGATCCTTACGATGGAGCTCTCTTCCTCATCAACAATTCAGTCTTTTACTTATCAACTACCTCAGATTGCAGCTTAGCATACCAATAAGTTTTGGGCTTGCATGCGTCACCCTATTATTCGTCTTAGTAGACTGGTCTAGCATTAAACCTACAGGCTTTTGTTCTTGTCTGGGGTTTTGGTGATATTCCATGGCAAATCAAGTGTGCTATGAGAGTACTTGGAGAGTGCCTTATTGCTACGCATCCTGCCCAAATTATTCCCATTAGATGCATATAGAAGTGCTGAGAATGTTTTGGTTAGCGGAGAACAAGGTCATGTTTTTGGAGAACTTCGTAATTGAGCTCGTATGTGCTATCTACTCTGGACGCAAGTGCAATCACTGCTTAGCAGGTACAAGCCACACTTCTTCAGCGTATAAGCCAGACTATGTTATCCGAACAATTTTCACTCTCTACCATGTTTATTTAGACGTAAATTATCATTAGCGGAATATGCTCTACTTCTCTGAACCCTGTTGAATCCTGATTCGGCGCTCGCGATGTTTGGAGTCCTGATCTTCGCGTTCGTTCTTGGGATTGTCGGAGAAAATCCAACCCTCTGAATTGCCCATACTTTCTGGGCTTCTTCACTATGTCTCAGACACGTTATTGGCCCCCGAGGTCGTCAGAATGAGCTCATGCTGCCGGTTTGGAGACTTCATTATCACGTGTCGGAACCTTTCCGGAGACATACCCCTATTCGAGCAAGACTGTATAGGCAAACGCAAGTATAAAGCCAGTTCCAAGACTTCATCGAAAGAACTGATCTGCAATCATCTTTGATCTATGATTTTCAAAACACTTCTCAAACGTAAATATTCCACCAAAATGGCATCAGAAAGCTTCCATTCTCTTCACGCCAATGTTTATGATCGAATGGCTAGTGGAGCTACGATTTCCATCGGTATCCAAGCCATCGACTTGCTTCCCCTTTCTATTGACCAATCCTCCTATATCCTGGATAACAGCTGTGGCACTGGCCTCGTCTCTGCTTACATAAAGTCTCGTTTCCCCTTCGCCAGAATCCACGGCGCAGACTTAGCTCCCGGTGCTATTGAAATCTATAAAAAGCGCACTGAGGAGGGAAACTGGAAAGATGTCAATGCTGAAGTCGCTGACTGTAGAAATCTGAAGACTCTGGGAGACGGTATGTTCAGTCATGTTGTGACGAACTTTGGGTTTGCACCAGACCCGGATGACGAGCAGGGAAGGAAAAGGGCAGCGGGGGAGATGTTGAGAGTATTGAAACCAGGAGGTGTAGCAGTTGTCACAACCTGGGCGAGTATGTCTCCCTCCTGAGGGAAAGTCCTGATTGCTTAGCGGCGCTGACAACTTGACTAGAGAGGAATTTTGATGAGGCTCTGACAAATGCATCTCGTCGAATGCGGCCGAATGAGAAGCCCATTGAATGGACAGGAGGAAAAATGGAGGATTGGGATAAAGGTTGGTGGTTGATGAAGCATCTTGAGGAAGCTGGCTTTGGGTATCAAGTTGATGTGCGTAGTGTGAAGGGGAAAGTATGCGCACCGAGCTTGGAGGAATTGGTGGACAACTGGATGCTGTTCAAGGATATGTTTTGGAAGGATTACAGTGAAGAGGAGATAAAAAAGCTGCCCATAATTTTAATGGATGAGACGAAAAAGTTGAGGACTTTCAAGGAGACAAGTGATGGAGTGGAAATTGAGACTGTGGCATGGATTGGGTTTGCGCGGAAGTAGACAGACCACATCAAACTTCACAGAATCAGAGGATTTGGATCGTATCAATCTAGCATATCAACATACATTACATAAGAGGTCTGGAGTGTTGATGGTCTAACGAGTCGTCCTCGTCCCTGGCACTCAAAGGAGGTACGCTTCACTTGGAAAAGTCCCTCGATTGAGCTTCAGCGCACTTTTAAGTGGAGAACGAAATATAGTTGTAGCACGATCCGAATGACATCGATTCTGCGCACTCGAATTAGAGAAAGCGAGATGTTTTTTGCACCACTAGGTTGGGCTGAATCGCTCAAGAGAAGTGGCAGTTCTTCGATTACCATGATGTGGAGTTCAAAGAGGGGTATATAAAATATTATTCAGAACAAGTTTGCAAAGATAGCTATATGCCAAAAGTCCTTAATATACAGATCCCAAACCACACTAGATAGTATCCAAGCGCCATACCCCTACAATGCCACGTCCCTGTTGTCTTTCATATACTCGGCTTTGTACAATCATCAAGCATGTCCCCCTGTTGCTATGACATTCACGGGTTTCTCCGCGTCCCACTTGTCAAGCTCGCTACCGTCTGCGGAATAACCAATCCTAGCCCGGTTATCATCTATCAGACGGGCGTATTCGATCAATAAGCGATACATATATATCTGTCTGAAGTCAGCGTGAAAAGCTGGTTTGTAGAAAAGCACCTCACTTCAATATCCTCTTTTCTGAGGACCTTTGTTGCCCATTCCCGTCCCTGCCGTCCCAGCCTTCGACCTTCAAATGAATGCCGCTGGACGTACGGCTTGTCCGTTTGCCCTGGTTTTCCAAGACCAATGAAATAGGTTAAGATACTATATATATCGTCATACCGATTGTCCAAAGGTACGAAATGTCTCCAGGCGAAGAGTCGAGAGTCGTGCCACTCCCTGAATATGGTAGCTTTGATACCGAGACTTTTGCTCTTCAGAAAAGCATGCCACCTTCCAGAAAAAGAGTGTCCATCAACATCCATGACAAATTTTGATTTGAACTGCTCGCTCAATGTCGTCATATTCTTGTATGTCCAGACACTGTCATAAAAATGGCAGTCCGGAACACAGGCGAAGGCCTCGGTAAAGCCTACATCGGTATGTTTGAAAGCGAATTCGTCGGGTTTGAACTGATCATAATTATGGTAAATGCCTTGCTGACCGGAATTCTGGGCCATGATTCGAACACTTTTGTCTGCCATAACGGTGCCGTTGGTAATCATGACGAGCCTCTGACGGTGCATGTTCATCCAATTGTCCGCAGTGTTCGTGCCACCGGATGTAACACCTCTCCAGATCACAGTATCTTCTTTATCGTCCCAGTCATAATCGAACGTCGGGTCATATTCGTAGCGTTCATCATTTTTATAGTACATGTTGGCCGGAAACAAAATATCGCTGTTGACGTTGACTTTACATTCTCCGAAGATTGGCAGGAGACGTTTACTGGCAATGATTGTGCTCGCAGCGAACAGAAACCCGTGCTTGTCTTGTATCTCAGGACCAATGGTACACAAGTCAGATGATCGGTTGAAGTTTGTGATGAAACCTCCTTCGTAGCTCTTGTAGGTTGCCTCTGCCGAGCTCTGCGACGAAAATTCGTTTCTGGCATGCGACTCTGGAGGACAGGCTTCTTTCGCAATATCCATATATTGCGACCCATGGGCAGTGAACCATTTGGGATCTGTTATGACTGGTGCTGTATCATTCTCCTTGTACAAGCCACTCATATTTGTAGTCCATTCTGCTGGGGCATCTGGTGGAATGTGCCTACTGGCTACTTCTGCGGCGAGCAGCTTCTGCATTTCATCGAATGGCACAACTAATCGAGGCTGGTCTAACCTATTCATTGCAATATCCATGTCGGGCAATTTCTTCACAAAAGGTTCAATCATTGAGGCCATTGTTACTATGCGCCAACCGGGATTGTCAGACATCTTCCAAATCTTTCCATCTCTTATATGAATGGATGAGACCCCATCGCCACCTTGCTCATGCATATGAGCAGCTAGTGACCGGATCTCTGATGGATCTACGCCCCAGAACGGCCGCAGGTCATCCATGATCTGGGTGAAGTCGTCGACATTGTGAACATTTCTTTCCCTCGCGTATTTATACCAATCTCTGAAGCCCGGGGGCGGATGTCTGCCATAGATGGTTCTGTATTTACGAACCGTCTCTCTGAAAGTCTTCGACCGCGATTCTTCATATTGGCTCCATGCTTCGTCTCCTTTCTTCATAAGATCCACGATGGGGTGCTGGTCATCGATGCCTACGAGATCCTCAAAAGTATCACTATTGTCCTCGTGCCATGATGGCAATTTGGGAAGCTGACTCAGGCATTTAGCGTGGCGTGTCTTCTTACAGGAGGCTTGACTCACGTTGGGATCTGGGGGAGTAGTCTGACCACTTTGATCCTTATTCTTTCCTGGAATAGATATGGGAATGTTGCGCAGCTGGGAAGGCACATCTGCCCCTGATAACAGAATCAAATTGAAAGCGAGGATAAGGATTCCAATAGTACCCAGGAAGTAAAAGACTCGTTGCTGTCCTCGATCAGAGATTGCCATGGCCGTGTGCCTTTCTCGATCTGGGATCTTAGGACTGGAGGCCTGTACAGCTTTTTGAAGCTCTCTATAATGGAGAGACCCTGGACGATCTACCTGCTAGAGGCATTATATAAGAAAGCACGCGCCGTAAACAACCACTGGCGGACTGTGCGATATAAGGAGTTGGAGATGAAAGAATTACCTCCCGCATGCGGCTGATGGGCTTATCTAGACTCTGGGATACGAGAGCCGCTTTGCTCCCTTTTTCCTGCCCAGCTTTGCTTTGCCGCATCTCTCGCCTAGAACTAACCTTACCAGATCACCTGCAGATCTTGCTGCTGTTTTAGTCGTTTTGCTAGCCTGGCGTATTGAGTAAAGCGGCGGCAGATTTTGTTTTTAGAGCTCCTTGCAAAATAGATCTACCAGATAGGTAGATCAAGGCTTGATGTAAAGATGCCTCCACGGTTGTCAGTACTCAAAGCATTCTCTAGAGTGGTACACGCTTCTCCGCCACCTGTTCTAAACGATTCTTTCCTGTTTACGCACGCCCGAAACGCCTCGATCCTGGCAGCGTTGTCCGACAACCCTGGAGCTTATAACAAGCGCATTCGTCGAGGTCGCGGTCCATCATCAGGCAAGGGTAAGACGTCTGGACGAGGTCACAAAGGACAGAAGCAGCATGGAAGTGTACCGGCGCGATTTCAGGGTGGTCAAACACCACAGGATGTTGTTCAAGGAGTGAGGGGTTTCGATAATCTGTATGGACCCTAGGTGCCGCACTGCTAAGTCAATGCGTACAATTGAACATCCTCCACCTAACATTAAGATCAGGTTCTCTGTCGATATGTCTCCTGTAAATATTGATCGAATACAGTCTTGGATAGATCAAGGACGACTTGATCCATCCCAGCCCATTACCGTGAAGGAATTGGTCGAGTCGAGATGTATTCATGGAGTCAAGGATGGCGTGAAACTTCTAGCAAGAGGGAAAGAAGACATGAAAACACCAATCAATATTTTGGTCTCACGAGCATCAGCTGCAGCCATTGAAGCAATTGAAGCAGTTGGTGGAAAAGTCACCACAAGATATTACACAAAATACTCGATACGGAGGTTGCTGAAAGGTGAATCAGTCGACAGCTTTTCACCACTTGCTCTGGATTCAGGCACTGCTCAGGAGGCTTCGCCAATACTCGCTGCTACAGCTTCGTCGGCGAGTCCTTTTACATATCGATTACCCGATCCCACGAGCAGAAAAGATGTGGAGTACTACCGGGATTCAGCACATAGGGGATATTTGAGTCATTTGGTCGAGAAAGGTCAAGGTCCCAGTCTGTTCTTCAAGCCACCTGGGGTTGGAGTCCGGAAAAAGGCTTTGAGTGCCGAAGCAATGCAAGCGGCGAGAGAGAACAGATTGTGGTAACATATCTGGGTGCTTTCGTGGCTAGGGTGTATTTCTTCGATGAATAAATGGACATGCTACTTAGTACACTCTCATATCTCGGCCTTGATGGCCATTGTATATTCTCCATGTAACGAGACGAGAAAGAATTTTGCCTTTCTCCTTATTCGTTCTTTGCCAAAGGTGGACGACTCGAACTATTGGTACATGCTTAGCCTCGCATCGATCCAGGAAGGTTGAGGTCTTTTGTCAATCTGTTCCCATTTCCTTCCTTTGAGAGCGTTGGTCGAGTGAGGTTAGGTTGATCAAGATCATTTCTCGTGCTTGACGTAGCCTTAGGCTGGATGAGGCTATCCTGAGTGCTCAGGACTCCATAGAAGTCTTCGCTTAGGTCATATACTATATTGTATTACTTGAAGCCAATGGATATCGTGTGGCCTCGGGAGAGGGGGCGAGACCTATTAGCTGAACAGCCTTCCATAACATATCCAGGTACAATGAATCACTTCACTTTGGGCCTTCGTCTCGTCTGCAGACGAAGATGACTATTGGGCTATTTGGAGATTCGCTAAACGCTACATCAACCTGCTTTTCTATGAGAATCAAATACCTCGAAGTCAGTCGTCCAATATAAGTCTAAGTCGGTGTGATCTTAACTAATTACTGCACCTGTCTTTCTATTATGGTGCTACTAGATGTCTGAAAGTGTTATAGGTTTATGTAGTCTTGGTAAGTTACATTTACTTAATCCTTAATTCTAGAAAATATGAAATTACTTCCTATTCATCATGAAGAAGCTTGTGAGAGTAGAGAAACCTGTAATTGTCAGTGAGAAAGAATAAGAATACTACTGGGATGGGGACTAGGTTGAGAGGTCCAAAGCTACCCTGTGAGGCGGTCTGATGACATCGGGCATGAAAGCTGGCTTTGGACGAGGAACGTATTTTAATATAATATGCTTGCTTCTTCTACACTTTCTCCTTGTTTTAGACAATAGAGAAGACATGTGCGATTTCGAGTAGTAGCGGAGACCTAGAAATCGAAGATCTGCACCCGATCTATTGCCAGCTTGTTATCGCTTCTCTGGGAGCTTCAATCAAGTTTTAATAGACACAGTATTTGGGTGCTAGTATATTATTCGTCACTTTAGCCAACGAAAACTTCAATTACACTGCTCGTCGAATATCAGAAGAGGCTTCAAGCAATGGAGGAGATTGATACTGAACGCCTTGAACCAATCAAATGGTGGATCAGGATGCTGAGGACAGGGATCTGATTCGGACGGCGTTGTCGAGCCGTTGCGCGCGATCGAGCTTGCTGCGGCGATTTGATAACGCAAGCTACAGTAGTCTTTACATCAGCCAGCTATATACCAACATTGCACGGCTGCTGATAGCTTCTCCCTGCACGCGTAAATCTGCCATTCGCACAACAGATAAGGTGACAATGTCATTGTTTGGATCATCGCCAGAGGAGACTGCTCCAACTCTCACTGCAGCTGCCAAGTCCCGCAACTCTCTCTTCGACGACGAGACAAGTGAGCCTGGCTCCAAGTCATCTCTATTCGCAGACGATGATGGCGCAAACTCTTCGCCATGGGGAATGCCCACGCCAAAGAAAGCTGCACGGAGCGAATTGATTAGGAATTTGCTCGACTCTGCCACCGTTCCCAATAGCTACGTCGATATCTTCGACAGCATACTGAGGACTGATGGACGTGGAGGAAAGATAGCTCCTGCTGAAATTACGAAGGTCCTAAGCGCGGCGAACCTTGGCGCTGATGAACAGAGTCGAGTCACGAAAGTCATAACGTCTGGTGGGCAGCTAGCAGATTTGGGCAGAAATGAGTTCAATGTTTTGCTTGCGTTGATTGGTCTAGCTCAGGAGCACGAGGATATAACTTTGGACAGTGTTGACGAACGACGAAGAAGTCAGTACTTGCTTGAACATCTGATTATTTGGCGAATACTGACATGCAAAAGATCTTCCAGAACCCAAGCTTCCAAGTCTGTTGACAACACCAGTGGCCTTTCCAGAAACAGCAGAATTAAGTGCTAAGCCTCCCCAGCGCCCAACTACGCCATCTCCACTAGGTCCTACATCGACGCATTCTCAAAAGCCCCGAACAATGCGAAAAAATTCGCTCGACTTTCCTGAGGCAGATCCATGGGGCAGTCCTGCAATACATAAGGGCCACGGTCATAATGCAAGTCCGCCAAAGACGAACGGAAGCTTCAACGGAGCTCGTGGCCCTACCAGAACTACGAGCAATTTTACAACTACCTCTGTAGAGGGTAATGGGCCCTCAGAGCAACCTACTGGGGACGCGCCAGCAACTCCAACAGCTGGTGGCGGCTGGGAATCTTATGATGGAGGTTCAAATATGTCCTTTCCAAATCCAGGAGGATCTTCAATTGGTGGAGATGGCTTTGGAGGGTCGGGAGCAGGTGGTGGAGAGCGTCCAACTTCGAGTGCTCCAACAAGATCTATCGGCGGAGGTCGCGTGACCAGCAATGGCCCTGAGGAGAATATAAGTGTGGTGTTGTTGCCAGAAAAGGAGGGCATGTTCATGTTCCAGCATCATAATTATCAGATTTCAAGTCCCCGGAGAGGCAGTAAGGTTGTCAGGAGATACAGCGACTTTGTATGGCTACTGGATTGTTTACACAAGCGATACCCATTTCGACAGCTGCCACTTTTACCTCCTAAGAGAGTTGGAGGTATGTCACTCCTGTTGTTGCTGGTAGTCTTTGATATTCGCAGGAGAGTTCCGAAGAGACCCACCCCTGTCATATTATATCCACATGCTGATCATAGCCTTCTAGTGAACGGAAACCACCTAGCTGCTGACAGCACTTTCATTGAGAAGCGTAGGAGAGGTCTCGCTCGCTTTGCCAACGCTCTCGTTCGTCATCCTATTCTAGGTCAAGAGCAGCTGATCATCATGTTCTTGACAGTACCTACAGTGAGTTAGCCTCAAAACTTTCAAGCTCCAGACATCGTAGCTAAGAACAGGCTAATATAGTATCAGGAGCTGGCCGTGTGGCGTAAACAAGTATGCAGCTTTCCTAACATTTTTTACCCTATGTTGAGACGAACCCGAGAGCTGTATAGCTTGTTTCGGGCTGTCAAGATAATTCAAAGCTCTTAAGTCTTCTCTGGTTACGCATTACTTATTTTCAAATCGTGTAGGCCACTATTTCTGTTCAGGAAGAGTTCGTAGGTAAGACTCTACCGCCTGGACTCGAAGACTCGCTACCGCCGACTCTCAATGAGCTTTTCGAAACCACTCGATCGGGAATTCGTCGATCAGCGGAAATCTACATCAACCTATGTAATCTCCTTGATCGGCTTGCTAAGCGGAACGAGGGTCTTGCTGCAGATCAAGCGCGATTATCCTTGTCTTTACAGACATTAACAGACACATCTCAAGACACATATTCTACTGATACTAACGATGTGCCACTTCTGAATGAAGGGATTCACGCAATGGCAAAACACATATCCAACAGTCAAAGCCTCCTTGAGGATGAGGCCAGAGCCTGGGACCAAGGAGTTCTCGAGGATCTGAAGAGGTGAGTGAAGAAATGACCGCGCTTCAAAAGTTCTACAAATAAGGTCTAACACTTTGTCTTCAGACAGAGAGATACCTTAGTCAGCATGCGGGAGCTATTTGACCGTCGCGATCGCTACGACAAGGACAACATTCCATATCTGGAACGGCGAATTCAAGCTAATGAGACAAAGCTCGTTGCTATTCGAGCCAAACCTAGCGACTTAATCAAGCCAGGCGAAGTGGACAAGGTCACAGATGCCATCATAAAGGTAAGACAAACATTGATCGGAATAGAACGGTAGTAACAACTGTACAGGATAAGGAATCTATTGTCGCTCAGCATGCTCGTGGAGTATTCGTCAAGGAATGCATCAGAGACGAGTTGATATTTTTCCAAAGTTCGCAGTATCACGTTTCGCGATTGAGTCAGGATTGGTCGCAGGAGCGTGTCAAGTATTCGGAGCTTCAAGCTGATAATTGGAAGCAACTTCAGGAAGAGCTCGAGAGCATGCCGCTGGGCGATTGAGATGAAGGTGCAGGTGTTTTGGCTCCATGCTTTTGACGTTTCGATAGCATCTTCATTGTGTGAATCTGGTGTTAGCAGCATTCAATTCGACGTTGCTCAGACGTCGTTCGATTGTATCAATAATAAACAGAATGACTTGAAAGATTCTCAATCAAGAGAGCTGCCCACTACCAGCTCGTCTCTGGTGCACCGATATGTGAAATCAAACAGTCCGCAGCTGTCATCGCGACCCCTTTCTGAAGGCCATACAACCCCACTAAAGGGATCTCGCTTATGATAGGGGAGAATTCTTATCAACACTGCGCCCCTCATTTTAGTTCCCTTCATCTCAACTGCCCAGCGTAGCCTCGCTCACTAGTAACTTGAATAACAGCCCTCCCTTTCCTGCGCAAGATCCTTTGTTCGCGCCCGACGGCATCATGCCCCCCTTAACTTCCGGACAGCGTAACATGGTCAGCCAGTTCATGGGCCTGACCGGTGTTCCAGAGAAGACGGCACAAAGGGTGAGTCCGTGAGACAAATTATAGCTATTCGCGTCATCGTGAAGAGCAACAGTCAGGCTGACAGCTCTTCTATGACAGTTACTGAAGGCTTCTAATTGGAAGATAGATCATGCTTCTGATAGGTAAGGGAATTATTGAACTTCGTTTGATTCCCCACATGCCTGGCCAGCGATCACGATACGCCAACTCAACATTCGCCATCGAAAGGTTCAAGATGGCAAGAGAGAACATCCATGGAGCTCGAACCAGCTCAACCACCACTATGGAAGAATGAATATCCCCCTGACGAGCCCCTTCTTCACTGCCGATCTTGAATATTTGCCTATCTAGCAGAGAGCTATGTACGACTTGGCCCGTTTGGTATGGAGGTTTCCGTGTTGCATGGCCTATCAGTGTTCGCGAATACCGATGGTTCAGTTCAACATTACAAGTCCTGCATGGCAGTATCTTCCTACTGGAGCTTCAAATTTGTGTTAGGCCGGGAATCGGGGATCGTGGATCGTAGCTCTGAGCTCGAATATATCGTAGTTCAACCATACACGGAGTCTGTAGTGCTGACTCTGAGCCGTGTGTGGGGGGTTATTTATGGCTCCTTGGACTACACACGTCCATACATCTTCCTCATGTCGCACGCGAAGTCACGTTAATCTCCAAGTTCGATGTTTTCATCTTTTATGGTCACTGAAGACACTGCGTATAGTGCCACTTTTAACACGAATGTACTGCTGACCATGACAGCTATTTTTCAGCAAACGGAGCTGCATCCGGTGCCTCCAGCACGGATGCCTTACAGAAGCTCTTTGATACTTATCGCAGTGAGCGGCTCTCTACAGACGCTTGTGCTTGCTTTCTAACATCAATCCAGATCCTCAGACCGATGAACCAGACACTATTGGCGTTGATGGGACCATGAAATACCTTTCCGACCTTGAAGTCAACCTCGAGGATGCCAGTATGTTAGTTCCTATAGAGATCATTCAAGCCCCGACCATCGGCGAGATATCCAAAGAAGGGTTCGTCAATGGGTGGAGAGCTATTGGGTACGTTTGCAACCTTTCTCCTCAAGCAATTCTAAATTTTTATGTAGTATGGACTCTATTTTAAAGCAAAAAAGCTTTGTGGCTGGGCAGGTGAGGAGGTTGGGCACAGATATGGATCTTTTCAAGCGGGTCTACCGACACGTGTTCATCTGCGCAAAAGAGAAAGGGCAGAAGGCTATATCTCTAGAAAACGCTGTCACATATTGGCAAATTCTTTTCAGTCCTCCGGGAAAACCATGGGAATCTCAATCGACTGATTGGATGAGGCTGTGGGCAGAGTTTTTGAATGCTAAGTGGACCAAGAGTGTCAATAAGGATATGTGGAATCAGACCTTTGAATTTTCTCAGAAAACTCTGCAGGACGAGACACTGGGCTTCTGGAGTGAAGATTCGGCCTGGCCTGGTGTTATCGATGAGTTTGTAGTCTACGCTAAAGAGAGAAGGGGAGATGCGCCAGAGAGCATGGAGACGGATTAAGCTGGGCTGCGCACGTAGCATTGATGGAATTCGTTTGGACCGCTCAAGCGAGCATTGTAAAACGGCGTTGGTCATTCTGAGAGCTTCTAGATTCCATGTGGTAATGGGCGTGGGCTGTACTGCAAGCGAAACGTATCTTCTGGCCGCGGCTTTTCTATGTTTGTGACCTTCTGAGAGAGTCTACCGTATAAGTACATCCCTTTTGTTGTACAATACTCCCTTCAACTGCTACCAGACCATCTTTCTACGCATTATTGCATCTAATACTCCTTCTTCAAATGGTCTTCTCCTTTAAAATTCTTCTCTTTCCGCCCATTTTATGTTGCCTGCAATCTTACTCGTTCCCTCCAACGTGCCATCTCCCAACTTCACAGTACTGAACTTAATCATCCTCGGGTCCAGACCTAGTGTCGTCCGTACATTATCCTGAATCTTTGAGCTCGCATCGTAACGCATGATGAAGTAGTGACCGTCAGTGTACTGTGCTTGGTGTTTACGGGTGCGTTTCGGAAGGGCGAAGATCCCCCAGTTCTTGATGCCGCGAATGGTACCGCCTGAGCGTAGAATGAGGGAGCCAGTGGTTCGTGCGATCCTGATAAATCGATCAGTAAACTGATTGAAGAAAAGTGTGAGATCTAATAGATGCTGCTCTCCAAGGGCAATTCATGGAAGGGTAGGTCGTACTCTTTTACTTCTGCGAGGTTGCCAGGACGGACCTGCGTGCCAATTAGTTCACGTGCAGCCATGGAATGAAGACATCGGCTTGCTCACAATCGCAATGAGTTCGTACAACATCCCGAATCTACACTCAAAGATTCATTACCTTGAATGGTCATCTTCGCGCTTCGAAAATAAGGTCATTCGGAGCGGAATAACTTTTTTGCGTCTGGAGTACGCGATAAGATAGCAGATCCGATTATATATTTTTTTTTAACCTACGTCTCCCCACAGTACACCTCTTACTTTGAATCTTGAGCTGCAAGAAATCGTAAAGATGTCTAAACGAGCGGCAGAAAACTCTGAAAATGGAGGAATAAGTCTGAAAGGAGGAGAGCGCCCGGAAAAGCTGAACGGGGAGGATGAAGTGGGGGAATTTGAGGATGAGTTTGAGGATGAATATGAAAGTGAAGACGAGATTTTAGAAGCTGGTGTGGATGGAAGACCAGACTCTGAAAGAGAGGTAGAGGAGAAAGCTGGTACGTATGGGTACCCTGAGCTCAAAGTAGCATTTATTTACGATTTTTGTAGAAGCTATGGATTTAGACCGGCAAACATTCATTGTAGGCAGGAACAAACTTGAGCCTGGCCAAACCCTTTCCCCAGATCTATCGACGTATGAGATGCTGCACGCATTGAGTACACCGTGGCCTTGTCTATCGTTTGATATAGTGAAAGATGGATTAGGAGACAACCGTACTTCATATCCTGCTACGACGTATGCAGTTGCTGGAACTCAGGCAGAGCACAAAAGAGAGAAGGAGAATCAATTGATGATCATGAAGTTCAGTGGCTTAAGTAGGATGGAAAGAGAGCAAGATGACGACGAGTCATCGGATGATGAGAATGAAGACGCGGATCCAATTTTAGAGTCGACCTCTATACCTCTCACATCTACTACAAATCGGATTCGAGCACATCAGACACCAGCTTCGGATTCTTCACGGCCGCCCACAACCCTTACAGCTACAATGACCGAAGCCGGTCAATGTCTGATCCACGACGTTACGCCTCACCTAACAACCTTTGATACCCCAGGAACAGTCATCACACCACAACAGAATAAGCCTCTATCTACCCTTCGCATGCACAAAGCAGAAGGTTACGCAGTCGATTGGTCACCCCTGGTCTCAACTGGCAAACTACTCACCGGTGATAATAATGGCAGTATATACGTTACCACACGGACCTCGGGCGAAGGCTGGGCCACCGACTCAAGACCATTCACAGGCCACAGCGGCTCTGTAGAAGAGTTACAATGGAGTCCATCAGAAAAGAATGTCTTTGCCTCGGCATCAAGTGATGGCACCATCAAAGTTTGGGATGTACGGAGCAAGAGCCGGACCGCAGCGGTCAGCGTTCAAGTCAGTAGCACAGACGTAAACGTTATGTCCTGGTCCCGTCAAACAACCCATCTGCTCGCCTCAGGCGCTGATGACGGACAATTTGCGGTCTGGGACTTGCGGCAATGGAAGCCCAATACCTCATCTTCGACTCCCTCGAAACCCACTCCAGTCGCTAGCTTCAACTTTCACAAAGAGCAGATCACGTCCGTCGAATGGCACCCAACCGATGATTCCATAATTGCTGTAGCAGCTGGAGATGATACGCTGACTTTATGGGATCTAGCTGTGGAGCTAGACGACGAGGAGAGCAAGGATACGGGCGGTGTGGCAGAAGTTCCGCCACAGTTGCTTTTTGTCCATTATATGGAAAAGGTCAAGGAGCTGCACTGGCATCCGCAGATTCCGGGGGCGCTGGTTGGAACCGGAGAAGCATTCAATGTCTTTAAGACTATTAGTGTCTAGAACATTATAATAGAGACAAAAAGTTGACCTATACCTATCTCCGGTGCATATGGAGAGAACAATTGGCTAGTGGAATGGTGAGAAAAGGGTTTAGCCTGGTGAAGAGCTTTTCACTCCCTGTCAACGTGTCGTGTCACCAGTCTCTCGCTTCCCTGTAGTCTAACTACAATGTTATGTAGGGTTGTAGGCTGACTCTTTATCATTGGTGGGAGAGACCCAAGCATCAAGATTCGAAGGCAGCGGTGGCGGATTCCCTGGTTGTACTTCCCCTATTGTGCTTCAGGGCTCAGTTGTCAAAAGCTGACAGCTGCATAAAGAATCAAAAGACATATGCTCAGTCTCAGAAATTCTGTCGGCATGCGAAGTACGCGGTGATGGAAGTGGCCTTGCTGAGTACCGAGGCTCTTAATAATGCTTCGTTTTCGAGCGCTGATCATTGACACTAATCCTCGGATACCTGTATCTATTTGAGAGAGGGGCGAAGGAAATCTGATATGATGCTGGTATCCGAAGGGTCTCAGATTCTCAAGCCCGTCCTGAATTTCATGAACTACAAAAGCTTCCAAATCAACATCGCAATGTCTCCTTGGGCGCTGATGAGGGGGCACGTGGTAGGAAAATTTGATGAAGGCAGCGTCCGCTCCAGCCAACAGGGCATAGTGGTAACTCGAAACTGTCTGCGTATTCTTCAAGCCACCAACCCCAGCATATGCCCCTCGGAAGACAACAAAAGCAACAACAGTAGAACAATGCACCTTGGATTCTGCAGACTCGCACGCGGACTCGGACGAAGCCTAAGCTTGCCTCACCTCTTGAAAGATGCTTCGAGTGGAATGTCATGCTACCAAGAGACTTTTCTGGGGCTTCAAGGAAGCTGCATTCCATGGTACGAAGATCCAGGAGGGGACTGTACCAATACAAGCATGTCCAGGAGGCAGACAAGGGTTGTGTTGATCGCTCCCGACTAGAGGCTTCCCCGGATCCAAGGTTCCTACTTAGTCGAGTTCTGGTTCCAAGTAAGCGTTGCAGCAGCGACGCATGAAGGAAGGCCGATCAGTGGCGCCCCTATGCCTCTCAGTAGAAGCGTCAGCCTCATCCACCCAATTCCAACACGTAGATTTTCCCACAAAAAGTAAAAAGATCCATGACAGCACCCCACCACCACTGGGGCAAGGCAGCGCGTGTGCTGAACAACGAACAAGGAGCCAGACCAGCGATGGCGATGGCGATGGCGATATCTCAGACGGACGTGATAACCTTTTGGAGGAGTGGTAAGTACTGTACCGTACGGTAAGAGTAAGGAGAGTAAGTACAGTAAGTACAGTAAAGTACCAAGTGAATGCTGACCTGACCCAGGCCACGCCAGGCCACGCCAGGCCACACCAGGCAAGGGGCGGGCCGCCAACCAGGCAACTTCCACGAGGGGCTCGTGACCGTGGAAGCGTCCAGGGCCTGGGGCTTGGGGCCTGGTAATACCTGGTAATATTGTAGTAAGAGTCGCCTCTGATTTGATCGCTCCCTGCGCCGCCTGGGATCAGATTCTGCACTCGACTCTATTCTACTCTACTCTACTGTACGTACAGTACAGTACAGTACAGTACCTCTGCTGCACTGCCCGCAATCCCCAGGGATCTCCATGCACACGGCTTTGCTTCCCCGCACATGCACTGGCCTGGTGGAAACGGCGGGTGAGATGCGATGGGGATGGGGATGGGGATGGGGATGGGCCCTGCCCTGCCCTTCTGCTCCCATTCTACGGAGTACAGTCAGGACCTGGGGCTGGCTTAACTAACTGGCTGGCTCTAACTCACCACTGGCTGGCCAGGCGGACTCCGTCGCTTGCCTCGAGCAGCCGACACTATACTCCTCTTTCTGACTGCTTCTCCTCCCTCCTCCCTCCTCTCTCCTCTCTTTGGCCTCTTCCCTCCTCATCTCTCGTCTTGGAGTCCTGACGTTGTCTCGCCAGAGCGCTTCTCATCACGAGCATTCGACCCTCCAGATGAGTGAGCGTCTACGAGTACTCATCTTCGTGGAGGAGATGAGGACGGAAATCAACTAGAGAACTTGGAGCACAAGAAACCTAGTCAATCTTACAGCACTCGTGAGCATGGTACGCATGTTTTTTGGGGACTACAACGACCAAAAGAGTTCTTTCCCCTTCACAATCGCCTCTCGCCCCGCCATTAGACTCTCTTTCGACCGCCAGAAAGCCTTCTCACTCCCCAAGGAACGACCTTCATTCAAGCGGCGGCGAGCGCTCTCTGATGTTGACGGGGATGGCAATGAGGGTCGAAAGAAGAGGCGCCTCCGTTTGCATCTAATCACATCTCGTCTGAGCCGGCCATATTCCCAGCCAGCTACAAACATCGTGAATCGTAGCGGCTCCAAGATCACTGTCCTGGGAGTAAGGAACAAAGCCCTTGGCCGAAGTGAACTCAGAAAGGCGGCCATCATGAATCGGGTTCGGGTGCGGATGGATGAGGTGAGGAGCTTCGTTCGCATAGATCGAGACGATGGGCGAGCCAGGTTGTCAATGCGAGAAATCGTACTCCAAAAGCCGCGAACGCATGATCCGCCATTGCCTCCATCACCTCTTGGCCTCTCCAACTACGATGCTCTTGACTTGGAAGATGAGATCGATATAGGCATAGAGGATTCATCAGATGCAGTCGGTGATCAGACGCCAATCATTTATTCTGATTTCAATATCATGAACCCCATCACTAGCGATGGAGACGAGTTCGACTATCTCGATGCCATTGACGGCATTGCAACCCAGGACTTGCCCGATTCGCCGCCTCAACCGCCTGAGGAAACAATCATGGGAATACTACGAGAAGAAAAGCGACAAGAGGGAAACTTTGTGGAGGTACCAGGATAATTCATGGCTTTGTAAAAAGAACGAAAACAAAAAGTTGCATTGTTAGGCTCAGCGCAGCATATTATTTGGCGTTTGCAAAATTGCTGTATGAATCGAGGATGGAGTAAAGCATAACGACTGGGGACTGGAAAATTACTGGTGCAATCACGTTTGCTGGAGTTTGATCGAACGGTCTGCCGCAATATCACACATTGCCTAACGACATGTGAATTAGTCTAACAAAATAATAAACTTTTTTATCGAGGTACTTACCTTGATAGCCTCTATCCTTTCAAACTTTATGTCTCCTCTTTCGATTCTTTCAGTCATGTCCTGCATAATGACAGGACGTGATCTCCCATTGACGAAGACACTAATTAGAGGTTAGATTGGAGTATGTCGGACCGAATGGATCATATATACACATATCTAAGACCGGGAAACTTCCTCTCATACTCTGCGTTGAGATTCCTCAACATGGTAGCCTCTTCTTCTCCACCAGTGTTCAGCTGGGCCTGCTCGGCCTGAGACTGAGCGCTCTCGACTTTCTTCTCGCCGAGCCTAGGATGTGCACCAAGTATTTTGTCAAGCCATTCAGTATCGCTGGTAGATGGACTCTCAGAAAGATCAGTCAACTGAACGCCAATGCTTGCTATGAGATCATTGTAAGATTCGAACTTCGTGGTGTGGAGCAGATCAAGAGACAAGGTATGTAGAGCTGTACAAGGCTCAAACAGAGCATCAAGAACAGCTGCTCGTTCGATTGTGGATAAAGCTGGCAGACCAGTGATTGGGGGAAGCTGAAAACTCGACATCTTAAAACGAGCTGTTGAAGATTTACAGAGGCTGAGAACTAATGTAACAAATGCTGCAGCTATAAGTAAATAGGCCGATGATCCTTGTCAGTTTGCCATGATTCTTGTGGCCTGAGGCTTGTAAAGGGTTTTCCAACCTCAGAAAAGTTGCAGCTGTTCACCCTGCTGATGCGCCAAAGACCAGCAAACTTACAAGCCAGCCTAAATCACGATGCTGTGCTCAAGTAAGTTCTCTATGCGACCTCAGTAGCATATTCGTACGCGACTAATTTATCTATAGTTTCTGGTGAGGCACCACAGCATCCTGTGGCATCGTCAAAGTCAGGTAGGGCGAAGCAGCCTTCGGGACAGGACGCGAATTGACAGGGTATAGGCAATGTATTTGAGAAACGATTAATCGAGCAATATGTTTCGGAGAACCATAAGGATCCAGTGACTGGAGAAGAGCTGGAAACCACAGATCTCATTGACCTCAAATCCGCCAGAATAGTCACTCCTCGACCTCCAACGCTCACATCGATTCCTGCCCTTCTCACGACTTTCCAGAACGAATGGGATGCACTAGCCCTTGAGTCGTTCACGTTAAGACAGAGCCTTAATCAGACTCGGCAAGAACTCGCGACAGCTTTATATCAACATGATGCAGCGGTCCGAGTTATTGCAAGGCTTACCAAAGAGCGCAACGAGGCAAGGGACGCGCTCTCCAAGGTGACAGTTGGTGCTGGTGCTAGCAACGGAGATGCTATGCAGATTGATAGCCAGGAACTTCCAGCGGCACTTGCGGCCAAAGTTGATGCAACACAAGAGAGGCAAGGCCGCCTTTTCTCTAGATTATGCTGCGTTTGAGACTGACTGTTCACAGACTTTCCAAGAGTCGCCGGAAGCGGCCAGTGCCCGAGGACTGGGCAGACTCGGAGGCAATTGGAAACTTCGGCATTGCTACTGCTTCTAAGCCCCTCTATCAAGATGTTTCCTCCCTTGCGGTAGATGAGACTGGCCAACTGGTGATTGTTGGCGGATCCGATGGAATTGCTGGTGTCTACTCTACGTCGGAGAACAAGCTCAAGCAAACATATAAAATTGGAAGTGCTATCACTGATGCTTTTTGGTTCGGAAGTCAACCTGTTGTTTCGACTACATCTGGGGCCGTGAAGGTGCTTGGAAGTGAGGAGACGACTTTCACCTCACACGCTGGCAGAGTAAATGGACTGGCGCTACACCCGAGTGGTGATATTCTAGCATCCGTTGGTGTCGACAAGAGCTTTGTAGTTTATGACTTGGAGGGAAGCAAGGCTGTCACCCAGATCTATACTGACTCCGGTATGGCGATCACTTTATTCGCAGACATAATCTGATACTGACGGAAATACAGAACTCACTACCGCTGCCTTCCATCCAGACGGACACCTGTTCGCTGCCGGTGGCGCTGACGGTCAGATTAAGTTCTTTGATGTCAAGACTGGGGCAAATGCCGCAAACTTCGAGCTCGGGGGTTCTGTCAAGTCCCTTTCGTTTTCCGAGAATGGAATCTGGTTCGCAGCCGTTGCTCATGGCTCCAGCAGCGTCGTTGTTTTTGACCTTCGGAAAGAAGGCAAGGCAGCCGAAGCCAAGATATTGGAGATCGGTGGTCAAGTCGACAACTTAGTGTGGGATTACACGGGTCAATTCCTCGCGGCGTCCGGGCCCGGAGGTCTCACGATTTCGCAGTACACCAAATCAGCGAAGAGCTGGTCAGATGTCATCAGTCTTGCAGTGCCGGCTACTGCTGCACAGTGGGGCCTTGAAGCGAAGACGTTGGTAACAGTTAATGGCGAGGGGGTCGTGACTGTGCTTGGGTGAGAAGGAAGGCAGATTTGGAGTTTCTGGGATCGTTGCCTGTAAACTAGAAGCGCATCGTACGGCGTGCTGAGGTATCACAAAATGTAACTGTTATGAGACTCCCTTGACTGTGAATTTCGTCTGGGTCTAGAGAAGATGCATTTACCTAATTGTCTGCATAAGTGGACGTGGACGTGGATGATGGTATGGTCTATCTACAGGTTGGCGCTTGCCTCGCTTTCTATTCTTAATCACGAGTCACGAGTTGGCAGGGATTGGAAAGGTACCTAGGTAGCACGGTGACAATGGTTTGGAAGGCGACTTTGCTTCTTCTTCTTCTCTCTCCTTGTTCATATGCTCATACACTTAACTACCCCACTCTCCTACCTGTAACCTCATATTCAAAAAGCGGCCATTGTCGTTGTTGTTTGATCTTTGTATATTGTGAGGGGCTATTGTGAACTAAATTTCGTCGGACTTTAGATTACAGCAACACATGGGCCGCCACTACAAACGCACAACCGCAACTCCTCCAACTCACGGCACACGCATTTGCCACAGGCCATTGCGCCATCACAGGAAGTTAACGATCTGACGATATCGATCGCCTTCCTCTACATCCAGCTCTACAGCGATATTCGACTGGCTCAAGGTATCGGCGCTTTCAGTCGAAAACCTGGGTCTGATGGATGTATGGCCGGAACCTCAGCGCCACAAGGTAGCTGCCCGATCACGACGAACACTATGTGCAAGACTAACATAATTGCAACATCACAGAGGTCATTCGCGGATATTTCCCAACACTCCCCTCTTTCACCTTCACCTATTCAATTCACAGATAACCCGTCGACTCCCCGCACCCACCGTCTCGCCTCTGCGGCTCCCAATAACGGCCCACACATCCCGCCTTCTTTCTTGGATCGGAGACGCACTTCACACCCTCATAACCAGCCTTCACAGCCTTCGCGCAGCAACCTCGAAGACATGGCAGATGTTGCTGTATCACAGCGGCCACGACTCGAGCACCGTGCATCTCAAACTATCATAGACCTCACGGACGAACCCGAGGAGCCTTTACGCTTTCCCAGTAGGAACCATCGTGGGCGAAGTCATTCCCAACGACCACCGCAACTAGGTAGGAGTGATGCAACAGGCCTCATGGATTTTATCGATCTCACTGAGGATAATGCTGAGCCGGACATAATCATTACCGGCGGGCGTGAACTGTCCGCACCCCGAGAAGCTCGGTCTCGAAACGGTCGTGCTATCGTTCAACTACCTCCATTACGGCAAGATTCGCCAGGGATCTTCGTACCCCAAGCATCACCAGCACCCGCTCAACCACAGCCGCAAATCCATCGAGTCCTAGGGAGAATGGGCGCCGGACTGAACGCCGCCATGGATTTCGCTTTTGGGATTGCGGCCCCTGCACGGCAAGGTCCTCCTAGGCAGCTTCATAATCACGCAGCTTTTCATCATCACGCGGTTGATATCATGGATCACTTCCACAGATTTCATCCCGAGCTGGCAGGCATGGCTCCGCAACCTATGCCCCGCATGGACTATCGGCATGCCGCTTTCGCAAATCGAAGACCAGATCATGTTCCCCCCAAACCGGCCAGGCAAGACTTTACACGATCACCAACAGAAGATATGGAAATCATATGCCCCAGCTGTGAGGAGGAGTTGGTTCATAACAAGGAAGTTGAAGAACCGGCCGCCAAGAAGAACGGCAAGGCACCAAGCAGGAAGGAGCGGGAGGAGCATCCTTTCTGGGTTGTCAAGGAATGCGGCCATGTAAGTACACTTCCATGTGGAGCAGACTGTTTGCTGACAGATTCGCAGGTATACTGCAACCGATGCTTCCAAAATCGTGGGCCCCCCGGCAAAGTTGATAAAGTCTTCTTCAATGAGTCTACGAAAGCCGCTCACGGTAGAAGTCGGGCCTCCAAACAACTTTTCTGCGCAGTGGAGGACTGTGAATCCGATGTCAAAAACAAGGACAAATGGGTAGGCGTGTTCCTTTGAGCGCGCTCACATGTTCATAACAGCGGTGAATACTCCCGCCACCGTACATATTATCCAGTCTATTGTGCTGGAAGGCTTCTTTTATTGCAACTGCATCTGCATAGATCTTTCAAAGCATGGAGTAATGAGGGGAAATAGGTCATGGGAAGAAGCATTGATGATTCTGTGATTGTGCTCGTCTGCTCATCGTTTCTGGCGTTATACGGCGTTGGACAAAGGGGGACCCAATCTTCCTGGAAGGAAGATCTATTTTAGTGTCACACTGATGCAGGTCTGTAGTGTTTATGCGCGTACCTGAGCTCGGGTTACCCAGAGATTGCCGCAGTCTCGTGGATCTCGCTGTGTTTGAAAGCGTTCGTTGTAATTCGAACTCGGTACTTTGGTTTACCGACTATGATAGAGAACATCTTCTCCACGTCTCGAGTCAGCCCTGCGAAGTACAGGATGGAAATTCAACATGCAAAAGTAGCTACACAGCAGGAATGTAGCTGATAATGCAATGACATCAAATCTTCAGAAGGCTCCGTACCCTGTAGAGATGTCTCATAAGAGGCCTTGGCTACCAATTGTTCAAACATGCTATCCTTCTTACCTCTATAATTATGAGTTTTACGGCCTAGTACCGTTTTTGAACAAGTCTGTTCCGTAGAGGGGGACAACAAGCGACAGCTTGGGGGCTTGTCGGCACGGGGTTCTAGCAGGCTCGTAAGCCATTGTGTAGACGGTATTGAATAGCTGTGTCTCAAGGAGTATTATCATCTGACATTCTATTATCCTGCAGCTGCTGTATACTTCTTGAGTAGTGGGATTATATTATACATGGGTCATACATTTCCTATCCTGAGCCTTCAATAAAGGTCCGTTATACTCTTTATATACTCTCGGGAATGATCTCATCTTCGCCCGAGTTTCCACCTATCGATTCTCTCTTGAATATCTGCCCATTTGAGCGCCCTCCTCTTAACTCCCTCCTCGTCACCCTCCTGCAGCACCACCGTCGGACTCCCACTCCCCTTTCCAGGATTATCCGCCATCCCAGCGACCACGATCCTCGCCACCCTCCGCAGATCCTGCACCGTCAAGTCCTCGATCTTCGCACACATCTCCTTGACTCCCACCTTCCGGCCGTGGACCTGGACCTGCCTACCCAGGTCCTCCAGCTCCACCATCCGGCTCTCTAGATTCATGAGAAGACTGGAACGCAGCTGGTTCTTCGCTCGGTTGACCTCCTGCAACTGTAGCGCGGAGAAGCCAGTGTCGAGTGTCAACGCCTGCAGCTCGCGGCACATGACATCGAGCATGTTCATGACGTGGCCCGGGGAGCAGCTGGCTGAGATGCCAAAGAGGCCCGAGTCGGTGTAGGAGTGGTTGAAGGCGACGCAAGACTCGACCCAGCCGTGTTGGTTGAGAACATTGGTGTAGAGGCGTGAATACATTCCCTTTCCTGGACCGCCGGCAGAGAAAGAGCCGCCGCCACCGAGCAGGGTTTGAAGGGTTGCGAGGGCGTAGATGTCGTCCGAGGAGACAGGGAGGGCTTCGAATGCCAGGTGGATGTGTGTGAGAGGTGGGAGTGAAGGGTTGATTGGTGGTGGTAGAGGTGGAAGTGTGAGGAAACCGCCGGTGTAGTGGGATGGTTGTAGGATATCGGAGGTAGAGGGTGATACATCGGCGTATGAGTGCACTGATGCGTTGTGGGATGCCGACGTGGACATGTTTTTGAGAAAGGGTATTTTTGACAGCAAATTTGGTGGTTGTATCGAAGATGCTGAGCTTCCACTGCGGCTCGACTCAGAGCCTAGTGATGTTTCGGATCCAGCCTGTGATAATATGGGTGTCTCTGATTTGGGCATATCGCCAAAGTATTGTTCAGCTAATCTAACAGCCTCGTCATGCTGAACTCCCGCGAAAGCAATAACCATCCTTTCGGGTTTATAGAAGGCGGCGCGATAGCTCTCGATGGTCCGCTTGCCGATCTCTGAGAGTCTCTCCTTGGGACATAGTAACGGGTTACCCAAAGTATTGTCCTTGAAAGCAGCCATATGTACCAGTTCTGGCAATATCAGCTCCGGCTTCGACCAGATCTCTCCAATCTCATACGCAGCTGTCTGAAGTTGCTGCTGGATCTCCTCTTCGGTAATCAGGGGATCACGAATGGTCTCTGCCAACAGTGCAACAGTTGTAGGGACGGCAGAGTTGAACGTTGCGGATTGGTACATCAGGGACTCTCTTGATGAAGCACACTGTATATTGCCGCCCAAAGATTCCAGCGTCTCGAGCATCTCATCGCTCGTACGCTTGCTTGTCGACTTGAAGGCCAGCCGGTCCATGATATGGCTCACACCTCTCAAGTAGTCGTTCTCGTACCGCGAACCTGCATCGATGTATACCCCAATGCCCGAGAAGTGGCCCGGCAAGGCCTCGGTAGCGACTCGGACGCCATTTGGGAGGGTAGAGATCTGGTCGAGCTCCGTCGGGTCCTAGACTTGGGTCAGCAAACGAGATGTGGAAGGAGTACGGGCACGGAGGTCTACTTTTTGCAGCGCATCCACAACAGTTGCGAGACCTCTGGAACGACGAGTTGGTGATGCTCTAGGGATCCAAGGCTTTCTGGAAACCGCTCGAGTTACGACTCTCGATGCAGAGCATCCCGACATGGTGGAGAGGTTGAATGTCGAGAGTGAAGCGTCGGGTCTGACTAGATCCCAAGTTCCGCCGGCCAGACAAATCCTTCTGAAAGGCGATAAAGTTTCGCCAGGGGGCAGACCCACGCCACGGCAGCTCACCAGCCACACACGGCTGTAGCCGCCACGCACGTGATTCTTTTGTGCACGTGATCAGGGATCCAAGCACCAAGCACCATGTAGTAGCACCCCCTTATCTTGCTAGAGACACACCCAACCCTGGTAGTCCCTGCATGATCAGGATCCCTCATCTTGCTCTTGCTCTGCTCTGCTCTGCTCTGTTCTCATCTGCTTTCATCTGATGTGATGTGATGTGATCTGATGTATGCCTCTATCCCATTTGGATTTGTGGCTGTGGCTGTGGCTGTGGCTATTCTGATTGTGATTGTGATTGTTATTCTTGTATTCTTAGGTCGTGGTCGTGGTCGTGGTCGTGCATGCCGTTCGTCTGTCGTGTCTCCCTCGTTTGTCTCTCTCTCTGTCCCTCTCTCTGTCCCTCTCCCCGCACCTTGCACCTTGCCCACACCACCCGCTGTTCGGATCTAGAGCGCGATAGCCCCGGAGTCCAGACCTCGACCCGGCGGGATGGTCGCCTGGTTCTGGCTGATAACAGAAGCCACCAGCTGCACTGCTCGCACCACTTGGATGGGATGGGATGGGATGGGATGAGCCTTTGCTTTGCTTTGCCTACTTGCTTGATTGATTGAATTGATTGCATTGATGGATGGATGGATGGATGGATGGATGGATGGCTTGCTGACTTGATCGATTGATTGATTGATATAAATCCCCCATCGCCACGCCTGCTACGGCGGAAAGGAGAAGGAAGGAGGAACGAACTTACTTACCTTACTTTGTATCTTCCCTACTGTTCCTCGATTGCCACAATTACTTTATACACATATCTACATACACATATCTACATACACATATCTACATCCACATCCACACATAATACACACATCATACAGCTGCAACCCCTCAATCTCCCGACTTTGACTGACTGACTGGGCAATGAAATGAGTTGAGTTGCAGCTAGGAATAGGAAATAGGAAATAGGAAATAGGAATAGGAATAGGAACTCCTCCAGTATACTGTATACTCCCTTCCCATCTCTCTCCCCATCTCGTCTCTCCAACACCGACACCCACGCACTCCCGCAGCAACCCCGCCATCAACCACTACCACCAGCTGCCAGCTGCACTTCCATCTGGGTCATCTTCTCGCATCCTTCTGCACATTCTAGTCTCTAGATTTGCTCTGGATTTTCTCTAGAAAATTCAGGCAACTTCATACACACTTCATACGGCGGAAACTGTCCAGATCAAGGGACAAGGGACCCGACGCTTATCTCGGGAGTGCCGTTCAGTTCAGCCATGTTCTCCTCAGTGGGTGCGACTCCTTGGCACCCCGGCCACTCGCCAAACCAACTGTATCCCTATCCCTATCCCTATCCCTATCCCAACCACCAACACCAAGCTCAAGCTCAAGCTCAAGCTCAAGCTCAAGCTCACACTCAGGGCCAGACTTCATTCGTCTCTACATCCTCATCCTCCGCATCACCATCACCATCACCATCACCATCACCATCTTCTCCTTCTCCCTCCCGTCGTCTTCGTGGTCTGAGCTACCTGCGACTTTACACCCAAAGTCACATCCTGTCACGGGATTCTCACACCCACAGCCACAGCTACAGCCACAGCCACACGACCGACACGAGCTGTCAGCGTCCTTCTCCACCTTCGCGCTCGACCAGTGGATCTTCACTAGCAACAACTGCGTCCTCCTCTACTACTACTACCACGAGCTCCATCTCTCGAACAGCATCCCCCATTACACCACCGTCCTCGGATGAGAACTTCTCACAGTCGTCCAACAACACAGAGATCTCTCCGCCTGCGTGCGGGCCCCGGCCTCCCCTCGGCGGACAGAGCCGTGGTTTCCCCATTGCGATCAGCCCCCCTTCTCCTCCTCCTCCTACACTCTCATCAGCAGATCACTCGTCTGCTGCCACTTCCGATCGGTCCGTCACTATGGCTCGTACGCGGTCAGCGACAGCTGAAGGCAGCGAGCCACACCGAAGTGAGGATATCAGTCAAAGTAGCAACGCTGGCTCGGCACATAGCGTGGCTCATCAGCTCCCTTCGATACGATTCACCGCACACCAAGATCCCAGAGCCACGAGACCATCGCTAGCTTTCAACCCCATGTCTCGCACACTGCCAACTGGCGAGGAAGTCATAAAGGTCGGACGATATTCGGAAAGGGATAGCCAGCCTAGCCAGGTTGCAAATGCTCCGTCTGCTGCTCCAGTCGGATTCAAGTCCAAGGTTGTGAGCAGGCGTCACTGCGAGTTCTGGTGCTCTGACGGCCGATGGTACATTAAAGATGTCAAAAGTTCGTCCGGCACCTTCCTCAACCATATCCGCCTGAGTTCACCAAATACCGAGTCAAAACCATACCCGGTCAACGACGGCGATATTGTACAGCTGGGTATAGATTTCAAGGGCGGCGAGGAAATGATATTTAGGTGCGTCAAGATAAGGGTAGAACTTAATAGAGGCTGGCAGAATGGCCCAAGTAGTTTCAAGTAGGTTCTCAAGCTCGCTCACTAGTGTGAAAGCGGTATTGACATGCCACAGTGTCCAATCTCACAAGCGTCTTCAAGAGCTGAATAGCCAGAAGAAGTCATCATCAAGTGGCTCTTCTCAAGACTGCTCGATCTGCCTCGGTCCCATTGCTGTAAGTTTCTCCGAAACGTTCGAATCACATTCGTGCTAATGCCTCTTGCAGCCCTGCCAATCTCTTTTCGTTGCACCATGTTCCCATACCTGGCATTACAAATGTATTCGAGTCATAATCAATGGACCCCACTGGCCTCATTTTGTTTGTCCAAATTGTAGGAGTGTAGCCGATCTCGAGGCAGAAGTAGAGGATCCCTTTGCGAATGCTGAGTGGGAAGAGGCTCAAGAGACAGACTCTCCGCAGGTAGCAGCCGATAATCTGGAAGAGACTACAAGAAATGCACAACAAGAAGATGAGCCGTCCGTACCAGCAGACGACACAGTACCAGCTGGGGAAGAGTCGGAACTGGAACTCAATGTTCATCACGATGAAATTGAGGGCGGCAACGAAGCAGCAGACCACGTGGCGGATGATCTGGATGATCTACGCATTGAAGAGTCGGCCTCTTCTCCAAGCTCGATAGATTCCCATCGAAATGAGATCTCAAATGCTACAGTAGCGCCTGTGAACATCAGCAGGCCACGGGGAGCACATCTTGAGCAACCGGATCACCATATGGGCAGTCGATCTCGAACGCCTAGTCCGAACGGCCTGCCGTCGTCATTGAATGATGCATTGACTGGAACGGAGGGGCCTATGACCCCAAGAAACGACGCGGGACCGTTCGTCTTTGATGGCAGCGCAGGACGGGCCGTCAATCCTAGAATAGCAGCTCTCTCGATGAACTTGAACGAAGCAGCCTCACCACATGGCGTTCACCAGGCTCAGCCTCAGACCGCTTCCTAGGTCGCGAGGCACATATTCTCTACATATTTTGATTTTTCGAATTTAGCGCGGCGCAGCGCGGCGTTCACTCTAACCCAAGCTCACCCATTAGGGCTTCAACATCTATGGGAATGGCATGGCGTTCAATGGGAGGCATGTGGAGTAGTAATGTCTTGTTTATTCTGTTTGCATAATATGGAAGTGTGGGCATATAGCATGGCTTGGAGGAATTTTGCTCATCGGGGGAATATCAAAAGCTAGCGTAATAGCTTGAGACAGGTAGATCATCTAAATAATGTATGGATGAAGCCCAACGTATCACACGCCACGCGCCGTGATCGCTAAGTACCAAATTACCATACATGCTTCTTCATCTCGCACTACTCCTGCGAAAGACATGCGCTCTAATATACCGTCTCTTCTACCGTCAGGCCACCCACCCCATAAAATCACGTCTTCATCCCAGCCCTCAACCTCTCAATCTCCCTCCCTTCCATCGTCCCTGCGCCAGCAGCGGCTCGTAGTCTATCTACCGCCGCCAGATCCTTCGCCTTGACAGCCTCTTCCGCAGCTTTAACCCTCATCCCGCACTTTTCCCACATCTCAATAACCGCACTGCTCTGCAGGCCCGGCGCCGCCTTCGGTACGAAAACCGCAGCGAGCTTTGGGTTGCCGGCACTGAGGATCAGATCGAAGAAGGGTTCCCATCCAATAGGTGATTTGCGGGTCGAGGAAATAGTCTCGAGTTCGGCCCAGTCTCGCTTAGAGACCAGAGCTCTGAGTCTAACGAGGGGAGCGTTAGTAGAAGTGTAGGCAAGGAGAGGACGAGAAGGGGCAGTGAGATAGGGGATAGGGAGTGGATGGGGGTGGGGGCAGCGAACCGTGTCCACCAAGCGATCTTCTCTGGAACTTTGAACTCGGATTGTAGCTTCTTAGCTCGGGAGTGGTATCCGAGTTTGATGAGCTTGAACATCGTCTCGTTGACGCTGAGGCCTGTGAACGTTTCTGTCAAATCCCTGTCGAACGCTTCCTGCATCTTCAGCAGCGCACTCGCTTCCTGCAGCGCTCTCAGCTCGAATGCCGTGTCCTTGGAATCTGATAGAAGTTTTGCGGCAAGAGCGAGTTTATCTGAGGTGGTACGAGAATCAGGCTGCCTCAGCGCCTCGCGCAGAAAGACATTGGCGCCGTCAACGCGCCGATCATCTTGATAGTACAGGTCCTTGAGCAGCTCGCCATCATCGGCGCGGGCGGACGATTCGACGAGCGCTGTCGCGGTAGGGCGCGTGTTGATGATGCGAAAGAAGGAGGAAAGGGGAAGTTTCTTCTTAAGGTGTAAGAGCACGAAGAAGATGAGGTCCGAGTCTCCGCTTTCAATGGCCTTGTCGAGGGCAATCTCATCTTCTTCCATGTTCAGGAGAAGAGGTACTTGTTTCCCGGCTCGTGGTTCATGGTTCAGGAGTTCTGTTGCTAGTCGACCTCTGCCTTCGTCGTATGCTGCCCGGGCGATCTCTTCGAATGATATTCCGCGCTTGCCATTGAGTTTCTCTACTATCAAACGACAAATGGTCTCATCGTCTTCAGGGCCTACACGGACCTTTTGCGAAGCCCAGTGGACGTAGATACGATCTGTTGGGAGGCGAAGATACGTCGAAATACGGAGCGCCAAAAGATACTCCCGTCGATTTATGAGTCGTTGGACAAGGCTTTCTGGGGTAAGCCGGAGAAATTGTTCGTAAGACAGCGGTATGCCGATCTCATAGTATCGAACTGCATTCAAAACTCGGAGCGTTTCACACATATCGACAAAGTCGTCGCTATTGTATATGTCCAGAACAGACTTGCCAAATGAGGCCGCTTTGAGAAGTTGCTTTTGCCAGTGAATACTAAACTCCTGACTAGCTGCTTTGACCTGTGGCATGTCAGAGATGTGAGTAATCTGAGAGGCAGGTACTTACGCATGTATCAACAGCTTCTACAAGGTTAGGTCTTATTAACTGGATGTTATCATCGGCCTTGGGAGACTGGTTTTCTAGTTGCTCTACAGCATCGAGTAAGATTGATGCTGGAGATTCAGTACCAAATCGAAATACTTCATCCGTCACCTCTGGCACCTTCTGCAAGAACTCACAGACATCATTACTTATGAGTCGTACTCCATCATGATCCGCGTTGATGTGAACTCGTCCATCGTAAAAGTACTTCGCCGCTGCGCTCCCCGGTCCAATAACATGGATTTCGTCTTCCCAAGCAACAACTACAGCATCATTCCCACACCACTGAAGATCTTTCGGGGGCGTTCTTGAGTGAGAATCGTACTCGCTGAGTCGGTTCTGAAAGTCACTTGTGATGACATATGCTCTACCAGTTTCTGTATATAGAGCAACAAATTTTCCATTCGGAGAGACGCTGATGTGCGTGAAAGGGCCAATGTCTAATTGACGATCTTCTGACTCAGCGGAATCTACAACATAAATGGTTTGGCCAATGCTAAGCAAGACTTCTATTGATCGTGAAAGCGTGTATGCTGGGGGTATCAGTGTCCACGAATGGACATCACCCTCCGGAGGTGATGCCAACAATTTCGGGCGTGGCTCCTCGTATCTTGATACCGCTATGAGATTGTTATTTGCAAGTAATGCAACGAATCCACTTCCGTAAAACCTAAGAGATATATCAATCGCTGGTTTCCAGGATCTAAAGAACCTGACGTACCGGCAAGCTGCAACCCCGTATTCATCTGCACCGTTGCCGAGCGAGAATTGTGTGAAATCCCCTTGCAAGTCATAATAGCATCTCACAGTACCATCTGCGGTAACAACGATAAGTTTCTCGTCTTCTGACCACCCAAGTGCTTTGATGGAGCCCTTGTCCCAGTTTATACGCCGGATCAGCTTGCCAGCGCAACTGTAGAGGTCTATGCTTGACTTTGCGCTTTGTGTGCCTCGGAAAGAGTGAAGTTTAGATTCATCTCGATATAAAGCTAAGTTTTGAGAGCCACCATTAGCAAGTTTCTCATCTCCTCAACGCCAAAATACAGACATCTAATCCAGTGTATCACGTGACGTATACAGATACCCAGGCGGCTCTCCTCCGTAGCAATACTTTGAGATTCAAGATATGGAGAGACTCTAGGATAGTATATGGAGAGAGCTCGCTAGCCAGTAGAAAAACAAGAACTTGGAAAGGGGTTCGACCATCCCCTACGGCAGTTGGTAGATACTGCCATCTCATACCAGTCCATCCAAGCTCTGGCACTTGCGATTCGAGGTGGAGCTCCTCCATCAAACCCAGTATCGAAACAAATGTATATTGGGAGCATACCGATAGCGCCTCCAAGAGGACATCCCGTGACGATATAGTTCTCAAGCTCTAGATCCTGATCGAAAATAGCCGTATACAGCTGGATCTTGCGATAAAACCTGTTTCCAATCTTCTCCCATTCGGCCGTTGGATTTGCCATGCTTCGTGAAAAGTATCACCACATCTCGTTGTCTTGTGTAGTCCAGTCGTGTGGTGTATGCAAGTCAAGAAGCTCGTTTCCATGTCGCTCCGATTTAAGATGTGGCCTAAGCTTGGGGGCGCGCTAACCATTCTTAATCCTACAACTCGGGAGAAGCCAACGTCACTGTTACTGCAGCAGGAGCCTTCCATCAGTCAATGCTCCATCTGAGCATTGTTTTCGGATCCTGACATGGATATCTGAAGTTATGAGCAGCCCCCTTGAAAATCAAGCTCTGATTGACAAAATTCATGACTTAAGTGACTTGGAGCTTGCCAACCTGATCTGTCTAGTTGCGGAAGAGCATTGTATCATTGATACGGAGCCGGATTCTCTCGATGATTTGGCTCAGGAGCTAGAATTGGTATTCGTTCTTTTCGAAATACTCTGTCTCATAACTAAGTAAGCCAGGTTGCGGCGAAGGTCTTCGGGCTATCTCATGTAGTAATTGATTGCTCTGAGCAAACTTCGCTCGACGACTTCGCCCAGACAATCCTCTCTGCCAAAGAAAACTCTACTCGATCGAACTCCCCTATTCGAACCCGACAAGACTCTTATTTTCTCATTGCACCTACATTTCAGTCTACTGCGACACGCACTCCCGTGTCGGAGAATTTCGTGGACAAGACAATTGCCAATGTGATTATAGCGAAGAACCTAGACCATGCACCAAAGCAGGTCCAAATACAGGCATTAGAGCTCATGCGAACGAAGCGTATATACACCAGAACTTCTATTCAGAATGCTCCGAAACGATTCCTTTTTATAGCATTGTTGGCTGGCGGGGAGGGGCCGAGATTGACGAAGCATTTGAACAGCCAGATGTTCATCTCACATTACCATGATCCTGAAGATGGGTTCCCGAATTTGGAAGAGAAAGACGACGATGGAGAGTCTATTTCGTCTGTGGTTAGAAAGAGTCCGCTGGACTCACCAGGGCCGGCTCTGCTGCCTAGGATTACGGCAATAGTGAGAAAGGTTCCGTACATGTATCGTGAAGAACTGCTTAATTAGGAATAGGATATCGAACACTTGTCGCACCTGAGTGATCACGCTACAGTCGCCATGGAGGTGAAGCAATACCAGCAGAATATCATCGCTTTTCTACGCCTCCACCGCGCGGTAGCAGGAGGCATCTCAGCGGCAGCAACTCAGCATTTTAATAAGCTGATTAGATGTCTCATACCGCTACATAATCTTTCCTATGCCACACCATCACTCGTAGCTCTAGCAGCTAGGAAGATATACCCGCATCAGATACATATTGTCCAGCCTGAAAAGGAGCGAAGCATGCAATGGGGAAGTGATGTCGATGCTGTTGCGGTACTTCTAGAGGGGCTCGTGGCGGAAGATGTGATCGAGGACGTTCTTGGCGGTACTGGACCTGAGACTCCTTTATGAATACATGATAGGCTAAGTCTATTCTCTGCATCTTTCTCGCCTCACACTTCTAGACTTCACTTCTCTATATCCTTGAGTACCCATTTGCGCCCTACCTGAAGGCCTACTATGCACTATCTTGCGTGTCGTCCCTCTAGAAAGCCACTAAGTTATAGTAGAGAGTACATGTTTGGTCAGGCACTAGAGAACTTAGTGTTTAGGAAGGATGCGTGGATGGAACGTGCAAAGACGAAGAATTGCGAGTGAAGAAGCATGCAGAAATGGGAGCGAACATGTAAGGCGCCAAAATGTAAGAACATGATTTTGAGAATAAATTATGTATCGTTCAATAATAAGCTAGCCAGCTTAATTCTATTAAGACATCATATTCCCGAACTCCTGCAATGCATGTTATCCTCATCATCTATGATACCTCCTTAAGACGACATTGCCATCCTGACTCTTGGCTTAGTAGTGGCAAACTATGGTACAATTAGTCTCAATTTCTAAATATGTAGATAATAGGGAAGGTCTCACCTGGCACCCAGGCACCATCCAAGCTCATTGCCCTTGATCTTCTTGGCAATTTTGACTTCCCTATCTATGGGCATGTCATAACCAGTGTGCAACAGCGCCGTCATGAAGTTGAGATCAAGGCAATGCTCTGGTCTGTCTTGCAACTCTGCGATTGCGCCTGGAACAGTTTGGAACACATCCCAACCAGACGGACCACCGCATACCTGATCGGTGAGGCGATGCAATTCCTTTAATGTGAATGACTCGGGCATCCCAAGTGGCTCTGTGCGATCGAAGAAATAGGAGAACGTGTAAACGTCCTCACGTGAGAATGTCTTCTCCAGCGATGGCTGATAGACACCCTTGAAGGAGCAGGGGGCGAGAGAACACTCTTCATTCTTGTACAGTATCTTCTCTGCAAGCTTTCGGCATTGAGCTGGACTTGCGGATGACGGCCCGGTCATATTAACGGACAATTTTTCACCAAGAGGATGGCTAGCAGAGAGCTCCACATCAACGTTCCGAGCCATACCAGGAGCGATACATGGGTTCGTCACAGGCTGAGAAAGCCATGACGAATCACCAGGGTTGGCAGAGTGTATGTCTTCAATCAAAGCGGCGTGGATCGACTTGCGAGCGCTCATGAGACCGTATCCAAGATGTGAGTGCTGATAGAGCTCAAATTCCCTTCCACCGAATTTAAGCGCGTATTTGTGCTCGCCCTCCTCCATTTTCTTGGGAAGTTGGAAGGTAGGCTCGAAAACAACTTGGGTGGACCCACCACCTAGATCAAACACAGCTGCAGTCTTAGTCTTCTCTGATCCGCCGATGTTACCAAGCAAGAAGTTCGTTGTAATCCAAGCATAAACACCCTCATCTTTGCCATCCATGATGATCACACCACCGTGCTCTTTAGAGACAACAGGAAAGGGATATTTTGTCTCTAGTCGGTTTCGAACAGCGTCGAGAATCTTCTGGCTCATTTCCTGGCCAAGTAACCGGAGTCCAGCAGTTGCTTTTACAGCGACGGGCGAGCAGGGCTTGAGCTTGTCCGGGACAGCTTTCATTGCTGCGTCCATCAACGCATCAAGACTTGCTGCAGCGCCTTCGGCATCTTCCTTAAAAGAGCTCAGCCCAGAGCCTCCAGCCTTCTTCTCTGTCATCACGAATGTCTCATCCTCAAGTTCTGGGGTGGGTCCACAATTGTTGAATCTGTAGACGTGAATTCGGGAACCGGTACTCCCAGCATCTATCATCAAAGCATATTGTACAATCGGTTTAGACTTGTCACTAGACACCTTGCACTTCTCTGTGCCTAATGAAGGATCTGAGGCTGTCTGACCCGAGCCTGCTTTAGTGACTATAGCAACAATTAGTATCTCCATCACGTTCTGAAAAGACAGAAGCGACGCACCACCAGAGTAAACATCGACCCCGCTTGGCGACAGGTAAGAGAACAGGAAGACAATGAAGAGCAAGATACCCCCTGCCTTGAGGTACCTCGAGCGCTGGCTCTGCGTCATATAGGCTTTCTTTGCTTTCTCCAGGATGCCGGCGGCGCTCCCACTTGCGCCTTGAGCACTATATCGGGCGGGTTTCTCGTGAGGGTCGTGTGCTAAATTCCTAGTCGGCAGCGAGACCGAAGTGCGTCGCATAAGGAAGTAAAGCGAGGGAATTCGCGAGTCCAGAGACCGCCCGTTCACTCAATTCGTATATACTAGCGTGGAAGGATGACAGATTCGGCGAGGCCAGTTCATGAAAGGGCTTGGGGGGGGGGACAAGAATATAAGGGATTCAGGGGGAGGAAGGAAGGAAATCTGCAAATCTGGACACGGGACGGAAGGCCCCTTTGCTGGATTTGGGCGCAGCCTCTGTGGCGTTGTGGCCAAATAAGGCTAGCGCATGTGGCTGACATGTCGG
Organism: Proliferodiscus dingleyae; assembly: GCA_003988795.1. Lineage (NCBI taxonomy): Eukaryota > Fungi > Ascomycota > Leotiomycetes > Helotiales > Lachnaceae > Proliferodiscus > Proliferodiscus dingleyae. Next base: position 461,887 of record QYAK01000008.1, read on the forward strand.
GTGTTGCGGCCGCTCTGATTAGATAAGGTCGAGGTCGGGGTCGGGGTCGGAGTGAGAGTGGGTTCAGGTCAAGAAGGTGCCGTGACGGCACCTTCGTTGCCTGTCGACGTACAATCACCAGAGAAATACTATTTGAAACCTAACCCCGAGTATCTCTCTGCTTCTTTCCACCTCCCATATGCGTTTCCCATGATACCAGATTCTTTCGTTCTAGATGTTTCGCCGTTTTCCTAATTCCCCTACATCCCCCGACCTTTTCTCCTTCCAGACTGACTACACGAGGTAACACTCTTGGGCCTGCCAGATATGGACGTTGAACTTTATATATACGATCTTTCCAACGGGATAGCCAATCAGTTCTCTTATATTCTTCTTGGCACCTATATTGATGCTGTTTATCACACCTCGATCGTCATGGATGGTATAGAATGGACTTATGATGGGGGAATCAAAAATACTAAACCAGCAAACACTCGCCTGGGAAAGCCCATGAAGATTCTGCATCTTGGGAAGACCGAGTTGCCAATGGAGGTTATAATGGAGTACCTGGAGTCCTTGAGGGGAATCTATACTGCTGAGGTACCGGCTCACATGCTCTCTAAATCAGCCATACTAACACGGAGAAAGGCATATGATCTCTGGTCCCATAACTGTAACAATTTCACCAACGACTTTGCTACATTTCTTCTCGGCAAAGGCATACCGGATTACATTACAAATTTGGCTCAAAGAGTGCTCAATACCGATTTTGGCAGAGCCATAAAACCACAAATCGACGAGATGGTGAAACGTAGTCACGAAAAGAGGAACGGCCTTGTGGGCATAGGGGAATCCGTTGCAACGCCTCAGACAACCGGACAGATTGCAGCTTCAGTAAGGAGACCGACGTCTGTGGCTGAACTGGAGAAAGTTATCTCAGAGGCGAGGACGTCTTGTGCAGTGGTATTCTTCTCGTCCTCCACCTGCGCACCCTGCAAGAAGCTTTACCCTTTGTATGATCAATTAGCACTGGAGTACGCGCACTATGCGATCTTGGTCAGAGTCGACCTGGACAGGTCATTTGATATTTCAACAAAATATCATATTCGTTCGACGCCTACTTTCATGACATACCTGCATGGCGTCGAGGAGAATAGGTGGTCAGAATCAGCGCCATCTACGCTCCAAGGAAATGTTAAGATGCTCGTAACGATGGCATGGCCACCACATCCTCATCAATCCCTATCGCTCCCTGCCTTACATTCTTTAAACACCAAGCCCGTTCTATATACCAGAATTCCGCCGCTTGGCAAGCTCAAAACCAAGATAGGGCCGGCGGCAGACGATGTCACCGTGTCGGCAGTCTTACATTTTGTCGCAGCTCGTGCACAAGAAGGAGCTGCAGAAGTTACACTGCCAGACCTTGATGCTTTCAGCCGCTTCCTACGCTCAGCCCCATCCAGGTTACCTACCGGAAACATGTTTCCAATTATCGATTTACTCAGAGTAGCTCTCGCTGATCCACGACTTAGCGGTTGGTTTGCCGAGGAGCACGACCATTTGACCATGGCTTCACTCCTTTCCTACATTACTACACTCGTGGATTGCTCGTATTCCCTACGACTCGTCACTCTTCAGATGGCCTGCAACTTCTTCTCAACTCCTCTGTACCCACATCACGTCCTAGATTGCGAATCCTTGAGAGTACCAATGATACAACTCATAACTACAAGCCTTTTAGACGACAAACATCACAACGTTCGCGTCGCAGCTGCGAGTCTTTCTTTCAACATAGCTTCTGCCAATGCCAAGTGCAGGATGAATGAACATCGAGAAGGGCTACCAGAGGGTGATCAGATTGAGCTAGCAGCCTCACTTTTAGAAGCAATCAAGATGGAACAATCATCAGCAGAGGCTCTCAAAGGTTTTTTACTCGCATTTGGGTACCTGATATATCGCGTCTCTGATAATGGAGACCTTGTTGACCTGCTTAAAAGCATGGATGCACAAGGAACGATTCTCGGCAAGACCAAACTCTTCCCAGACGAACAACTGATTCAGGATATTGGGGGCGAGTTGTTGGGCAAAGGTTTCGAATGAAAATGCGGTATGAATTGCATAATCACTGACTCCTTTTACCGGGCGCGAGCCAAAGAATCGGTTGGTCTCAGTGAGTGTAAGAATTAATCGGCAAGACGTCGAGTACTTGAGATGACGAGCGAGTCCTACTCGGACGAAGTTCTGGACCTATTCAGGCCACAGACGCCTGTGGGTCTAGCGTAGACTATACAAACATATACACAGTAATTCAGACATTACACTCCCTATCGCTATAGGAGTCCCTGTCTTGCGACTATCCCTTTCCATGACAAAAGTATCTATTACGTGGTGGTCCTTCAAAAAGGGGTTCGCTTAAGGAATATGGGCTAGATGATACATTCACTACTCAGGTTCTATTACAAAGATCTAGTCGGGAAGTTGGGAATGGTCCTTTGCTACTGAGAGGTCGGACCCTCACTTGGATGCCAGAAGCGGCTCTAAATCGTTTCTGATTTCTCATCTGATGGCGATCACCCCCTGTCCTGGCATCTTAAGCTAGTGTCGTAGCTCCTGCTGTCGCCATTGTGTCCATAACTCAGATATCACGAATAAGTACCAACATTAAGCTATGCCTTGACCCCTCTCTTATATTCACAAGGCATTATCAGCGCTCAGTCTAAGGCCGATGCTTTTTCGGTCATGTTGCTGTAACTACCAGGTCTCGAATGAATGCCTGAAGAGATAGCATGTGGATACTTGAGTAAAAGGGCATCTCACAAAAATAGTAGCCTTTGGTAGTCCAGTATTCAATCTCCTGTAATTCTAATCATTCGTGCGAACACCCCAAAAGTCCCGCTTTAATTGTCAGCTCATCTGTGGATTCGAACACGGACATTTGGAACAAGCATTTCAGCTTCTGATTTTCATTTACTTCTGTAAAACCTCCAGTTAAGGTCAGGTTCGCGTAACTCATTGTATTGTCGTTGAGGCGGGCCGCGAATGTCAACGGATTCTGGCCCATCCGAGATTCCTTGAACTATCAACAAAATTCAATTCTTGTATATTTTTGAGCCTCTTTCAATCTTAGTCACATAGATTGTCGTTCACATAGATTTTGCACTTGAGCAACATTTATGCAGTGCGAGCATTGCGATCGGTTTTATTAAGCAGATCCCTACGTCGCGGTTCGCCAGCCAACACCCGGTCGTGTTTACTTTGCGATAAGCTTGATGTACCACGTCCACCTACAACGATTTCGCGACTCTGTCTCTGCTCTCGAGGACATATTGACTAGCATGGCTCTGGATCCGCGATTAATGCCAGGTGTAATACCGGAGATGCGATTGAGATCTTCCGCCTCTACGCCATCGTTAAGATCAAGGGACGGGAGCCTCACGCCAATGGGTGCGTCAGGAGGAAATGTTCGGGTTGTTGTGAGAGTCAGAGGCTTTCTTCCCAGAGGTAAACAAGACCTTCAAATATGTGTTATGGTCTAATTCGAGTGCGCAGAGACCGAACGGGACGCAGAATGCCTCATTCAGATGAATCCCATAACTCAATCAACAACACTCCTCGTCCCCACAGATAATGACCCCGCTAATTCGCGATCGAAGACACGCAAAGTGATTGAAGAGAAGGCGTTCACTTTTGACAACTCTTTCTGGAGCCACAACAAGGATGATGAGCATTATGCGCATCAAGAAGATGTATATAATAGTCTCGGAGAGGAGTTCTTGGATCACAACTTCGAAGGGTACCACACATGCATCTTCGCCTACGGTCAGACTGGATCTGGCAAGAGTTATACAATGATGGGCACACCAGACCAGCCTGGACTGATCCCAAGGACCTGCGAGGACCTATTCCAACGAATTGAAGAAGCCCATAAAGAAACACCAAACATATCTTATAACGTGCGAGTGTCGTATTTTGAAGTCTACAATGAACACGTCCGTGACTTGTTGGTACCAGTCAACCCAAACCAACCTCCATATTACCTCAAGATCCGAGAGTCGCCAACAGAGGGGCCATATATTAAAGATCTAACTGATGCACCAGTCAGAAATTATTCAGAGATCATCAAGTACATGAAGATGGGAGATGCAAGTCGTACTACAGCAAGTACAAAGATGAACGACACTAGTAGTAGAAGCCATGCGGTCTTCACCATTATGCTCAAGCAAATTCACCATGACATGGACACCGACGAGACGACTGAACGTTTGGCCAGAATACGCCTCGTAGATCTTGCTGGTAGCGAGCGAGCGAAGGCAACAGAAGCAACCGGCGCCCGTCTTCGAGAAGGAAGCAACATCAATAAATCCCTTACTACTCTTGGTCGAGTCATCGCGGCTCTAGCAGATCCGAAGCAGCATCGACCAGGTAAGCGCAACAAGGACGTAGTACCATATCGAGATTCGATCCTTACTTGGCTCCTTAAAGACTCATTGGGAGGAAATAGCAAGACAGCAATGATAGCATGTATCGCGCCTTCAGACTACGATGAGACACTGTCTACACTCAGATATGCCGATCAGGCCAAGAGGATCCGCACCCGTGCTGTCGTCAATCAAGACCATGTCTCAGCCGCTCAGCGTGATGCTCAAATTGAAGCTATGGCTGAAGAGATTCGTGTTCTACAACTCAGCGTGTCTGACAATAGGCGCCGAGAGAAGGAAGGCAAAGAACAGGAAGAGAAATTGGAGGAGTATCAGAATAGAGTCATCACCATGCAGCGCATGATGGAAGAGAGAAGTATGGTAGCTGAGGGAAAGATCCGGAGTTTGCAGACCGAAAATGATGCGTTGAGACTACATCTCAAGCTGGCGCTGGATAGTCTGAAGAACCCTATTGAGGTACGCAGTGCTAGAAGCAGCGCGCAAGGAGATAGCAGATATGCCAGCATGTCCGCTGGTACGATTAGGGATGGTGTTGATGGAAATCAAGAGGAGCGAGACACTGAAGAAGCTGACGATAGGACCGAGGTCCCGCAACAGGAATATGTTGATGATGATGAGGGCATCGACGTCACAGCTCACGAAGAGCGTGTAAATGAGATGCAAGGCCATATGAAGGAGCTACTGAATGACTTGGGCATGTTCAGAAGGAAGATTTGCGACGATAAGAACCGATTCATTAGTCCTCTAGGAGAGCGGGTCAACCTGAGGATGGATGAAGGCGGAAAAGTCTGGAGAGACTTGTCCGAGGGTTAAAGCTAGTTGTTGGTATTGTTGCATTTCATCGGATAGCGACGGTGTTTAGAGTGCCATATTGTACTAGGCTGTACTATTCTGCACCAGGCGTATGACAGTGATCAAAATATATTTCATGGCACACGGCTAAGGATCAAGATTTTGCAGTTCTCTGAGAGCACCTGTCCATGACGACCAGCCTAAGTAATTAGGACATGGATTGAGAGGGTAAGAATAGATGCGATCCATGCTAACTAAGCGCTTGAGATGAGAATGAGAATGGTCTGGTGCTGGTGCTGGTGCTGGTGGTCATATATCATGCGGATGTCAGACTGAAGACCAACGGCTGCTTGGGCCAGGACAAGGCCGCTACTGTAGAGTGCGGTGTAGTACAGGTACGTACCTAGGGCTACAGTAGTCCTAGCCTCTGTCTCAAGTCCGGGATGTGTATCACAAAAGAGCCGCCGTGCATGCGCCTTGTCTGACATCCCCCTCCTCTTCCTCTTTCTCTTCCTCCTCCCTCCTCCTCCTCCTCCGTACCTGCTTCATCGTCTCTGCCTCCTGAGCTTCTTCCCTGCTTCAGTTGCCATCCCCAGCTACCCATTCTATGTTTTCACCTAGCTAGAGACTAGAGAGCTGCAAATCCCAGACGCTATTTCCTAGAACACAAGGCTGCCGCCAGTACAGGACAAGACAAGACAAGACAGTGCTGTATCCGAGTCAGGCAGGCGGGGACTATGGCACTGAGACCATCCCTCATCACACGCGGCTTGTCCTCAGCATCCGGCGCCAGCGACACCGGATCTCCCGCAGAGCAGCGAGACGATGCGAAGAAGAATATGCTGAAAGCAATGCGACCATTGCCTACCCAGCATTACTGGAATGTGTACTTCGACAGGCAAGTCTCATGGGTGGGAAGGGTCAGCTGTCCTGGCAACCCTTGACCCATTTTGCTTGAAGGAGACTAAGATTTGTAAAGGCAGCAGAAGGACCAGCCGAAATCCTCAGATGGGACTTATCAAGCTACGCTCGAGCAGCTTGGTTCGCAGATCGAGTCTGTCCAAGACTTCTGGCGATACAACAACAACACTCCTGTTGAACAGATCAAGATGCGAGAGTCGATATATTTATTCAAACAAGGCTTCCAGCCTATCTGGGAAGATCGGAGAAACATAAATGGCGGAAGTTGGACTTTCAGAGTGCCGAAAGTCAATGGGCCGGACTTTTGGACAAGAGTTCAGTTGATGGCTATCGGAGAAAAGTTGCAGAGCTGTCTCGATCTAGGTACGTGAACAGCATGTGAATACTGCTACTTCCAAGGGCCATGATGCTGAAAGATCTTTTGTTTCAGGAGACCAGCTCTGTGGAGTGGGACTCTCAGTCCGATTCAACTCACACCTTATTTCCATCTGGCACCGTGATGCTTCGAAACAGAAATCGATCGATGCCCTGCTCACGATGGTGATGGAGGAACTGCCAGCAGAGTTGAAACCAAAACCTGACAATTATTTCTACAAGAAGCATTCAGATCATGCAGGCTTCAAAGCGCCTCCGCCAGAGACCACAACTACAAACACTGCCCCAATACCCACGATTGAAGCCCCAAAAGTATGATACACATGCTTATACTACAGTCCATGTGCACCGTTCAAAGCTGGTTTCAAATGATTGAGTCTGCCGTGAATATGACTCGATGAGTTGATGTGGGGCCTGGGAAGCTATTGGAGGGGGAAAAGAACAATGGAAGTAGGAGAAGTCGGATCCAACATTATCTCAGGGATAATTTTAGCATTTACAAGAAAGGAGCCGGCGTCGTGGATTTGAGAAGGGCCGCTTCAGAGCCGGGATCCATGATGATATAAGATGCGACACATGACGGTCGAACTTTGATATGAACGAGTCTATGAAATGTAGGACACGATCTAATCTTCGACGAACATTTTGCACTATCAATACGTCGTCACACATGTTATAATGCTCGGCAGGCTCATCACTCATAAATACAATATTAACTAAGCGCGTCCGTCTCGCTACTCTCAAGATCTTCAGGTATCTTGCAGCCCAAGATTCTAACACCATACCCTCATAATATCCTTCATTATATCCATAAGGAATTGCATTAAGAATTCAGTCCTTTAAAGGATGTTCTTTGGCATTTGTTCCTTTGATGCCCTCGCCCTCTCCACCATTACCTCCAGACCCCTGCCCGCCTCATAACAGCTTCAAATTCTCCCTTTTCCACTCCTCTAGCAACACCTCTCCCGCCATTTGCCTCCAGAATCATCTCTCGCAGCAAATCATCATCTACATCTTCCTTCAAAGTTTTCGCAACTTCCTGCAATGTTGCTAGACTTATCTTCTCTTCTCCGTCCCTTGCAAACAGGGCAAAAGCTTCATCAACCTCCTGCACATGCGAATCAGAAGTCTTGTCTCGATGATGCAGCTTGAGTGCGCAGATGGCGACAAAAGACGTGTATTCGGTGAAGCCTTCTTGTTCGGGATCGAGAATGGAGATAAATTCTTCGAGCTCCGAAGGGCTAGGTGGGATGCCCAATGCGCTATTGGGGGTGGTTATTAGCTTTTTGACCGGAAGCGTTGAGGGCAAATACATCATAGCACGCCGCACATCACCAATAGGTATCACACCCTCCTTCTCGCCTTTCTTCTTCTGCGCAAAGAGGGCGAACGCTTCACGCATCTCGTTCTCTTCAGCGCCGGTTATATTGTGCTCTTTCGCGAGCTTAGACTGCCGGGCTTTGGGGGCAGATTCGGATGCTGGCGCGGCCTTCCGTTTGGGAGGCTAGAAAAAGTCCGTCAGATGAAGCTTAGAGTACTGAGTGACAGCACAAACTTACCATCTTGATGCGCAGCTTTGGCGATTTGAGGGTCCTTCAGAATCGAGCGTCATAAGCACCTAGGTAGATAGCGCACAAGGCTGTCAAGTTCGGCCGCCTTGCGGAAAAGCGGGGCAAGAAGAGTGCGCTAGAGGTGAGACTAGAATTTCTTACTAGAGATTTGCTAGTTTTTTCTCACAACATGCCCAAGGAACAAGCACCCAATGCCAGCAATGAGTTATTATAGCCCGTCATCTTATCTGCTTGAGCGACTTCCTTCTTGTCCACCGATGACTGAAGTTCCAACGGTTTGTATCTTTCATATGTTAGCTCAAACACCCACGAAGAGTAGGGAGAACAGCAGCTTCAAAAATAAATGCTAGAGCTCGCCATAGTCTCAACCCAGAGCGAGCGAGTGTGGACAGTGAAGCAAGATCGATATCTGGTTGAGATTTTGATTCTTCGAGACCTTCCTTAAAGTACCTAGCTGTCATTCTCGTTATAGAGCTTGATATTTGATGCTTCTTGGAGACACATTTTGAGACGACTGTGTTCATAGCTTCAGCGACGTGACTTTCTCCCACAGCTAATGATCTATTTTGCCATGTTCCTTCAGCATTGTGTGCAATGTGTATCAGAGGTGTAGCCGAGACTCAAATATACTTCCAACATTGATCGGCATCCCCATGGATCTTTGCTTCTGAGATGCCCCTCCTCTTCTCTTTCTTTTGCTTCGTATCAACACCATACCTCTCATCACGATCTCTCACCTTAGCCCACGGAACCTATTTTTGAATTAGCGCAATTTTGGCCCCTTAATCTGGCCGACTTTCTGCATTGAGAGTCACAACTCACCTGCTCATCTTTCGTGAAGCTCATCATCAGTTCTGGCTTGCCTAGCGGCAGTTTATCACCCCTATCAACCTGCCAGAAATGATAAGTTTTACCGTACAATCCCACCACTTCTTTCATTTCTTCGTTTTCTGGGATTTCCCATACTGCATTGGGAAAATTTGGGCTCGGCATTATGAGCATACCGCTGCGAACCTATGCTCTGCTTAACACCACCTTTATAAAGAAGATCTAGGACCTCAGCAACGAGCGACAGACAGTACCTCGAAGTCATGTGAATGCCACAGCTTCCGCTCTTCTTCTTCTAGAGTCTCGTAAAGTCGTGGCGTAATCATATACTCTACGCCGATCAAGCGCCCGGGGTTGGTAGGCTGATCGTATATCAAGCATTGCCGGACCTAGTGTGATTAGTTGTCTCTCATTACTAGACTCTTTCGATAACTGGCTATTTTGGCCGGGGCGTGACAAGAGGGGATTGAAAATGGGTTCCATACATCGGAGCTCAGATGCGTACAATAATGATTCGCCTCTACCGACCTCGAGGGATCGGATGCATAGACATGGAATGCATTTAAGTGAGCGCAAATCGCTTTTAGTGGCTCGAAAGACTGGGCAGCTGCCGCGCCAGTCTCCAGAATGGCGTCTTTCGTTGTAATTGCTGGGCCAGCAGCGCCATGTATACTTTGGTTCGCCATTCTTATTCTTCACTTATCTGGATGGCTATTTTAACAGTTTCCGAAGATGCAGGCTTGATTAACTAGACAGAGAGTTCATGAGAGAGAGATATCAGATAAATATACAAGACACAGTTCAAATTTTGTTGACGTCATAATGTGGGAAGGCGCTCTGGCGATTGGACACTGAGATGGTGGGATCAGAACGCTTTTGAATTTGATTTTCATATCTTGCACAATACGTAGAGATACCGTTCAAAGTCTCTCTACCGGCAAAGGCCTGAACAGGACGTCAACCTCTGTCGCAAGTTTGCCTCCGATATCTAGCCTGATTTAAATACTTACTCACTTGAAATTGTTCTTCATTTCTCGAAGCTTAGCCATGACTTCAACTGGATCCGTCTTTCCCGTCGCTTGCTGGATCTCTGGGTCCTGCATCATATTAGCCTTTGTTCATGGAAAGTCATAACACATGTACTCACGTCCATTCTCATGAACACGTTATGTTTCTGCGAGTTAGCATTAGCTAGACATATTTCTTCAGAGATTCGAATTTCCTATCACCTTCTCGTCGCCAATGGTAAATTTGCCCTGAGTCTCTTTGTTATTGTCGGCAAATGCTTGTAACTTTTTAATCGGCTCGCTCTGAAGAACAGAAACAGCAAACTTTACATTCGCTTTGGTGTATTCGTGTCCAGGCTGCCGGAATTAGTGGGGAAAATCCGAATAGCAGAAGAAAGACGCACATAGACTTTCGTATCATCTGGAACAGACACAAGGGTCTTATTGAGCGCTGTGTTCATTTCCTCTGCCGATCCTTCAAAGAATCGCCCGCATCCTGCAGTTCATTCATGTTAGCATTGAATCTTCAACAGTACCTTTAAAAAGAAGCATTACCTCCGTGAAAAAGAGTATCTCCTGTGAACACAGCCCTGTCCCCAGCGTCCTCCATAAACCAGCAAATGCTGTCTTGTGTGTGGCATGGTGTATACATAGCTTTAACTACGATATCGCCGATCCTAAAACCCTCGCCGTCCTTAGGAGTCCGAGTAACGCCTTCACAGTCTTTGCCGCCTATTATGGGTTTGCCTTTGAATTCGGGAAGCGCTGTCTAGATAGGGTAAAGTGTTGGAACCAGTTCACCCAATACATTCGTTTGCTTACTAGTTTGTTATTTCCTCCGGCATGATCCCAGTGGCTATAGTTTGTCAGCCCAGTATTATGTTGTAGTCCCCTGAGTTCAAAGACCTACTGGTGTGTATTGACAATCGCCGTTAGGTTAATCTTGCCACTACTTATCTGTTCCTTTAGAATTGGTGCGACTCTACCATATTCATTTAGTCCTGCCCTTTCGTTCATTAAAAACGTATAGTTCATACTCATCGGGATTTGCGGGGTCAATAATGACCGCGTCTTTAGATTTGTCGTCAACAACGAGGTAAGCATAGTTATCGCTGCTTCCCGTCCCTACAGAGTGTTTCAGCACCAGTTGTGAGATCAAGAGGAGAGATATTCTTACTTACACATAGGAATGGATTGAATATGCATGGCACGAGTAGTTGTGGGCTTGAGGACATTAGATTGCATTCTGCTGACACAATTGAGAGACTTACGTTCTTGAGGATTGATTTGTGGGAGTTAGATACAACAGGTCTGATGAGTCTAGAGGGGTTCATTGAAGAGAACGAAGATCAAGAGTGTTTGTCTTGTAGGAAAATGGCATGGGTTGATGACGATTGAAGGAAAGGTAAGAGAGAGGGTTTATCTCCTATCTCCATGTGACCTATAATTAAAAATGTTCGGTTTAATTGGCTGGATCATAACTGTTCCAGTACATCCACCTATAGGCCGCTATCAACAAACATTTCTAGTCATCCGTCCGCCCAAAGCACATTGCACGAGAACAAGGAAATAGGACGCTTCTAACACACCCCTCTGAAGGTACTCGGAGTCCCGAGCTTATCGATACGACTAGGACTATGTCTAAGATACCTTGCCCACTCTAGCAACGGTTTTCTAGATAGCGGTACAAAATCCTCCTGCTTTGAGTGTCCATCTATCCACATCATGTATGTGTATTAAGTAGAACTAATGCTAGGCTTGCAAAGACCTCCAACGCGCTCGCCTTACCTTGCACATATCTTTGAGAGGGGGCTTCATACGGCAAAGGCAGTATACGGCAGAGAAACCACCAGTACGGTCACAACAACCCGGCCGCTATAGGCAACAAAGTGTTCCCACCAGCCACTGAGGAACATTGCGCCGATCAACGCACCCCGCAGAATGCAGCGACATTAGGATACCTAATTCACCTTGAAAGCTAACATATGATTAGTTCTCCTTGAGTTACTTTCATAACCCGACAAGATCAGTCATTACAAGCCGTAGCAAAACGAACAGGCATTTCTCATTCTCGCCGGTACAGTATGCAGATGTCTCCTACTTTGGAGATTCTCGAGACATTTCCTAGAATATCGCGCGCTTGCTTGCAGTAGCTGCAATATGTCCGCAAGGTGTCGATGCATCCATTTCGCCGTGGAGACACGCGGGGTCCAAACGCATCTCTCCCACGCGCTTTCAGCTTCACCATTTCTCTCCGCCACCCGCTCTACTACCAATTCGTGAAGTTGAGAGAAAGCTTGAAAATTTAATCAAAGTTCTAGCGACAATCACTGCGTGTTCGTTGGATTGCTCAAATTCTTTCTGTCGCGTAGAAGTATTTGAAAGTGTCAATAGCAATCTGGAATGCTATCCGATTGTACAACCTTTGCAGTTAAAAGTTACATTCTGTTTGATTTCTCGGCTTTTCATGCCCCACCTGTGGCGAGCGCTACGTGCACGAGGGATTATGTGGGTAGAAGTACTGTTCTTAATAGTTCTATCCTCCAATAGCAGGTTGAGCCATCAAGACGTCACACATGTCTAGAAAGAGTTGCAGGGATAAACAGCAGAGTCAGAAGGTCGCTGGGTGAGGCTATACGAATCGTGTGAGGCTGAACCATAATCGCCTTACACAAATTTATACAAAAATTGAATCTCATGGTTCTGTGAGGCTATGTCGCAGATGTATATGATAGTCCTCTCTTGTTAAAGTCCTCATGCAGGTTATGCTATACCCAGCGAGGCCGATAGAGACGCCTGGAGGTCACCGACAAACCTTGCAATATCAGTGCGGTGGCCACCCGGAGAGACCAACATGACAGGGGAAAAGATCACTTTGCGATTGGCTAGTTCAACATTGCATTCGAGAATCGAGTTGAAGCTTCCTCTCCTCCTGAAGAAATAGGCACTCTTAAAGAAGTATCATGCAAACTCGTTATAATAACTAGCTTACTACGATAGTCGACCGCAATCGTAGTCGTTTTACTACTTTCCATTTCTACGAATTGGATCTCTAGTCATTCAAAGCCTTTTACAATATGTCAGCGTCAGTTCAGAGGCAAGGTCAACCACGCTTGGTCCAGAGACGACACGACTTTGCAGCTTCATTGGAAAACATAATCGAGCCAAATAGTCCGTTTGAAACTACTCTCCGCACTCGTCCAGTCCAGCAAACTTTCTCGACCACATCATCTACATCTAGTAATGGTTCGTCGCCCCGAAGAAATCTTGATGAGGATGCCCGAGGCACCGGCACACCTGTCACACCAGGTACTCCGATCGAAGATGACTGTCGGCTCGAGCTACTAGCAAGTACAGCATCAAATAGAAAGCGTACTTATTGAAGAAGTAAGGTGCTTGGAAACGGCTTCGTATACGGGCAGTCGCATCCAGTACTGCGTTTCCAGTCGCAGCCGTCGGAACTGTAGAACCGAACCATGATGCTGAATGGTCATCAACCCCTGCGACCTGGTTAAGAAAGCGAGCTTGTTCAGGCAATGTTGAATGTCGAATGGCACGCAGCAGTATTGTGGTGTCATATACAGACGTCCCTTATTCGTCAATCCTAGACCTATTCAAGACTCAAAACGTAATTTTTCGGCACCGCTCAGATGCTAACATCTTGGGAGAACCGCAAAACTTGAAATCGTCCACCGAAACCTGGGCTTCTACAAAAATTGAAACAGCTGCACACCAGACACATACAGGAAGTGATAGCTGCCAGCGGCCACAATTCGAGAAGCTCAGCTATGAGCCTGCTATTAGTGGCTATCGTACCATCAACGGAAGGATACATACTTGTCTCAAGAAACTCCAGAAATCGAAAATAACACGGACCCCCGGGGGAGGTTACATCTATGAATACGAATTCAAGAGCCTCAGTACGGTAGCTTGGGGCCCATATATGAACCCAAATCAGCTTGACCATTGGACGTATCAGCTGGAAGTACGTAGAAATCCCTGTTTTATTCTACTGGAGGCCCTTATTTCTCGGAAATATTCGCATTTTTATCTTGTTGGGTTGACCATCTTGTTGATATTTTGCATTGCCGTCAGCAATAAAGGGGTCTTATTAGGCGTTTTAGGATTAGTGGCGTGATGACTTTCGCAGAAGCATATAGAGATATTCTCTACCTTCTTCTCCTGGCGCCTATCTCGATGCATCTTGAACTCGTTCTAGACAGTCGTGTTATGTTAGCTTCCCGTTCTTGGAGGAAAGTTACTGGCTTGCTTCAAATGTGCAAGGCCGCTCAATGAGTTCTAATGCCGAGATTATCGCTTGCTTGGGATCAACGAGGTGTAGAAGTCCTTGGAAGATGCGATATTTCATGTAACGAGCTTAATTATTCTGTCGATATGGACAGCATCTGCCCGCCTCAAGTCCGGCTACGGAACATCTAAAGACCGCCAAGCACTTCGTTTTCCCGTATATATTGTACTCTAGAATCTGATGGATTACTTGTATGAGGCCGGGATTGTCGGAATACTTAGCACAGGAGAGCTTGTATGATAGAACTTGAGTTCGCACCGAGAATCTCTTCGGAATCATTCAGACAATTATCTTTTGCTGATAGCAGATGTGCAAAATATAGACCAGGATCCACGGCCGACGCAGTTGAAAGCAGTGGCTTGCTCCTCCCACCATCATGCACTACCAGTACATGCAGAAGACGGTAGCAGCCGTCGAGCGGTGCATCTCGGATGCAGTTGCTGCAGTGATCAGCTGCAATTCCTTATAGAAGAGGCTGGTGATGCAAATCTTCTACCTAATTGGTGACCTAGCTTTGGAAGTATCGCACCACACTACACGTGATATTATGAATACAACTGACGCTTCTGGGTAAGATCCCACGGTTATTTGAATACTTGAAATAGTGTTCTGCGCCAGCCTGCCCTGCGGTGGTCCAGTTGAATGAGCTGCTAAGACAACGTCGAGAGAAAGTACCCTAAACATCTTTCTCGCACTCGGAATTTTAGTGGCCGATGTCAATGATTCATTAGATTAGCGGTCAGAAAGATAAGTACTTTTCTTCCGGGAACATTTCTTGAATAGCCATGATCTCTCTGGATCGATATGGAAAACCTATCTTTGTTCGATCCGAGAGGAACTCACGCGAGACTGTCCATGCCATACTTTGTTGCATTCTTGAAGACTTTCTTGCTGTTGGTATCGCTGAAACGACCCACTTCACTTGCAAGAGAGGCTTCTGCTTCCTTCTATTCGGGTCTGACTAAACCGAATTGTCTTTTCAAGTTGACTACACTGACCAGGCTCATTCTGCTAGGGTTGAATGTGATGATCGGTCTCCATTGAGAGTTAGAGCAAGGTGCATCTGACTTGAAACGGGTGCATGCATCTTAATCGAAGAACCAATGCCACATTCACTTAATCTTAATTGAGAACTGTAGCGAGACAATCCGTACGCAACAGGTCTCATCTCACAAGTATAGCATGCCACTCTCGCTCACCTGGACGACGACCTCTCACGACCGCAGATCTAGGGTTACCCCACCCTTAGAGGAGGCGTTTTCGCGGTGCAAGACAAGATCATGCACGGCAGTGGGTGCACTACTGCAAAGCGACAGGATGCCGACGCAGTAGGAATTCTTTTCAGTCCGGACGGACGTAGACCGTTTCACAGCATCCAGCGCAATTCGCGTACCACATTCTCTCGATGAAGTCGAGCATCAGTAGCAACAATGGCGGGCCCAATATGTTTCCATCCTCAAGTCGGGTTCTAGCATGACCGGGTTCTGCACGCCATGCAAGACATGGATCGCTGGATTGCCAGCATCGAAAATAGCTCGGGCCAATTCAGCGGCGACTCATTCTGGAGCCACGTTATTTTATCTCTAATGCCCTGTTGGATGCCGAGGATTGCAGGGTACCTCCTCGCCATCCCGCCTCTTTTCTCTGCCCCTGGTCCAGTCTGTTATCCCCTGATTTAAGATCTAGGAGCACCGCATCGTTGAACAGTAGAGGAGCTTCACCGCCCCTTAGGACACGGACCAATTGTGCTACATATGTAAAACATATGTAGTGAACGCTGCTCTGGAGGGGAAAAGCAACAGTTTAGTGGCTTAGGGCTCAAGTTTCCACGGCATATATCTTAGTTTCAGGCAATGGCACCAAGTCGAACGGACGACCAGGACTTCGAGTCCTATCAAGACCCAAAGATTTCTTATGACATCAATGTTCCCTACAAGCCGCTTTCGGGCGAATATGAACTTCGAACAAAGGAGAGAACCGAGTTCCCGCAGTATCTACCCGTATGGGAGGAAGGGCTTTGGTTCGATGACTTTCCCATCTTCGAGTATCATGATCCAGCACTCCGAGCAGACAAGAGCAAGCCGCATCTATTTACCGAAGGTGTGAAAGCTATTCCAATAACTCCAAAGATGGGCACCATCTTGACGGGCGTCAAATTAGAGGATCTCTCACCGGAAGCCAAGGATGAGATGGCTCTGCTCGTGTCCGAGCGTAAGGTGGTCGTTTGCCGAGAGCAATCCGAGTTTCTCTGCAAGGGACCAGCTTTTCAAGTTGAGTTCATGGAATACTTTGGGAAACTGAGCCGGCAGCCTGTGACTGGGGCTGTTAAGGGCTTTCCACAATTCCACATAATCCATCGAGATGGGAATAAAGAGGAAATCGCAAATTTTTTCACGCATAAGACAACGAGCACCATTTGGCATCATGATGTGAGTTACGAGCGGCAACCGCCTGGATACATTATGCTAGGTATTCTTGCGTGCCCGGACGTCGGCGGTGATACTGTCGTTGCAGACATGGCTGAAGCGTATAACCGCCTTTCCCCAGCGTTTCAGAGAATGATCAACCAGATGCAAGCTGTTCACACATCGGAGAACCTGATTATGCATGCTAGGAAGGCAAGAGGTCAAGTCCGAAGTAATCCTATTGACTCTACACACCCTGTCGTTCGAGTCCATCCAGTCACAGGCGAGAGAGCCATCTTTCTGAATATGGAATGGCCGAAGGAGTATATCGGACTGAAAGACGAAGAGGCACAGGTGATAGTGAAGTTCTTGATGGATCATGTTCGTATGGGCCATGATTTCCAAGCAAGGATACACTGGGAGAGGCATTCGGTGGTGATATTCGACGGAAGGACAACACTTCGTAAGCTCTTCACATAATTCAGAGATATTCAAGCTTACATCATCTAGACACAGCGACAGTGGACTATGATAATGCTGACAAAGCACGACATCTTTTCCGTCTGGCTGCGATGACTGAAGTCCCTTTGTCCGTCGCAGATGCTGGGCGAAATCCTGAATGAGAAGCGAGCAGTTGCATCTTAATAAGCATTTCTTCTGATGTATCAAGTCTACTATGTTACGATACAATAGTAAGATTATTCTAATACTATCTTCTCACCATGTATACTGCTCGGTATTGTGTTTTTCGGGCAGATATTATGTGCCGCCCTTTCAGCAAAGGTTCAGTTGCTAGTCCAGCTGGGGTTTGACATAGAGCCCTTGCTGGGGCCACAAGATGGAGCAGACAGTCACATGCGCCGGATTGCAATAGTGATACTGCCACGGCTTATAATAACTGGTTCTGCAGGTCTCTTGTCCGGATGAATGACAGCACACATGTATCACGATTCTCATACAGTCTCGCCCACTAGTATGCAGTGGCGCAATCAGATGAAGGGGTTCGTCCCGACGACTCGGCCCGCAACGCTCTATGCTACCTGATCGTACCTATGATCGTCCTAGTACGGGACCGCTCACGCCACCTCTGCGACCCGATGGTTTGGAGTGGTTGCCACGTGCTGCAATCTGTGTGTTGTCAATTGCGTTATCCAGATATTTGGTCTGCAGAATGGGGCTAGGACAGTTAGATCGCCATGTGCAGCGTAGTCCAGATGTCACCCTGGAGATAAGCAGGATTCTATGTGCCATTATACTCAAGTCGCATATGCCATTATTGATATAGGATGCCACATATCATACTTTTGCCCCCTCTGGTATCATAACGCTTCGGATGACATGCCTAACTAGTTTCCTCGTCCTCCGGCCAAACTTGGTACCCGAAGATATCAATTGACTTGACAAATCGCTTTTGCTCTCCTTTAGTGGCTCTGCTTATGGTCTCAAAATCTTCATCACTTAGCTCAATAATCTGGAAATTTTCCTTCAGACGTTCTGAGTTGAAGCTCTTAGGAATCACAGAATATCCTCTTTTCAAGCCCCAGGCAAGCAAAATCTGCGCCAAAGTCGCCCCTTTCTTCTCTGTCGTCTCTATAAGTTTCTCGTTCAAAGAGACTAGTTCGCGTGTCTTGCCCAGAGGCGAATATGCAACAGGCAGAATCTGGTGAGAGAGGCAGTAATTGACTAATTCGGTATTGGGGAAGAAGGGATGAATTTCTACTTGGTTGACTGCTGGAGGATTTTCAGCGTATTCGAGCATTTCTTCTAGTTGTGGAACTGTCCAGTTGGAGACACCTATCGATCTGGCTTTACCAAGTTTGAGAGCTTTCTCCATTGCTCGCCAAGTTGGCTCAAGGTTGTCTGTAAGGGTCTTCTTGATGATAGGCTGGTCAATTTCAGTGTTCATCCTGAAGCAGATGGGATCTTGGATATATACTTTGCCATCAATGTCCAATTTCACTTGATTGTCCTTTGTCTTCTCGCAGGCAAAAGGCCAATGCACAAGAAAGCAGTCCACGTAGTCAAGTTCTAGATTCTTCAAAGATTCATTCAAGCTCCATTCGACATCTTCAGGCTCAGCAAGATGAGGCCAGACTTTGGTCGTGACGAAGATGTCCTTGCGCTTGACATTTGATTTCTCGGCCAGCCATTTTTGCAGTGCGGATCCAACCTCAGCTTCGTTGGCATAGCTTTGGTTGATCAATCACAAGTAGATTAAAGATTTCGAGGATGGAGAAACTTACTACCAGGCACAGTCGAAATGTCTGTATCCCGCGTCAAGAGCAGCGAAAACAGCATTGTGTGTCTCGCCTTCCACGAGCTCGTCACTGTATGTACCGAAGCCCAACGCAGGCATCTGGACACCGTTGTTCAACGTAATATTGGGTAATACTTTCCCCATGTCGACAGTGGTATTTCTTTTCAACCCGTTGCGGTCTGGTGCTTATATTTACCACGTTACGCAACTCTGTTGGTATACTATTTTTACCAGTCTTGTAGGTGATAATGTAGAGTTGACTCCCCTATCCGAGACTCCAAGCCAGGAATATTGCAGAGGAAGTATGAGGCTTTGGGTTGCCTATGACCTAACTGCTTGTCATGCGTTCATTCATCTTCAGTCAATCCGGTTGTTCTGCTTTTAGTGGGGAAGTTCATGTGACTCAACGTGAGAAGGGAGTAAACAGGTGCAACATTGCTCAGAACCCACGAAAGAAACAATCCGATATATCTTGGATCACAGATCAGCAATCAGTCCGCAGATCACTAGCTGTGACAGATGGTTGCGTTTGCCTCTCTTCTTCAGTCCTCTCCGCCAGCGCACATCACTCGGTACTTTCGCCCCATATACTACTACTGTTAGAGCCTGACGAACCCTAGTCCTTCAACATGCTACCAGCCCAAGATCCTACTCATTCTGCTATTCTCGCTCTCTCCCTAAAATCATATAAAAATCGCAGGGTGCAATGGCTGGACCAAGTAAATCAGGTATCAGTTTTCACGTGATTTGTGTGTGATGTAGCCCTCGAAGAGGAGGAGAGTAAATAGCTCTTGAAAAGGTAAATCTAGCACTCATAAAAGGCATATCTATGGAATTCATTGGAGCTACGTGAGATTCTCGGACGCTTTACCCTTACATCGCCGATGTATGCTGCACTGTAACGGAGAAATCGGTAAGATTAATCGATCTCACTGACTCATCCCGCACTCACTCAAGCCATTCCCTCTATATATGACTTCTATCTCTTTTGAACTCTACTTCGATCGCTTATCGATTAGCTATGAGCTCTGATCCTGGAACTTACCTAGGATTTCGAATCCGCCTTGCAACGACCCCGGCGGAGCTCGATTCAATCCGCTCCCTCTTCACTTCCTATGTCTCCTGGCTAGATCTAGATCTAAACTTCCAGAATTTCTCCCACGAACTCGCTTCGCTCCCGGGTCTCTACTCTCCCCCCGCTGGCTGTCTGTTCATTGCCACACTGGCCTCAGGAGAAGCTGTAGGGTGTGTCGCTCTGCGTCCTCTCATTTCAAAAGCCACTAGTGAAAACTCACTCCTGGAGGAGGGGAACCGAGAAGTGGGAGGGGACCACAGGACTAAGACATGTGAGATCAAGCGACTGTATACTACAGAGCCAGCAAGAGGATTGGGGATTGGCAAGGCTCTTATAGAGGCTGTGATTGCTGAAGCTGCGAAGCTTGGTTATGAGGAGATGAAACTGGATACGTTGCCGAGGATGGTTGATGCAAGGCGGTTGTATGAACGATATGGTTTCAAGGAATGTGAGAAGTATTATGAAACGCCACTTGAGGGGACTGTGTTTTTAAGCAAGAAACTGGCGTGAAACGGACTCTGAATAATGGGAAGGATTGAGTCGATCTGAGAGCTTGACTTGTTGGAAGAGATGGAATCTGATTAAGTGTATAGATCTCACGGGAAAGCACACTCGGATCGTAAGAACGGTATATTATAAGTGTCCCGTGGCCATATATCCCATAGCATTGTACAACGCTTACTTATGACCCTACTCCAAGCTTTAAACGCCCCCATATGCATCATATCATATGCCATAGCCTTTATCCGCCCTTAACTAAGATCAAATCCTGCTCCAGAATTAACAGCATATAATAGCTTGTCCCGTAGTATATTTGCGGTCGAGTATCTTGGGAGCTTCAACAAATTCACACACGTGCTTGTGCTTGGTAGCCGCTCCTCGTCGTCCCCAGCATCGCGGATACTGAAACGGGGATTGAGCTGAGAGAAGCCGAGCAGTGGCGCTCTTGGGGTCGATGTGACATACTTCAAGACCTTACGTCGATCCGAGTCAGCCATCTCCTTCATGACCTTCCAGAAAAGTTGCACAGTTGGGTGCTCGAGACCATCATCGCCGATGACATAGACACCACCATATTGTGTATTATGCCGTAAGTCATCTACATTGATCTGGGATGCTTCTCCTCCAACGAGGGTCTGCAGCTCAGACTGATTGAACATAGACAGCCAGGAAGGCTTGATTATCTCGCCGAGACCTTTCAGAAAAGCTCTAGTCTGCCGGTGTGGCTGCAGCTCCAGTCGATGTCGTGCTACGGATGCTACATATATGAGCTTGTTCTCGTTCGTTACCGGCACATTTGAGCCATTCGTGATAAGATCTCGCGTGATCGTTTCGGTAGGTTCTCCCGGCATCGAAACCGTGTCCTCAATAGTGAAATCAAGAGCGAAGTCTTCGACATTGCTAGGATAATTTTTGAGTTTTAATAGACCTTGGTACAGACCTTCATCGAGATCTCGGAGGTCATTAATGGTAGTTCGATACCGCGACTCTGACCCAGTAGCTCCAGAAGCCGCCCATTTGAGGAGGAAAAATCCTGTAAAGCCTACATCGATAAGGATACCTTCATACAAACATTTGCCAACAATTCGTCCCAGAAATTCGTAGCGTCTTAGTATATCTCTGATATTCTCTTGCCACTCAGCCGACGACTCTCTCAATCCGACCTTCCTCATCCATTCTTGCCTCGCGTCCAGTGCAGTAGGGTTTGGATAAAGTAAGTTCTGTTCATTTGCTATGAACCAATTCGGACCATCCTCTCCACGAAGCGACTCGTTGGTGACACTTGTGAGAAATTCTTTGGTAACTCCGCCGCCGTCAATGCCTGCCTCGACAGTATCAAACTGATCTACAAAAGTGATTTGGATTGGCTCCTTCAATCCTTCTCCAAGGTCGTAAAATTGCTCGTAGGCATCATCAAAGACTTGATCTCGTCGAATCTTCGCGTGATGTCGACCAAGGAGTTCATTCGCATGCCCTCTCCGTCTCCCGCCCATGGGAGATTGACTTACCATGGCCATACGCCATGCGTCTGGATCAACGATGCCATCTCTCCTACGTGTTTGATCAAGAAAGATAAATTGTCGAAAAATCTCCACACGAGTCTTGAAAGGAATGACAAAGGGCATGTTTTGAAGTACCTCGAGTCTAGGCCCAACAGCTGCGAGTACCTTTTGCCGGGCTGCCCTCTGCTGCTGCTTCCTAAGCTGCTCAATCATCACAGCTCGTCGTGGTCTTGACATCCCAACCAAGCCGACATCCCTCCGAGGATTATAGTCGTCATCTTCATCATCAGCTTCCTCATCTTCGCCCTCTTCTTTGACTTCATGCTGCCGCTCCTCTTCCATAACGACAGCAGGGATGAAGCCTTCCATGTCGAAGCGAGACGTCATCAACCAATGATCTCTCGGAAGGAAATGGCGTCGAGAATCTCGTTCGTATAGCATCCGCATGACTCCTGCGACGACAGTCCTTACATACTCGAAAGTCATACCAGCAACACCAGCAAAGGGTCGAAATGGAGTAAGCTTGCTGTCCGGCTCAGGCTCCTGAATTTGAAATCGTGAAGAACTTGCCGGTGCTCCAAAGTAGTGACCCAAGCCGCCGTCAACTGCATCCTGGTGACCCGATAGCTCTCCGGCATTGTAGTACGCTGTAAATGCCAAATTCTTTAAGACAATAGTTAATTGTGTGACGTCTTCAATAGGAAGAGCACTTGCACGAATTTGGGAAACTGGCTCATTTGATTGCTCGAATCTGGGCTCATTTGCACTCAAAAACTCTTCGTCGTCCGTGACTCTTAGAACAATGGTGTAAAGCTCTAGAAAAAGCAACAAAATCCGCCATTCTCGATTTTGAGCTGCGATGCCTAATGTACCTGTATTAGATTGGCGTTGAGTTTGCAGCCGCAGGGCACTCAGTGCAGCTTTCGAATCGGCTCTTACAGTGGCGAAGAGATTTGTAGAGATCATGGCTTGCCAGAAATATTTCAGAGCTGGAACGCGTTTATGGGATGATATTGTTACAGACTCAAGATACAGCCACATTCGGATATCATCTGCGCGGTGCGGGAATATTCTGAGAAGAGTGAGAGCGTAACTAGCTAGCAAGCTTGCATCATCCTCTTCAGCCACAGTCTGCGAATTGTCATTATTGAAATCCGGTAGTAAACTTATGATACTCTCTTTATTAACCAGAGAGAGTAATTCAGCTTTGATAAACGAGGGTAGTGGTGGGATGAGGTCTCTTTCCGCCTCCACGTTCGCAGAGTTTTGCGACACTCTGGTGCCAGCGACGTTGATTCTGCTAATAATGTCGGTCGAGCAGTCTGATAGTTGGATTGATAGAGCCCGCAAAAAAGCTGGCTCATGGCTATTTCGCTTCTGAAGGCGGTATAGAGAGATGAAGTGCGCGAGAAGCCACAGTCTATTTTCATTCCCAATATGGACAGGATGATTTGTCGTAAGCGAACGGACTATTGCTGCAGACACTATGTTCATACTGATGTTTGCTGCCAGCTCATCCAGGCCACCCAAGAAGTCTGCCAGATGCGGTGTCGTCAGGAACCGGGTCGCAAATGCAGCATAAGCCACCAATATCTCATCTGCATATAAATCAGTTTCCGCACAGGAGTAGTATTTCGGGACAGCTTTCTCACCATTCGTGTGCAATTCGCTCCGTTCAATCAGTGGTATCTTGATCGCAGTCACCACTGTACGTAAATCGGCATCCCGAGCTTCGACTTTCGTGCAGAGCGTCGACAGGTAGGTGTAATAGGTTTGAGACATTCGTGCGAAACCCTCAGGGTTTTGATCGACAATGCAGACAAGCAACTGCAGAAGACTGGAAGGGCACCTGGGAACGGAGCTGAGAAGGTAGTCAGTATGGAGTTCTCTGTCAGTGAATAGTACCACATACGCTTGTAGAGCTGACAAGGCAACATCTGCTAAATGGAGAAGCTGAGGCTTAACATCTGGACGAGCGAGAAAGCCTTGATATCCGGAGTGAGATATCCTCTGGCTAAGATCTATTAGTCTATCTAGATCATCCCGTCGCCGCTGATTGAAAAACGTCACAATAAGCTGCAGCTGCTTCGCCAGTAGCACCTCCGGTCCCAGAGAGCTATCTTGGTGGGCATTATCTTCATCCCATAGTGTCCTCCGCGAGTCTGCGAGCTCTTTCCTAACTTTATGCCCGCGCCATGTTCGCTGTATTCGTCGAGAAGCGTGAAGGCGTTCTCGGTCTTGCTGTCGCTGCTGTCTCTCTTGATGGGCGTTCTCCACGGCCTTTTGGGTTCCGGAGGCACTCGGAGCCCAAGAAGTGGCAGCGAATGGATTGAGATTCTGCCCGGAAAGATTGACCTGACGTGTGCGACGGGAATTGCCAGTGAAGGTTTGGAACATCTCGGACAGATGCTGTGGCCCCTCGTGGGCGTTCTCTGCCTGTTACTGACTTATCGTGCAGGAGCGAGAGACATTCCGTAGATTGCTCCAGAGATTGGGGCGAATATGGTGGCGGGGCGTGGGCCTTTTGAATGATGAGTTGGGTGGCTGTGGCTGACTCGAGGATTTCTATGCTGTGTCTAATCTTTTCGTCCTTCCATGTGTTTCTTCACAAGAGCTTGCTCAGTGGAGGGTCCAGATAGGCGAGACGCGGACACCGTGCAGCCTAGTTTGAGATGAGGTGAGGTGAGATGAGTGAGGTGAGGTGAGGTGCTCGGATTACTGTACAGTACTGTATCACTCGCTCGCTCACTTACTCACTTTCACTGCCGTCACACTCTCGCGTGGGGATTGGACTGGCACTGGCAGCCTTCCCCCGTCCCGCTCCTGCTGCTTTTAACAACGTAGGTCGCCGCTTTTATGTGGTCAATCACAGCTCGGATGGTAAAGATGGATGAAAGACGAAGAAGGATAGCTGCCTGGCGGCCTGAGACACCTACAGCTCCACGCGCCTTCCCCCTTTGGGCCCAGGCCACAAAATTTCCTGAAGAAAGAGGTCGTCGCGAAACCCCATGAAATCTCTCTTCACAACCCACGATCAAAACAATCACTTGCGACCTGCGAACAGAACACGGTAATCCGTGCTTTTTCGTTCTACTTCACCCCTTCTTTTTAGAAAAACCCCTCACATTGAGGCTCAAAAAAACTCGGAAAATTACAGGAAAAAAAACGCCCCGCATCGCGACACCTCCCATCATCTAGATCCTCGCCCTCCCACGCACATACATCGTATCAAATCACACCTCTGCCTGTTTGTGCCTTCGTGTCTCGACCGTCTGACGACCTTTATTCGCTCGCACATCGCCTCCTTCTGTTCTTCACCTTAGTACTGCCTCTTTCGCCTGCTTCTATACTCAAGATAGTGACATCGACGTGAGGTAAGCACTCCAATTCATTTCGCTCGCCGATCGGCTTGGCGGTGTGCGGCCCACGCAGTTGTGGAATTACCACGATCTACCTGATCGCGCGACTGTTTTACTATGTCATCAGAGACCTGACATCGCTATAGCATCATCTAAAATGTCTGCCGCTACAACATCCCCCGCTGTCGATCAGCTGGCTTCTGACCTCAACAAAACCTCCTTGAATGGCGACGCAAACGGTGCGACTGCTATCAACACCGATGTCTCTAACATGAGCTCTGAGGACCCTGATACTGCCGGTCCTACCCCAAGCTCTGCTGCTCCCCACCCACAGGCGTCAGCTTCTCTCTATGTTGGTGAACTCGATCCCTCAGTCACGGAGGCCATGCTCTTTGAGCTATTCTCCCAAATCGGGTCTGTCGCTTCAATCCGTGTCTGTCGTGATGCCGTTACTCGCCGCTCACTTGGATATGCCTATGTGAATTATAACACTACCGCTGATGGTGAGAAGGCCCTTGAGGAACTGAATTACACGCTCATCAAGGGACGTCCCTGCCGCATCATGTGGTCTCAGCGCGATCCTGCTCTTCGGAAAACTGGCCAAGGCAATGTCTTCATCAAGAATCTGGATACTGCTATCGATAACAAGGCGCTTCACGACACCTTTGCAGCATTTGGGAACATCCTCAGCTGCAAAGTTGCCCAAGATGAATCTGGAGCCTCTAAGGGATACGGTTTCGTTCACTACGAGACCGATGAGGCTGCCAGCCAGGCTATCAAGCACGTCAATGGTATGCTTCTGAACGAAAAGAAGGTTTTTGTTGGTCATCATATTCCTAAGAAGGACCGCCAGAGCAAGTTCGAGGAGATGAAAGCGAATTTCACCAATATTTATGTCAAGAATATTCCTACTGACGGTACCGATGAGGAATTCCGGGAGTTGTTTGAGAAATATGGTGATGTTACGTCTGCGTCTCTTGCCCGTGACCAAGAGAGTGGCAAGAGTCGTGGCTTTGGCTTCGTTAACTTTGTCAATCACGAGCATGCTGCAACGGCAGTTGAGGAGTTGAATGGGAAAGATTTCAAGGGTCAAGATCTCTACGTTGGTCGTGCGCAAAAGAAGCACGAGCGTGAAGAAGAGTTGCGCAAGTCCTACGAAGCTGCTCGCATCGAGAAGGCCTCTAAGTACCAAGGTGTCAACCTCTATGTGAAGAATCTCGATGACGACGTCGACGATGACAAACTTCGTGAGCTTTTCGCTCCTTTTGGTGCTATAACTTCGGCTAAAGTCATGCGCGACTCTGCGTCTGACAATGTCGAGGCCGAAAAGAAGGAAGACGACAAGGACAAGGAGAATAAGAAAGATTCGGAGAACGAAGCCGAGGCCGAGACGGAAGAATCCGAGAAGAAGGAGACTTCTAAGTCGGAGAAGCGTGCTCTGGGTAAGAGCAAAGGCTTCGGCTTCGTTTGCTTCAACAACCCTGACGAGGCTACCAAAGCTGTGGCGGACATGAACCAAAGGATGGTCAATGGCAAACCACTTTACGTTGCTCTTGCTCAGCGGAAGGACGTCCGCAAGAGCCAGCTTGAAGCCAGCATTCAAGCCCGAAACCAGATCCGTATGCAACAAGCGGCCGCTGCCGCAGGCATGCCACAGCAATACATACAAGCTCCCATGTTCTACCCTCCTGGTCAGCAACCTGGGTTTATCCCGCAAGCTGGCGGACGAGGTATGCCATTTGCTCCCCAACCCGGAATGCCCCTTCCTGGTGCTCAGGGCGGTCGACCTGGCCAATTCGCTGGTGGCTTCCCACCGCAGGGAGGCCGCGGGGGTCCAGGTCCTCAGCAGCTCCCTCCTACTATGTATGGCATACCCGGCCAATTTCCCGGCGGAGCTCCATACCAGCAAAACAATCCTCAATTCATCGCTGCTATGCAACAAGCTCAGCAAGCTGCTACTCTGATGGGTGGCCGCGGTGGTCCCGGTGCGCGCGGACCAATGCAAGCACTGCCAGGTATGCCACCTAACATTGCTGGTCTTCAGGGCGTCAATCAACCAGGCTTCCCGCAAGGTAGTAGGCAAGGTGGAATTGCTGGACGCGGCGGCGCTCAAGGTGGTCGTCCTGGGCAATTCCAAGGTGGCTTTCCTCCCCAAGCTGGCCGCGGTATGCCTCCTCAGATGAGCGGCGTTTCTGCTGGTCCTGAAGGAATTGGAGGTATCTCTGTTCTGCAGTCGCAGCTGGCTGCTGTTGGTCCACAACAGCAGAAGCAGCTTCTCGGTGAGGCACTCTTCCCTAAGATCCAGACAATGCAGCCAGACTTGGCAGGAAAGATCACTGGTATGCTTTTGGAGATGGAAAATTCGGAACTGGTCAATCTGTAAGTTCTGCAATGCCAACCATATGACATGATTCCTAAAATTCTATAGAATCGAGGACGAATCTGCTCTGCGTGCCAAAGTCGATGAGGCTCTTACTGTCTACGATGAGTATGTGAAGAACAACAAGGGTGCTGATGGTGAGGGCAAGGGCGCCGAGGCTCAGGAGGGCGAAAAATCCGAAGAGAAGGCTTAATTGCCCACTCTTTTCGGAACTTACGATACCCACTACATTTTCACTTTCACTAATCTTTCCCCTCTGGACTTCACCAGTTATCTCTCAATCGGCTACAGTGGCAACGGGCCCGGAAAAGTTTTGCGCTCTCTGTCTTTGATGGCGGCATCATCTCGACCGACATTGGAATTGACCAGTCGTCTTGCGTCGCATTCTGCATGTCTCCTCTTTCCTTATGAACTTCAATGGAAGGATCGTTCAATCATGTAACCATAGATTTCACAATTGTGTCGCGTTTGCAGAATGGCGTCACTAGCTTTTCGCAGGCGCCTTTGTCCAATCCAACTCCCAGTCATGTGGAAATGGACCTTGATTTGGCACAAGCATAGCTTTTCGATATTACATTTATATGCATGCTTCTGAGGCGTGATGGAATAAGGATAGTTTTCGATGCTCTCTGGTGGTTCACTGCTGAGGTTTGTCGCCTGGGGCTTTACGTCTGGGATCTGCGCTGATGCGGTTGAGAACTAGACTGGGAATCAATACAAAAACATGGCAGAATTACGCTTCTATTTCCCAGTATTCCGTTGTGACCCATCTCCCTCCCAGAGTATGATCGACGTCACTTTGATGTTGCGTAGAACGAGTGGAGAAATCTTGAAGCTTGGCATTCTCATTGGCGGCAAAATGTCCCCCGCAATTCTTCTCTCAGACTCCGCATCGCCATAGTCGAGAATGCGCGCCTCATTTGGCTCGCACTGGATTATATTTGTTGCGGCCGAGCTTTCTAGGACGAAATACAGGGAGGGGCAATTGGACATGGATATTAGATGCAGGCAATTATTCCGGAGCTAAGTAGGTGCAAGCTCAACATTGATCAGTTTTGTAGTCTATAATATCTCGTGTTTGTCTTTTGCTCTTTCTTTTATTGCATTGCCATATCTCAAGCTGAAGATGATCCTTGTCTCGCGACTAGCCTGCTTGCTCCCAGTGCTCATATCGAGTGTGGTGGGCTGGGATATCAATAACAAGACTGACCGCCATGGCTGTCAATATCACACAAGTAACCCATTAGACGGATGTGATATCCATAGAACGGTCTATGTCGATATTGTGAGTAACAGCACGGAGTCAACATTTAAGAGTGTCCAGTCGGGTTCGCTTGCCCCCCGAATATGATAGTCTTCATCGCTTATACTAGCACAGCCGTAGCTTCTTTGCCAAACAACACAGGTGAGATTTCCTCAGTCTGCTTAAAAATAGCTACTTTGCTGAACTAGCCTAGATACATATATCATCCTCATTGCTTCTGGTACCTACACGGAACAGATTAATGTTACGCGACAGGGACCCACTTACCTCCTAGGCCAGACCTCTAACCCTAGATCTCAGAGCTCCAACACTGTGACAATTCGATGGGCAGCCGTTGCTGGAACTCGAGACAACGCTTACACAAGCACCTTAACTGTGGCACCAAACTTGAACGCGAGTTTAACGGGAAGTGGACCTACAGGCTTCGCCGTGCCTCCAGGGACCCCGTCCGGCTGTTTAGACTTTAGGACGTATAATTTGGATCTTGTCAATGACTTTGCGCCTTATTGTGAGTCTGTGACCTCTAGATGCTGCAGCTATTAGTCGAGAAAAGTGGAACAACGCAGAAGTAGCTGCTGACAATGAATAGCTGATGGGCCCTCGCTAGCGTTAAGCATCAGCTATGCCAACGGAGGTTTCTACCACACAGGTTTCTATAGTTACCAAGACACTGTATTCTTTCCCCGTATCCTCATCCGATATTCTTGGCTAATCACAGGTACAGATATATGTTGGCAAACTTGGCAATGCGTACTTCAAGTCTGGCGAAGTGGCAGGTCAAACCGACTTTTTCTACGGTTTTGGCACAGCAGTACGTAGATACCTTGAGCATTTCCTCATCTTGGTAATATTGAGAGCCTGGCTCCTTCCGGTTCTCGGCATCTGGATCCTATTTTGTTATTTTGTTAGAGATCAGTGACACTCAGAAGCCCCTGGCTCTGATTACTCTCACCCTAGTCATGCTGACTGCTGGAAATTGTAGTGGATACAGAACACTTCCATTGCACTCCGCTCTTGTGGTGGCGGTATCACGGCGTGGAAAGGCACCAATACGACCTTCGAGAACAGATATGGTGTTTATATAGTTGATTCGAACGTGCACGCTGCGAATGCGAGCCTGAGTATTGTGGGAAAATGTGCTCTAGGTAGACCTTGGGTATTTTCTGCCCCTCAGTTCGCAATATGTTTGCCAATCTTCGCAAAAAGCGAAAAGGAAGCTGACAGAAATGGTCAATAGAATGCGCAAATGCGTGCTATCTTCGCTCGAACATATCTTGACAACTCGATCTTATCCACAGGGTATATAGATTGGGCGGGAACGCCGCGGTATACGCCGAACTTGACGTTGCAGGCTGAGTATAAGAATTATGGACCAGGGTACAATGTCACTGGGAGAGCAATATCGATGTTTGATGCCCAACTGACGGATGAGGAATGGAGTAATTATGATGCTCTGGAGAAAGTGTTTCAAACACCTGAAGGGGCCTTTGGAGACACTCAATGGATTGATTGGAATGTTTGATCTAAAGTAGACACTAAATATGAGAACATTTGTGCCCAGCCCATAAAGCCGTTAGATAACTTGAATTAGCGCTGGCTTTCAGTCAAAGGCTATCCAAAGTTCTCTACACTCCTAATATTGGTAGCTTTACTTCCCTAGACCCCTTGAAGTGTACATTTTGAGGGTCAGATAAATAGACAGTTGTAATCTGGGTAGCCCTTGAGACGGTAGATCGCTCTGTACTAAGCAACGACACGATAGCTCTTTAAGTCTGTCAAATCTAGAGTTTGCTTGAAGGTACGATCAGTGAAGATGCAGAGCTCAAAGTCTCTTCGGCCTCTCGCTCGATGCGAGAAACTAATGCGGCACAAGTTGGGACATCATGAATGAGACCAATGACCTGGCCAGCGGTCCATACCTAGCAATTCTAAGTAAAGCACTGTGTCATATAGTAGGAGATGAGCTTACACCGAAATCAGGATCCCCGTTGAGGAATACCTGCCTGCCTCTCGCTCCAGCCACGTAAGGCTGAACTTCCTTGAATTCCCCAGTCGTGCTCCCTTGCTCAATCTTCACGGCTTCTTCGGTCACCTTGTTCTTGAACAACCGACTCGTATTCTTCCATCTCCGTAAAACAAGCTGGGTATCAGTTTCCTTTGCGTTGACGATCGACTGCTTAATATTATTATGAATCGGCGCTTCAACCGTGCACATGAATCGTGTTCCCATATTAATGCCCTCAGCACCCAGGCTCAGCGCAGCAGCGAGCCCTTGACCATCACAAAAGCCCCCAGAGGCAATATATGGTACCTTCAGTGACTGGCGTGCCCGGTTGAGAAGAATGAGGTTCGTAATATCCGTCTCTCCCACATGGCCAGCGCACTCAAAACCATCGATGCTTAGGAAATCTACACCAAGCTTGACGGCGCTCTCGGCATGCCTGATGGTTGTACACTTGTGTAGAATTATAATCCCCACAGCTTTGAGCATCTTGATTATCGGGCCGGGACTGTTTCCAGCCGTCTCGACAACCTTGATGCCCTCGTCGATAGCCACTTGCGCATACGCTTTGTAGTCCGGCGGATTTATCGAGGGAAGAAGGGTTATATTCACGCCGAAAGGGTTCTTTGTCATGCTCCTGCATTTTCGGATCTCTTTTCGGAGGTCTTCAGGCGTTGGCTGGGTGAGGGCTGTGAGGATGCCAAGTCCACCTGCGTTGCTCACGGCAGAAGCTAGCTCGGCGTATCCAACCCATTGCATGCCACCCTGTACGACGGGAACTGTGAGGCGAGGTCAGTATCTCGTGTCCGTTGACCTCGAGGTTGGAGACCCGTACCTTTGATGCCGAGGGCCTTGGTGAGCTTGGTGTTGAAAGGCATCCTCCGAAGTTCTGAAAGACCGAAATGCCCAGGAATGTCTGCGTCGTAGAAGAAAAAGAAGACGAATCCTATGACGGCCTTGTCGATGGCTGGACTTCTGGTATATTGGTCAATAGCTCAAACGTATGAAGGTTGGCGATTGTGTCCTCATCACGGTCCGGTTGTTTCTTCCCCACGCACTGCTCAGGTCCCGACAGGCCGAGGCATCGCATCGCATCGCCACTGTCGAGGACGGTACAGGAAGCAGGAAGCTCCACCAGCGCAGCGCATTCCTCGCGCGGATCACTAATCCCCGACTTGCAAGAGTCAGGACTCGTAGCAACTATGTTTCCTTTTGCAAGTCTGAGCAAGGAGAGGTGTGAGTGAAGCTGGAGGGACTTCTCTCCCCACGCGTCTCTATGAGGGATGTATCCGTCCGCATCACGTGGATCCTGCCTCCTCGTTCGAATGGGTTGCCTTGGTCGCCTTGCGCGGTCGCGGTGTCCAGTCCAGTCTGTCAAGCCTCTCCCTGATATTCAGGTCCCAGCCCAAGTGAGGCAGACATGCATCTAGAAGCGTTCGCGTTCCTGGCCCGATGGACACCACCATGGACACCACCATGGACACCACCATCATAATCACTTGCAGGTCCTAGGTCCCCATGCCGTCATAAAAAAAGGCCTCACTCTCTGTCGCACGCCTGGGGGAATCCTGTGTCACTTGGGCAGCAATACTCAATCGATGCGTTGGTCATAAGCAAGGCTGTCCGGACGCAGCGGCAAGGCTGTTCTACACAACTTGGCCTTCTCTCAAGCCGCCACGCAGTCGATATTGTCATATTCGTTGCTATTTGCGACGGTCTGAGTACTCGCAACCTATGCAATCTGGAAGATCAGATAGTCATTGACTTTGAAGGATCTGGATGCTTGATGCTCCTTGGCTTGGGTCAGCATATTTGCCTCGTTGGGATGGCGGGCTGCGACGATCCGGGGGGTCTATCATGCTCGATCCAAGAATCTGGAAAGCGACATGGTGACGCTCGAAGCTCTGTTGCCCTCGGAGAG
This sequence comes from Proliferodiscus dingleyae, assembly GCA_003988795.1. Taxonomy (NCBI): domain Eukaryota; kingdom Fungi; phylum Ascomycota; class Leotiomycetes; order Helotiales; family Lachnaceae; genus Proliferodiscus; species Proliferodiscus dingleyae. Next base: position 494,774 of record QYAK01000008.1, read on the forward strand.
CACCGCTCGGCCCGACAGAGAGATTCATAGTTGAGTCAAGCTATCTCCGCGTTTGCATGGCTTCTCTGACCTTGTCATCGTCATCGTCCCGGCAGGCAGGCATACATGCAGCAGTTGCCAGGTCCTGGAATTAAAATAGTTTGAAACTGGGTTGCTTCCGAGTTCTCGTGTTTTCACTCTCTTTTCCATTGTGTTTGGGGTCGCTACTTGCAGATGAGGATGGCGGTGAAGCACCCATTTCTTTGGTCACGATAGCAGTAGCTGGTCTGAGGGCTTGGAAATGCAGGTCGCAGGGCTGACCATCGTCTGGTACATTGATACTCCCCTTGGTCTCTGGTGCAAGGATGGATGCCTTTCGCTTCACTTAAGACATCCCTCGAGCTATCGCATCTGGGAGCTTGCTCGAGGGGTACTTGCAGGTGCTTCGTATCAGATGTAGCGACCCGGCCTGTGGTGGACCTTCTTCGCCGTCTCGGACATCAGTATGAGTCTCTGTAATACCTTTTGCTTTTCCAGCATCTTTCAGGCATCGGAGAGGCGGATCCGTCTCTTTGAAGCATGCGGGTCCCAATTGGCTAAAAGGCCCAAGATGCGGCGACCAGCGATCCCCCGCGGGGTGGAGGCGGATTTGGCTCCGCTGCAAAAAAAGAAAACATATTGAAGAGTTTCCAAACTGGCTACAAAATGACGTTCCACTTTGTCTAGGCTACCTGCAGCACACCTACCCAAATTTGAAAATCTCTTCAGCAGCTTTTGAAGGTTTATCATATAAGGCGTTCACCTTCCTATTGACCACTTCCAATCGTCTTCTTTCGTACCTTGCCTGTTCACCTACCGGCCCACCTCCACCTCCACCTCACCCTCCCTTTCCCAGTACCCCATGCCCCATGACGATTCAGAGCTGCAAAGGACTGCAAGAGTCTGTAGCGTTGGCTTTGCGTCTCCACTAGCACATTGTCTCAAGCCCTCGCGCCTCACGTTCCTTTTGAACAGCGGCCATAATCATTCGGTACCGTTGCACACGAGCTGGATGGAGACAGCACACACAGCCCAGAATCTTCTTTCCGATGATCGACGTTACTTCTTCAAATGCCCGTATCTCCATCTGGCTCAAATGCATTATTCCGAAACAGTCTCCCGTTCTAGTTGCCGTGTTGCATTGACTGGTGGAGGTTGCAAAGCCAGCAATATTTCTTACCTTCGTTTGTCTTGATATTTCAACTGCCACCTCACTGCTTCAGACCAGCTCTCCAAGCTGATATCAGCCCAAAGATTTTCCTATAAGAAGTCCATCTAGGAACAGTTTCCTGGGAAGCATAACGCCAAATTATCCCCACCCTTCCACCCTTCCACCCCTCATCTCAAACTCTATAAGAGCTTTCTACCACCCCTTCAGGACTCTTAGTGTAAATACCGTCATGTCTTATTCAAGCTACAGCTCTGGTGCTGCAAGCTGGCAGGAGAGACTCGAAGGCAAGTGACCTCGTCCCACCGCATGTCAACTCCGCTGACAGTTGCAAACAGAGAAATGTCGTGAAGCTCAGATCCATCCTCCTGTATTCCAAATCGTATCAGATCGACGCGGTATGGCAGTTCTTCTAACACCCTTCTCAAAAGTAATCAATTGGCTCATGCTGTGATCAGGGGGACGCACCGCATGGTCGAGCACGGTCACCGTCCAGGGACAGAACATTTCCGCTCGGTACTGGTATGATGGGCAATATGTGAACAATGCGAAAGAGGACGCTGCAGAGGTTGCTCTGAAACATTTGAATGGATCGACCCCAAGCTCTCCTTCACAGAGCCGTTCGGTCTGGTAGTCAACAACGAGCGTACCTGGGCAGGACGGTAGTGTCAGGTGTTGGCCTGTAGAATAAGACGGATAGAGGCTAACCATATGTATGGCTTTGCATGGTTTGGCGCATTGCAAAATGGGTTCAAGGCGTCAGGTATTGGGCAGTCTAACAGGACGGCGAGGGCGCTGGAGTGATAACAGTCCCAACAGGATGCATTGGGCAATATCTCAAGAGGAGATTGAAAAGTTATAAGAATCTGATAAACAGCCTTGTCTTCTTAGTAGCACCAACATTTGACATGAACAGTATTCCAAGACTATCAGCATTTCGCTTCACAAAAGAAGGCTTGGGAACCAACGATCGAAGTGAGACTTGCCATAATGTAAAGCCCCCCCCAAAAAATTGCTGCCTTATTCTGTGTCACGGAAAGAAAATATTGTTCCACGACACAGGTACAAGGTGGTACAGACCTAAGAATCCCGGTCTACCACCAGAGCCACAGTCATTCCAAGTGGTTGCATTTGAGAGGTCATCGAGCCAAGCGGTGAATATGAAAAGCGGCATGCCTTGTTATGTATTCTCAATGTGTCAATTGGTTCGGAATATTTTTATGCCAGTGCCGCTTTTTCTGAGAAGCCCAGCGCACAAAATTCATGCCTGCTCAGGCGGAAACAGCGCTAGTCCCTTTTTCTTGTGCTTCATCAAGCTTCATCGCAACGACACTGTATCATCAACCAGCACCATGCCTCCGAGACTGAATCTCTACAGTGCAGGTCGGGCACTTGTCATACGGCCAAGACCTTCAATTGCCCTACGACGGCCGGGAATTGTGCAAGTTGTAGCGCGTAGAGGATATGCGGAGAAGGACGAACAGCCGGCATCAGGCCCGAACCAAGATGTTCTTCCCCATGTGAGCGAAGAAGCAGCAGACATTAGCAGAGTGAAGGGAGAAACAGGGCCTGAGATAGGACAAGGGACACCTGTACAAGATGTACGTTCAGACGCTGTCGACAGCAATTTTAGCCTCGTGATTTTCATGAGTGACCACTTTGTTGACTATCATTTTACAGATCCTTAAGCGTGACCAAGAGGGCCGTGAGAAGGCGCCTGAAGTGGTCAAGGAGGATATCGATGATGCGAAGGCTTCTGCGCGTGGTTTGACGTTCGAAAACCTGTTGGCAGCGGGCCAAATACAGAATATCTCGAACGATGGCCACGATTCAGATCCCACCATTGCCGGCCACAAATATGGCATTCCTGACCTCCCTTTACCCTCAACTAGCAATCTTCACTATAGATATGATCCACTTGTTACTCAAGTTACGAATTTGTTGATGCGGCATGGCAAGTTAAGTGTTGCCCAAAGGGTAGGCTCGTCAGTTTCTCCTTGACTTCATTCTGCATTGCCAGTCCTTCACACAGCCCTTCATAGTCAATTACTGATTTTACATTCGTTATACAGAACATGGCATTCATTCTGAACCACCTACGCACAGCTTCCCCTCCAACTCCTAATCCAGCTCGCCCACTCCTTCCAGGCTCCCCACATCCATCGCATTTACCTCTTAACCCTGTCGGCTATCTCACTCTAGCCATAGATTCTATCGCTCCTTTGATTCGCATTCGTTCTCAAAAAGGTGCTGCAGGCGGTGGTACCGCGCTACAGATACCCGTACCGCTAGGCTTGCGACAGAGGAGACGACAAGCGGTACAATGGATATTAGATGCAGCAAGTAAAAAAAAGTCGAGAGGGAGTGGAAAGTCACAATTTGCGCAGCGATTCGCGGAGGAGATAATCAGTGTGGTAGAGGGCAAGAGCAATGTGTGGGAACGGAGAAGTTTGATCCATAAGAACGGAACAGCCGCAAGGGCGAATCTAAATTATAGGCAGAGGAGGAGGTAGCGAGCTATATGATTTCTTCTTCGGTGAACATTACATATCCTATGGAATAAGAATTAGGCCAACAGGAAGCCATTCCAGCTTGATAGAGTGTCCAAACACATAAAGTACACATGGAATACGCATGGGCCGATATCGAAACATCTAAACACAACTAAATAAGCCAACAGATAAAAATAGCGTCGCCACACCGCATGTTCATCCGTATAGACAGCGCCCAACCTTTAATACCACATGCATTCTTTCTACATTTGTTCTTTTAACACGTGCAAATGGTATTGGAGTTGTCGTCCTGCTCTCCTGCAGTTCCAGGGTTGGAGCGTCTGGTAGTAAGAGGACTTGCATTATCGAGGTTGCACAGCTATCTCGAAGTCTGACACATCCTAGCGTACTTACAAAGGATTGGTACATACGCAAGAAGCACAGGAGAGGCTTTCTAAACGCCTGTTGGGGGGGATTTAAGCTGCTTACCCACGTGAAGACGAGGCTCGATGCATGCGAGCTTACTGCCATCCTCAAAAGTAGGAATAGTTAGATCCAACAAGTCTTGGTACTGTACCTATGGCTCAATTACGGTCGTTTCATGCTGTCAATGACTGGGCTGGACCCACGGCTCTAGTTTTGCAGCAGAGGTGCATACTTCGCATTCTTGTTGCGCGCCGGGGGTGGAGAGAGGGGGGATGGAAACAGCTACATGGACGCGACAGGAGGAGCGATAAGAAGTAGTCGGCCGCATGCTGCGCCTATTGCTTTTGATGCCAAGAAGGAGGGAGGGGTTCCAGCTATGCATGGCGGAAGGGATTTGTGTTTACGAGGACCTGTCATCGACTCATCAGCATCCAAGCTTGTCGGTCTTGGGCGATTCGAGCTGCTGGGTAGACCACCCTGTGCTTGTTCCCTCTGCTTATGTGCATCTTTGCCCATGCTGTAAGGCGGCCAAGCCGGGGTCCTTTCTAAGCTATGAGGTCTCGTCTCTCGGCAGCATGGGGATGCCCTCAAGCTCTAGCTCGCCCCGGGGAAAGGCTTTGGGCCGTCGGCTTGTTGCGGCGCCTGAGCTGCGGGAAGGTGGAGGGGGTTTTGCGGGTACGGGTACGGACATAGGTAAGATCTCCGGATACGAGATGAGCAATGTAGCTCTCCTGTCGGGCCGTCAACAGGGGAACAACATAGTGATGAGTGATGTGAACTTCTGAGAGATGGGATGGGATGGGATGAAATGGCGACCCCTTCCTACCTTGCCCCAGACCTACTGCCCTCGGAACGATCCACTTGGGTTGATCTTACTATGTGCGGCTGGAGAGCCAAGGCGAGCACCAGAACTTGGCTCGCAGCTGGCGGTCCACGGTTGTAGTAGCACGCGGCGGGGAGAGAGACGCAGAAGCAGACGAAGATGGAGCCGATCTCTGATTGAAATGAATCTGATGGCATGGATGGCAGTGGCCTCGGCAGGAGAAGGATGCCTACTGGTGGTCCTGGTGGTACTGTACTGTACTGTATGATGTTAAGCTGATCAGAGCAGATCAGAACATGCACACGCAGAGCAGAAATATCCATCCAGGTGGGTGGCCTTCGCTCAGAGCGCGAGTGGAATGATCACCTCTCCTTTCGAGACATGCACATCCTCTCCCCTCTTGCCTCTTGCCTCTTCCCTGACTGTTTTTCTCGTCTCTGATACGTGTATCGCGCGTGTGTCGGTGCCAGTGCCGGTGTCGGTGCCAGTGCCGGATATGATATCCACATAAAGAGAGCTCTGGCGACTCGTGCTCATGCTCATGCTCATGCTCATGCTCATGCTCATGCTCATGCTCATGCTGATGGTGCTTGATGGGTGGTGCGGCGGGAGCAGCTCTGTGTCCAGTCCAGGCCAGGCCAGGGCCAGGGGACGATTCGGCTGTGTCCGCACCTTCCGGCGGGATCTAGTGCAGCTGGCGGAGGCGGAGGAAGACCAGAAGACCAGAAGACAAACACCCAATCCAGTCCAATCCAATCCAATCCTCTCTAATCCGCCAGACCAGCATAGACTGAACCCAGCGCAGCTCTCGACTCTCGACAGGCCCCCAAGACCAGCCAGCAAGCACTACACGCATAACATAACCCACCTACCTACATACATACTCATACATACATACATACATACATACATACTCCGTGCATCTACCTATCCTGCATGCCGCATCCTAGTACAAGCACCACCACCAGCACTAGCACCAGCACCAGTGGGTCGTAGGCGTCCACGGCCACGGCCAAAATTATCAGATCAGGATCACCATCAGCCCAGCAACTCCAAACACAGCTCGCATATATCCCTCCCAACCCAACCCAAACCCCAGAGTCCCCCCTCTCCGAATCCCCAAGTCTGCTTTACATTTCGTCTCTCGGACTCTGACCATTTCGCTGCAGCTGTGCGCTCTACTGTTGTCTCGCGCCCTGCGCTCTCGAGCTCCTACTCTTCAACCCTACATCAACCAACTCTTACAGAAATTGAACATCAGCACTGCCGCCTCCAGGCTTCAGTGCAGACAGGACTAGTTACGTGGCCTCGACCAACACCGTACCGTTACCAGATCGGATTGTAGCTCATCCATTCATCAACTTTGGCCACAATTGTTGACTTGGGTACTCTACTTTTCGCAGGTCATCGAGTTCTCTCTGGACCGCCTTCCAGTCGCACGAAACATCCACATACATCAACGCGGATGTTGCCATGATCTAAGTCGACTCCCAACGACGGTCACATCTTCAACCACAATGCAGAATTTCGATCTGGTCCGCCTACCAGGAAAGTTCATCAACGGATAACAAGAACTTGTCCCAGAGCGTTAGCCCTGTGGTTTATCTGATATATTAGCACTTATCTTGGCATCGTCATTGTCCAGTTACCCAGAGAGCACAGCAGCAGTGCCAAGAGGATCCAGCGGACGCAAAGCAGTCTGCGTCTGTAACCATGGCCAAGAATATGTCTTTGGAATCCGCACTGGACGATGAGCGAAAGGACATTGTAGCTCTGCTAGAGAGCAAACCAGGTGGGTGTGACAGTGGTTCTGCGGGTTCTGCGAATTCAGTAGGAGCAGGGCGGACCTCGTTGCAGTTCACGCCAAAGACACCGGTGCGGAGCATGTTAGACATTGGCGAAAGTACAGCGCCGAACTCTGCACCTCTTCCAAACGTCAATGGCAGCTCTCCTGTAACCCCACGGGCTGCTGCAGGGCACAGCTCACTGGATAGCGATGGTCTACTTCCAGCTACGGGTTCGACCGCGAGCGCCTCAAGCTTTCCGACCCAGTCGAGCAATGTAGCCTATGGTACGGACTCGCAGCATCGGCAGCAGAGGAGCTTATCTGATGCTGCATCACGGCCTACGGAGTTTGGTCCCCGATCCAACGTTGTAGAGCGAGGAAAGAATGGTCCTGAGGCATCATATCAAATCTCTGGATATATCCCCAGCAATCCAGGAGGTGCCATACAGCCAAAACGAAACACACCCAATGGGAGAAAAGCATCTATCCCAGGCGCAATGGCAGAGGTGGTGAGAGGTAGAGATTTTAGTCTTTTCGGTTCGCTCGACAGAGGGCGCCATCATTCTATTGCTTCTACAGGAATTAGTTCAGCAAAGTCTAGATCGCCACAAAATCGCCTTGTTCCTCGATCCAACTCGCCACACGTGAGTTCTGATCCATCTCAGTTCGTGACGAAGGATGGAAGGACCATCGATTTAAACAATGCGTACCGGCGGCTATCAGATGCCAGCCTAGCTAATTCTGGAGGCGGCTTGTCTTCCTTGAGCAATAAAGATCGCAGGCGTACGAACAGCGGAGCATCATCCATTAATCCCTTGAGTAGCAGATTAGAGAAAGACTATCTTCCCTTAGATGAAGAGGATGCTCTTGTTGATAGCAGTGATGAGGATCACAGCTCAGTTGAAGAGGGTATCCGAGGAAGAAGGCAGACGGTCAAGGGCCAAAGCGGAACTTCGGACCATTATCCTACCAGCAAGTCCATCGGGATGGGCCAGGCGAAGAGCCCAAGGATAGCACAGAGTCTGATAGTTGCTGCTGAAGAAGAGCGTATGTATATCCGAAATTACTTTAGTGTGCAAGCTAAGGTGCGCTACAGGTCAGCAGGTTGCAGCTCAGGCAGATGCAAGTTACAAAGTTCGATCACTTCTTGATCCCGAAATAACAATTACGGGACCAGCAGGAGCAAAGCTCAAATCAAGCAAGCCAGGCGTTCATCCAAATACGAGCTTCGACGAAGCCTCTGGCTTCAACACGCCAGTGGATTCAGATACCGAGGCTGACATTTCTGATATCAAGCGAGCACAGAAGCTTTCAATTAGCATGACACCTGTCGTTTCCACACCTGCTACTAGTCGTTGCGTTCGCACAATCTATCGCGGCGATTTTTCAAAGATGCAGACGGAAGCCCGTGAAAATCAAAGACGTGTTCGAAAATATATGTGTGCCACAGATCTTAGCGATGAAGCAGCCCATGCCTTGGAATGGACTATCGGGACGGTGCTCAGAGATGGCGATACCTTACTCGCAGTCTACTGCGTTGATGAGGAAATTGGAATTGGCGATGGAACAAGCGGAGATGATGCGTCGATGAAAGAGCAAGCAGCAGCAGTAGCAGCATTTGCAGTACCTTCAGGCTCTACGCCACTCATACATGCAGTCGCTCAAAGCAGTCCCTTAAGCTCTGGTTTCAAGCTCGACTCTGGCAGTGCAACTACGAGCGCCAGCCCCATGGGCAGAGGAAGAGATAAGGCGGAACATGAGCGGTACAGAGCCGTTCAAGATATTACGGACAGGGTGTCGAAGCTGTTGAGAAAGACGAAGTTGCAAGTGAAGGTGGTTATCGAAGTTATACACTGCAAGAGTCCCAAGCATCTGATTACAGAGATCATCGACTATATATCGCCAACTCTTGTGATTCTGGGGAGCAGGGGCAGGAACGCTCTCAAAGGGTTAGCACTTCTCCACAGCTCGTAGTGACAAACAAGGCACTAACAATATCACAGTGTCATCCTTGGCTCATTTTCCAACTATCTCGTCACAAAATCTTCTGTTCCGGTAATGGTAGCCCGCAAAAAGCTTAGGAAGCATGCCAAGTACAAGCGGCCGGCTAACATGCGCCTTGCCAATAATCTCGCCAATCCCCACAGACCTCTAAATCAAGCCAGGATCGATTAGTCCGCATCTCTTTGTCTATCGTATGAACGTATAGATCAGGCGCCCGGGAGCGGTTTTCATACGATACATATTAGAAATTTATAAATCCAAAGCAGCGATGGGGCGATTTGATCACACCGCTGAAGAGAGTGTGCCCTAAAGCAACGGGCCAGAACTCCAACGTACTTTACACCACGTTATAATCAGGCCAAGAGGTTTCAGAGCGCGCAATATACGTGTAAGGGTTTGAATAGTCATTGCATCCGCCCTAGGCTTAACAAAATGCCGAATCAAGTCAACGCATTGCTCCACCCACCAGGTCTTGACAAGAAAAAAGCTTGTGTCTGGACCAATTCGAGTTGGCATCTGCGTAATGGGCTCATAGAGCGCCTTGAAACTTGTTCAACTTAACTACTAGTGAAAGGCAACATTTAAAGTTAGAGTTGACAAATTTCAAGAAGTCGTTATTGCCGAATATTATAGTAGGCACTCTTGACCCTCGATATGGGGGACTCTGAAGTGCGCTATCAAAGTGTCGATGCCTTTTGTAAGCATTTGATTACGCATCGATTTTCTTACAATATGTTAAATTGTGGCCTATGTTCTCTACCCCTTCACATAGAGAACGCCTCCAAAACGTCTTCAAACAGCTTGTGATTGATCAGCCTTCATCTCGTCCGACCGATTGTTTATTGTTGGCGACTTCAGGAGCTATGACTCTGCGTGCGTCCATTAGCACACTAGAGTAAGTCTAAGAGATTTCCCAGAATATCAAACAGGAAGACTATCACACCAATCTGAATGACTCACTGTGGGCTCCGGTTGCTTCTTGAACGCGTATAGGAGACCTCATCAGAGGGGGGAACAATGCCCAAGCTTGGACGATTGAAGGTGTCTTTCAAAAGATGGCGAGTTCTCAATCGCCGTAGACTTTGATACCAATTTCTACCTAGACAACTAAAAATCATCACTTGACAATGTAAATTAATCAGAACAAGTCTAGTCTAATCAGTCTACTGCAGCGTTGAATATCCGCCGATTAATAAGAGTGATGAGTGTGTACGCAAATTCTACAATGAATACGCCAGCGGCCGTCTTAAGTCAATTCCTCGTCCTACGCATGATGACCCTTCTTAGCGAACTCTTCCTCAACTACATTCGCCTCGGGATCGCCCGCCTCATCATGCTCCTGTCCATGGCCCTTCTTCACACTCTTCCACTGCAAGCCACATGCCACGATGAAACCAGCAATCGCACACGCAGTAGTGATCCAAAACGTGTGCGTCAACCCGTCGACATAAGCTTGCAGCACAGCATCTAGAGCATCGTCTTGGTGCAGCTCATGCAGTATTTGGCGAACCGAAGTAGCACCGCTCTGAAGAAAGGTCTGAGCAGGTAGCTGGGGAGCTTTTTTTTTTATTCCAGCGAGTAATCCATTCTGGAAGAGGGTCTGTGCCACGGCGATGAAGAGTGCGCCGCCGAGAGATTGAAAGAATGAGACGCATGCTGTTGCAACGGGTACATCGTCAAGTGAAAGCACAGTCTGTACTACCAGGACGCCAGCTTGGAACCCTACGCCAATCCCCAAGCCAGCAATGACTTGATAACCGAACCATTTTGATAGCGGGGTAGTGAGGCTGAGTGTTGTGATGAGGCCAGAACCAACACAGTACAGTACCATACAGAAGATTATGACAGGGACGTAGTAGCCTATTGCTGTGATCAAGCCGCCTGTGGCAATAGATGAAAGGACTGTGGCAATCAGGAGAGGAAGAAGTTGAATGCCAGCATGGGTCGCGGTCGACCCCTTGACGCTTTGGAAGTAGATTGCGATATAGAAGATGAGCACAAAGAAGCCGGAGCCGAAAAAGAATGCAAAGGCTAGAGCTAGCGCAACGTCGCGATTCTTGAACAGACGCGGTGGCAGGGTCCCCTTATCACCAAGCTTCAGCTGGGAGAAGATGAAGAGTATAATCAGCAGACCAAAGCCGATGAACAAGCCTATGATCCGGGCACTTTTCCAAGGATAAGTTGCTCCTCCCCATTGCAGGGCAAGTAATAGGCAGATGATGGCTGGAATCAGGATCGCGGCTCCTATCAAGTCCAGCTTAAGAACCCGTTCCATAAATGAAAGATTATCAGGATTGTTGGCGCGGCTGATCCCGAGGAAAAGGAGGACACCCACGACTGCCATGGCGCCGATTGGTAGACTACAGACGCTTAGGGCTTAGATCTTAGATATTGGATTGAATACCAGCAAAGGACTTACTTGATGTAGAAGCACCAGCGCCAGGATACACGATCCCTATAGCATCTGATCAATACGATTCAACCATCTCCGGCATAGTACCAACGTGAAAACGCCTCCAAGGAGTGGACCTGCAACACTAGCAATCCCCCACACTACGAAAATCAACAGTCAGTGTCTGTTTTCGTAAGATTTAGAAAAGCGCATTGTAGTGGCTAAGATGACACGCAGTAATCTTGAGTAGGTCCCAATGGGGGGAGGGGTCATTTTGGACGTACTTCCTCCTATAAATCCAAAGGCGGCGGGTCGCTTCCGTAAAGGCACTGGAAGTAGCACATGAATTAGTTCACGGTAATCAAGTGGGCATAATCTTCAGCACTCACATATATAGGCCAAGATAGTTATGGCGCCACTGAAAAGACCGCCCACGCCTACACCCGCTATTGCTCTCCCGATAATGAGGGCGACACTTGTCGGAGCTGTTGCGCAGACGAGTGATCTAGAGGCGACTTGTATCAGCGGGTTCAGCGTTGGCGACAGCAATTGCTTACCCGAGCTCGAATATGGTAATGGCGGTTATGAAAGTGTATTTTATCTGATATATGTTATTTCATGTTTAATTTGACGGTGATATTCTCCCTGGACGTGATTTACACTGAAAATAGTGTAGACTCTACCAAATGTTGGTTGCAAAGCTGTTGCCGTCAGCAGATACGAGCTACCATACCATCCAATATCCTGGATAGAATCAAAGTGATCTGTAATTTTGGGAATCGCCGTGGAGATTATTGCTGTTGATTGGTGAGCTTTTCAGATACCAGATCTTGGGAGAGTGGCTTTAGAGCAAAAGCCTGCCCTGGAAGCCACGGTCTCAATCAATAGCTATTCAAAACTCCCAGATATCTAGTCTTCTCGACCCTCAACTAATCATAGGGGAGGAGAGAGAGAGAGAGGAAACGCACTCTGATCCAGTGCAACGAGAAAGACGGATAGGCAAAGAGAAACGAGAATAAGAGCCAGTTTCATCCCTTGAGGATACTCGACATCCGCTTCGAGGTCTTTCCTAGGCTTTGTCGCCTCGACCGCAATTGTCGTCCCTTCCTTACCAGAAGCAGTGGCATCATCTGTGGACTCGACATCTCCCACGACCCTCTGCTCCTCCACACGGTCGTCCTCCGTCTTTTGCGACGTAGTCCTATCGGCGACGGACATACTTTCGGACTCTTCTTTTTTGGCAGCTCAGGTGGCGCTGTTTGTTATATGGCTCTGCAGTACCTCAACGCAGACCTCAAATAGGTACTTCATGCTTAATGCTTCATGTCTCCCACTAGATGTTTAATGCGTCATAGAAAACGCTATAATGTCGGTTCGACACGGCTGCAGCCACAACGTGAGCACCAGGCCAAAGCCTGGCAAGATGGGCAGCTCTGATTCGCAGGGTCCTCAGCGTCAATCCAGTGGCTTACAGACAGCCGATAGACATTGGACCATCACCAGCAATCATCATCACAGTATGGGTATCTCCATAGCCTTAACTTGCGAAGCTCGTGCCGTGACAGCACCAGCAGAAGTGACGAGCCCACGTTGCACAGAGGCTGGCGTCAAGACTCTTTGACGCAGGCGGAGTCGCTTTGCATCTGTTACATTTTTCTATCACAAACCCACAGTACCACTTGAAAAAGCAAGGGCGCCGCCGCGACGACATACTCAGAGTTACAGCCGTTGCCGGCAGCGGTCCTCTTCCCTCCCCCACACACTGGTAAACGGAAAATAGAACGCGTCGGATGGCGATGGCGATGCAATGCAGGACAAAATAGGAATGGACGAAGTCGCTCATCCGTAGTTTGCTTGCTATGCAGTTGCGAGGCGTCAGCAAGCAGGGGCAGGGGCGAGGGCATAGAGTGCCCAGGCGTGGCTTTGTTCAGAAGTCTATACTCCTCCCTTCTCTCCTCTCTCCTCCCCTCTCAAGGAAGTCAAGGGAGCCGACAGAACTCGAAGAAGACGAAGTATTAGAAGCAGCTGGTCGTGCTCAAGTGAGAGACGTTACATGGCAGACCGGCACGTCATCTTGCCTTACGGGATCATTCATCAGTGCATTGCAGGATCCTACAGGGCCATACTATACACGTAAAGTAAGATCCGGAGGCTGACGGCGCATGCGAGGCAGGCAGACGCCCAAGAGAGCCTAAACCATCGCGATGATCAGAGGGGTTTGGGGGAGGAGTCTTCATCACAGAGCGCATTACTCACTATCAGCTCAGTGCCTGGGTGCTGCAGAGTCTCAAAGTTGATATCAGAGTCTCCAGGTGGTTAGAATACTTCTCGTACCATTCGACATGGTGAAGCCTCAGTCAGGGGTTGGTTGAAAAAAAGAAGAGGTCCCAATACGACGCTCATCCCAGACCCCCAGCCGGCATCTGCACTGAATCCTTGCATCCATGCTGCCGGTGCTGCGCTCGAATCAGCCTCACTAGCACCAATACCCACACAACACCTGGTGCACATACACACAGAGGCGGAGTGAGTGAGAGTGAAAAGAAAACATATTTCAGATACAGACACTCTTTCACCCGGCTCTCCCCTTTCTTTTTCCCTCTCCCTTTTCCCCCTCCCTCATAATACGATAAGGTCTCTCTGCTCGAGGCGCAGATCTACGTGTAACCTATCCCAGCTGTATCAAGGCCAGGCCAGGGCCAGGCCTAGCGGGTGTGAGTTTGCTTCCCCACATCCTTGCTTGTTGCGGCGGCGCACAAACCCCTATTGACGTCTGTTGAATCTCATCTCACCGCTTCGTCCTGTCTTGCATTCATCTTTCTCCTCTTTAACTGCACTTTCTTATCTTCATCTTCTCGTCCTCTTCCTCCGCGTCTCTTTCCACAATACCCGCTCGTCTAGTCTATCTATCTTTTCCCCAACAAATAGTCTCTACAAAGTCCGTTAGAACACTATTATTAGTATTCCGAGAGACCTACCGAGTAGCAAGGATCAGGTAAGCTCCCAGTTCAATTTACCTTGACCACTTATGCGCTCTTCGCGATCACATGAGCTTGCACAATTTACTTTATCTTTAAATACAGATAAGTCAGAGCAGCCTTAGTGAGGCTCTGTCCGAGAACCCTCATCCAAAGCGCGACAGTACACAGGATAACTGTTCTCGCCGCCTTGGAAACGGGACTCTCACAGTCACCCTCGCCCAAAGACAAATTTCAATCCCTAGCAGTCTCTCGTTGCTGATTCATCTATTGGACACATTTACCATTGTAATTCATTGGTTTTCTTTGCTTTCCGTTTTACATGCTTAAGTGCCAAACATTTCACGTACTTGACAAACCAATTCAATTCTTAGCATCGGTACTCCTTTAGCAACCACATGCTAGCTTCATAGAAACACTTCAAATGGGGCCTTCCTTAAGAGTTCATCATAGCTAACGGATCTTCGAAGCACCTCTCATTTCACATTCTATTAAATTGGCCTATCCGGCTTCGGTCTCTCAGCATGGCTAGCCAAGGCCATCGTGGGCGGGGTGGGGGCAGGGGTGGGGGAGATCGTGGTGGATTCCGTGGAGGTCGGGGTGGCTTCGCGGGGCCAGCACCAGTGGTAGTCTTCCGGTAGGATCTCAGAATTCTCGCTGTACGTTGTTTGACGCCCTTTACAGAGACCCGTCCACGCCGTTCAGCAACCCTGACCCTCAAGTGATGAATATCGAAAATTCTTACATGAGCAACACTAGGGGCCTACAGGGAGCCATGGCCCAGATATCTCTGACATCGCACTTTCCCATGCGCCCCGGACATGGCACACAAGGTAGGAAGATCGCGGTGTATGCCAACTACTTCAAAGTTTCCGTGCCACCCACATTGGATTTGACAAGATACAACGTCGAATTCACACCGGAAGTGACCGGCAAAAAGCTTGGCAGGTTATTTCAGCTACTTCTTGAGCTGCCCGAATTTTCTGGTAATGACATTGCATCAGACCTTCGGTCGATGATCATCACCAGGACTCCCTTGGATATTCCCAATGGATATTCTACGCAGATTGCGTACCGTCCCGAAGGAGAAGATGAGCCGTTAGCTCAGGCTATCACTTACACGGCCAGGGTCATCACACCTTTGACATTCAGCATTTCTGATCTCGCAAGCTTCCTCTCTTCCGTTAATTCTAGCAGCCCTCCCTACTCTCAGAAAGCAGAATCTCTCCAGGTCCTCAATGTGCTCTTTGGTCATTATGCCCAGAGCCATAGCCGCGTCGTATCTATCGGTACAAATCGCCACTTCTCTATCGAGCCTGGCGAAATCAATGCTAAAAACATCACCGTCCTTGGAGGAGGCCTCGAGTCTCTTCGTGGATATTTTCAAAGTGTCCGCCCTGCAACGGGTGGTCTTCTGCTGAATGTCAACGTTACCCATGGGGTTTTCATCCAACCTGAGCGGCTCGATCGTTTGTATCCTCAGCTTGGAACAGGAAACAAAATCACGCTTCAGAAGAAGTTGAAGCTCGTGAGAGTCAAGGTCCTTCACCTCCCAGCCAAGAAGTCAAAGCTCAACAATGAAGAGCTGCCTCGCGTGAAAACAATATCCGCTCTCGCCAGTCCACAGGACGGCCGGAGCGAGACGCACCCGCCTAGAATTGATGGATTTGGTGCAGGGCCGAAAGAAGTCCACTTCTGGCTTTCCGCTGTTCCACCAGCTGTAACCGACGCAAAGCCACCAGCGAAAGGCAAAGCGCAGCGGAAGGGAACAGGGCCAAATCTACCGTCGGATACTTACATATCAGTGTTCGAATACTTCCGTCGCAGTGAGGTCTCCTACATTGTACCATCGAAGGCTCGGCTAATTCAATCTTCAGAATATCCTCACATCCCACTCAATGAGCGGCTTCCTGTTATAAATGTCGGTAACCGGGAGCATCCTAGTTACCTGCCTGCAGAAGTCTGCATCGTTCTACCTGGTCAGACAATTAAGCGTAGACTTTCTCCTGACCAGACCTCAGCGATGATCACATTTGCTTGTCGCAAGCCAAATGAGAATGGCACCTCTATCATTAGTGACGGGAAGACTGTCCTAGGACTCAATTCTCAGGCTGGTGCTATCCCGGTGAGTTGCTTGGTTATCAATGGTCATTTTTCTGACTCTCAGTAGGCTCGTTTTGGCCTCACAGTGGGCAAGAGTTTGATTACTGTGGCGGCCCGGGTCTTGAATCCACCTCCTATCAAATACCGTGATGCTCGTGGGCAGGCCACCACTGTGTTGCCAAGAGCGGGTTCGTGGAACATGGCAAATATTAAATTCCACACTGGCAGCAAACTAGGCCCATGGACATATATTGTGTTCCGATCGGATCGGAGAGGCCCGAGCTTCAGTGTCAATGATGTCAAGGGGACCGTTATGAGATTCAAAGACTTTCTCACCAAATCTGGTGTCGATGCCACCAACTATATTCAGCAGCCGCCTCCACCCGAAATCCTCCTCAATGATGGACAAGAAGGCCTCAATGACAAGCGGATTAAGGACATTATTCAAAGAATGTACGGAGCTCCGAATCGGCCAAGTTTCGTCCTTTGCATTCTGCCCTACAATGACGTCGCTATCTACAACAGTATCAAGAATTATGCTGATACGAAAGCTGGTATCAATACTGTTTGCGTTGTTGCGACCAAATTTATGAAAGAGCAACGCCAGGATCAATACTTTGGTAATGTATCTTTGAAGTTCAACTTGAAAGCGGGTGGGATTAATCAGGTGCTTGATCCATTAAAGCTCGGAGTCATCAGTGAAGGCAAGACTATGGTGGTGGGTATTGATGTCACCCATCCTTCTCCGGGCTCAAAAGAAACAGCGCCTAGTGTTGCCGGGGTTGTAGCCAGTGTTGACAGATTTCTGGGACAATGGTTAGCTGATTTCCGTATTCAAGAATCGAGAAAAGAGATGGTCTCTGCTCTGGAAGCCCTGATGGTGGGTCGTCTAAAGCTATGGCAGAAGAAGAGCGGTTCCTACCCAGAGAACATCATCATCTACCGTGATGGTGTATCAGAGGGCCAGTATCAACTATTGCTAGACCAAGAACTGCCTCAAATTCGAAATGCATGTCGGCAATTATATTCCAACAAAGCCGGGCCTAAGATATCCATCATTGTCTGCGGGAAACGCCACCATACACGCTTCTACCCTGCCTCAGAAGATACCGCAGATAACAAATCAAACTGTCAGCCAGGCACTGTTGTTGATCGCGGCGTGACTGAAGTTCGTGGATGGGACTTTTTTATCCAGCCGCACACCTGCCTCCAAGGAACTGCACGGCCTGGACACTACTATGTCATCCTTGATGAGATCTTCCGCGGTCGTCCGGTCAAAGCCCCTCTTCAGAATCCGGCCGATTCGGTCGAAGATCTGACCTTCAATATGTGCCATCTCTTTGGTCGAGCCACGAAAGCTGTCAGCCTGTGCCCGCCTGCATATTACGCTGATCTCCTCTGTACTCGGCTGAGATGCTACTTATCCGAATACTATGATCCAGACGACAGCTCTGCGACCACGAGCGTTGTCAGTGGTCCGACTGGTCACCCAGCCTTCAACATCCAGATTCCAGAAACGCTGAGGGACACCATGTTCTTCATTTAATTTGCTTCCCGTCTCTGGGTCTCAATTATGATGGAAAAGTTCTTTTGCCGCAGCGCGGCGAACCGCGATTATGATATCTAGTCTTTCCCTCCAATTGAACCATCTTGGGTCTAGTTTCTGTTTCACTGCAGTGACTCGTATAAAACATTGTTCCGTCCATGCTACATTCTTCGCCTGCGGCTTTCGTCCAATTGAAAGGTCTTAGCCTAAGAGATTAGTGGTTCAAGGATGCATTCTGAGACATTTAGATGGGCCTGGACCAAGTCAAGACATGAATTCCCTCCTTACTCTATCCACATCACGAGAGAGTCACTACTCTTCTTTGTTGCCTGTTGATATTATGGGCCCAACTCGCTTTGCCAAGGCCTGAAGCAATGTTATCATCTCCCTTTGTAGATATTTCGACCCTTGATTTTGGGTGACAATGCCGTACCTAGAGGAAGGGACTGCTGCTCTATTCCAAGCAAGTGGCAAACACTGTGCTCTCCTCTGCGTATTTGACCGCAATCTTCAGTCACCACTTACCAGTATACGGCGAACCTGATGCCAGTTTTCGCCATCTCATTTCTCATCAGTGGCATCTTTTCACCGGTCAATGACAATAATCAGAACTCTACCATGTTACGCTTCTTATATTCAGTTCTCTTCTCGTCCTTGGTCTTATCCTGCATCCACTACTCGGCTACCGATCCATTCTCCCTCGACCTTCCCTTTGAAGCTTCCATAGCTGACAACGGTACTGTCACATGTTGGTAAGCCATTCCTGGAGGAAAAAAATGTTTCCTATCATTGTATTAAAGATACAGACTTGTCGTCCTTGAGAGACCGCTCTACGAATTCTTTCAAATCTTCGAGTGGTGCTGATACACTGGTTAGGATATCACGCACCTATGCTGAACATAATCGCTTCCAGATAACTGCCAACCTTGCCCCCCCTACTAAAAAGGAACTAGAGAATCCGGACCAAATGACATGGGGGTTCAAGAGGTGGGATTTTACTTGTTTGGAGGGCTATGAGGGCTGGGCCAATGTAGGAAAAAGAATACTGGGGTACAAGAGGAAGGGAGAGGGCAAGATCGTAGGCTGGTATGTCCTTGCATATTATACCTCCATATAATAAAGCCTCCAAGGGAAGCTATCATATGTTTATATAATTCTAGGTTGAAATACTGACTTGCAAGGTAGGATTGCAGATGTAGTAGAGGATATTTTTGCGGAGAAATGGTTATACAATAAGGTGGAGTGTGATAAGGAGAAGGAAGCAGCGAAAGCCCGAGAAGAACACGGAACGAGAGAAAAGCAAGAACGAGAGAAGAAAGCGAAGAAGGAAGCCGAAGAAAAAAGAGCCGAGAAGGGAAAGACCCAAAATGATTCGATGAATGAGGAGAAAAATCCAAACACAGCTACAGCTCCAGTTAAGACAGAACGATAGGGTCGGAAAAGACCGAGAAAAGACCGCTGGCAACATGAAATATGGTGGTGTTGGAGAGAGCATGTGGAATTTATCGGGATACCTCAAGTGCTAGACAACACTTGCACTGACATGCCCGACTGGCTTTATTGTATTTCAAGGATGACCGGGGATTGGCCGTCTAAGACAGTGGTGATTGCAATAGAGGAGGGCGTATAATCCCGCAACCTACCGAGGACTACTATGGTCAGGAATTCCAAGACAATGATCTCGAATTGGACTTGATCTAACTGCGCATAGTCGTAGCTTGGATGACTTTCCGCATGGGAATCGAGGTATAAGCGACAGAAAAGTCGAAGTCCTGCTACTCGATAGTGATATAATCTTGAATCGTCACACTTGCTTTTACTTTTCACTTTACTCCGCTTTACACGAGGCAGATTTTATAACTATCGTTGAAGGCTAGACCCGACCTGTACATCATTACTCTAACATGGCAGACAGCACAAGCATCCAGACAAGGGACATGAAAGGGACACGAATGAAAAGAGAATTTTTTACATTTTGAGACAAAACGTCCGTAGACCAAAGACATTTAAAGCTCACTCTATGTCATCCTCAGAGCGTTGCTGGAAATCCCTATGTCGAACATTGCTATATGGACTGCTCGAACTATGCACCGATTTACGTCCAGATCTTCGTTAGATGTACTTGAATTGAAGCAAGGAACGTGGGCGCATGCATAATCATGGTGGAGGTCCGAATGTCGAACCAAGACTGAAGAACGACTAATGATATCTTATCGTATGGTGTGTCCCTCATACTCCGAGCTGTTAAGAATGCCAGGGGTTGAGCGGCCCCAAGGATACACCTTCCTACGGAGAGGGAAGATGCGCGTGTACTCCCAACTCTAGATCGGTTTTTATTAGGAAAGGTCAGCTTCCCCGGAAGCTCGTTATTTGTTAGGAGCGGGGTTAATGAAGCCAGTTTCCACAAGCTACTTAGTCCAAGCAGGTGCCAACGTAGCTAGTCCTTTAAGTTTACATCATATTTGACTCGATTTAAGCGCATCGAGTCCTAGAGTAGCGAACGATAGAGGTACTGCAATATGTTAAGCCAATATAACAACATCTAGGACACGAAGACCATATGCGCTACAAGCCTTGATTTGTTTGAAAGCAATCGGGTTGACCTGCTGTATGTTTATTGAGACTCCATGTCCTCAGGCTCAGGGTTCCATGAATTAAACGAGTAGTACAGTACATGAAAGGGGAGCCTCGGCAAATTCTGCCCCTGAATTATTACGTCACCATGGTATATCAGATCGTGGATAATCCTGATACATCGTTCTCTTCGACACCTCCAGCTCGTATTACTGTACAGCAATTCTCGTCTCTAAGCTCGGTCTTACTCCTTATTCTTTGGACACGAATCTTATAACATTTCAAAATATTAAAAAGGAGCGTCTCAAACTACCCGCAATGGCGTCAATCCTGCTCACAATCCTACATACACTGCAAGCCACGTTCGGCGCCTACAACCTCTATCTCTCCTTCATTTCCATTTCAGACCTAAAAAAATACGAAGAAACAGCCAGAAGGGCCGCAGAATACTCCAACGTTGCCGCAAGTCAATTGCACAAGACACGCACCACGCAGGCCAGCTCCGCTGCCGCCGTAAGTTACTCCTTCTAAAACCGTCTTGCCTACTCATCTCAAGCATAGATCCTTGCAAATTTCATCACTTCAAATTACCTGATATTCGCATCGAGCTCAAAATTATGGGTTGTCCTGAGCTCTGCTGCGAACGTGGCTGCTCTGGTAGTGGTACGAGATCACGTGGGTAGCTTCTGGGCGGGAAAGGCGAAAGCTCCACTTCCTAAGATGAGCGAATATAACGAGGCTATCTCGAAAACGCTCGAGCTGAGGTTGAACATGGCGTATCTAGCTGCGAGTTGGGTTGTGAGCGGCGGTTTAGCACTATTCACATAGGATATTGAATGCACCGTCATATTTTGATTAGATATTAGATCTCCGCTATACTATATAGTATAGATTCCGAGGCTGTCGTAGTATACCTAGGGATGAGTATTATATAAAGACATAGCTAGCTAATGATAATGAATTGCAACCTTGATATTTGATCAGACCTGTCTATTGAGAACTCTCTATGAAATTTTGGTCTCTATTGTACAGGTAGACATCAGGAGCGCGCTCACTCACCAAAGTGGTATTTGAATAGATGAATTCAGAGTCATCTAGAAAGAAAAATACAAGCTATAATGGGAGTATTAATACAAAATTATTACAACAATAAGCACTGTATAAGCGGATCTAGAATACAAAGGTATCTCCTGAATTGATTACATAAGATCCGTACTTCGTACACCAGTACCAGTTCTCCATAGAAAAGTCTATAACTCCCTTTTGGCTATCAAAAGGTACTGGGTGATAAGTAAGAGGACCACATTAGTCAAGGAGCTATTAGTCATCATACATTGAAATAGTATCACATCTTCACTTCTAACCGAAATGGAAGAGAGCTCTCACTTCAATACTGTGAGCTAGAGAGACCCATTATTTCAAAATGAAAGCCACACTGGAATTGCCGTAGCAAGCAACCCGGATTTGGTCCGAGAAGGCGCCTTGGGCAACAAGGACATACTGCTCCTTGCATATCTAAAGCATAGCAAGAAGTACTTGACCTGAGCCGCTGGAGGTGTTTGAAGCAACTCACCGGATGTCCACTCGTGTCCAAATAGGTATAGAATAAAATGCTCATGGGTGCTTGACTGCTACATAGTTGAATGGTGCTTGACCTCCTAATTTCGCGGTCAAACTTTGACGAGACTGCCATGGCTGGACAGATGGCAAAACGTCTTGGTATTGAACGAGCGTTTTAGACGACTTAGAAACCTAAGCTCGTACCGCATAATTAGTACTGCTTGTGCGCGTCTAGACCTCATATCGCTGGGTTCTGAGAAGCATCGCAAAGTTGAGAGGCGTTCTCTACGTCTCATGGGCTCATGGATGTATTTAAATATTCATCCCATGGTCTCCAGTTCTGATCACCATGTTGCGCGATACATTTCACTGTGTCAGGTGGTGTAGATTCCCACTCAATACCGTCATTCTCCAGTTGTCCATTTCCAGAAACGTAACCTTTCAGCCTTTTGATGTCCCGTGCTCCTTTATCAGAATATTCAAGATTAACCGAAGGCACCACTGCAATTTTCCCGTAACCGAGCTTCCACATTTCCTTGCAGAATATGGAAGGTTCGCCTTGGTAGCACCCTCCCTCAACAGCATGGCGAAATTTGATATTCTTCTGCAGTAAAGGCTCTGCGTTGAAGACAGCTCCTCCATTCCAACAAGAGAAGACTTGAAATGGCAGATGACCATGGAATCGTTCCTGGGATTTCTGGTTGTTCCAAAACAGATTCCACGAGGAATTCCAACTTCCATCTGGGGGTATCTCGAAAAAGCTATCGCCATTCATGCCACGCGCAACCCAGACATCGTAGAACGTTGGATCATGCCACAAATTTGTCCAATCCATTCCGCACACTACGTCGGCATCCTGGTGAGCCTTCTGATATATAAGCTCAAGTATGTCCTCCATGCAGAGGGATACGTCGTTGAGGAAAACCACTGTGGCGTCGTCTACGTAGTGCTCCGAGTTGCTGATCATGGGTTCAAGGGCTTCATTGCGTAGATATGCCAGTTTTTCAATTCGGTCCCCAATCGTGGGATTTGTATCGCCGGTCTTGAAGAAATAAGAAATGCCCTCTTCTTCGAGAGCTGAGCTGAGCTGCCGAAGGATCTCCCCTGTTCCGTCTGTGGAACGCCCTTCTACGATAGACAGAGCACATTGCGTTCGCCCAAGAAACCGTATGCTTTCAATAATAGAACCGAGCAGACGTGGAAGTATGCTGGCGCTCTCATGAAGATTCAGGGCATAGAAGAATTTGCGTCGTTTTGGGGTATTCACATCTTCTCTAGAAATGTCGCAGAGATGACCATACCGATCGTGACTGAAATTAGGGCATTCCAATCTCGGAAAGGTTGTGCCCTCGGGGTTCATGATAGCTCTGATGTAATCGGGGATGGTGGGAGTAGCAGTGGGTTTGGAGCCCGCTTGACACTCACGTCAACACTTAAATCAGTACATCTCAGCGGATACATACTTTGACTGGCAGTAAAACTTGTTGATGAAAAATTGACAGATGAAATTGTGTCAAGCGAAGTGGAAGGAGATGGGCTAATGGGAGGAGGTCTAGCGGCAAGTGGATTCGTGAAGGATATGCTGTTCAGGGGGACGTTTCTGGGGCAATTTAAACGATAAATGATAGCCAAAATTAGGAGTGATAGAATCGAAATCTGGAAAGACTTAGAAACACTTGGAATTCGAAGTCGATAGAAACGAAACATGTTGCGTCGAAAAGAGGATTAGTGAAGTCGTGTCGAACAAGACTCGCGATCACGAAAAGAAGAGCAGGAATGGGCGTCGTGGCGGGACACTACCTTCTTTCTACATGCCTCCCGCGCTTAGGGACTTGTAGTAATCCTTGCTCAAACCTGCATTGCTGATACATGCGTGGCTCATGAGGACATTCGCAGCCAATGTCACGGTGCTAAGCGCTGAGAGAGTTACATCCCCCATCCCGACAGTTCGGTACCGAGCCGAGTCTAGTACTAAGCGCTCTTCTGAGGGAAAGCAAATCCGGGCCAAGCGCTAATTTCGGCCACTCTGATGAGTCGCACAGAAAGTGCCCAGATATCTCGGTATTGAAAGTCAGGTAGAATTTGCTAGCAGCGCTTGGTGGTGTCTATTGCAATGAAAGAGTGAAAGTAAAACAGAGAGGTAAAACATCAAACGTGCAGGCCTTTGCTCTCGGTGAGGGCGGGAGGCGTCTGCGCTCAATACCTAATGCTAACCATGCTCGCGCGTTTCAAGGGTTAATAGAACAGGACGAAACACCAACATCTGCAGCTTCAAGCAAACACCAGAACTAACCAGCAAGAACGCTTATTTTCGAGTCTGAAATTAGATCTTGCCGCCAACGTAGGCTGCTGTGGCAGAAACACCCATATCCGGTATTTGGCTATGAGATAATCTCAATCGCTCGTCGCTACTTTTCCATATTCTTTGTACCAGCTTGGTTATAGCCATCTCTGAGACATGGTCGGGTGGCTTTTGTCATCCTTCCCAACATGCTCCTCGGTGGTCTCAGCGCTGTCTTTGCAGCTGGCGTGCCGGTGCAGACAGGCTACTTCTGAGCAATAGCTGCAACTCCACCCTTGCAGACACCAACTGTGAGCTCCCGCATAGTGGCTGCGCTGGAAAAGCGTCAGACTACAGTCAAGGAAATCACATGTAGATTTTACAGCCAAGATCTCTTGCAATCTCGAACTGCTGGTCCAGGATTTGATTGTCGGGTCGATGTCGCCCACAGCCTATGGGGATTCTGCCCAACAACCGTTCTTTCAGCATCAGACTGTGGCCTTGCAGGAGTCTGCGTAGATTCCTTTTCGTGCACATCGGGTTGCGGAAAAACTGGAAGTTCACTCACAACATTCTTTTGGTAAGCAGATGTGGAACCTTACGCTTCCATTCCATTCGTCCATATCTAGGAAAGCCCCAACCTGGACACAATATGTTTCGGCGTTAACATTATCCGATTGAACTTGTAGTTCAGGAACAGGGGCGCCATTTTGTTCAACTGTACTTTCAGACGCAGGAATTGATCAGACGTACTCTTACACTGCCTGTGGACCAGTTGCAGTTGTTCAAACTCTTTTTGCCACAGCCGGCGGCTAGCATAACGTCAACAAGCGTTACATCATCATTTATCTCCTCGCTCTCTTCCAGTCCCTCTTCTCCGGCTAGTTTATCGTCATCTGCTGGAAGGATAATCTGACTTGATTGATTAGAGATCTAAGGAGGTGGCATATGGCCATATATATACATGAAAGTGAGTGGTTGGGGTGTCACACGTGATCTCATTTCAATATCATCATCGGTCCCGCAGCCAACATCATCGGATGGAACAATGAATGCTCAACCGAATTCAAATAACATTGCAGCTATTGTTGGTAGAGTACTTGGTGGTATTGCAATAATCTGCGCCACCGCCATCGAAATTCTCTGTATGCGGAGACACAGAAGAGTCCAAAATTCTACTCCGAGAGTGAAATCTTCGTACAAATTTAGAGAGGCGCCGGCAATGCAGTTTGGGGGAATTCACGAGGTGGATGGGGCTTTACGAGGCCGATTCATGAGAAAGATGGTATTTCTGAGAAAGCAAGCTCCTTGGAAGGCCTCGGAATCACAGGAGCTTGCAGGATAGGAGCCTTAGGAAGGAGGAGACGGCTTATTGAAAGTATTCCGAGCGTTTCACTGTAGCTACTTAGGGTTTTCATATACGAAGGAAGATGAACTTTGACCTGTGGATTGATTTATGTAGCTTTGATATAATAATATCGCATAGTCAAACGCGTGGATAATTAAGGGTAAAAGTAGAGTAAGATAATAAATGTTAAATTAATATATCTAGAAAATAAAGGAAAGAAGTTAAAGAATGTGTTTAAATATATATAAGGACCCTTATATACCTAAGCGAGCTCTATATACTAATACTACAAGTTCACACAAGCATTACATAGTACTAACAACGTACAGGCTACTACCTGTGCGACACTTTTTTTTTCCTTTTTTCCTTTATCTTAACTTTCTTAAAAGGCTTACTAAGGATAGTAGAAATATAATAGAAATAATAGGAAGTATAAGTAAGGATTAAGAAGGTATTACTTTTTATATTTAGCTCTAAATTAGGAATCTAAAGTATAAAAGTTAATACTTAAGTAAAAATAAGATATATAAGTTTTATATATATATTAATACAAAACTTATAAGTAATAAGAAAGTAAATATATATGCTAAATATAGTTCATAGGCTTACTAGAAGCTAGAGATGAAAGTAAGGAACTAAAGTTATATAATATAAGTTAATTATCTATAGAAGTAGCTACTAAAATAACAGTTATATAAAAGCAAGAGGTATAAGCTATTTTATACTAATCTTAAAAAAGTAAAAGCTAAATTTCTTTTATATAAAAGTATAATTATACAAGAGCTTACGAATTACTATTTAAAAGCTTATTTAATATTACCTTATACCTATAGCTTATAAATTAGTTATTTTACACCTTGCTAATTACTATATTTGTTTACTTTCATTACAAAATAACATTAATTATTTAAAGCCTAATTTAGGATAACCTTTTTAGTTATATACTAACTAAAAATAAGAGGTATATTATATAAGTAGTAAGTAGCCTATATGTTATTAGTATTATATAATACTTATATAAGCTTATAGTATTAATATATAAAATTTGCTTAGGTATATAAGAATCCTTATATATATTTAAATATATTCTTTAACTTCTTATTATCTTATATTGCTTTTACTCTTAATTATCTATATGTTTAACTATATACAGTTATAAGCCTAGTATAGCATAATAGCTTCTTATAACCAAAAGTAATAACTATAGATTATTAATTTCTTTATAAACCTACCTAATTAATTAAATACAATTGTTATATTCTACTATATATACCTACTAAGATATCTAAGACTAAGGACAACTCTTTCTTAACTAAACTCTTCCTTTTAAATCGAAAATTATAGTTTTTGTAGTTCATATAATATTATATTAAAGCTAAAGCAAGAAGAGTATAAGAGCTTATTAATCCTAACGTTTTAAATGCTAGAAATATTAATAATTTTAAGCTATTAAAGCTACTTAAAATAGATAAACTTATTATGGCTAAGATAAGAGAATACTAATACTTATTTAATAAAGAAACTGCTTTATACTAAGTATCTTGAATAGTATTTTCTTAGTTAGTTCTAATATAGTAACTCTACTATTAAGTATAATAAGAGTAGGAGCTATTTACTAAGGCTTATAAGCTCTTATACCTCTAAAGCTAGCTATATACAAAAACATATAAAAATAGTGCTACTAATAGCAAAAGGAAAGGAATATAGTGTTGAACATATAAGATAAGCACCTAGTAGAGTGTATGTAGTGTGAATTCCTTGTTCTCTCATCTTGGGGAAGAGGCCCTCTATATATACACTTTACACCTACCTAGTTGTCGCACAGACCTAATAACATGCGTTACTAACCGTTTAAGCACGTGCGAGCTCCCTGCCTTATAGTAGGAAGCTCGTATACTCAAACAAGGGCTTATAGACTATTTTATCTTACTTTATTACTATCCTCAATCATCTACGCGTCCCTCTACGCGATATAAACTAATATAAATTAGCAAGTTTATTTATAGCTCAAGTAGTAATATAATAGTTAAATATAAGAATAAGTATAAACGTCTTATAATAGCCTCAAAAGAAGAGTTAGACGTCTTTAGAGGTAATATACTTAAAGAAAGGGCTATTAAAGTATTTCGTAGATAGTATAGAGGGAAGGGGGTAGTAGGAGCTAGTAGGAGTTATTAAAGTTAGGTATCTAATAGCATGCTTCTTATAATCTTAGCACTTTCCTATTAGTTCTTAGTTAGCGTGTTAAAGGGCGTTTATTAGTTCTCAGTTAGGCGCAGTTTAGGGTATTCTATTAGCTCTTAGTTTATTACTACGTTTGGTAGAGCTTAAGTAGGAGTGTTGGAATATGAGATCACGTGCAAGCTCCACTAGTATCGCGTAGAGGGACGCGTAGATAATTGAGGATAGTAATAAAGTAAGATAAAATAGTCTTATATTAATCTAAAGAGGGAAGACAAAAGAAAAGTATAAAGAGTGACTTTAAATATAGTATAAGCCCTTGTTTGAGTATACGAGCTTCCTACTATAAGGCAGGGAGCTCGCACGTGCTTTAGGGCCTTTCCTTATTCTTTTCTTACTTGTCTTTTCTTATGCAAATACTTCTTCTTACGTTTAATAGCATGTATTATTATTCTCTCCTTCTCTAAATATAAGGCAGGAACATAAATAAGCGTTATAGACTTAGGCTCTACCTTATCTAGCAACTACTATTAATCGTTTACAAGTATAGTAGTATCTATATCTACAAGTTCTGTTATAGAGAAGATAGGGTTAAAGCTTAAGGAACCGTTAGGTATAAATAGTAGTTTTATATTAAAGAGAGAAAGGTATACTAATAGTAAGGATAAAGTCTTCTTTTCTTATAATACTTATAAAGAGTTATTATAGTTACTTATACTTATACTATAAGTATTTCTAAGTAATATAGATAATAATAGTTAGTTGGATAATATAATATAATAAGTTAATATTTAAATAACTAACTAATAATCCTACTACTTATATTAAATATAAAGCTTTTAGTAAAGTACTTAATATCTTTATCTTTAGCTTAATTAATATTAAAATATCTTATTAAAGACTTTAAGTTTTTTAATATATAAGTTTAAAATCTAAGATACTTTTTAAATATCTTAAAATATGCTTAATAGTTATAATATACTTTTTAGTAAGATTTAAGGCAAATTTACTTACTATAAAAATAGCAACGATAATATTTAAGTAAGAACTTAATATAATATATATAAGGGATTTAATTAGGTATTAGTAAAAGTTAAATTATTAAGATATAAGATAATTATTTATAGTTTAAGTAACTAGATATTATTTACTAAGGTAGCTAGCTTATAATTAAATTAAAGAAGGTTTTAATTACACTCTTTAATATTAGATATATTTTCTAACTATGAATTAAATAGTTTCTTCCAAAGATAATAAAAAGTAACAATCTTATTAAGACGAAATTTGTCTTTTAGTTATATAAAGAATAGTATTAGGTCTTTCTTACAAGCTATTATAATCTTATTAAAGCCTTTATCTTTTGCTTATTTATAAGCTTCTTAACTTAGTTTACTAATAACTATATTTTAACTATAAACTTAAAGCTATTTTTACTTCTTAAGTCTTGTTTTAAAGTTATTTATACTTTTACCTAATTTAACTTATAACTTCTAATAGGTTTTATGAAATAGCTTCTTAAACTTTTATTTTTTATTAATAAGAGAAAAGGAAGCTTTTAAGTTTGTATTACTTAATAAAAGAGTATAATTAAAGTCTAAATCTAAGTTATAAATAAAAGATTTATATAAAATATTAACTAAAAAGTAAATATAATATGTAAAACGTTTTTATTTTAAATAAAAGAAGTATATTTAATAATAACCAAGTAATCTTATATATCTTTATATTATAAATAAGTATTATATTATCTTAAGGAAATCTTTGCTTTAATATTATAACTAACTAATTATTTATATATCTAGGGATAAGCTTAGCTATAGTTAGTTGTCACACCAAAAAGCAGGGCCCCACTCTCTAGTGGTTGGCTTATTTGGGTATATATACCGTATACGCAGGTCTGTATAATGCGACATTAGTATAAGTAATAAGAAGGTTAAAGTAAGGATGTTTTGTTTAAGGTAATAAGATATTATATCCTAGTATTATAGTTATAATATATGCCAAGTAAGGCTACTTAGAGCCGTATTAATAGTTTTTAGTATCTTTAATCCTAACTCTATGTATTTAGGAGGTTAGGTTCATTTTAGTATCATAAGAGGCGTTTAAGGGTATATTAAATTAACTAAGGGGTTCGTATTCTTATCTAGCTAACGAAAGGAGGTTAGGGAATAGCCTTATAAATATATTTAGTGCTCGTATAGTCTATTCTTAGTGTTTTAGGTAACTTAGCTTGTTTTAATTTGTGCACAAGGGAAGTACTAGGCTTATAACCTGTTAAATATATAATATAAGCACCTAGTAAGGTGTATAAGGTCTTGATTCCTTGATCTCTTATCTTGGGGGAGAAGCCCTCTGTATATACACTTCTTCCACCAACCTGGTGGAGCTTGCACGTGATCTCATATTCCAACAATCCATACACATGGGATCCGGCTGCTATAGTTACATTAATTCAACAATTTATAATTTAAGTAATAGTATAATAGTATAATATAGTAGCAAATACAAACTTCTTATAATAGCCTTAAAAGAAGAGTTAGATATCCTTAGAAGAGATATACTTAAAGAAAGGGTTACTAAAGTAATTCGTAAGAAGTATAAAAGAAGGAGGTAATAGAAACTAGTAAGAGCTATTAAAGTTAGGTATTTAATCTTATACTTATTGTATTATTAGCCTCTTTTCTATTAGTTCTTAGTTAGTATACTAAAAGGTGTTTATTAGTTCTTAGTTAAGTATAGTTTAGAATACTCTATTAGCTCTTAGCTAACGCGATCTAAGGTATCTTATTAGCTCTTAGTTTATTATATAGCCTAGTAGAGCCTAAGCAAGAGTATTAGAATATAAGATTATATATAAGCTTTATTAGGTTAGTAAAATTATATATATAAAGGACCTCTCCCTTAAGATAAGAGATTAACAAATCTATACTTCATATACTCCTACTAGGTGCTATTAGTATGTGTTTAACATATGAAATATAGATCCCTTATTCTCTTATCTTAGGGGAAAGGCCTTCTATATATATACTTTTGCTACCCTAATAAAGCTTACACGTGATCTCATATTCCAAAAACTCTAACATATGAATCCGTGTCTTAAGTTCATAATTCTAAATCCAAGAATATCTCTAGATTACTTTCATATTAATATTCTAATAAATATTACTTCTTGCATGGCTATATAGTTTCTGTGTTATAAATTCTCATACACAACGTAATTCTAGAATACGTTACATAGAGAAATAAATTAGCATTCTCATATTCACTGATCCTTATCAAGAAAGATTGCAAGCAAGAGAAAATTCATACCATAGCAGACCCTACTACTACTACCTGTATAGGACATCGTAGAGAATACGCCTAACATATATTCTATACGACCACCTAAATCTATCGCCTAAAATCACCCGAACCAATCAATATACAGACAGGCTTTCCAAAAAGATACACCGTAAACCTGGTAACCGTCTTTCCAACCTACCCACTATCCACACCTATGACTCTCCGGCCACTATTACTGCCTGCCCCATAAAGCATTTCCATTAACTTGCCCTTTTGCCTCTCCCGCACACTGCCAAGATACCCACTCACCACCTCTAATCCATGAATCTGCTCGTCAAGCCCGAGAGTGCTGCCATTAGCACGTACTAAAGGGCTAACCAGTTTTCTGCGTAGGCTTTCAAGATTCGCCTTAAGCGTGAGGAGTTTGCCATTGTGTTCAAGCAGGATACTCTTATTTTGCACAGTCTTGACGCGGATATTGCTAAGTAATTTCTTGTTTTTCTCGAACTTGTGCAAGGTAACAGAATTAGGGCCAAGGAGTTTTACCCATAATGACGAGAGCATATCGTCCTGAGCTGATTCCTGAGCTGAGGATTCTCGGATGACAGTACGAGCTAGGTTGAGGAATCGCTTATCGATAGACTCAAAAAGAGCGAATAGCGCCAAAGAGTGCTGTAGCTCAGAGTTTATTGCATCCTCTAGAACAGAGAGGAATTCTGTGAAGGTACGTTGAAGGGTGGCGCGAGTCCTCTGGGGAGAGGTCTGTCCGAACATGGAAGTTGTGAGTTCACCTAGACGGGTGGGGATTCCCGTAGATGTTTCGAGAAGACCAAAACGGCTGAACAGGGTGTGTAAGTTGTCGAATGCGGATGACACGGCCGACGGCAGTAGCATTTGTATCTGGGAAAGCTCACGCTTCGCCCAATCCATTACTATCAGTATCCTACAGAAAAATTAGTTGAGTCTCAAGTCACATGAGTGCCATATACCCATCAACATCACCATCCACATTGGCGAAGAACCTGGTAAGTTCGATGGCTAATGTCTTCAAACTCTCGCTCAAGTCATCAAGCTCCTTGACAATAATAGGCGCTGAAGTCATATTCGTTGAGCGCATGCTCTCTCCAAGATCCCAAACCGCAACTCCTGTGGCCTGTAAATCTCCAATTTGCTGTGCACCATTCTCCGAGTAGAAGAGGAGTGGCTCAAATGCCTTTGCAAGTCCCGCGACTTTGACTAAGTCTGGCACAGGAGGAGGAGCTCCCGGTTGGAACAAAGTTCGCAAAGTCAGTACTGAGAGCAACGCGATAGCGGTAGAAAGGATCAGTGATGTCCACGACGCCGTCATTACTTGAAACCTAGTCCTCACGAAATCGAAGGCAGCTTCAAATGGTTCGGTGCGATGCTGGATTTCTGCTCTAACGGCAAATCGAATATCTACAGAGTCAGTAGATATATATGGTAGATTTAAAGGACCTACGTACAATTGTTTGGATTTTCAGCCGGTTGCAATATAACATCCTGATCTTCGTCCTGTTTTACCTTCGTGCTGCCAAATGTCTTTCCAAAGTCTGCGTCGCCTTGTGTAAATGGGTTGGGGCTAGGACTCCTCTGCTTTTCTGGTGACAATGAACCCGTTGGTAGTCTCGTCCTGGCAGCGGCAGCAAGAGTCTCATCCCTACCCTCGTCCGCGCTTTCATACTCCGGGCTGCTTTCCCTCGAATCAGCACTCTCCTTCTCTAGCATACGATTGCCTCTATTCCAGAAACCGGTGCTTCGGTTGCCGTTTCCGTCCCGCCTCCAGGCGGGCGGGCTGAATCTGCCTCCTGAGATTGAATCCTCGACGTCCGAGCTGGTATCGGAGCGGAAGCCAGAGTGATGCGAGGGATAGCCAAAGCGAGGGGACTGATCTATCTCGCTGCTTCCGGGCTCGAAGTCTTGTAGAGAGGCGTCTAACGAAGGATGGTCGTCGAACAGGCCTTCCAGCTCCTCGATTGTCGCCATTATGCCGGCCGCTCTGGGCTTGGACCCGGTGAGGGAACGGACTGTTCTGAGTGTGGGTGATATAGAAGTATGAGAACAGAAGGACCGTAATCGCAAGGGCTATGCTGGGGGCAATGTTGAGTGATATCAGTGAGAAGTTGATATTGTTCTGTATTGTCAACAGGGTCATGCCGACTTGGAGTCAACTGCAAGTGACTCGGACATCCAGCGACGCAATATGATCCCGAGGCGCAAATTGATTGACCCCACGCGACGAACGACGGTGCGGTACGTAGTCTTAGGGACTGGCGGAAGAGGAGGGCATGGAAAAGGAGCACGCAGCTCAGAGCACGATAGGAGTTGGAAAGATCCAGGGAGGGTGTTGGAGGGGGAGGGGGAGGGGGAGGGGTAGGAAAGCTCCTTGCCAACCACCCATTTTCATCCAGACCGGACAGTACAGTACAGGCCAGCTGGGCCCCAGAGTAAATCTCTCACATACCCTGGCTGAGTATGCTGGCCGCCATTCCACCACGACTGAGTCCTGACCGTGTCGCCGGCGAATGGATGCGTGTCAAAGATGCGGAAAATGCGGTGGTTGGGGAGGTGGAAGATGACGCGGGATCCAATCATTCGGTGTTCCTTCAGGTCGCGAATATGCGACCCCCCGAGCTGGAGGCTGGGCTGGCCTGCCAGATGTCGATACCAGTCGTTCTGTAGCTATGAAACATAAACATGCGTGCTGCCCGAGTTCTCGTATCTCGTTCTCGTATCTCGTTCTGTTGGTATCTCTTGGGTTCAATACATTTCTGGGGCAAGGGATGATTCTAACATGTGCGAAAGATCCAGCGAGTGAGCGTAGAGTCGTTGCTGACTGCTTGCTACTGGTAACTCCCAGCTAATTGCGGGTGCAGTTTTCTCAAGGTGCGCGAGCGTCAGTCAGCCAGCCCTGCGTAGAACTTCTGGAGGCCGACGTGATTTGGTAAGGTAAGTCCCTGTGCGTGACAGTCGTTTGCTCTAGGTGAAAACGCTGTTCTTTCATCGTCAACAACTCGTCGCCGTCTCTCGCTGCCTTACAAACTGCAGGCTTGCCCACAGTGCGGTTTCTGGGTCCAACTTTGCTTGCTTGTAGTTGGTATTATTGTTCCCTTTCTTGTAATCAAGGCGTCGAACCTAGTAAATGCTGATTGGAGGAGAGGAGCACATATCCAAGGCAGTGAGATGGTGCAAGTAGTTGACAAGTAAAAGTACAACACAAAAGTCAATAGATATAAGACTCACACTCACTCACGCTTGCGGAGTGAAAAGGGAGATCATATTCGCTTATGCAGGCTTGAATCTATGCTACGCTATGCTATGCGATTTTCACTATTATAAATCATGGTATTTCAAGGCTTTCTTCCCTGCTCGCCTCCCGCGCATCGTGATCCTTTGCAACATGGCCAGTGGTGTCACACAAATTATCTAAAGCTGGCTTCCCCGAAGGGCGCCCGTCAAATTTATGGCCCTCAAAACTTTACTTTGCAGCCATCGCACTTCTGTAGTACTCTATACTCAGACCAACGGTGTGCTGCAAGTATTTATCCTCCGTAAGCGGCAACTGCAAGATCTTGGGTAGGCTAGTTCTCTGGCTTGCACGTTAAAAAACAAAGATTGTCCTACACGATCGAGTGAGCTCACCTCTCCATTTTCCCTCAACGCCATGACAGCTCTAGCAACACCAGCGCTGATGGTATCAATAGCAACCTTCTCCGTGAAGCTCGGGTTACGTGAAGCTTCAACCACCGCGGGAAGCCCAACTAACAACCTCTCCAGTACCTTGCGATTGAGGTCTTCAGACTGCTTGCCACAACCCGTCAAGTCGAGAAAATCAAGGTAAATTTGCCCACCGAGATGCCACTCCGACATCATGTTCTCCTTACCCTTGAAGCCTTGAAGAAGAACGCGTAGGGTCTCATAATCAAGTTCAATGACCGCCTTGGGTGCAACTTGCCGGGAGAAAGTGCGATGGGCCTCGGTGTAGGACCCGGCTCGGATCAGGCAATCAACTTCCGCTATTGGATCCTTCTCGACGCTTCGCATGTACAACGCCTTTGCTTCCCATATCCAGCGAGGAGGAAGTAAGTATGTCCGAGTCAAAGTGGTAAAATTAGGACTCTCTTCCGATCCAATACGCCCAGCGAACCGACCGAGCTGCTCTATTATCGACTTTCCTCGAGAATTGGAATCGTTCAGATGGAGCAGTACGAAGACTGCATCAAGCCAGCTACCCTCATTGGTGAGCTGGGATGCAAAGGCCAATGTAATCTCATCGGCCGTTCTTGGCTCCATATTGTAAGCCTCTAATTGATGGAGAGTCTGGCTAAGCTGCCACATGAGGCGGAAATCTAGTGGAGATAGTTGAGAGTTCTCCGGGGAAAGAGCTTGTTCCAAGGGCATATCCTTATAGGCATAGAGCTTCAAGAGACCCCAAAGCAAATCTTCACGATCATCTCTCTCTTCGTCATTCCATAGTGCGGGGATCTTTTCTTCCACATACCACGCATGTGGCCTGGCGACCTCCTTCTCTTGTGCAAGGTCGTGAGCGAAACTGTCAATGGCTTTCTCGATGTCATCATCGGCTTGTATAGTGTACCAGAGCCGTAGACCAAAGGATTGTCGCCAATCGAGGCCGAATCGTTTGGAAATGACGAACGACTCGATGCGGTCCTCAACTGCCGTTCCCTTCGTTCCATCACAAATACAAGCATTGCCGGCTAGGAGTTCGTAAATGGCTCGAATTGGCTCGCTGAATTCTGAAAGTACTCGAGATTTTTGCCAATCACTGAGCTGCTCTCGAATGTCCCTTTTCAAATGATCCTTACCACCGATCAATGCGACCAGGGTTGCGAGGTGGAAGTTTCTACCATTGACAAGATGATTACATGCTTCGACAACTCTATGACCTGATAAGCTCGCGATGGCCTTCTCTTCGTGAGATTTGGCAAGTGCTGTGTGTCGATCTGAAGCATCATCAACAAGACTCCGCCAGAAAACGGATAAATTGTCCTTGCGAATTTCATCTTCAATAGATGGAACCTCGGCGAACTTTTTGGGGACCGCCACGTTATCAAATAACACGCTGCCAAGCATCCAAACAAGTTTCTCGTGCTTGCTAGCTGGATCTCGCACTTCAAGGTCCTTATAAAAATCCGAAAGAGAGAAGTGCTCCTCGAGCGTAGCAAATGGAATTTGTTTCTTGTCAAGATCAATGACAGTGAGAGATTTGTGCTTTTTGAGGAAATCTGCTGAAGCCTGTCTCGAAGTTTAGCATTTGTTGAGAGCTATAGATACATTATTAACTTACTTCAGTAGAGAGCTTGGCAAATCGGACGTCTCGATTTTGTGAAACAATAGAGCGATTTTGGATGGTAAGAATACTATCCTTCTCACGAGATTGGCGAGAAGAATGCCGAAGGAGCTTACCATTTGGCACTGCGGCGTAGACCAAAGTGCCATCAGATCCCCAACTTGGCTTAAGAGAATCGTGGAACGCCGTGTCCATGTCAGTCATGTCAGACATTGTAGTATTGGCTGTTTTCGACCTTTTGGCATATGGCCACTATGGAGAAATGCTTAGCACAACATTTTTCGTTTATCACTACATAGATGAGTGGGCCCGGCTTTTTATACAAGCCATCTCTCATCTCACCAGTGGGTTAGGGAACACCAACCTGAAAACCCTTTGCCATTCCTGGGACCTTGGTAGCTTTGACCGGACTCTTATTCTGACCGAACAAGGAATTCATCACGTCAATACTGGTTGCAAAGCCGCGTCCATCTGAAACTACCCGTTGTGCTGTTGGGTAAGGCTCCGGAATGGCTTGTACTTTGGTATCGTGGACGTCAGTCAGACTTTTTAGAAGTGCACGGTCTTGCTTTTGTGGACTAATCGTAGTCTTCAATGTCGCTGTCCAATCATTGCTGGCGGCAAATTTCTGTTTTGAAGGAGTCGCAGCTCTTTTCATAGATCTCAACCTTGCCCTTGCGAGTGCGCTAGGTGTTTCTACCTCTACCTCCATTTCGTCTTCATCTTGCGAGTCTTCATCAAGCTCCGCGGTATTGCCAGCCTGGGGGTAGATTCCCGCCATATCTCTACCCACAATGCTGACAGATTCATTATCGTGAAAGATGTCATTTTGATACATAGGCTCTTCGACGCCATCTTCAGACCGTGAACCCACGGAGCGCTCATCTAAAAAAGACCCCTGATCTTCCAGATCCGTCTCATCATCCACGAAAGCTTCCTGTTCATCGAAAGCACCCGGCAAGATTTTCTTTCGCCTAAATTCAAAAGTATCTTCCGGCTCAGACTCAGAGTGAGTGAGCTGGGAAGTTGATGCAAATGATTCATCTAACCGGTTTGTCTTAGGTGTGGGAGTGTCTGGAGGAGCACTCAGTGTGCTCTGACCAAAGTCACTCGCATCCTCAGCATTATGCTCGTCGTCGTCATCATCAGGTTCTGCGTAGGTCGTAAAATGTGGGACCTGAAACATCCAAACCCCCTTGTCTTGATCGTACGAGATGAAGCTGGTATCGGGTACACGACTGAGACGTTCAATATGCTTTTCAATGTGCTTCTTAATCCCTGCGGCAGACTTATCGGCGGTCTTCTTCTTGCGAGGCCAAGAGTTCTCCAACACAATGGTAGAAGGAACATTGAGACCTTCGCCATTCGGTGGCTTTTTGGAGTCTACAGGATAGACAGTAGCAGACCGAATGTCTAATTTGACGATGCCACCCAATAATTCGTTGAGATTGACCTTGAATAGGTCAACAGGGGCATTAAACTCGATGTGACCGACTCCGTGTCGTCCAACCTTAAAGCCAGAAACATTTCGGCGCTCGGCAATGCTCATATTCTCAATTTCTTTTAGAGAAGGTTCCATCCAGTACTGTCCAGGTTCTTGGTCTTCCTGACTGATTGACTTGATGACCGGCGTTTCTGATGCTGGACCTGACGACTCTTCTTCGTGAACGACCGCAAGCTCGTTGTTCTTGACTTGTTCCATCTCGACCAAGGATGTTGCCGGGGCAGATGACTGAGAACCGTTAGAGCGCGAAGATGGACGGATGAGGCCCAGCTCTTTGGAAGATGGACTTGATCCATTAATAGTGTTCTTGAGCGGGCTGGAGCCACCGTTGCTGTTGGCATTGAAAGAAACTTTCTTCTTGATAATGCTATTGTTCGTCAATTGCTGAGGATTTGGTGGCGAGAACAAATCATTGCGAAGACTTCTGTTGATATTTAGTTTCTTGACACTGCCGGTGCTGCCATAGTGTCTTGTACTGGGGCTAGCAGAGAAGGCACCTGGGGCCAGTATGCTATCCTCCGGACCGAAGCTGCGGCGCAGGCTGCTGGTGGACACACTTTTGCTGAGGGTTCGTCCAAAACTGTTGCCGAAAGTGCTACTGCCAAATGTGCCCGGAGTACTCGATGTACTCGAAACACTCCCAGGGGTCCCATATGTGCTGTAGGAAAACCCGTAGCCACGCTTTTGTGGAGTCGTAAACCGTGAAGTTGTTGCCGAATTCAATTTGTAAAGGGGGAGAGCGGCACTCTTCTTCTGCCTTACACTGCTTGAGAGTGGTGTTGCTATCGGGCCAGGATTGTTGATCGGAGTCGATGCTAAGCCTGAGAATAGAGAAGCTCCTCCATATGCAGCATTGTCGCTGATGCTCGCCGTAAGAGATTGCTGAGAAGTCTGCTGGCCCTGCTGCGAAGCGCCTAGACTTCCGCCAAATAGTGAAGTTGTGGGCTGTGGCTGCTGCTGACTACCAAATAGCGAAGTGCCTCCCTGCTGGGCTCCTGTAGCACCGAAAAGGCTGCTTCCACTCTGCTGTGGCGCCTGGCCGAACAGAGAAGGCTTTTGCTGACTGTTAGCTGCTGCTCCAAAGAGTCCAGTGCCTTGTTGTTGGGTCTGGCTGGTATTTTGGCCGCCAAAGCCGCCAAAAAGTCCACCGCCAGTGCTGGAATTGGGTTGCGTATTGCTAGTTCCGCCAAACAAGCCTCCTGGGGCGGGTGCTTTTGTGCCCCCAAATAGGCCGCCAGTGTTCTGATTGTTGTTGCTTCCACCAAAAGGGGTCGTAGTAGACTGCCCGGCTCCAAACAAGCTTCCACCCGCAGGCGCAGCAGTGCTTCCGAAAAGTCCACCGCTAGCGGGCTTTTGTTGGTTATTGGTATTGCCGAAAAGATTAGTGCCTCCGGTCTGTTGTTGAGAAGTTGACCCGAAGCTGCCGAAGGGAGTAGATGTGGGCTGCGCAGTTTGCCCACCACCAAAAGGGGTAGATGTAGTGTTTCCGAACATAGAACTTCCAGTGCTGGTACCAAACGCTCCGCCTGTGGCAGGCGTGCCACCAAAGCCTGTAGTCCCAGTGGCCGGCTGCGAGTTTCCAAATTGAAACTTATTTGTGTTGTTATTGCTACCAAAGAGTCCGGTACCAGTATTTGATCCTCCAAAGGAATTGGAGGTATTAGCACCACCAAATCCAGAAGCAGTATTGCTAGTTGTCCCAAACAAACCCCCAGTCTGCCCCGGCTGGCTGGGCTTTGCCCCAAAGAGACCACCTGTGCTATTATTATTGCCACCAAATAGACTTCCTCCACTTGTCGCAGTATTGCCTCCAAACCCAGAGGTTGTAGGTTGACTTGTACCGCCAAATGGAGTGCTTGTAGACCCTCCGAATAGGCCGGCACCTGTACTTGTATTGGAGGTGCTGCCGAACGGGCCAGTCGTGTTTGCCCCACCAAAGCCACCAAAGCCAGTGTTTTGGCCAAAAGCTCCAGCCTGGCCGTTGGCATTGCCAAACTTACGGCCAGCAGCATAATCAGCCAGCCTCAGCTCTTCAGGTGAGAACTTCTGATAAGGTTGTTGGAAACTGATACTCTGGAACGCATTTTGTTGGTTCGAAGCACTGTTGGGTTCTTTTTCAACAAAAGGCTGAAATTGGACACTCCCAGTTCCTTGGCATTCCCCAACAGGACCTCCTACGGCTGTAGAAGCCGGCGCCCCAAAAGCACCAGTTGTAGCGCTGCCTCCAAAGGGAGAACTTGTCGTACCGCCTCCGCCAAATGGATGGTTGGTAGTCGTGTTCGTACCACCAAAAGCTGATTTGCTAGCACCAAACAGCCCCCCAGATGAAGTGTTTCCTCCACCAAAAGGGGAAGACGTTGGATTGTTGGTCGTGGTACCAAATCCACCAAAGGCGGAAGTGGTGCCGGCTGTGGAAGTGCCACCTCCAAATATGCTACCACCTGTGGTTGTAGCAGGGGAGCCAAACGCACCAGTCTTCGCACCAAAGCCACTCGTCCCTGAGCCGAAAGCACCTATGATCATTGATGTTAGTTTTGATCTGTTGTGTTACTCGATAAAGTTCGTGAGCGACGGTTTTCTTGCTGTATGTGAGGGCCCACTATGAACGCACGGCGAAACCACTAGATATAAAGAACAAAGCACAAGGGCCCAAAAGAAGTGGAAGACCAGGTGAATTGTGATAGACAGGTTTCGGCATCGTGGGTTGCCCGGAGTCGAGTCCAGGGAATCCTTCCAGCGCAGTGCAGCAAAATATCGTCGACGTACCTCCAGAGCTGCCGAAGCCGCCAGTAGATCCACCTCCAAAAAGTCCACCTCCCGTGGTATTGTTCGTGCTGCCGAAACCGGTACTGCTAGATCCGAAGCCTATAGGGCGAGAGAGAATTCGAGTAAGCGGTGCGTTCGTGCCCATGCCTGTGTTCTACAACTGGCAGAGTGCGTTGCATGCAGAAGATAATGGCTGAATACGAAAGAATGGGGGACCTACCACCAGTATTCGTATTTGTATTTGTTGCTCCAAACCCAAATCCAGTGTTCTGCTGCTGG
Source organism: Proliferodiscus dingleyae (assembly GCA_003988795.1). Classification (NCBI taxonomy): domain Eukaryota; kingdom Fungi; phylum Ascomycota; class Leotiomycetes; order Helotiales; family Lachnaceae; genus Proliferodiscus; species Proliferodiscus dingleyae. The sequence continues at coordinate 535,614 of QYAK01000008.1, forward strand.
TTGTTGTTCTGGCCGAAGCCACCGCCGCCAAACCCTCCGAAAGACATCGTAATTGCTCCCTTAGCTGCAATAAGGCAATGCTATGGTGGATGTTGCGAGAGCAGATTGCAAGAAGATGCTATCTTTGCGGAAGAGGGAGACGCGGGAGACGCGCTTATGAAGGACTTGGCTGCGCTAGTGTCGAAGATGGGGCGCAAACATTTGAGAGTGAGTGTGATAAAGAGTGACGGAAATCATCAGCACCGATGTGCGATGAGGAAGTCGGATGAAGGAGAACGTCCAAGGCGACGTGGATGGGATTGCTCTTAAAGAAAGGTGAACGCGAAGGAGCTTGAAGTTAGGTCGGTCGTGAAAGATGGGAAGGGAGCGGCAGCCATGGGAGCCGAGCCAATCACCTGTCATGATTGAATTGCGAGGTGGCTGCCTTACCAAAGGTCTGCCCAGCCTTCACCACCCGGCCTTCACTTATGACAGACTTCTCGATGAACATCTCAGCTTGTGTGCCAATGAGAACTACTTTTGTGGCTGAGGAATGAAATCCATCGCTGCCTATGGGAAGCGACTGACTCCCATGAGTTTAATGTGATTGATCCAGACTGGGCGTTGTTGGCATCAAATCGGAGTCAGGCTTTTTTCCTTTGTCATGAAGTACAGTATGACTCTTTGCCACACCTATATGTTTGCCTGCTGCATGCACAGGCACGGAGATCAAGCAAGGGCACAGTAGAATCTCTTGCTGCAGAGATACCTTTGCACCTTGTGTAGTAGAGAAACGCGAACTGCAAGATCCCTATCTCCAGTCAGTCCCCTGTTGTACGCTCTAATCTCGCTCGGGGGTTTCGCGTCGTGGTCGCGCTCCAACGCGTCCAACCCGCTTTAGGTACAGTACAGCATCAGCATTAGCATCTAAGCATACCTTGCTGCCCTTGACGCTTGCTTGCGCCATCCAAAAGCAGTGCTTCGTAAACGACGACTGGGCATCTCGTGAAGCAACACACACTTTCTCTGCAATATTGTGCTGTCTAACCTGCCTTTTCCCCACAAAGACGACGGCAGAGAATGGCTTCAACAACCCAACAGTCGCACCCCGCCTTCCCCTCGCGGCCTTACTCCAGCACCCTTCATGGCAAACTTCCGGAACGTAGCGGCCCCGGCTTCAGCACCTCTGCACACCCTTCAGCACGAGAAACGGCGCGCCTAGAGCGCGAGAGGCAGGAGAGGGAGCGTGCTGGGCCATCCGCCCAGAATCTAAATCCGTTGAGCGCAATCACGGACGAGCAGCGCGATGAGGTCAACGAAGCAGTATGTTTCTACCTTAACTTTAGTTGAAGTGGAAGGTTGGGACTAATGGAATGCAGTTTGCATTATTTGACATGGACAAAAACTCCCGCATCGACTATCACGAATTCAAGGTGGCCTTAAAAGCCCTTGGCTTCGACCTCCCCAAATCGGAAATCCTCTCCCTCCTCACGACTCACGGCACCTCCTCGAACTCCTCTCAAAACGACCGCCAAGCCCCTGGCAAACTCTTCATCACCCTCCAAGCGTTCCAAACAATCGCCGCAAATCTAATAGCAGCTAGAGACCCCCGAGATGAAATACTAAGAGCCTTCGCATTGTTTGATGTAGAGGATAAAGGGACGATCAGCATTGATGACCTAAGAAGGGTGAGCCGCGAGCTGGGAGAGGGGCTCGAAGAGGACGAGTTGCAGGCCATGATTGAGGAATTCGACTTGGAGGGGAAGGGTGGCGTGAGCAGGGAAGAGTTTATTAACATTTGTATGAGTTGATGAGACTGGGTGATAGTCTTTGGAGACTGGTTTTGGTCCTCTGTCTAGGCGTCATTACAGGGCATGGAAAGCGAGGGAGTTCAGGAGTGCGCCGAACGAGATTGGGCCTCATGGCCTTAGCACAGTGACCCGGAGTCGAAAGTTCAAATCATCAATGCTAAGATGATCTTCGAAAGACTGCTCTTCTGCTACGTTGCACACGAAAGGGAAGTAAGGACTGGCTATCAGCTGCTCGTGGCCAATGGTTCTTTCGTCATACACACAGTCGACGTTTGAAGTATCTAGTTGCTCATGCTCGTGTGAATGGTTTTATTCCTCAAATCTAACATGAGGAAGAAAGTGAAGAACAATGTTGCCCAAGCCTATCAAACCCATCATGCAGTGCAAAAGCCCTAATTTCACTAAAATAAGTGTATAATGCGCACCGCTGCCGGCAGAACGAAGACATGACCCCTGCTCTAATAACCATCACGACGAATGAAGCTGCGTGTCTCGCCCGAATACAATAGACTAAAATTGTATCAGGTCTCCTTGGCCACTTTGTTGCTGCTGCGGTCTCGAACCGAATGGATTATTTGACTGCTGACCGAACATACTAGCTGGTCCAGTCGCAGCCGGGACTTGATGGCTTGCACCAAAAGCATTCGAACTGCCAGCTCCATAAGTCGTTTGTGGCATTCCTGTGAACTGACTTTGAAGGAATGGATTTGTGCCCGTTTGATGCTCTGTCAACCTGCTGGCTCCAGCTCCGGCACTGTTGACGAAGGTTCCAGGCGCGGTGTGTTGGGCTGGGATTCTCAGGTCACCAGTATTACCGAAGGTGTCCATCCCCTCGCCACTTGCAAGCAGAGCATTGAGCCTAGCTTGGTGAGAATCCATTTCTTTTTGAGGTTGGGGTTGTGGGGCTTTGTAAGAAGATATAGGGTTGAAGGTTGCAGTCTTCTGTTCCTGGAGCGTTGCTAGCGTAGGTTTTGAAGGAGTGGAGGTTTGAGCACGGTTGAAGGACGACGCGAATGGGTTGTTGGAACCTGTGGGAGTTGGTTGAACAGGTTGAGCCATTGGCTGACTGTTTGTGGCCCAGGGATTGTTTGTATTGACCGGTAATAAAGGCTCAGGAGCTTGCTGCTGGTACGGGTTGAAGGCTGTCTGCTGGGGCTGGAACTGTTGCTGCTGGGAGCCGTAAGGATCAAAGGCACCTGTTGGCTGAGGTCCAAATGAGCCATTCTGATATCCATTCTGATAGCCAGTTTGCTGGTTTGGCATTCCTGTGTACATGTTGCTCACATAGCCAGTAGGCTGCTGTTGCATGCTTGGATCTATAGGATTGCCGGACCAATCGACCTGGCCTTGTTGCTGGTAGCCTTGATTGAAACCAGTAGGCTGGGCCGTCTGGATAGGATCGTCATCAAAGAGGGAATGAGCATTTTGCTCTTCCAGTTCTCTCCTCCGTAGCTCCTCCTCTTCCTTGCTCAATTTGATGGCTTTTGCAAGATCGTCATCATCTGGCTCGCCGCCTCTACTCTGCCGCTTCCTACGATCTTCTTCCTCCTGATGTTTGCTTGCTTCAATTGCCAATCTGTATTCTGCATCCTCTTCATCATCACGTTGGGCGCGCTGCGGGCGCGCACGGCGTTGTGGGTAGTCATGTGGCTGGGCGAACTCCTCGATGCCGGTGACTCTTGACTTCCAGGTCTTTCGGTCACTCCGCTCACTGCGCAACCGCTCCTCATCTAGGATAAGAGAGGTCAACTCCTTGGCAGATACTCGTACTGCAGTTGGTTAGTCTCAACCAAAATACTGCCCAGGAAATAGTGGTACCATTCTGCCCAACATCTCGGCCATCTTCGTCTATGTACTGGAACTCTCTCAAGGTCTTGATTATGTAGATGTTCTTGTGCGCCCAAGTCACAACTAGTTCTGAACCCTCGTGAAGACAGTAGTCCAGCACCTTCAAAGCCTTCAAGACATGCCGCCAATTTTTTCCTTTATCATTCAACCGTTTGTCCAGCATATCCATGATCTCATAGAATTCGTTGGATCTATGTATTCTCTCTTAGATAAGCCTCGCATCATGAAATATATCGTACATACGAATTGAAGGTCATCTGAGCTATTTCGCTCATCTCTGTGCCTGTCGGGCCCCATGGATCATTGCTAGTCGCTTTGCATAATTAGAAGATGCTAATCTGTGAACAGCAGAAGACCTACCGTTCCGTACCTTGACCTGGACGGTCGAGTACCCTTTGGTAACGTTCTTTACGCTTCTGATGACCTTCGACATGTTTGCGAATAGCTGTTATCACGAAACGCGAGGATGCGTTGGTGAAATATAGAGAGCCGGAGCTTTCGGTAGATGGCAGGTCTTTCGAACGGCGGATAGCTTCGTGAGAAGTATCGCAACAGGGTCAGCGTGAGGAGAGGTGGCAAGGAGACGTCGCTGCGTGAGAGATTGCGCTGAGGGGAATCGCTGTCCCCGCAGCTATTGGAATAAGAAATATTTCAAGGATATTCTCTGGTCCGAAGATGTTTGATGAGAAGCGTTTCGATTGTCGTTAGACATTAGGCATAATAGTTCGCGGCCAGTCTGAGATTATGCGACAGTTGGGGCTGAGAGGCTTGGGAGATGGCGGACTATGACGCTTGCGGTAAGGAAAAATGGAGAGCCCGGGAAGCCTTTTATGAAAGCACTGCTGGCACGTGAAGCTGCTTCATGTCACAGATATGTATTGGATTTCACCCTTTGCCTTACCACACTTGCTTGTCGTGATTCAATATCGTTGAGCTCTGTGTCCTATGTGAAATGGACGACTTTGGACGGCACAATAAGCCTAAGGAAGACGCCTGACTGAAATGTCCTGAGAAGGCGGCGCGTCACACGGAGTGTGACTTGAGAAGTTCTCCACCATTACTATTTATACGCTGGAGAGGTATGAATTTATGGATAGCCTCTAGTGACTACAGAGATTTACATCTATTCCTTGCACTTCAACTCAGCTTAGATATTCCCCTGCATCAGCTAACTTCACACTGAGTACCCGCGATGGCTTGAAATCTCCTGCACTGACTCGAATTCCTGATTAAGAACATTCGTCTCCTGGTGCCTCAAGTCGCTTGCATTTTGTTTGCCGTTTGGGCAGGTGGCTCCACAGAAAAGCTTGTACATACTCATACTCATGATATTAAGACCTTCTGTTGGTGCTCCAGATCATGTGGCTTCATCTAAAAATTTCCTCGTGGGGTATGACTCCAGCAGGCTTTGCCGTCGAAGGCCTCTGTTGTAGTTCCATCTCAGCTGCTTGTAGCATTGCAAATCTGATAGCATCGATACCAATCCCCTTTCCATCGACCCGACTCTCGGAACTACAAGCGATGATCCCACCCATTGTATACAAATCGTCCTCTTTATTAGACCCAGCGGCACTCTTCACCTCCTCCACGATCTTCGTCAACTCTGGTAACCTTTGCCCTACAACAGTTTGTGCTGACCCTCTGCCGTTGCGCTTGATCTTCAACACCTTGTCCACTTTTGACAGAATTATTTGATGTGGAACTGGTATGTCTCTCAAGAGAGTCAACATCTGTCTATCATTCTCCTTGAGCCCATGCTCGGCATTGATTAACAGAAAGACTCTTTTTAGCTGCGGCCTTTTCCCTAGATATTTTATGACCTGCACGCCCCATTCTTGTGCTCCGCCTTTTCCATACCCAGGCATATCTAAGACTACTAATTGGGGTTTCCCTTCCTGTTCCGGTCCGCCCACGGCGAAGGCGTTCATAGTCTTTGTTCGTCCAGGATTCGAACTTGTATGCGCAATTCTCTTGCTTAAGAGTGTGTTCAGCAGCGAGGACTTTCCAACATTGGATCTGCCCAGGAAGCATACTTCAGGACTACTTCCAAAGTCCATATTTTTGAACTTTGAAGCAGACCAGAGAAATGTCGGGGTGTTCACTTGGAAGAACTTAGAAGCATGGGAGAGTTGAGAGGGCGTTGGAGGAATTGTATCCCAAGAATATGAAAATGTGGCGCCGAAGGCATTCGAAGATGCTCGAGGCGCCGCTGGAGGCTGCTGAACGAAGAAAGCATGGCTAGTCGTACTCAGATACCGGCAATGCCACAGGGGGACACCTGCCCTAGGATGGGATAATACAAAGAAGCATTGATGCGCTCTCGTTGACGTTAGCATCGAGTTCAAGGCAGCATCAATCTCAGAATTACGTTTTGTAGATGCGAAAGTGGATGTTGAAGGAGGTGGTGGAGGAGAATGCAAGGCTGGCACAAGCCAGGAGTTCTACTGTAATGTACTGTACTTGTCGCGGCTACCGATCGCCCCGAGAATTTCTTCAAGATTCAACACCACTTCATTGTTTCACACCTTCCGAGGCAGAATGGCTACACCTACGAAACTTCGTTCTCTCTACCGCTCATTTCTACGCGAGTTACCATCTCGTCCTTTGTCTGACAGATCACGCTCACCTCTGCAAATCCGCATTCGAAATACCATCTCATCTGATTCGACCACGCCGTTTGAGCAAGCCGAGCAATTTCTTCGGTACATCAAGGCACAGAGGGTGTACGCAACCCTTCTGGAGAGATACAATCCGGGAATGAGCATGCCTGAGGAGGAGAGAGTCCGCCTTACCGCAAGGCGAGTAGGAATGGATTTACCAGAGGAATTCGAGATCACAGGCAATGGAAGCGGACACGGTTCTAGGGAGGGAAGCTGATATGCGAAGAGATTCCGCACCTACGCAAATAACTAGATGGTTGAGAAGCAGAGCGATGGTTTATTAGATGACAGCTATGTGTTACGAAGCTATCGCAAACACAACGAGAAGCCATCAAGCTGGAAAAGTCAGTACGGCGCGCTCTTCCTCGGCCGATCCGAGTAGTGGTACAATTGAGATGGCTCTTCAGCAAATCAGTAGGTCTAATGAGAACCGGCAAGTATATATACCTGTATGAAGCAGGACATATGATCAAGATAGCGTCCATCAGTGTGAGGTCCCACCACTTCTGCAACATATGTATATGGCCTTGTGTCTTCATGGTTCATTCATTCAAAATCTCTCCTGATCCTTCAGAAATTGGCTTGCTAGACTCAAAGGCTTTCTTTCCCTGTCTCTGTTCAAACATAATATATATTTTGAGCTGCCAAACGGCTGATTCTGCGGTCGAGCAACTCATGCGCCCTCAGCCTCGCTTTCATTGCAAGATCGCTCAACCACTAGGCGGGGCCACCAAGCCTGCACCTTCCCCGAGTCAGTGCTTCAACAACGCCTGTGCTCTCAGCTTGTGCTCGAAAGTTGACACTTACAACTTTCTGTTCTCCGCTCCTCTCATCGCGACCGCACCTGGGTCGATACGAGGCTACTGGACTCATACCGAGATATTCTTAGCAGCTCCACTTCCCGCAGGTGGACCTCAAAGTTACACCCATTTGCTTTTCATGCGTGGCGATGTTGCTGCAGCAGAAGCCAGTAAAGCCTCACCGGCTTCAGACAGCAGCCGTGATGAAACCTTGGGACCTGCAGCCAGCCTGGAGACCGATATAGATGCTACGACCCACCATCTGGCAGCCTTGCGTCTACCGCGCACATGTGGCCGCTGTGGCTTGTCTGTGTGGCCGCATGTGCTCTGGTATGTCTCCGGCGGACTTGGAGGCGTGGAGATATCGCGTAGCTGTATCGGTATCGACCTTGCGTCTCGAGCAGACCTTCATGCTTTGCGAGGTCTTCACTTCACGTCTCCTTAGCAGATCGTGCCCTCTGGTCTGCATGAAGAAGCACGAAATGTAAGCGCCCGACCATGTTGAGCCGTCTATCACCCGACGCTGTGCATTGTTTTATTGGCTACTGGATAGAATCTGTTCTGGGTTGATCAGCAGGGTGTGCCTGTCCTTGCCTGCACTTACCTGCACTTACCTGCAAATGGCCGTCCCTCACGCCAATGAGAGCCAGAACGGCCAATCGTGGGGGTGCCGGGTCTGGGTGTATGTGCCATATTTGGACCCCAGCGATCGAGAGGGCTTGCAGCAACAGTCCAGGTCCAGTCCACTGTTACTGTGCAACATGGGATGGGATACCGGGCCAGGACTAGGACTTGCACTCGCACTCCACGCAGGCCATAAGGGATGTAGACCCCTCCAACATACGTTCTGCTTCTTACCGCGAGCCTCACTCCTCTTGCACTCTCTGGCTCCAGATGAGTCCTGAGCGACGTCGTCGCCAGCAGTCGGAGTCTGGCCGGACGGTTTGATAGGCGAGGGGACATTCCTCTTTCTACGATAGGCTCTTTCTAGGGGACATGATGGCCAATTTGAGGGACCCCCGGGATCAAGCAGCTCGTCGTCGACTAGACTTGAGCCCGATCACGACCTCCCTTGGCGTCGGCCCGCAGCCTTATATCTCTCAGGCACCGTCTTCGGCGCTATCATCCGCCTCGTTGAGTGCACCATTCGCCTATAATCCTTCAACATATACGCCAATAAGTGCTGTACGGCAGTACAATCCCCAACAATGGACCTCGTCGCCGAATGTCACCTCCGCCTCAGAGAATGGGGTCCCGTTTGGGAGCCGTCCCGATCCAGAAGGTAAGAGAAGCAGGCTCTTTGTAATTTGTTGAGATGCCCCTTAGAATGAGAGTTAACGTCAATATTTGGCACAGTGATGGCTCCTGCTCCCCCGCCATATTCTCCACCACGAGATCAGCGTACATCTGCGTTATCTACTGAAGAACCAACCTCTGCGATCTCTCCTGCTACACGAATGCTACCCGCAAATGTATATAGGTCATCGCCTGAACCTGGTTCCTCACACGCTTTTCCTCCACCACCTCCTATTACTGCTCGGACTCGAGCTGGTTCTCATGATAGACCACGAACTTTATTTGGTTTGGCCACTTCTAACAGACAAAGCACCCCGGAAGCATCCCGAGTTTCTTCAGAAGGCAATAGAGATTATGCGTCGACTCCACGAATCACAAAACATCATTCTATCCCAATTGTCACAGCACCGTCAACCCCTCTTCAACCGGCTGAGGAAGGGAGTCATTTTGTTGAGTCGAGACCACCGGCATCTCGAAGAGCTGCGTCTACAGGGGCAATAAGTACCCCTTCATCATCACGCTCTCGCGGCTCTTCGTCGACAAGATGGGAACCGGGAATGCCACTGCCCCCGCCACCCCCAGGTCCACCCCCGCAGTCTAGGTCTCAGAGCATGACCCCATCAGTGGATCGAGTGTTGTCTCAACCTACACGAAGGCCTGGCCCTGTGTCGAACTTGGGGCCGATTCCTCCGACGCCTGCTGGGTGGGTTGATGAGGATGTCTCGGGAAGGGGAAGATCACCGAATCGAGGACTTACGATTGACACCTCCAGCATCAGCTCCGGTACAGTTGCAGAGTCAAATTCTGGTTCGAGTTCCTCTGGCTTGAACAGGTCTAGTCATGTGAGGGGTGAGCCAAAGACACTCCGCGAAAGGAGAAGTGAAAGCAAAGCAAGAAAAAGTGCGAAAACACCGGCTACCACAAGCGCCGAAGAGAACTCAAATAATCCATGGGTCGGCGCGATCACTCCGGCCAATATAGCAGTCTCCTCTACTGGACTTAGTCGAAGAGCTACGATCACAAAATCAACACCCAGGAGCGCAAGGTTCCCTCCAGGAAGCGGGGATCTCCATAAATTGGCTGAATCGTCCATGCATAACACACCCGGTCCTGGCACAGGATCAAGAGGTTCTACTCCTCGCCCACCTAACTCATCGAATCGACCTGAGGCATCGACACCTCCATTCTCCCCGGGTCCTGCCAGCGATTCAGAATTACAGGGCTCTCCGTTAATACCTCCAAAGGCGCTTCCAACCCCTCCACCGCAATCAAAACTCTCAATAGACTCCCCTGGCCGCCCAATATCTCACATCCTTCACACGCCGAATAATGACACCAGCACCTTCCCACCCCTCGTGCCCTCCAAATCCAATTCAAGACCTACCTCTCGTCAATCTCTTAGAAGTGAGATGTCCCAGATATCTCCGCCGGATCAATTTGCGCGTGCCGCCATCGAACGACACAAAGCTTTTGCATTAAGAGAAGCAGCAGCCGCAACAGACTCTGAGCGAGTCCGCATGTTCGCTGAGTTTATCATTACTGAGTCGCGACTTCGACGAGACAGATATGCAACCGCTATAGATGCAATGGGATCTGAAATTCTTGAATTGACGCGCGATCTATTCAGACCCTATAACAGCCCTCGCAGGGAATCAAACGTATCACGATCCACAAGTGGTTGGACGCCTGAATCATCCAATCCGCCAATGTCTCCACTCTCACGTTCACATAGAGGATCCTTGACAGCGGCGTTGCAAGACCATCCACGCTCGCATACCCAGGTTCCGGCCGACCCCACATCAGGCTCCTCCTCATCCTCCCCAGCACAGGGCAGGCCTGAATCAACGTGGTGGACCGGTTATATGCCATCTTTGTCGCCTATACCTAGCATGAGCGTCAGTGAAGCACTCGAAGGCTCAGACTCAAGAGGAAGACCATCCAGCAGGTGGTGGGAAGTGAGCCAAGAAGGTTCAAATGGTGCTCCTTCACAGAGATTGGAGCGGTCAAAGCGAGAGTCCAAGTACATGGGAATGCCTCGCGAGCTTCGAGAAGCGCTGCAGAATGGAGACCCATCAGCACACGAGACTGGTCCTGGAATGGTGTCCGCTGGCACCAGTGGGCAAATTGTATATGGACCTGATGAATACCCACCAGAGAAAGTTGGGTGGCCTACAGAAGCTGCAATGTCGCCGCAATCTCAACAAGCAGCCTCTAGATCTCCAGCCGCATTCTCACAGGGACCGATCACTCCCAATCCGGAGCATCTAGACGTTTCCCGCCTTGTGACACTCCCACCACCCTATCCCCGCCATCACCCAGCTGTGAATAACAATCACCCTGAGCTCACCTCAATTCGCACCCAAGTCCGTGTTTTGAGCGATCTTACCGAAGTTGAAGCAACAAAAGAGCGCTTTCTCAAGACATCAACCCAAATCCATGACGAGAATACCACTGCAGCATCCACTCGCCGCAATTCCCTACGCGCTAACATCCAGCGTCAGATAGCGGCAGGTAGCATGTCGTTCGCCGATGCGGCGAAGATCGAAGAAGGCGCCGTGCAGGCCGAGCACGAAAAGATAAAAGACGCCTCGAAACTCGACTTCGAGCTCTTCCAATCGCAAGTCGTGATCCCGCTCAATGATCTGCTAATGGATCGTGTATCCCGAGCCACGGACTTGTTCAAGCAACTACGCTCGAAGCTATTCGTAGACGCTCAGGAGCAGAGTCCAAATCTGACCCAGGAAGAAGGCGACGAGCAGCCTGAATTACTGGAGAAGCTTACATTGCTCAAATGGATATTCGAGGCAAGGGAACAGTTGCATAAACAGCTCTTTGATCTACTTTCCGATCGCAATAATCGCTACCAAGACATGGTAACGACGCCATATCGATTAGCAGGCAACGAGGAGAAGATAAAACATGCGCAGAACTTCTTTGCCGAAGATGCACGCAAGAGAAAGCTAGCATTCGAGCAAGAGGTACTCAAACGCACAGAAGAATTCATGGACATTATCGAAGAGAATGTCGTGCGTGGCGTTGAGGTACAGCTTTCAGCATTCTGGGACATTGCCCCCTCTTTATCGCGCTTGACGGAGAAAGTTCCAAGAGGCGACCTGACGGGCTTCCAGATCCAGATCCCAGCCGCAGAATACGAGGAAAACCCTACTTACTACGCGTTCCCGATGCAGTATCTCTATTCTTTAGTCAGTCATTGTGAGAAAAGCTCGTACCAGTTCATCGAGAGTCAGACAAATCTATTGTGCCTATTGCATGAAGTGAAGAACGGTGTGACGCTTGCGAACTGCCGGTTGATGAAAATCCAGCGAATAGCCCAGGGTGAAAAGGATGCGGATGTGGAGAAGGAACTGAATGCCGTTGAGAAAGATGAAGAGATGCGGTTGACGGAAGATTTGAAGGAGAAGGTTAGATGTGTCGAAGAACTTTGGAGTAGCGCATTGGGGGTGGAGTTGACGGCTGTCAGAGAAAGAATTGCGAAATTCCTGGTAGAGCAGGGAGGGTGGGATGAGGATGCTGAGAATGAATAAGTCAATACCTTTCTCGGTTATGAAATAAGCCAAGGAATTTGCTACAGATTCCAGGAGTCGGCGGTTGTGGGCGATTTCGAAGCATTGGATACCCATTGAGTTTTTGGAATGAAATATGATTGAATTCAAACATGACTTAAATGATAATAGACTGAGATGTCTGAGATGTCTGAGGGTCAAGGGGCGGAAAACCCCGATAGCAAAAACAAACTTCAGAAAGAGGAAAGGTCTTGCTAATATTGTACTAGAGATTCCTTCGTAGAAAATGTTTCCAATAGATTCCCGCGGAACCTGAGAAGTTTACTCCTATTTAGAATACCGTTCTGCGATCAGAATACAATGCAAGGTATATTTATATAGTTCAAGAAAGTTCTACCTCCTCTCATTCGCTCGCTATCTAGCCATGAAGAGTTGGGTTAGCACAGAAAAACCATCACACCCTCCCTCCTTGCATGAGCCGATCGATCTCTGACTCCAGAATGCCGCAAATAGATGCTCCATAAACAGCGACGTAGAGTAATTATAGTTACAGCTCAAAATAATCACAACAAGTGCAAAGAGAAATAACGGGCATGATCGATGTGAAGGATTTAGCCCATCAAGACAAGGAACAAATTGCACACGAGTGATTAAATGTGGGTTACATCTGCAAGCTGTGTACATAACTTGTAGATTTTATTTCTGTAAACGTGAACATCTGTGCTAATGAGACCGTAATTATCCAAGCACCGAATTCCTAGAGAAGATGCTGCAATACTACGGACTACGGAGCGCGAGGGTGAATCACTCTTGTATTCGGTCAAAGATGATTTGAGCCAGGACAGGCGACCATTGGTACTGGGTGTTATCTTTATAGGGCTTGCACAAATTGGATTGAGAACCCTCAATCCAATAGCAAATGCAAAGGATGGTAAAATAAGGTGCCTTGTAAAGGTGCGACAGCAGAGTAACCTGGGGGATGAAAGCAATAGAAAGTTGCCGACTGTCAATAGCCTGGTAATTCAGCTTCCTGATGATCATGATCTCCCTCCAATGGAGGAATTGCGTACGATGATACATGATGATGCTGTTGAGTGACGTGAAGGATTGTTGACTAGGTGGTCGACATAAAGCTTGAGGTTGGCACGGCGTACGCAATGCTGTTTCATGGTTCTTAATCCAACGAGGTCTCAACATCAAGGGCCACGCGCGCTGACTCAAAGATCGACACCACGCGCGTGAAACCAAGGGAAACAAGACTAACACACGAGCGACAGAGGAAGACGACTTGAGATCCTAAGCAGGATCACAGTGGGAGGCACATCGGAGGGTCCCTGGGGATTGAGAATAATGCAAAACACTTCCTCCGGCAACAGGATGCTAACAGCCGCCCCAGCAGCTACTTGAATAAAAGACAACAGGACAAGGAGGTCTGATGGGACGGATTCTAGGATGTTTGGGATTTTTTAGCATTGGCGCAGTGCATACGCAGTAAGATGAAAATAGGACAGCGCTTGCTGGAACATGTTCAGCCGCGCTTGGATGTGTACAGGACTGTAAGATTAGGCGCCGCTGTACAGTACATACGGTGCAGTACCTAGCCGCCATCCTCCAGGATGGAGACGGCGTCACGCTCTCTCGCTCGCTGTTGAACGGTGGATGGGGAGATTGGGTGTTTGGGTGTTTGGGTGTTTGAGATGTAGGGAGAAAGCCATGTCACGAATGCAAATAGCCGCGACGCTGCACTGCATGACACAGGCCTGGTGTATATTGCCAACGGTCTGGGCTATGAAGGCTGGCTGAGGCTGGCAAGGCATGGGAGACGCCGAGTGCGCGCTTGAAGGAGATTGCAAGGTTCGATAGATGGCGGTTGGTGTTGTGTCGTGCCTTGGCTCCGGGTCCTGCAGTACAGTACAATACAGTAAGTCCTCGTCCTGCCTCATCTCGCACAGCCACAGCGTCACAGCTCATGGGCTACAATGCCCTCCTCTGGCGATCCCGCGATTCGTGAACTCCAAAGACACTCACTCACGCCCTCGGCGTCTGACTGGAGGGTTGAAAGAGGATTGCGGGCTGACGAGGGCCCCAACGTGACCACGACGAGCTTCCACTTCCAAGCAGCAGCCACCATCTTGGATTTCGAAGATTCTCAACAGCCGGCACTGGCTAAAGCGCCGCGTTCAAGACTGTGCGTGACTCCGGGACACTCAGACACGCTTGGTCTGCTGAGGCGCAACCGGGGTGGCAGTGAAGAGAGAATCACAACATGTGGCGGAGAGTGGCGGAGAGTGGCGGAGAGTGGCAGGTGGTGCAGGTACCGTACAGAAAAGGCTGGATGGATGTTTCAGTGCCGCAGCGAATCATCAATCATCGACCGTCCAACCATCCATCAACCACAGATCACAGATCACAGATCACGAATCACAAGTCACAAACAGTCCAGCAGATCTCGGCCATTTAGACTTTGCTTTAATCTGGGCCGTCGCCAGCGCACGCCCCCCAGCCTTCTCTTACCATACAATCGCCTCCCTTCTCTCTGACAAAGTCCACACCCTGCAGCGCGCAGTCGTAGAAGCAGGACCCAGTTCTGAAATCAAAAGCCACCGGATTTTCTTCCCTTCAGCTTGGCAGAGAGAATCGGGAAAGCAGTGGTGCATGAGTTCGAGATGTGCCGCGACTTGTGCTTGCGCAACGCAACGCAACGCAGCTTGCATCAGGACGTCTTGCCCGAAACATCCAATGCCAACCAGCATCGTGTAGAATAAAGATACATCGCGTCCACCCGGGCCGTTGTGGGGGTTCGAGGGCTTCCAAGAGTCCAAGCCATCACCACACACGTATACAGCAAGCACGAGCAGGTGGCACCCCCCAACCGTCTTGCGCAATGCATGATAAACAAGAGGCGGGCTTGGTCATCAGCATCAGCGTTGGCATCAGAATCATCACCTGCTACGTTCTCGATGCTAACCTCACCGTGTTGCAGGGACCACTTCCACGGGTCCTCTGCGGCATGATCGAGATCGAGGTTGGGGATGTGGTGATATACCGTACAGTACAGTACTGTACACTGACCAGCACTCGATAAATGACCGTGAGAGAAGCATCACGTCGCCAGCCATTGCTGCGTATGAACCACTCACCCTCCCTCTGGCCCCTTCCCCTTGCTCACGTTGAAAAGCCATCTACTTGAAGTAAATAGTTGGCGGTGCTATGATATGAAGTCCAGCCTCCCCTCCCACGTCCCTTTTTCCCCTTCTCCCCCTCCTCGTCGAGGCATAAGTAGATAGATCACCGCCACGGAGGGACGAGTTTATCCACTCATTCTCGACCGTATGCACTACGCTCCGCGCGAAAGGCTCGACGCTTTTGGCTGTACTGAACGGTACAGGTTGATCGTGCATTTCTCGCCAGCACGGGTGGATATTGCAATCCTGCCGACGCCCTGCAGCAGATATCTCTTTTATTGCAGTACTCGCAGCCATTGAAACCAAACCAGCAGAACGGTCCTCCTGCGACCTGAGATCTGAGGGGTCCACAGCTCCCGGTTCCTGTCCTTGCTGCTCCGCACCAGTGCTCTGGCTCTGGCTTTGGCTCTGGCTCTGCTCATCCTCTCTTCCTCTCCTCCTCAGCCGGTGCTGTTTGAAGTCGCACTAGGTCTCACGGCACTGCTCAGCTTTTCATTCCTGACGACGAACGACTCTGGCCAAGGGCCAAGGGCCAAGGGACAAACGACAAACGACAAACGAGAGGACACTGGGCATCTCCAGTGCCACACCCTTACTTTGCACGTCGTGGGCCAATCCGTGTGCATTGCTGCGTTGCTGCGTTGCTCCGCTGTCCATTCCTGCGGATCGCAAGCCCCCTGGGCCCACTGATCGTCCGCCCTGCCTTCCCTGCCTCTCTCCCCCTCCACCCTCTACCACCAACCCCCCAACCCCCGCTGAAACAAAGGAGTAGCCGGCGCCTCTGGAGCGGCCCTCCTCGACCACCCTCTCTCGAGCTGCTGCAGCTCCTGGGAGCCAGCCTGGCCAACCATCGTGCATTGAAGCGTCGACTTCCTTACTGGACTCCAAAAGTAATTCGTATTAGGGCAAGGAAAGGGTCAGAGGCCTCCCAGGGAAGAACTAACTATTCAGTCGAGTGCAAAGTGAAAGTGCAGTGCTTCCCTGCCTCATTACGGCTCTCCCCCCCTTTGGTCCAGTCAAAGGCCACCAAGCCCCCAAAGCGCCAGCTGCTGCGAGTTCATATATATCCTCCACATACTCCCCAGCCCTCACACAGAGAGAGAGAAAAGAAAGAAAGCAAGCAAGAAAGAAAGGTTTCGAAGAAACGCCAGAGCAAATCGCGTCCCGTCCCTCTCTCTTCCTCACCGCACCAGACGCCTCAGCTCTTTCTCCCTCCTCGGCCTGGTTGTCGAAGATCCCACCAAGAGCTTGCTGCAGTTCGTCACATTGCCCCTCAGGAGTACATTATCCTCCACCACCACGAAACAAGAAGAAACGAAACACAGACGTAGTCGAACAGACGAACCCGCCCCAAAAGTCTGTGCACCCCCAGACTAGATCGGCCGGCCCTCCTCTTTGGGCGATTCCTACCTATCTCTAGGCCTTTAATCTGTACGGTGCTGTATCTGTATCTGCTGGCTGATCGTTGCGCTCCCTTTGTTCCTTTCGCAATTTAGAAGGTGCAAGAGGCATTCCGTACTCGTACAGGAAGGCAGCGACTCAGATTGGTTCTCTTCTCGCCTTCTCGCATCAGCACGTCAGCCCGGGGCAGATCCTCCAGGCTGCGAGCCGGGGCTCTTTACAGCACAAGGAATCATCCTCCTGCGTTGGCCTGGTGCACTGGACTTGGTACCAGGACAGTACAGACAGTACTGCGGTGCTCCTCTGACTCTGGTGCTCGACGCTTGACGCTTGACGCTTGACGACCTTTTCTGACTGAAGCACGGATTGCCTGCTGCGGTGCCTTGTCTTGTCTAGTCTGGTCTTGTCTTGTCAGCTCTGTGCGCTGCCTCGACCGGCGTTGCACCAGGAAAACATACATAACTTGTCAACCTCGCCGTTCGTTGCATAACACTTGCCTACTCCCTACTGCTGCGCCAGCACCGAGGACGTAAAGCCGTTGGGGATCTTGGGATTACACGGATTGAGGATTACGACTTGGGGATTACCGTTCGCCTCAGCATTATCCATTCTTTACCTCCTCCTCCTCCTCCTCCTCCTTCTCCTTCATCCGCAGGCCGGACACCTTCCTCCTCTCCTCTCCTCCCTTCCCCATCCTCTGGGATCTTGGTCTCTCGCCTACCTGACGGCACTCGACTCCTTTGCTTCCTCTCGCCAGCACCAACCCAATCCGCCCCCTCCGCTCGAACCCCCGTCCCGGCAGCCCCCCTCGCTAAGCGATCCCTCCAGACGGCCTGCCCGCGCCTTCCACCCAATTACGACGCCGCCTCCACCACCCCACCAGCCCAGCCTCGCTTTCACGTCAGCCTTCCGCTCCGCCAGAACCACCTATTATTGTGGTGGGCCTATACAACAATAATACTCTACCAAGTCCACCTGGCTCTGGGGCTTGTGTGTGTTATTGTCATTGTCATTGTCATTGTCAACGCCTGCATCTCTCGTACTGTTAACAATAGGGCAAGCCAACTCCTGCGTTCTTGCCTCTTGCTTCAACGGCCCTCGTATCTTTATACCTTCCCTTTCTTTCATCTTTACTCAGCATCAGCATTAGCATCTACACCTGCATCTCCGTTCAAATCTCAGAATCTTCAGCGATACAAAATCTTGCTGTTCAGCCACCCAAGGAAAATCAGAAAAATATAGAGACCATGCCTGGCACTCCTCAGGCCTTGAACGAGGCGGCTCTCAAGCACTTCATCTATCTACCGGTCAGCGCTCAGATGGTTAGCTACCTCGCAGTCAAGGCCACAGATGTCATTCAGTGCGAGGCTTCCTCTGCTCAGCCAAGTCGACTGCCACCTACACCACCCCGAACCCCACCAGATGATCTTGCTCAATGTGAACCGGAGCTGCCTTCACTCGAACGATTCATCAATTCACTAGTCCGGAAATCGAACGTTCAAGTACCTACACTGATGACGACGCTCGTCTACCTCGAGCGCTTAAAAAAACGGTTACCACCCGTTGCGAAGGGCTTGAAATGTACTGTTCACAGGATATTCCTCGCAGCGCTCATCCTCTCCGCCAAGTGCTTGAACGATTCTTCACCGAAGAATAAGCACTGGGCTGAGTACTCTTGTGTACGAGGGTTCGAGCCATTCGGCTTTTCACGGACCGAAGTGAACCTTATGGAGAAGCAGCTTCTCTATCTTCTCGACTGGGATCTTAATATTTCTGAAGACGACCTTTACTTCCACCTCGATCCATTCCTTGCACCAATTCGATCGGAGATTCAAATACAAGAGGAGCATGCACGCATCAAAGAGAATAAAAGGAGGGCTCTCAAAGAGCAGCAGCGACTGGAAGAGGAGGCGGCTCGCATCCAGTACGAAGAAGCAAATCAGTACTGGCCTTCAAGCTACGATGAGAAGGAGCAAGCTGTTTACCAAAGTCAATACCTCAACCCATCTACCACTGTCCTCGCACGTCCTTCCTCGGCAGCTACCTATGATTCGCCACCTCCAACCAACGAAATCCCTGATCTGTCCCGAAGCTGTACAATCGACACTTATTCTACCACCTCGTCCTCAGCTTCATCTTACATGTCCAATTACTCAAGGCAAGGCACCCCGGCTTCAAGTATCGGCAGCAGCTACATTGAAGAGATCGCGACTCCGTATCAGGATGGTCTGCCCCGGCAATACAGCCAAAGTCCAGTTCATATTGTCCGAGACGCTGTCCACGTTCATATTGCGAATCAACACTCTGGGACCGGCAAGCACAGCATGCTGCCTTACGAGATTGAGCGGGAGGTGATGGAAGGCAAGCCGGCGAAGAAACCTAGACTTGGGGGGAACATCTTCTCAAGATTTCTGAGTAAAGAGAGACAATATGCCTACTAGTGGAGCATGTGGATCTACGATTTTTCTATGTTTGCATATGGCGCGTGTGGCGCATATCAACGGCGTCGTTGGAAAATGTATAGATGGACTACCATGGAGCGTTTTTGTATTTGCATTGCGACGGAGTTGGAGATTTGTCGGATATACCTGGGGCATAATGTTGCTCATTGACCAGCTAGATCTAGTCTTGAGAGTCGCCCAGTTTTGATAAAGTGCTGGATTGTATTATGAGTAGAGAGTTTATACTCGCAACGGAAAAGTACAATTCGAACACTATTTCAAATACAATGCACCTTTGTGATTCTTAGCCTGTTCTTTTTCATGATCTGACCAAGCAGCTGCCCCCTTTTACGAAATAGTCCACGTGATAAGATTCGACTGCATCTCAGTGGTGCAAGAACTGTCTTCTGTTCGTCTATCCACCAGATGTCTGTCCACACTCAATCCTCCACAAAACTACATCTCATTTAGTACACCTCCGAGCTCCAGTTTCTAAAAGTGTATAGCCTCTTAAGATCGCCTTCCATCGGCGGTTCTCCAACTCGCAGCATTGGCAATTCCTTCCGAAATACCACAGCAACCAACTTATTACAACATCCAATTCTTTGAGACGCTGGTTTCCATCAGGATATCCACAATTTGCAATTTGGTCCCGATGCGGGAGACGTAACGTCAACGTGTCTACTTTTTCGGGTGTGGTGTTTGAGATCTCGTCATCCTGAATCCTACGCGCAAATCCTCCCAAACCCCCATCGCAGCCCTGATGGGTCAGAAAACAGAGGTCAAGATTTTCGGTAGGACATTCTACCCAACACACGAGGAGCAACTATTCGCTATCTAAAAGCGATGGAATTGCCCTAAATGATGGTTAATGGATCGTATGAAGGAATCGATCTCGAGGCTCTAGTTTGCGGCTCATGATACGGCACAGGGGGCTTGGGAGATAGTGAGGAAGGGGCGAAAGGGATTTCAAGAAACAATACCTTCTTTTTTCCTTCTAGAAGCCTTTGCTTGGCGCTCCTTCTTCTCGACCTTCTTTTCTTTCTCTAGTTGAACATTACGTACGACGTCATGCAGGGTTCTATGAAGGATGCCGGAAAGTTGGAACTTCCTTACGCTGGGGTGGAACCCTTTCCTGACACAGACCCTCTAATGTCAGCAAGCTACACCTGTCGGCCGATGCTTATTTTCCTCGTCGTAGTTGGTCGGTTGATTGCTTTGATCACCATGGCAATGCAAAATTACGCGTTGTCATTGCGAGATGATGACTAACAAAGGGCACTGCCAGGTTTAGTGGCCGATATCTCTACTTCTTTTGGGACATGCGTATGATGACTGAGAAACCATGTCTCTAGGCTTAACCACCGTCACAGTTTGCTCATTACATCCCAAGATAGCTTCCTTATATAAAGCCGATCTTCGTCCCTGACACGGGTACAGTATGTTACGGTATCTTGACTACCTAGCTCGAGCTTGCAGAGTTCTACTTAGTACAAATCTTTGAGCCTTAGTCCTGCTACTACCTTGACATAGTTACATCTGAAAGAGTGATTCCGTATAAGAGCGTCAGCACTTCCCAAATATAGCCAACCCCAAATACGCTCCAGATAAGTCATTTGCTCTTTTATCTTTACTACTCATCATATGCCCCAAGGATTTCGAAAGTCTTACAATTCTAACTTTCATTCCTCTCTTGTCCAGGTCGGGTTCATCTCATTCTAAGACTTCGACAATTTCCCCGTCCTTGCTCGGGGGCAGAGCCAACAATTGTATTTCCGTACAGGCAATTGTCCGTGGGATCAGACTGACGTCTGCTTCTTATTCTTGGGCTACTA
The DNA here is from genome assembly GCA_003988795.1 of Proliferodiscus dingleyae. NCBI lineage: Eukaryota > Fungi > Ascomycota > Leotiomycetes > Helotiales > Lachnaceae > Proliferodiscus > Proliferodiscus dingleyae. Next base: position 556,394 of record QYAK01000008.1, read on the forward strand.
TATTTTCTCTGACCCTGGCATGTTTGCCATAGTAGTCACTTGCGAAGTACGCGCGTGTTCCCCATATACTCTTGGACACCCACATCATTTCAATGTGCTGGAGTGTACAGAATACAATGTTTCTTTACCTCTTGCCCATCGATTGAGGAAGGGTCTGCTTCTCTGCCTACCTGTACCTTCAATATTGGGGAGTACTGTGGTATGTACTCTTGACTGATAGATGTATACTGCTTTGAGGTTTCATTAGCGATGAAATGTTCCCCAATCATCACTACCACTTGTTAAGACGTCTTAATCTTGGATGTATAGTTTCTGATAGCATGTCATTGAACAGAGCAACTGTCGACATGGAGGCACTTTGATATGTCAGATTCTTCCCATCATAATAGAACTTTAGAGTATGAACCCACCTGGAACCATTCAAGGGCCGCACTTCTCAGCTCCGGTAATAGATTAGATCAAAATCTACAGATAATCAAGGAAACACATGTGTCTAATGTCCAAAATGAAATAGATTACCCCAATTTGTACGCTGGGGTAAATTTTGATTAGTGCGAGATTGACCAGCATCAGCGCACAAAGTGGTTGAGTCCCGACTTTTGGAATCGAATATGATAGCGAACGTAAGCCACGTCGTAATCTATTTTCCAGAAAGTTTGCGAACTCATTGACTGCCTCGTCCAATTGCAGATATCGATACACTAGATTGGTGGCAGATAGGGCCGGCTGGTGCTACACCACTAGTAGTCCTAAGATTAGATAAGATTAGACGGAGCTAAGCCTTCAACTTCAAAAAACCACGACAGCACAGCCATATTCCTCGATACCTGCAAGCGGTCTGGAAATCCTCAACGATGGGGAAAGGTAAGTCGCTCAGGTGCCATATCCAATATTCTTTAGAATTGCTAACGCGTATGCTCTCACAATAGGCACAGATAAGCTCTATGTACGTTTTCCCTTCATCGTTATTCCCAAGCTTCTGAAGCTAAATCTCATCCAGATCACGCATTCTGAGTGGTCATCTTCTGATGCATACTCTGCTAGCGCTGGTTCCAATGTATCTCTGAAAGCTCCCAATGGTGCCTCTTTCAGACGCCTCCCATTCAATTTCTGCGCCGCCAGCCTCCAACCTTTCGAAAACCCAGTCTGCACACAAGAAGGAACGATTTTTGACGTCGAAGTCATCAGCGACTGGCTCGCAAAACATGACACGAACCCCATCACAGGAAAGCCCCTGAAAAATAAAGAGCTCATTAAGCTGAACTTCGCGCGGAATTCAGACGAGAGTGCTGGTGCAGGGGATATGGTGGATCCTGTGACCTTTAAGATGTTCACGGACAATACACATATCGTTGCAATTCGACATGGTAGCGAGGCGAATGTATTCGCATTTGAGACGGTAGAGAGGCTGAACATCAAAGCCAAGATGTGGAGGGATTTGGTGGACGACCGAGAGTTTGGGAGATCGGATATCATCACTTTACAAGATCCGCAGAACGTGGAGAGTAGAGACCTGAGCAAATTCCAGTTTCTGAAGGATGGAGATGCGGTACTTACGAAAGAACAGCAAAAAGAACGACAGGAAGGTAGTGTGAATATTGGTGCATTGGGTAGGGTAGGCGAGAAGGTTCTAAGGGCGAAGGAGGCTGTGGAAAAGGCGAGAAGGGGGAGAGAGGCTGGTGGGGATGTCAATCGATCAAAGGCGGTGGCAAAAAATGGGCAAGTGAATGCAGCGCCAAAATATTCAATGATACAAGAGAAGAAGGTGGCATATAATGCTGCGCAATACACGACGGGGAAGGCGGCGGCTAGTTTTACGAGTACTGGACTGACACCGGAAACGAGCGGTGAGAGAGCATTGCTTACAGATGAAGAATACATGCTTCGTCCAAAAAGAGTCAAAATCAAGGGGTATGCCAGGATTGAGACAAATCTAGGCTCTTTAAATATCGAACTACAAACGGAAACAGCGCCAAAAACTGTCTGGAACTTCGTGCAGCTGGCGAAGAAGGGATATTACAAAGGTGTCAAGTTTCACCCAAATATACGCAACTTCATGATCCAGGGGGGTGATCCGACTGGGACTGGAAAAGGCGGGACCAGCATTTGGGGCAAGAATTTCAACGATGAATTTGATGGGCCACTGACGCACGACGCGAGAGGGATCATAAGTATGGCGAATAAAGGGAAGAACACTAATTCGAGCCAATTCTTCATTTTATACCGACCGGCGAAGCATCTGGATAGGAAGCATACAATCTTCGCCAAAGTCGTTGGCGGTTTGGATGTCTTACAGAAAATGGAAAATGCACCTGTTGAGGCTTCGAGTCGACCAGTTGATGACATCATCATGGAGAAGGTTGTAGTTTTCGTTGACCCATTCGAGGAGTTCCAGAAGCAGAAGGAGGAGAAGGATGCACGAGAGCAGGAACAGGAAGAGATCAAGCGACAGGGCGGAACTGAAGATGACAAGACGACGTGGACAGGGAAGCGAATTAGAACAGATGGCGCTGTTGTCCAGTCGGACAGATTAGACGGTATCGGAAAGTATTTGAAAGCTGCAGCGAACGACGATCCCACCAGTCGAGACGCTGCGCCAGAAGATACTCTCGAGGTGGAGCCTCCAAAGAAAAAGGTCAAAGCTGGAGGATTTGGTAACTTTGACAGCTGGTGAGCTTGAAAGATCAGGTTCTCGTGTGATATACACGGCAGTCGACGCTTGTAGCTGCATCGACAGACCCTTATGAGCTCTAGTCTTGCGGGCGAAAATACAATCTTCACCTGGTCTGTGGCTTGCAGGCTCCAAAGTGCCCGGCGCCTACTGTCAGCCTGGAAGAGACCTCTCGCACACAACATGCGAACCTGCTACTGCACACCTCAGACGTAATGAGCTGCGAGAGTGCAAAATGCTGTCTAACATAGTAGTGTATAAATGCAGTGAAGCTGGACGTGGAGATGAAGACGGAGGTGGAGATAAAGAGAGATAGAAATAGAGCACCAGCGCATTCGCATGCATGTACTGTATCCCATCTCAGCCAATGACAACACGAGACGAGAAACGGATGGATACGAAAGTCCATGAATTGTTGCCAATGAAATGTTGCCCTGCCTCCCTGCCAGTCAGGTCTACATGTGACTCAGCAATACAGCCTCACCGACGGGGAGCTTTTGATAAGACAAGAGATACTTCGTAGGCATACCTAGAAGTCTTGTACTGTACTTTGTAGGATCAGGACCTCGAGCAGCCGTGTTGAATCTTCATCTACTGGACGTCGATTTATGCGAACTCGAGATCTCACGGTTGGCTTTGCTGTATTATATTGTATTGTAGATTTAAATCCTTCTTGGGTCCCTCGCCCCTCGCCCCTCGCCTCGCCCCCGCGATAAAACGCCAGTTGCCTAAACCGCGGGAAAGCGAGAGAGCTTCGAGCTTCGACACGACCGACTCTCGAGTCGCAGATATGTCCGCCGCGCTTTTACAGCAGACAGTCCAGCAGCAGGATGCCAATGGCTCGACTGCCTCCTTATCCGGACAGTCATCGCAGCACAAGAGAGTCTACCAGGCCTGCATACCTTGTCGCAGGCGCAAGGTCAAGTGCGACCTGGGTAGCGTTGACAGCCCAGGAGATCCTCCGTGTGTGCGATGTCGAAGAGAGAGTAAAGATTGTTTCTTCTCCGCGACCAGGAGGAAGAGAAAGAATGATGATGGCAATGATGACAGCTTGGACGACTTTGAAAATGGCGACGACTACACCATCCGCAATGGCCGGAAAATGGTTCACGCTTCGCCCCCTCATCAAACTTCCATGGGAGCACCTCCCTCGAGACCGGCAGCTCCATGGCCAGACAACTCGCCGACGATCTCACAGGGCCCACCTCTGACGCCTGGAGGCTCTATTGGACGATCACAACCGTTGCGCCGGCCAACACAGCAGCAGCAGAGGGAACAAGCGGAAAGAGAAGAGCATAATGGGGAGGAGGCAAACACGCATTTTGAGAACCTCGAGGCTCAGGAGGTCATGCGGCGAGAAGTCTACGGCCCTCACGATGCCTTGGATCTGCTGTATAAGGCTGCTACGAACAAGTACATATTCTGTGATATACTCGGAGATCAGTAGTGCTAACGACTCTTACAGCCCAGGACACCAGAGAACTAAAAGTAGCAGTCAATTGTCTCCTTCGATGGGTAACAATGACTCCAGAAGCCTTCAACAGCCATCGCCGCTGCAGCAAGTCAAAGGCTCTTCCCAGTCGAACTACATGTCTCCCCAGGATGGAGGCCGAGATGCTGCTATTGATCCTGCATTGGCCGCAGAAGGGTTACATGGGCAGGATCGATCGCAAGAGCAGGGCTATAAGGATGCACTCAAGGCGTGGGCTCGGTTCAGATTCGTCCGTGCTGGCTGGTTCACGCCTGCGGAAGCTATCGATTATGTTGCTTAGTAGGTCCAATTTCGATTACTTATGGCTCTACTGACTACTGACTAGCTACTATGAATATCTCTCTCCTCTTACGCCAATTTCGCCTCCTACATTCAAAGATCCCGCAACTCATTACACTCTTCTTACTGAAGAGCCAATCCTCACGGTTACGCTCTTAACCATAGCCACGCGGTACAGGATAATGCCGGGCACAGGCGGCCATTGTAGATCTCATGCGATTCACGAGCAATTATGGACTTATCTTCGAGGGATGATTGAAAGATGCCTCTGGGGTCAAGAGGCCTTTGGTGGTGGCTTTTGTGGATCCGGCGCAGAATCCAGTGAAGCCCAGACTTCCAGCACCGCTCCTTGGCGAGGCTTGAGAAAGGGTAGTCTGAGGACTCTTGGTACCATCGAAAGTTTAATGATTCTGACTGAATGGCACCCACGGGCGCTGCATTTCCCGCCTGCGGAGGCCACAGATGAGCTCATGCTTCCTTTGTATGATGTGGCAGACTCATATAGTACCGATGATGAGAATGGCCAACGGCCAGCAGGGGGGGTTGGCGGAAAAAGGATTGAGAGTTGGTTGGAGCCTGCGTGGAGAAGTGATCGTATGTGTTGGATGCTTCTTAGCACTGCCATGGGTCTATCCTACGAACTTGGAGTCTTCGACAACATAGATGATTTACTGGATGCTGGTGGAGAGATGATGAGACCAGAGTACGAGGATGAAGCATATCGATTGAGAGCTTTTAGGATTAAGAGACTTCTCTTGATCTACGTTACTCAGTTAGCTGGGCGTCTTGGATGGACAAATATGGTTCCAGAGAATGTACGTTTCACGGATCCAACTTTTGCACCTCGAAAGCGGAGACCATCAGTCGAGGGGAAGACTCCCGACACATCGACATCAAGCACGTTCAATTATATTCCTAATTTAGAGCTCGATGATCAGATCATCCACTGCTGGGCGGGGATTAGCAACTGCATGCGCCTTGGCAACGAGGAGCTGTTTAAGTCTAGGCAGTACACGACGAAAATTATCCAGGATGGAAGCTATACTGAAAGGCTTAAAAAGTTTCAGCCCATGCTTGCCAACTGGAGAAAAGAGTTTGATCATTTCCAATTGCCACAATATATCAGGCATATTCTATCTATCGAATATGAGTACGTCAGGATCTACGTCAATTCGTTGTCTCTTCAAGCGGTTGTCGAACGATGTACCAGCAATGCTGTTCCCAACTCAAGCGTGCCTGGGCAATTGAACAACACTGCGGCTGGGAATGCTCCACTATCACCAGAAACCCAGCTTTATTATGGTAAACTTCCATTGGCAAAGCTTGGTGGTTTTGGGACAGCTGATCAAGAGTACATCCGAGAGGTTGTTAATGGGAGCCGAGAACTGCTTCGTACAGTTGTCGAAGGGCTCCTACCCGATGACTATCTCAAACATGCTCCAGTGAGAACATACTTCCGCATAATAAGCGGTGCTATGTTTTTACTGAAGACATTTGCGCTGGGAGCCTCAAAAAGCGATGTAGAGATCAGTATCCGCTTGATGGACCGTGCTGTTGATGCTCTCAGAAACTGCGTCGTCGATGATGTCCACCTCGGAATACGCTTTGCAGATCTTCTCCAATCCCTGACTTCACGTCTGCGTTCTCGTTTTATCAGCGCTCCTCCTCGTGGCTTCCCTCCAAGCGCCAGTGTTAGCAGGAACCGCAGCCCTGTCATGCGCCAGGAGAATGACGCGAAGAGGATGAAGATCAGTGCTAGTGAGCAAACCCGTGAATGGACTGCAAATACGACAAACTTTACTAATATGAGTAATAATGGCCAAGGTAAGTTTCAGCCCGCTTCCTCCACGTAGAAAATTCGTGTACTGATAGTCAGCAGACCTGGTCTCAGCTACGCCCTTCGACCTCAACACCGGCGCTTTCTTCAATTCCTCCACGCCCTACAGCCAAACCGGGCCTGGTCCCTACGACGCCGTCGCCGACAACTTTGGCGACTGGAACAGCAATAGCGAGATGTGGTACCTGCCACCTGGCACGGAATTCTTCCGCAATATCAATGATCAGGCAATCACGCAGACTGCTGATGGAGTTAATGTAGGCGGCATGGACTTGCTGGATTTCATGACGATGGACAATCTTGGTACACTAGAAAGCGCGCACAATGGTCACGGCTTTTAGACTGAGCGAAAGGAGTCATGGTAGAGAACCTTTTGCGGGGATAGCGACTTGCTTGTGATGTTATGTTTACTATTTTGGAGTACAATGGCGCAAGAGCGGAAATAGGTCGGCAGGTATCCGTTCTCCGATTTTGCTTTGTTGGGAACTCAGGCGCGAGGTGTGTTTCTTGAAACAAGTAGGATTTCAGTAGGAAGTATCGATGACTGAGCCATAGTCGTGTTTCGACGCATATTTTATCTTGCAAAGGAATCACCGCGTGTCTGCATTAGCTAAATTTCCTACCGAGACGCATTGCTTACAATCATAGAAGCCAAATGAAATGAAAGCAGACAAGAGTCATTCAATTCGTATCCACATTGGCCTAATTAAATGTAAGGGGTATAGTGAGTAGTAAGATGAAACCCAAGTCCATAAAGAACATCCACCAAGCCCAGGTTCCCCATAGTCTAGTCACAAACGCCGACGCTCTGTACATGAAGCCCCTTTTTTGGGCTTGTAGAAGATAAGATCAATACAAGAAGACGAAATGGATTTTGGTTTCGTCTATACCCAACTCCTCCTCCCACGAGTCAGAAAAGTTCCATGACTAGGAGATGACCTGGTGTTTCCTTAAGATCTCTTCTAGAGCTGCAGAGTCGAAGGTTTCATCATCAGGGATCTGATCTACAACGTAGGTCAAATTGGCGAAGAGGTCTCCTTGGTTCTTGTATGCCAGGATGGCTGGCGTGCCGGCCGAGTCAAATTCAATATCTTGGTAAGGGACGCGAACGAAATGGATGAAGGGGTGTTTTGGGACAAGCGGCGTGAGTGCTGCAGAGACGAGCTGGGATACTTCGCACTGGAAGACGAACGTTAGTCTTGATGTATTGAGAAGAGGCAAGATGAGGGAAAGGCCAACCTCTTCATCGTAAACAAAAACAACGACGACAGTATCTCGTGTGACTTTCTCAATGGCATCTAGATACCCCAACGCATCTACCTCATCAAAGCGTCCATACCGCCTGACGCTGGGAGACGTCCTCCTCGTCCTGATGTCGTTTCCTTTCTCTAGCTCCCGTCTCCTTTGCTCCCTCCACCGCTCAAGAAACTCCTCGTCATCGCTCGCACTCCCCTCGCCATCATCTTTGAGGAAGCTGATGGTGGAAGCACGCTTGTCTGCGCGAGAAGTGCTGCTGCTGCTGCTGGGGGATAACCTGCGTCTCCATCCTCCACTGCGGCGCGCTTCTTCGTACGACCGTGCGTCAGCAATTACGCCTTTGACGCCAGTCGTGCGCCCGTGGTCGAAGTCCCTAGGTGGGAGATTGAGCACGGGCCCGGAGGAGAATGTGGGAATGCGCATGGCGTCGTTGATTCTCTTGATGTTGTACTCGTCTTCCTCTTCTTTGTCGGAATGGTCTCTGTCGTAAGCGTAGTCTTGGGAGTCGGAGGGATGATAGGGGGGTTTCTCAGACGCAGAGGCTTTGGAGAGGATGTCGTCAAACTCTTCCTGGGCTGAGGATCTTATATCGGAAGACATGGCGTCCGGAAGGAGGAGGGTGGGCAGGGGAGCCACGAGGTTCTTGTATTAATAGTGTGGGAGAGTGAGATGCGAGTGCGTGGCAGGCAGGGAAGTGCCAGATCCCAGGATCCCAGGATCCAGCGACGAGGGTGCTGGAGGCGTGGTGACTAGGCGGTAATGCCGTGTGGTAGGGCCGTTTTGGGAAGAGATGCGATCCAATTGACCGGTTTGGGAGTCTGCCAGGCTAAATGGAGAGGCGCTGGTTGTGTCAGAATAGTCAGAGTCGTTGAATCCTGCTCCTGCCTGACGCTGAAGTCCGTACACGCGATGGAGTGCAGCAGAGGCTCCCTATCACTATTGGAGCAGGAGAGCAAAGGAAAACAGGAAAAGACAGAGAGGAGGACTCAGCGTGCCGGCTGTTTGAGCTCTTTCTACAGGAAGACAACAACGGCGTGGGCGTGAGCGTGAGCGTGAGCGTCAGGAGAAGTGGACTGTGAGTGTTTCACGCAAGCATGTGTGAAAAGTCAAAAAGTTCTGCTGCTTGAAAGATTGATTACCTTAAGAGTGGCTTATTATGCTTCGACTAGCTAGGTCTTCAGTCAATGCCCTCGACTCGAAATGTTCAACGTCACCCTGTTCTCTGCTCTGGCCGTCTTCCATTCAAGGAGATCTCAATTTGGATCCTGGTAACTATGTCTGTTCATGATGTAGAACGCAAAGGCTGCCAAAGTCCATGCGGGAGGGGCCCCTTTGCTTTCTTTTTTGTCTTGAGATAAGTAAGGCCCCAACGACTGGTAAATTGGTAATATGCCACACGCAGGATGCAGGGGCAAGGCAGGATCCCACCCTGCTGATGAGTACGATCTCTCGTGATGGAGCAGATGAGCAGATGAGCAGATGAGTAGATAGATGACGGGTGGGGTGAGGCAATGTAGTTAGTTACCTCTGGTGGTGCGGTGGTGCGGTGGTGTTGTTGATGTTGATGAGCTGATCATCAGAGCTGATGTTGGAGGCGCAAAAGCCACGCGACGAGGCGCTGGGAAGGATGGGTAAGACCTGTCGCAGCCTGTCGCAGCCTGTCGCAGCAGCCCTGTCCGAACCTGTCCCGTGGTCGTCAACAGCAGGGGATGTGCCGCTCCCAGTGCCTCCCACACCCCGTATTTGACCAAATGCCAACCCAAGACCACATTCCATCCAGCCATCCATCCAGCCACGCCACGCGGATCGTGGGAAAAGGAAAAAAAAGGAGAATGAAATGAATCCTCTTCGCCTCTTTCAACCTATCAATCATCACCATCACCATCACTGGCAATGGCACCCTTCTCCCCTCTCCCCTTCCCCTGGTAGTATCCTATTTACAGTAATGTCATGGAGCATCAATAAAACCACCACAGAGACCGAACAGGTTCTGTAGCAGCATACTCTACCTTTTCTTGCAGCATCTATTGCTTCAACTAGCCTCAACAAACGCAATAATCGAGCCAAGATCGATCGATCGACCGACCACCCACGCTGGTCGCTGTCAAACTAACCCAGGTGGCCGTCTCTCCACCTCCACCTCCACCTCCACGCCTACAGTAGCGGGCCGTTTCATCTGCACTGCAGCCCCTCGATCTATTTTAGTACTCTTCGAAGAGGCCCCCTTACCCAGCTGGGGATCCCAATGGAAGCTCATCTTATGCTTCTAGAAGGTGATCCTTCATGCGTGACTCTTCCCCCTATTCCCTTTCCCCGAGACTCGCTCGTCTGTTTGGTCCCTATTTCATCGAGAAGCATAGAGTCTAACCCTGACATTCCTATGATTTGATCAGATGGACGAGAATACAAGATATATTGCCGGCTCTTCTTATCTGTCGCTATGTTACCTTTCTAGGATCCTCCTACAGGACGTCCACATGGCCATGACACGGCAAACAGGCATAGGAAATTATACTTCAAGTATTGCCAGTCTGATACCGTGGATACTGCTTCGCGCATGCCAACGTAGAGCGGCCCGTCCGCGAGAGGCTTGTTGAGGCTTTTATGCAGGCTGGATTGTATAGGAGTAATTGGAGTTGGTGTAGACAGATGGCGGCTGTTATACTGGGTGCCATATCCCAGCTAAACGTATCGTAGTGTGGAGCGTAACTAGCCTTTATAATTCCAGTCCCAGGACCAGTCTCAGTTGCATGACTGCCGCTCAGCTATCTTCTCTCATCGTTATCGATCACACAACTACCGGGTCACGGCGGTCTTCCACACTAATCTGTGTAATGTCTGTATGAAGATGCGGCGTTTAGACTATTGTACAAGCATTGTGGGAACCGACGCCGGTATCAAAAGAAAGGGGCGAAGCAGTACCAAGGCTTGAGGAACAGTCTCTCGGCCGCTTCATGGGCCGCCACCGACTACATCTAGGTACACATACCCAATCACTCAGATCCCTCAAAAAATTCCACGTACCCTCTTCCGCATCTGTCCACCGCGACAAACATTCCAACAATAGGTCGTAACACGCCTACTAGACCACCCCACCGAGACAGCCATCAAAGCTTTTGTATAGTTTATAAGAAAGAAATCGAGGCATGTTATGTTGGAAGGAAAGCAAACAAGCTGCTGTCTGAAGAAAGGCCTAGGACCAGATGTCTCGGTAGGGTAGGATATCATCGCAAACAGCCCGCGCTAGAGGCACAGGAAAGGACAATGCAATGAGCCCACCCCATACAAACAAGAATATATTGGAAAGGAGAATTATGGAGCAAAGAATCAGATATCGGAACCAGTTGTCGGGACCCTCTCGCTCGGATCAGATCAAGGTCAAAGATCAACCGTCCCATATCGAACAATTGCTTCACTAAGCTTCGAAGAGGTTTCGTAACGTCGTCGGTCTTACTCCGAGTTGCAGAGATTAATTGGCGCATCAGGTTGCTAGGAAATTAGGTGGGGTATTCGGGGCTTTTGCTGCCGAGTTGAGGAGCTGCTCTGCACAGCTAGAGAAAAGAAACGCCATCCTCGGAGCTAATCTGATGTACATGATGTTACATGGCCCAAATCTTGAGCTACAAAAATGAACGGGTTAGTATAAGTCCTTGTCTTCGAATACAACCAAGCGTGCTTACCAAAGAATCCCAAGACCCAGTGCACAAGCTCATGCCATCATTGCTCACCCCCAAGCAGCTCACGCGGTTGTCATGGCCAACCAGCGATCCAACTTTCTCACCTCGTGTGATATCCCAGACCTGAAGGAGGTTGTCAGCTCAGTTTTCTCAGTGCCCTTATTGGGGTGCTATCTACCTTGCACTCAAAGTCATCATAGCCAGCGAAGAGCAATCGGCCAGAGACAGATGTAGCGACCGAGGTGATACCGCAAAGAATAGACTCGTTCTGTGAATAGATTAGTTCGTCTACCCCTTCCCAAATGAGTTCCGCTTTACTAACTCCGTATTGGTTGAGCTCCCTGTCAGCTCGAATGTCAAATAGGCGGCAAGTAGCATCGTCCGAGCCGGTGACGAAAGAATGTCCATCAGGGAAGAATTGAATGGCGTTGATATCAGACTCGTGGCCTGCGAATGTCTGAACAGCCTTGCCGGCTCGAATATCCCATAATTTTGCAAAAGCGTCGCAAGCCCCAGAGACAAAGGTATTTTGGTTCGTGGGGTTGATGCTGATACTCATCACATCGCCTAGGTGGTCTGCAAATTCTGTGACCTTTTGCCCGGATTCGATGTCCCATTTCATGCAGGTCATATCGCCGGAGGAGGTTAGGATGGAGCGGTCGTTGATAAAGCGACAGCAAGAAAGGTATCCAGAATGACCGGACAATTCCCGAGCGACTTTCTGCGGCCCATCACGCTGCTGATTTAGATTGTAAATCGAACAGATATTGTCCAGACCACCGCACGCCACGTAGTTCCCACTTGGGGCATAAGCACAAGTCATAACCCACGAAGATCGTAATGGAATAGCGTGGACCTTGTTTGTTGTATACGCATCCCAGATGATCAGCTTTCCATCTTGTGACGCTGATACCAAATGTCTTCGATCTGTAGACCAGTGCATAGCGTAAATTTTCGCGAGATGACCTTTCAAGGTTTTCTTCGTCTTCATTAATTGGTTCCTTGGAAGGGCTTCTTGTTGGCTTTTCGCGATATTCGAGACTGTACCAAGTGATTAGCCTACCTCTTACCGTGAATCGCATGCCCTTCGACCGCAGACAATTGAAAGGGCGGGAGGATATCGACTGATGTGTCACTTACGCGTGCCGTCAGCCAGATCATCCTTCTTGCGCTTGATCCTATCCTTGAGGCTCTCGGCTTCGCGCCGCGCCTGCTGGATGCGCTGCTGCATCGCCTCCGGAGTGACATCGTTAGACATGGCGATGAGGGTCGACTTGGTGCCAGAATCAATTGGAGGTCGCGATGAAGGGGAGAATGGATGTCGTTGGAAATTGGGATGAGGCTAGAGGAGAGGGGGTAGGGGGCTGCGCCAAACTGGAAAGGGATTCCTGGCTGATTGGCAGCAACAAAGTCGAAGAGACCAGGGCCAGCAGTGACCGGAAGAGCCCTCTGGCAGGTGATCTTTGATGGGTTACTGCGGATGGCTGATAATAGTGCGAGTGCGACGATGCGGCGGTGGTGGTGGCGGCAGCGAGGTCGAGAGAGAGCTCCGACTGCAATTGAGGTGTCGTTTTGTTTGTCGGCGAGCAACGCAGCAGACGGACTTGAGTCAAACGCAGACTGACAGAGAGGGTAGGTGACGCGGAAGGAGATTGGACGAGAGATTGCGGACCAGGAGCCAGAGCCAGAGCCAGAGCCAAAGCCAGAGCCAGGACTGCACTGTACTGTACTGCACTTGCACTGCGACGGGGAGAAGAAGCGGAAGGGGCCTTTGATTGTGGAGAGGTAACGGTTACAGGAGCAGAGCAGAGCAGAGTCGACCTGGACTAGACCAGACCTGACTTGACTTGACTTGACTTGACTTGAACGTACTTGCGCGGACCAGACCAGACCTAGCGAAGCGCTGGGCCAACCTGCCTAGTACCGAGAGGAGGAGGATGTGGGTGTGGAGAGTGAGAGGTGGATGTGGATGCGGTGCGGATGGTGGATTTGACTACGCTACGCTACTGTATAGGATTAGCCGATTGGAAAGGGGCTCGATTGGGCACACGCGCGGTCGGCGATGGCAGTGGCAGTGGCAGCAGCAGCAGGAGGAGCAAACGTCTGGAGGAGAAGAACCAGATATCTCTTCTCATCACTCTTCTGGGGGTTGCCTGGCTGCCCGTCCCCGTCTTTGCTTCGGTACCAAAGGGCAGCTGCACATCGAAGGGTCAGATAATGCCGGAACCTGACAATCAGGGCTGAACCCTTGAGATGGGGACACATATCACAGCGATAGGTAAGGCTGATCTGGGAAACTACGAGCACTGGAGCTGAGCTGGAGCTGGAGCTGGAGCTGCTGCCAGGTGGCTATAGCTTCGAGAAAATGTCATGCTACTGAGTCTGATTGGCACGTATGTTCCTCCATCCACCACCCTCCTAGGGCTTTCCACTTGATGGGAGGCGTTTTGGCACAGGTCTGGGACTGCTCCGAGCTACAGCCGCAAGATCTCAGCAGAACCCGTCCCGTATTGATACCGTATGCAATCTCGATGGCGACTCAGGCTTGGTTAGCCGCCTCCCATCCACGCAGTCCGTCCGATGCAGAAGCGGGCATCTGCAGGTAGATGTATTGTACGGTACTGCTTGTCCAATCTGGCGCGGCTCCCCACCATTGACAGGCTTCCAAGAACGAGGGAAAATCCCGGAAGTAGAGTACAGAGTACAGCTTCGTTCACCGTGCAAAGGAGGCCTGGTCTGGTCTTGGTGATGGGGGCTGCTGTTATCGCTCTCGTGCACTCGATGCATTCGTCGTACTGGACCTGTGCAGGACGTAGGATCGGATCGCTGGACCATTTAAATTGCACGAGCATCGTGAAATTGCCCGCTCAGAGATCATCAGCCACATGTTGTGTGCTCTGTTCTACGCCTTCTGTCATTTGTATCTCTTGTCCTTGCGGTCCACGTAGCTTCTTCTCACCAGCCGGTGCGTCCGTCTTCTAAGACTGCTCCAGGGGCATTCTCCATCCGACTAAAACTGATTCCAAAATTGGATTTCAAATGAATGTTTCTAAACCCCAGAGCGGCCAACATCCCGACCCCGACTCTCGGATGGGCCAGGGTCAACTCTAGGCCAAGCACCAGTCAGCTTACAGAGGAGGGTCTGACAGTTTGGGAGACAGGGAGATTACCAGAACCACTAGTAATCTGGTTCCTGGCACAACCACTATCACTGGTGCTGGACCAGCTCCTGGCACTAGTACTTGCTCAAACGGCAGCAACTTCATCCTCAACCTCTGATTCTCTCCCGCAAACCATCTGCGAAAGATTAATAAGGATTAATAATTGCGTCGTGCACCACTAACATCTCCGACAAGACCGCTATGTCGCAACGAGGCAATAGGCCGAGCCGGATTCTTTGCAGGTGACAACGCTTCGCGCATACCGAGACACAACGGGTGGAAATCCAGTAATCTCCTCCGTCTGAATCTCACGACCGGTGATGAAACTGCTGCCGGTGGCGCGATAGAAGCCTTGAGACACTTCTGGCGTTTTGTTGCGAGTGGTTATTCAGCAATACTCAAAGTTATCAAGCTAGGGCGCGCTTAGTCTCGGTTTCGTTTCCTCGCAGTTCTTCCAATAGCATCGACGGAAAGACAGATACTGCACTGCACAAGACAGGACTAGTCCCCTTTTTTTTCACTTCTGTTGAATAAGATTGCAAAAGTTCCAATACTGAAGGATGGACTTCAAAGCCTTGCCCAAAATTGAGGTGAGATTACTCTACACCGGTCTTCGATTTTGATCCCTCGTCCTCCACTTTGTCATTGTTGTACTTTCCCAGAGCAACTCATTTGGTTGTGATGTCTCTCGAGCTACACTGTGCTATCTTCTAGGTAGATCTGGCTTTGATCTTTGATCCTTGCACTCTACTTGTACTTTTGACTGCAAGGCTTGTCGACTGTATAAGCAGCGGAATAATTGACCAGGGCTGAATTAGACGGACTTTAGTTACATGCTCATCTCAGCGGAAGCATCAGTCGGGAGTGTCTCCATGATGTATGGGTCGAAAAGAAGAAGCGTGGAGAGACGGTATTGAGAGATCCATTGGAAGAAATGCCGATCGGGAAGTTCGACTTCAATTTAGAGACGTTAGTTTCGTCTCATCTCTTCTCAATGTCACATCCTCACAAGACCTGCCCACAGATTCTTTCCTCTATTTTCCAAGTACATATACTCTCTCTGCAACGACCATGTTGCTTTAACACACACGACAAATTCCGTGCTCAAAGACTTCGAAGCAGACGGCGTCGTCTACTTGGAACTACGCACCACACCTCGAGCAATTCCTTCCTCGAACATTACAAAAGACTCCTATGTCCGCATAATACTCGATTGTATCTCAGCCTTCAACGTCAGCTCCACCATGAAAACTCATCTGATTCTATCTATTGACCGGCGCAATGATCCAGATATCGCAATGGAGGTCGTCGATCTTGCCATCGTCTATCGTTCCTACGGCGTAGTAGGCATAGATCTCTGCGGAGATCCGTCCGTTGGCGATGTATCCATCTTCGAGCCCGCATTTTCCAGAGCCAAAGCACAGGGCTTGAAAATCACACTACACTTTGCTGAAGTACCACATTCCTCCACGCCAAAGGAACTCTGGACACTCCTCTCTTTCATGCCGGACAGAATAGGCCATGTAATCAATGTGCCAGAAGACGTTAAAGAAGAAATCATTCAGAGAAAGCTAGGATTAGAACTGTGTTTAAGTTGTAACGTACATGCAAAGATGATTACTGGGTCGTTTGGTGATCATCACTTTGGCTGGTGGAGGGAGATGGGATGTCCTATTGCGCTAAGTGTATGCTCTGTCCCGCGGCTTTGAATATCCTCCTCCTCATTAGACTTCGCAATGCTGACAAAAAGGCTAGACTGATGATGTCGGGGTTTTCGGCAGTAGTCTAAGCAATGAGTACGCCCTCATTACACAACATTTTTGTCTAAGTAGGCTGGCGATTTGTGCGCTCGCGAGGAGTGCAATTGACACCATTTTTGGCAACGAGGAAGACAAGGAGAGACTTAGAGGAGTAATGTGGAAGTGACAGTTCACGAAGAGGTGGCTATCTATCGAATGGCAATAGCTGCAGGCTGAATTTGGCCCATACGCACTCAAATATATCTCAAGTATGAAGATATTATACTAGCTCAAGTGAGTAAGCCAAGTCTGTTGAATTTCCTTCTGGGAGAAAGGCGGATCTGTTGGCCTTGTCTTCATCTCCAATGGCAAAGGCGCCGCTATTTAAGCCATCCACATTTATAATTTTCTACTTCTGCTACACTGGCGGTATTTCAAGTATTGAAAAGTACCTATATAGAGCAAAAAACAGAGATTTCAAACGATGCGCCAATCTCGTCACATATGCCCGATGCCGCGCGAGGCTGGCGTACCAGCGGGTGGAATGGTGGATTATCATGGTGGGGTTGTAGTCTCTCCGGTCCTTTTTTTCCAGTTTGGCCTGCACTTGTGCCCCTCTCTTGCCCCGCTTGATGCAGCGATGTCATATCAACAACTAGTTCTGCCTCTTCATCCCTCACTCCTTCATCGTTTGATTTGCTGCTTTCGCTCTCATTCAATGCTTGTCAAATGCGCTTCTATAATCTTTGTTAATATTAGGCAACACTAGAGATCTACCGTCGTCAGATGTTGGCCTTTTGCCTTTTTGCTTATACCCCCACCTTTTAGCAACCTAGCTCAGAATGGATTCGATGCCGATCCGAGGTATTCCTGTTATCAGCCAGGATAGCCTCAAACTCTCTAGCCCAGCCAGTAAGAACCTCGATTTTCTCCATCTCAGTTCGCAGTGTCCTTGAACGTATGATTCAATCCCAAGAAGCGCCTTTCCGGGCTCTCGAGCTGTTGTCCCAATTGACCACAATGGCGACGAAGCAAAGCTAATTTTTCTTGTCTACTAGCCCAAACAAATCACGTCGAGCACGTCAATGCACCTCCAAATGTAGAGGATCATGAGCACTTGCCGAAGGGTGTTACAGAAACAGATGAGGAGAAACGAACGGGCTGGTTTATTGGCAGTATAGATCAAGGGACGACATCTTCAAGGTTTTTGATATTCGACGGAGAAGGAACGCCGGTTGCAAGCCATCAGATCGAGTTTGAAAATATCTACCCCGATTCTGGGTACATCCACAAGGAAATTCAGTATAAAATTGGTTTTACTTATTCTTTTCTAGATGGCACGAGCACGACCCTCACGAACTTCTGTCCTCCGTTGAGCAATGCATCGAGAAGGCAACCAGGAAATTCATAGATGAAGGTCATACAAAAGAACAAATCAGGGCGGTTGGCGTCACAACTCAACGAGAAACCACCATATGCTGGGACACACATACTGGCGAGCCTCTTTATAATGCAGTTGTTTGGCCAGATACAAGAACTACATCACTTGTTCGAGAGCTGAAGCAACAGCCAGGGGCCGATGAGCTACAGGATATTTGTGGCTTACCTTTATCAACATATCCCTCCAGCGTGAAGTTTTTGTGGCTTTATCGGAACGTTGACGCCATCAGGAACGCTTACGACGAAGGCAGGCTAAGTTTCGGTACAGTAGATAGTTGGCTGATTTACAGATTGAACGGTGGGAAGGATGCTGGTGTTCATGTCACTGATACAACGAATGCTTCCCGCACGATGTTCATGAACCTTCATACTTGTGAATACGACGATAAATTACTCGGCTTTTTCAAGATTGACCGAGAGAAGATGAAGTTGCCCAAAATCGTTCCCTCCTCGGACAAGAACGCCTTTGGTTCCATCGCCTACGGTGCTTTAAAAGGCATGAGGATCACAGGCTGTCTGGGTGACCAGTCGGCTGCTTTGGTTGGTCAATGTGGATTTTTGCCCGGGCAAGCTAAAAATACCTATGGTACCGGATGCTTTCTGCTTTATAATGTAGGGGAGAAACCAGTCATTTCCAAGTATGGGCTTCTTGCAACAGTCGCATATGACTTCGGGGCTGGTGGGAGACCTACATATGCTCTCGAAGGCAGTGTTGCAGTTGCAGGATCCGGGGTCAAATTCTTGATGAACAATCTGGGATTCATCAAGCATTCGAGTAAGATCACGGAACTAGCGGAGTCTGTCGCTGATAACGGTGGTGTGGTGTTTGTCACTGCATTCAGTGGCCTGTTTGCCCCCTACTGGATCGATGATGCCAAAGGAACCCTGTGTAAGCGTTCATTAGAAGCCAGACAAAAGCTGTGGCTAATGAGTATATAGTCGGAATTACCGCTCACACACAGAAAGGGCACATTGCTCGTGCCACTCTGGAAGCTACCTGCTACCAGACTAAAGCTATCCTCGACGCTATGGAGAAGGACTCTGGACACAAGCTGGAGGGACTGGCTGTTGATGGAGGAATGTCTAATTCTGATCTTTGCATGCAAACGCAAGCAGATATTATTGGTATTCCCGTTGATAGACCAGTTATGAGGGAGACGACGGCCCTGGGAGCAGCAATTGCAGCCGGGTTTGCCGTGGATACCTGGCAAAAGTTCGATGAGCTGAGAGAGATCAACAAAGAAGATAGGACAATTTTTGAGCCAAAGATAGAGAAAAAGAAAAGTGATATGATGTTTACGAAGTGGGAACAAGCGGTTGAGATGTCGAGGGGATGGGTGCTTGCTGCTGAGGGCTAGAATATATGCAAGCGAGGTGTTCTGGGAAAGCATAACTAGTCTGATTTGTTATATAAAACCTAGACTTATCGCTACGGTCTTCTGATGGTAGTTGATGCTTGGAATCCAATCTTGTATTCAATCACCATGTACATCAGTCGGACAACATTGCATGCTGCTACTGTCCTTTCTTTCATTTGATATCACAATTGTAGGTGAGCCAGAACGACGAGTATCCTTACAAATTTCTTATTCTTCAGAAGGACAATTCGGTGTCCACATGCAAATTCCATAATATTGCTACTTTGATTACTTTCAACTCTGCTCGTGACGTTCAAATCCTTGGTCCTACCCCGGATTTTGCATGTGAAGCTGGCCCCCCCTGTCATGCTCCGTCCAATCACATTCCTACCGAGGCATTCTTCCCATTGCCCTCATAACCTCTCGGTCCTTACAAAGCTCTCCGCCGCCATCACGAAACCCAACAGTATACCCTTTGCCCCTTTCCTCTTCTCGGTATCTTCTGTAGTCACTCTGTACGATTCGGAAAAATCCTTTACTCGATTTCTTCATCTACTATGTCTTCCGGTATGCTTGCATTCTTCGCCATCCTTACAAACATGTCCTAATCTACACATTGGAAAGATTGCGAGGCTAACGAAGCATGGCATAGCACAAAGTAGACTTACTCAGGTGTCAGGGCACATCGCCGGTTCCAAGAGCAAGCTGGCTCCGACGGAAGGCGATGCGCGGTCTCAACTCTTGCAAAAAAACCCAGATGATGTAGCTATTCTTCCCCTCCATCCTCGTTCTCAATAAGCTGACAAAACCCAACCAGATCGTCGTAACAGCATGCCTGCGCACCCCATTCACGAAAGGCGGACGAGGTGGTTTTAAAGACACTGCTGCGGCAGATCTACTTGTCGGAGCATTCAAGGCTCTAATCGAGCGCTCAAAAATCGACCCAGGGCTTGTGGAGGATATTGCAGTCGGCTCGGTACTGGCCCCTGGTGGTGGAGCAACCGAATTCCGTGCTGCTGCGCTGGCAGCGGGCTTCCCGGTAACTGCTGCTGTGAAGAGTCTAAACAGACAGTGCTCGTCTGGGCTCCAGGCGTGTGTTGATATTGCCAATGCTATTTCGAATGGAATGATTGAGGTCGGTATTGGGGCTGGTGTAGAGAGTATGAGCCAGCAGTATGGGTACGTAAACCTCTCATCGTCCCGTTACATACACAAAGTTCACCTTCTGATGTTTTATCACAGGCCTGGCGCTGTCACCGAATTCTCCGAGCTCCTCGATTCACACCCCGAATCTAAGAATTGCAAAGTATCTATGGGTCTTCTCTCGGAGCAGATGGCGAAGGATCGCAAGATCTCTCGCAAGGTCCAGGACGAATTCGCGGCCTCTTCGTATCAAAAAGCAGTCAAGGCACAAGCAGCGGGACTTTTCGATGAGGAGATTGCGCCTCTCAAGGTCAAGTGGGAAGATCCAAAGACCGACGAGACCAAGGAGATCACGGTCTCCAAAGATGACGGCATAAGAGACGGCATCACCGTGGAGAGTCTTGGCAAGATTAAGCCTGCTTTTGCCAAAGACGGGTCCATTCACGCTGGAAATGCATCTCAGATCTCAGACGGAGCGGCAGCTGTTCTACTCATGAAGCGCTCCACGGCCGAGCGCCTTGGTCAGAAGATCATTGGCAAATACGTTGCCGCATCAATCGCTGGTGTGGCTCCCTTACTCATGGGTATTGGACCTTGGGCTGCGATTCCCAAGGTCTTTGAGAAGACTGGCATTAGCAAGGATGATGTGGATATCTTCGAGATCAACGAGGCTTTCGCTAGTCAATGTGTTTGGTGCGCCAACGAATTGGGGCTGGACATGAAGAAGGTCAATCCCAAGGGAGGTGCGATTGCCTTTGGACATCCTCTAGGAGTCACAGGTGCTAGACAGGTCTCTACACTACTGTACGAGCTGAAGAGGACACAAGGAAAGATTGGAGTTACGAGCATGTGTGTTGGTACCGGGATGGGAATGGCCGCCGTGTGGGTAGCGGAGTAGAGACTTGAGACGGGATACCGAACGTCTTGTATGAGTAGTTGGTCGACTTGGTACATACCTAAATAGAAGAAGTCATTTGTATCACGACTTGGAGGGATGGAGGCTTCAGCGGCCTCGTGACTTGTCAATTTGTGCCTAACAGCCCCTAGGGTTTAGCCTGCGGCATTACGCTGATGGACTGATGCAACCCTGTCCTGTCCTGTCCTGTTGCTGTGTGATCCGCAGGGACGATAAGCATGCGAGGGGAAGTTGTGCTGTGTCGTGCGAAGAGAGGCTTGTCTCTGTCTCGGGCTGCTTGAAGATGTGAATGCTTGTGCTCCTGGAGAGTGAAGACAATGTTGTAGCCACGCTCGATTCATTTACGAATGTCCAGCACGAAGTGGCCCGATCATTGCTCGATGACTCCCATCTCATCCGCCCCCGTCTGCTAAGGTAAGGGGACGATAGTGGTGGTGGTGGTATCTTATCGCCAATGAGACGCTAAGGCTGGCATACCCCTCCCTCTATGCGTGCGCCTTACAACTCAACCTCCAAACCACGAATACATTCCTCCACCTTGTTCTTTCACTCACTTCTTGTTGAAGGATATCGTAGTAGCTGAGCTCCATATCGTATCCATCGGACGTCTCGTAGAGAGCGAGACCGTCGTCTCCTACTTTCCGAGACACTCGCCGGCGGTCTTGACGACTACCTCTGCCTGATTACAGTAGATACCTGTGCGAACCACGGTCCAGGCAGGCAACGAGGGCAGGGCCTGACCTTCAAATACCATTCCCTTCTTTCCCATCCGGCAAGGGGACTTCTCGAATTCACACTTGTATTGTAGGGCACTTCGTTCCTTCCGTCTCTATGTTAATGATTTACTTCTCGTCCCCACTGTGCTCCTTGGGTCACACCGTCTCCCGTCGTCGTCTTTTGATCCGACAATCAGATAGCTAACTCGACTATGGATTCATCCAGTGAACCTCTTTCTTCTGCAGACGCAGACTTAGGTAATCTTACCATCGATTTACTATCATCATCGTCACCACCGTCATTGTCGAGTCAGCTGCGATTTCCCACACCCGTTACAGACCATAGAATAAGCACCTGGGTAGGAAGCATCGCAGCGCCCTCCAACATGTCTGTTCCAAGTGAAGATGGTAGCGCCCTTGGCGACTCCACCTACGAGCTCATTGATACCGATAACGAGAGCCGTGATGATAATGCTACCGAATCTATTGCTTCCACCGATTTTGGCCGTCCAGAAGATGACGTTGCCAGTCTTGCGGATACGGAAAGAAGTACAGAGGAGAGCGGAGATGAAGAGGATATCAATCAGTCAGAGAGAATCTCAAGTCCAGCTGTTACGGGAATTGGTGAAGCTACCTTTAATACTCCTACCATAGGACGCAGCGCGGCTGCTCTACCTGAGGAACATGAGAAACATCTTACTCGGTCTATCGAATTTGAGGAACCTCTTATCCTCGGTGCAGAGAATGTCTCAGTTAAGCATACGATTGCTGATTTCCAGGAGGAAGACACTGCCAGAATTGCCGCAGCCATGAAGCTACCGAGTCCACCTCAACGCCTAGTTGTGACTATTCGGCAGACTATGACCAAGCAAAGTCTATCAACAAAAGATCCTCTTCGAATACTTTACGTAGGAAGTCACTCTGCCCGGCAAGATATTATCCATAAGCTTGCAAGCTCGGTCACAGCTTCCGTGGAAAGCAGCAGTTATCTTCGACACTCAGCTTCTCAGCTCTACAACGTGATCCCCGTATCAGCATTTGGTTCTGAGCGTGTTCCAGAAATCGAGCTGATGCACTCGTCCGGATACCAAATCAAAGTTGAAGACTGTACCTACGCTACAACACTAAAGTTTGAGGACGAACCTCAGAAGCCCGACGTTATCAAGCTGACGCTGGGAGACAATATTCCTCACCACTCTGTTCCTGAGGAGTCAGGATTCATTGTCGAGCCACATTGGGAATTACCACACATCGCTATTCTATACTGCTCTGATAGTGATGGTGCCGAAGCGAAGCAGACCAACACACTTGCTAGAAAGTTTATGGGTCGGCACGGTGTGCCAACTATTGTTATCTCACACCAGGAGTTGTTTGATCGAGTCCAGTCTATACCGCTCGACCAACACTCGATTCATATGTGCTTAGAGTCTCGAGATGCCAATGGGAGAGGCCCCATCATTCATCAACGGCTTCCTATCGACCTAGCAAGTTTCTTGAACATAGATGCTAGACAGATGAACAGGAACCTTGCTTATCTCACTGGTCTTTACGAACCTCTCGTAGCAAAGGTACCCGCGGTCCCAGTCCCAAAGAAAGCCAAGGTTGGGCGCATTGTCTCCCCTGATGTGGAGAAGTCATCGTACAAGCTTAGCGACAGTGTTAGCTTCATTCGCGAACGAACTGGTGCTGAATGGAGAGCAATGCTTCCATTTGGGCTTCTTCTCATCAGCGTCTTCACCGCTGTTCTCACTGGCATTCCAGGCTATCGCTTCTCATCTACGCCCGCTATATCCATTAACAGCAAGCTCATGTCGACGATTCCCTTGTCGTCAACATCTTCTTCGACCCAGTCATCACTGGTCCCTAGTATCACATCGACGACGACCACAGTCTCGACGACTTCGACTCGCACAATAACTGTTACCCAAGCACAATCTCAAGGGCCTGATAGTCTGTCAGTATTGCAATCCATGGAACTTGCAAAATCGTCTCAGCAAGTGCATAGTCCTCCAAAAATTGCGAATAAATCTGTCTGCTCCGCTGAAATTCTTGGGGACCGAGAGATCTTGATTCGCATGCCTTCGGCGACGAAGTTGAGTTGGCTCACGAAGGAGGCATTCTCGGTCAACATTGCCAGAGGCAACCACACTATTGATACAGAGCGTGCGTATAGCTCTGATGAGGGTATTGTGCTACTCCTCCCGAAAAAAGAAGCTTATGGTGTTCTCAATGTCTCTATCATCACCACAAAAAAGCCGAGAGTCAACGAAACCTTTCGGCTAGATTTTGGTACATTCACGTCTCATACATGGCGAAACATCATGGACAGAATGTCATCCTTTCTTCCAGAAGAGTTAAACATGATCAGTTCGAATTCTTTCAGACATACTCTCAAAGAACTTCGCTCTACTGTTGATGAAATGGTCGAGGAAGCACGCACCGAGTCGCAGGAGTTCTTGAGGCAGATGGAAGAGATCAAAATCATGGCTATGAAACAAGCTTCTACCGCCACCGAAACCGCCACCGAGATAGCCAAACGTCTGTCCCTCGAAGCTGCCAAACGTAGTGCCATACTCTCAAAGGAGATTGGTCTGCAGCTTGCTGACGCGGAGAAGAAGTTTGGCCAACAGATGGAGAATCTTCGTAACCTTAAGGAGCCTTTGAGCAACAGAATTTTGAAAGCTCAGGTCCAGTCCAAACTTATGTGGCTGAAGTTTCAAGGGAAAGAAAAGGAGTACAAGGAGTATGAAACGGCTGCTCTGGAAGCCACACGATCTGGAAGCCGAAGGGTGAAGGAGGCGAGATCATGGAAGGCTAGAATGGCTGAGGGTAAAGAGAAGCGCAAGGTGGACCGACGGGCAAGGAAAGGAGAAGAGCACAAGCAGTTCGCTGATCGCATGGCGACAAAGAAGGCTGTCAAGAAAGAAGCTAGGGCTGCGGGAAAGGTGGGCAGGAAGCCGACATGACTTTGGTATCGCGGACTTGATATCTGCTTCTTGAACATGGGGTTTGGCATATTTTAACTGTTTTGATTTGGAGTTCGCGCGTTTGGATGATGGAGGGGGACATGGGACGGAAATCAGGGGCATGCCAAGCAAGAATTCTCATAGTCATAAGTATGAGAGAAATGATATCCTATTGGCAATAAGTAGGTGTAAGGAGCAGCACATGCACTATTTATCGATGCCGAGGCGGCATAGCTTTTCGTTAGGTACTGCAACATACCCTTCTCAATCATGCGTCACTCTCAGTGAAGTCGGCCTTGAATGTAGAGATATCGGTAATCGTGATCGTGCACCCTGAATGTTCCCGCCTGCTGTCCCTCAAAAACTGGGGCAAATAGGAGAACGCAGCGCTAACCTAAGCGAGCCATATGCTGCAAAATCCACAACGATTTCAGGCTTCTGACAACACAACAAGCCGTGAACCATCTGCATTTTACCAGGCTACGCGCTACTGATCTACGGTGTATATTACGGCGACAGTAAATACCGCGCACTTTGCTCCAGCATACGCAGCATTATTCCCATAGAGCATTTACAGAAAATGGCGGACCTCACAGCGAGCTCGGGGCCTAAGCTCGAGAAGAAGGAAACGGAGCTTGCTACCAATCCTATCGGCGACAAGACAGAGCAGAAAGAGGCCCCAGCAGCGGTATGTTCTCTCTATATTTGATGAGCCTGAGGATGTTGGTCGGAAGGGAGGGGTGATAGTGGGGTGGGACTGTCAACATGCATAGATTTGGAGCTGATTTGTTTCAACTGCAGACCTTGACGGAACAGGCAACCAGCGCTGCATCTACCGCTGCTACAACTGTTACAAATGCTGCTTCGGGCGTTGCTGACAATGTGTTCTCCATGTTCGGAGGCGGGGCTAAAAAAGAGAAGGCTGATGAGGACGAGGACCGTGGTGACAACTCTGGTAGCGCAAAGGCTTTGAAGGAGAAAGCGGCCGAGGAGAACCCCGAGGTATCTTAAAACCCATGAAGGCTATCACATTGAGAGCAAGCGCTGATCTGTGGGTTGGACAGGATGAGGCACCAGAGTCGGAAGACGTTCACTTTGAACCCGTTATCCGTCTAACCGAGAAAGTCGATGTCAAGACCAACGAGGAGCTCGAGGAACAGGCCTTTAAGATGCGTGCGAAACTTTTCAAGTTCGTTAAGGATAGCAATGAGTGGAAGGAGCGTGGTACCGGTGATGTCAGACTGTTGAAGCACAAGGAAAACGGAAAGACGAGGTTGGTCATGCGGAGAGATAAGACTTTGAAAGTCTGCGCCAACCACTATGGTACATCTTGGACAATAGCTGGGTCTGAGTCATTACTAATGTCTGCATAGTTGTTCCCGAGATGAAGCTGTCCCCCAACGTGGGTTCTGACAGGAGTTGGGTCTGGAATGCCGCTGCCGATGTTAGCGAAGGAGAGCCCGAGGCTCAGACTCTTGCCATTAGATTTGCCAACTCTGAGAGTAAGCTCTTCCTATCCTCTTGCACTCACAGTTGTTGATCTTAGATAGATGCAAATCTCTTCAAGGAGGCTTTCATCAAGGCCCAACAGGAGAACGAGGCTCTCTTCGCCAAGTCCTAATTAAAGAATCCTCCGCCTTTCAATTCGATTCATCATAGCACAGAACACCCCCTTTATTCCCCGAGCAATCCAGCCACGACAGTTACGAAATGCCTTAGCACGGACAACAATCCCCTTTGCGTGATACACGTCATGCTTTTCATCAAGAAAGCAGACCCCTTCTTGTAAACAGCACTTCTCGTGGGCCCTTGACGATATTGGCGATCTTGGTTCTGTTCAGGATCCCCCCAAATGCGATGGACTTCAAGCATAGAAATTGAGGATTGCAGTGGATATGATGGAAACTCTTTGAGAAAAAGATCAGATATTGCTCATCCCATATTGCTGGTGGAAAGACTACAGCGGCTGTGGGATGAGATTGTAGTTAGACTAAATAGCAGTCCCTCTTTGTCCCCTTGTTTCATTCTACGTGGCACTGACCTCAGATCAAGTCCCAATAATGACCGAGGATCTTGTGGTGTTCAATTCCTGATTACTCTGTCAGCACGAAAATAGAGAGCTGATTCCTATTGTGCAATTGGCGATACGGTAACTATCTTGCGGCTTTGA
Organism: Proliferodiscus dingleyae; assembly: GCA_003988795.1. NCBI lineage: Eukaryota > Fungi > Ascomycota > Leotiomycetes > Helotiales > Lachnaceae > Proliferodiscus > Proliferodiscus dingleyae. Next base: position 583,216 of record QYAK01000008.1, read on the forward strand.
CAGAACCCAATCTCAACCCTCGGTACGCATCATCTTCGGACCAAAGAGTCTATTGTGGGTGCGTACTTTTTACTCATGCTCAACACCGCTTCAGCTATGTGAAAGGACTGGAATGCGTCTTAATTGACTGTATTTTGCATTGGTCTGCCCTGCGGCCTGCCTTGAAACTTGAGCCTTAGGCTACAATAATGCTAATCCCTGAACCCCACCTGCATCGACGTTCCGACCAAGTCAAGAGCGTCGCGTCGCAACTCCTTGATTCCTTTCTCACGCCTTGTTCTTCTCTTCCCAACGCAGTCCCAACACCGTCAAAATGGTCGCGGATGTGAGTAGATCAATTAAACATCATCTCTGTTCTATATGCAATTAGGTCGCTGACTCTAGCTCAGATCAAGCGCACAGTGAAACTCATCACTGAGCAGCGAAACATGTATGTATAGCTCTAGAGGCACAGCCAAAGGTAGAGGCTGATGGATAGAATAGCGATAAGCCTTCCGAGGCTGAGGTTGAGGGATTGCCTATGAAGACATGGAACATCGAAATATACATACTCGATGAAGCTGGAAACGAGAAGCCCGCAACCTGCTTCACCAAGGCTGTCTACAACTTGCATCCTTCTTTCGCTAATCCTGTCCAGAGTAAGTCTTCGGTCTGATCCATGATTTCACACGCGTGAGATGGCCAATGGCTCACGTACGCCTTCGAATAGCCTTCACTGAACCACCCTTCCGCTGTGAGAACGAGGGCTGGGGTGAGTTTGACATGACAATCGACGTATACACGACCGAGAAAGGCGGCAAGAATACCATGAACCACGATCTCAACTTTGCCAAGCCTCGTTACGAATCCAAGCACAACGTAACTTTTAAGAATCCTTCTGCTGCTCTGATCAACATTCTGAGAGAGACTGGGCCAGTTGGTGATGAGAATGGTGCTCGCAAGAAGGAAGAAAAGAAGCGAAAGCGCCCGGGTAACGTTGACATGGAGAAATTGGCAGATGGTCTAGTCAAGCTCGGAGAGGAGGATCTATTGCATGTGGTGCAATTGATACACGACAACAAGTCGGATGACACGTACACTAAGAACGATGTGGAGCGTGAGTCGTCCTCTTCTGCGTCAGAAGAGATCTTAAAACTAATAGAATTTGGTTTATAGAGGGCGAGTTTCACGTGGATCTCTACACTCTCCCAGAAAGCCTTGTCAAGATGCTATGGGATTATGTCGTTATGCAGCAACGCTAGCACTTCCATTGTAGGAAGTTCGTCGCTGTACCATCCATATATCATTACCGCAGTTGAGGAAGCGCGTCCTGATAGTAGCCACTTGTTCCTTTCTTCTGGATGTATACGACGCTGCGCTTCCTCTTAGCTCACTGCGTACCGTGCACGCTGTTGTCCTACAACTACCGAAGACCCATCCTGATACGTATGGATGCGGCACACCTAATGGGTCTTCCATATTGGTCGTCATTCATTGAGCTTGGGTATTGTTCACACACCGCAAGATGCTCACTATTTCTCCTTCTCGATCACATCTCTTCGCAAATTTAGTTACTTGACGGCGTTATCCAAAATTTGTCCGCGGTGGGCATGGGTGGAGCATATTACGGCATGGTACGAGATGAATGCGCGGGATTTCTTTACAGCTTACTCCATTATTGCAAGGCGTTTACCATGCTGCTTGCATTCCATAATGGGAAATTTGTATCTAGTTGAAAGTGGCGGACGAGGGTTCTTCTGGTATACCTGGCCAGAGCTTGACACGGGAGGTTGTATCTCATCTAGCTATGTTCAAACCGGACAGATGAATGAGAGATCTTCTAGCATTGCTTTTATTGGCACTGGCTGTGATAAATTGCTGAGAGAGATACACAAAGAACGACATAATTCTTTGGCAGACTTCCTAGGAGTGCGACCTTAGAACTATACAGCATTTTCGCTATATCTCTAGAACGAAGGTAAGCGGGGTAGATCATGCGCAAGATAAACTTGCCGTGCAAAGCTATCTGGAGATTTTGAGCCTTCTTAAGGACGAGCTATCAGCTTTGATAACCGTTATTAGATTCTACCATTGTGACTCGACGGCAAAATCCCGCTGTCTTCTGGCTTGCTCATCAGTTTGGGTCTAAACCTCCAGTACTCGAACTCTGGGGATTGTAGTGTGGTGCCGCTCTTTCAGTCCTCATCACCAAAGCTCAGCTTGACCTTCTTACCCTTCTTCGCTAGCTTGCCATTTGCCGTAGAAGTATTCCCTTTCTTATTCCCTCTTCCTAGCTTTGATGGCTTGGAATCTGTAGACTTCTTTGTAGCAGTCAAGTCGCCTTCTTCTTCTTCTTCTTCTTCCTCCTCGTCGGCGCCTCCAATGACCTTTCCAACCTTTCTCTTCCTGTTCCCACCAATTGCAGCAAGCTTCTCTGTCCCCTCCTTTGTCGCCTCTGTATTCTTATCGTGCGAATCTGCACCGGATCTGTCATCTTCGCCACCAACAATGGCTTCTCCCTTGGCAGCCTCTTTCTGTTCCCATTCCTTTTTAGTCCACGTCTCTCCACTGGCTTCGTCAAAGAAGACAGGTTCATCCTCTGCTTCATCCTCTGCTGTTCTCAACTTCTTCGGCCTCGCATGCTGTATCTCGTTCCTTTCACCTGTGCTAGAGTTTTGTTGGAGTCGCGCGAGAAAGGGTGGAAGGGTGCTGTCGTAGGAGAGGTTTTTGGGGGTTATTTTCGACATGGTGATGTATCTCTTGCTAAGTCGGTGAACGCTGATCTCACCAGGTGCCCAAAATTAGCCTTGCCAGCTTTGCGAGTTTATACTGATACGAGCTGCGTCACAATTCCATTAGACCAAGGCCGATGTATATTTAGCATTGATCGCGGCTTTGCTGTCACATGTGCCGTGCCATTGCGAGATCGGAAGTCAGTGCAAGCTCTGAGTCGTGGCTCATTGACCAGCGTAGACTGGCTTAGGCTTTTGCACGATTGGGAAAGTTGGAAAGGTGAAGTGTACGACGCTTATTTTGGAGGAGCCGACGTTGTATCAACACAGAACTTCAGCCTCAATCGACAACAGAAACAAGGATCTGGTTCCTGATTCGCGGCCACAAGACGAAGCAGCATGAATCTTGGGTGGAAATAGTCCACTGCAAGAATCGCCACCTATCAAAACCTGTTCTTCGCCCTGAGGAAACTAGTAGAAGGCTAAGAGGAGCACTTGAGCGGAGACCTGATCGCGTTCGAAGTTATCCACAAGCGCAAGCCATGCCGTAAATTCAGAACTACAATAACAATAGCAATAGCAATAAGAAATATAATTACGCTTCTCATTCCCTCGAGGGAACACGGGCATTTCACGTCAACTGGGCCGCCTCCGCATAGGAGTAAATGCGTTGTTGGCCAATGGGATCCCGAGTCTGGAGCTGCCCCCATGAATTTTTGACGCTGCTTGCAGAATAGAGCAGCAGAGGCAGAGGCAGAGGGTTGCCAAGACCCCAGGGGCACTTAGCCGATTGCAACGTTCGCTCACAACCTCCTATCGTGAGGTTCGAACAAACCACTCTGCTCCTCCCAATCCTCCCAGCCGCCAACTGCACGACGTCCTGGGCACGAACTACCACTCCGACCACGATCTGCTCGTCGACGCCCGCATTGGATGTCATAGCCTGCCCTCTCCTCGCCGGTGCAGCTGGGTGCAAAGGACGAGCTCAACGCAAATCAGACGCGTCGTCATCCCGGGCCTGTCACTTTTCTCGAGGACATCTCGTCCATCCGCTCGTTTACCAGCAATCGTCCTTCGAGGTCTGCAGATAGAGTGACGTCGGTCTCCTCCCTGTACTCCCCCAATTCTTTCTATTCAATACTGCGCTTTCGAGAATACATATTGTAATAATACGGTCGGCCGATTCTTGCCATCTCGAGAATACAGCGCAACGGCTTCCCTTTCGCTTTTTAGCAATCTACGAAGAGTCCCTCGATAATGGATCTTGTGCAAAGAGCCTTGAAGCGACTGCCTTCATCCCCCAATCTGCCAACGGTGGACGAGGTCAAGGCCAAGACGTCCAGGACGAGCATCACATCGAGATTAGGGTTCTTTCGGCGGCCGCTTAGACTAAAGGGCAACTCGAGCATTTCCATACCACTCGGCGTCGTTCTTCTATTTCCATGTATCATTGTTGTATTGATCTTGGTGCTTTTTGTCCGGCATCCTAAATCAGGGGTCGGCATATTAATGCCTGCTGGCGCGCCACCAGCCATAAGGTTCGTCAAGCTGTGATAGCTTTACAAGCAAAGTCTATGAGGGCTAATCTATGGAATGAGCAGAAAAATCAGTGAGGAACATGACAAGGTTTTCGTCACAGGGTGCTTAGAGCCCGATACCTCGCAGCCAAGAGCCAACGCAGCTTTCGTGGTACTAGCAAGGAATAAGGAACTAGATGGTGTCATACAGTCCGTCAAATCGATCGAGAGACATTTCAACAGATGGTATCATTACCCATACGTGTTCTTGAACGATGCAGAATTCAACTCGACATTCAAGGAGACGATTCAAAATTACACAAGTGGTACTGTGGAATTTGGAAAGATCGATGAAAGTCACTGGAATTTCCCCGACTGGATCGATCCTAAGGTTGCCAAAGAAGGCATTGCTAAACAGGGAGACGCTGCCATCATGTACGGTGGCATGGAGAGTTATCACTCCATGTGCAGATTCTACTCAGGGTATGTAAGAGTAATCCTCAACAGAGATTAGTGCTAATCCCCCCAGGTTTTTCTACAAGCATAAGCTATTAGAGAAATACGAATGGTATTGGCGCCTGGAACCAGAGATCACCTATTTCTGTGATATTACATAGTATGCTGCCTCTTCGTGGCGAGGAAAGGTTTAATACTGACATTTTGCAGCGATCCTTTCCTCAAGATGATTGAAACGAACAAGACATATGGTTTCACGATTGCAGTCAAGGAGTTGAAAGAGACCGTGCCAAATATCTGGCGTTATGCATCGGCCTACAAACGAATCAACAATATCACTTCTCAAGGTCTTTGGGAGATGTTCGTTGAACCTCAACCGGACAAGCCAAAGGAGGAGCTTGAGGATGATTCCAAGCAAAGCCCTCTACCCGAAGATGTCCTTCGAGGTGACCCATCCCGCGCAAATCTGCCAGAAATCGACCTTGAAGCAATGGAAGGTGAAAAATACAACATGTGCCATTTCTGGTCCAATTTCGAAATCGCCAAGCTCAGCTGGTTCAGGAGTAAGGAATATGAAGATTTCTTCCAGATGATGGATCGTAGCGGAGGATTTTGGATGGAACGTGTAAGTGTCAAGCTAATTATATTATGTCCGCAGTTTGCTAATTGAGGTCAGTGGGGTGATGCACCTATCCACTCGCTTGCTGCAGGTGCCCTACTCGCTCCTCGAGACATCCACTACTTCCGTGACTTCGGCTACAGGCATACAACTATCCAGCACTGCCCAGCAAATGCCCCGGCCCGCCAAATGCCCAGAAGCCCCTTCCTCGAGATGACGACGAAAGATGAAAAGAAACGGAGAGAAGAAGATGAGTATTGGGAGTCATGGGATCCTGTGAAAGAGAACGGCGTGGGCTGTAGGTGTAGATGCGACACCGATATTGTGGACGTAGAGGGGAAACAAGGCTCCTGCTTAGCGGAATGGGTGGATGTCGCTGGCGGGTGGGCAAGTCCTTGATGACAGATCAAGCATAAGGACGATGGATGAGACAGCAAGACTGGAGACTAGGACAGGCGTGTGGGTCCCAATCACCGAATCCCCAACCCGGATGAATAGATAGAGCACATCCAGGATAGGGACGGACCGGAAACAGACACTCAGAAGAAGGGAATTTGGCCATTCCCGCATTATATTGGTTGCGAACGTATGCATTGTGGCGTTCTGGGCTGGTGGGACCTCTAGTCTATATCTAAATGTGAACATACGATTGATCACGCTTGTCTTGTATCACACTGGAGTGAAATTAGCGGACTTTTCCAACAGGATCATTGGGGCGCACATCTTACTTCTACGAAGCGTCGGACAGCAAGTGCTGAACGCAAGTGGGTCGGGATGTAAGCTACAGTTCCCCAAGTGCAAGAAATCTAATAGGTCCTATGGCCCATCTCAGCAGCATACAAAACTTACGTTCTTTCATAGCCCGATCCTTTTCCCTAATAAGTATCAAACCACATCTTTTGACCAACGTAAAAACAACAAAAAGGAAGCACAATTTTTCCAACCAGAAGTAGTAGTTCCAGCGGAATTCTACTCAAAACAGTCCATTTCTTGACCATACCACTAGGTGCTTTCTCGTCGGACTTGAAACTTTTATCATCAACATCTTCGGCCCTTCGTTCCGAGCGGACTGACCCGATGTCTCGAAGCTGTCATTGTTACCGGCGTTTCCTAATGTTTTTGGATTGCCAGAGGTTTATAGGGCTGCAACCACCCACCACTACAATGGAAGTTATTTGATTTTTCGTATAAACTTCGGCATACTATATCGTAGCTAGGCACGGCTGATAGCCAAAAACAGAGCAGGTGGGCGTGCCCCCCGCTTCCTTAGACTCTTATCAGAAAGTGAACCGAGACCGAGACCACGTGAAACGGAAGACTTTCCTTGCCGAGAAGAGACTTTCTTGATTATTGATGGCTATTGGTAAAACAACTCTGTCATAAGGAATCGTGTCCTATCCTAAAGAGCGTCATCTCGCAGGACCAGTTGCCATGTTGGACCCTGACAGATCCCTCGTATCACGATGGTATATAATGATGTCGCCCACTTATTGAGGTAGCGAATACCAAACAACCACTAATTAAGTCTCCATCACCTCCATCACCTCCATCACCTCCTCACCTCATCCGCAAATACCGCTTCTACCGGATTTGTCAGTCTCATTTATTTTCACGCTTTAGTATTCATTATGTCTTCCTCAATCACTATAGAGTCACCAGGTCGTCCAATACTGCTTCCCCACGAACCAGAAACGTCTATCCAGCATGGCCGCTATCATGGACCCGGAATCTCACTAGAAATGCACGACTTCGTTAACGGGGGTAGAACCTTTCAAAAAGATGTACAAAGAACAGAGTCCCCTCGCTCGCAGCTTTATGCGAACTTACACCGTGAAAGTCGCCCAATACCAGGTCCAGTGGCGGATCAAGTTCAAACCGTTTGGGAGCCACATAAGAATAGATTCCGTGTTATGGCATTGTGCTTGACCTCCCTTGCCAATGGTATGAATGACTCAGCCAACGGGGCATTGATTGAAAGCATTGAGAGGTATTCCGCATCTTCTCCCGTGGTCGTTTCCACTAAACTTTTCATAGACATTACAACATTGGCTATGGCACTGTTTCGACTGTCTTCCTTTGCAACGCACTCGGCTTTATTGCCGCAGCGACTTTTGTCAGCTCACTATCGCAGAAGTTCGGACGAGCTAAGGCTCTGGCTTTTTCCGAGGCTCTTTTGATACTAGGTTATACCATCATTGTGACAACCCCACCGTTTAGTGTTGTCGCTCTTTCGTAAGTGATTACTTTTCTGCGTCTCGTACTATGACTGAACTATTATAGGTACTTCATTCTGGGTGTTGGCATGGGGACAGGTCTAGCCATTGGACAAGTCTTCTGCGCAAATCTTGCCAACAACACTGCAATTGTCGGACTTTACCAAGGTGCCTACGGCATTGGTGGTACGATTGCACCTTTGATAGCTACGTCAATGGTATCACGAGGATATATGTGGTCAAGATTTCATCTCATTGAGCTAGGTCTCGCTGCTATCAACCTCACCTTCACTGCATGGGCTTTCTGGGGCTATGAAGCCGAGTCGGAGGCAGCACTGCCTCCTCCTGCGAGTGAATGGAGCAGTCCTCGTCCAACGAGCGTCTCATCGAATCGCAGATGGAAATCGATAAAGACATTGTTGACCCACAGAACAACGCTTCTCGGGGCCTTGTTTATATTCGGCTATCAAGGCAGTGAAGTCGCTATTTCCGGATGGGTAATTTCTTTCCTTGTTCAATTCCGAAATGGAGATCCAAGCAAAGTGGGATATGTTACTGCAGGCTTCTGGGCCGGTATTACTCTGGGTAAGTTCTGCTTGTCATGGAGCGTAGGCAGCTAATGAGAGGTAGGACGTTTCACGCTGTCCTTCCTAGCTCATAGAATGGGTGAGCGTCGCTTCGTGTTCATTGTTACTGGAGGAGTAAGTATCTCTCGTCATACCGCTTGAAGCATGCAATAACATTTGTTCCTAGGCTTTAGTCCTCGAGCTCCTTGTTTGGCTTGTACCTTCCATTCCGGGCGATTCTGTTGCAGTCGCATTTTCCGGTCTGCTTCTCGGTCCTGTCTATCCATGTGCAGTCCATATCTTCGAACGTCTCGTCCCTAGAAAGATGCAAATTGCTTCTTTATCTCTAATTGGATCGATCGGGAGCTCAGGTGGCGCACTGGCTCCCTTTATGACGGGAATGATTGCTCAAAAGGTTGGAACATTTGTGTTGCACCCTATCTGTATCGCTTTATTTGTCATGATGGCGGTGACCTGGTGGGTATTACCTGAACTGGAACGAAAACCAGAGTAGACTCGGCACCCAGAATTGGAGGCAATAATTTTACGATAATAGTCAGTCCCCTCAAATCATTCTCAGACCATCTTCCTCTTCTATCGCTAGCGTTATGCACATTCTATACCTAGACCAGGGACTGACTGTAAGTGCCTGCTGTCTGGTTTCGTAACACTATCACCTGCACCAGCTATATCTTACCGAAAGCTAGGCTATAGACTCTTTAAGCATAAAATGAAATAGCTTCTACCAAAGAAGCGAGTACATTTAGTATTGTCAGATGAATACCCCGTTGTAGACCAAGACAGACCAGCAAAGCCCGGCTTATTGATTAGACTGAACTCCAAGCGCATCACACGTCTTAACAGTTCTGTTGCATTGAGAATGTGTTCTTGATTAATTATAGTTGACGTAGCAGGCAGAAGAGGCGCGTGAATCATCAAGAGCTTGGGGGCTAGTTTTGTATTTCCTATTGGCTGGTACTCAGAGGCGATCTAATGTGTCAGGGTCGGGTTTCTGGCCAATTGTAATCCTTGAACCTATGGTCTTAAAACGGAAATCCGTATTCGTGAAGAATCAGGGAGGATACCATATAACTAGCATCGTACCAGTCTCTATGTTATCTGTCCATGAATGCTTGGTGGGAGCAACCCGAGCTTGAAGAGGTTTCCAATAAGCTCCGAGGAGGTCTGAATAGATTTTTGTAGAAGAGAATAGCTATTTGTACTTCCGCGTATCCTCGCCAGACTCAATAAAACCATTAGATATCGTAGGCCGCATACATCGTTGTTTTTGGAACCAAACCCCTCGACTTCCGAAGATCAAACCCCTCAAAAAGTTCGTATAGCTTCACTTACTAGAAATAGCGACTGATGTGGTATTCATTCTAGTGGAAGGAAACAAGTCTGCTATCACAATTGTCCTCGAGCAATATCAGGAGGCTCTCAATGCGTCGAGTACCTTGGAGGTCCTGAAGCTCTATCGTCCAGATGGTGTCTTCATGGCCCAACACTTTCCCACCGCTGTAGGAACAGAAGCAGTTCGTAAAGCATACGACACAGTATTCAATACCATCACTCTCTCCGTTGAGTTTAATATCATCGAAGTAGTTCCTATCAACGATACTTGGGCTTTTGCACGCACATCTTCTGCTGGGACGACTAAAGTGAAGGCCGGCGGTGGGGGTCCCGAATCTAACCAGGAACTATTTGTCATGCAAAATGTTGATGGACTATGGAAGATTGCCAGATATTGCTTTTCAACCACGAATCCACCTCATTGAGGGCACTCAACACGATATGTGGGACAGTGTTGTTATGGAAGTAGTGCCTATGGTGGCTGAATTTTAAATCAATCCAGACTGCACGATAATTAACACTGTCTACTGGAAATTGATGAGAGTACACTCGAGTATTTTGGAATGGGAAGTACTCTTCGATATCCAATAGGCTTTCTATAGGTCCATCTCGTCTAGCTCCTTAAGACCCATACCTTTCCCGACGCCCTATTCAGCATTTTTAGACTCTCAAACGTCACTCTCATTTCTAACAAGCCAACAAAAAACTCAGCTCCTTTGTCACTAAACCCAATGAAGCAAAAAGGTCCATACACCTCTATTCATGACTGTCAGAGCCGGATGGCTAGTCGCGATGGATCACGTGCGGAGGCGATTGCAGGGAAAGCGCGCCACAAGTTTATTGAGTAAGTGCAGTTGCAGTAGCTTCATCTATCTTCTGTCAAAAATCGACCTTCGCATTTTAATATTTCCTCGATCACAAAGATGTTCGGGTCCTTCTTACCACCAGATGCCCCCCGTCCGACTCGAAGAGCCCACACCAAATCTCGAGGCGGTTGCCTCACCTGCAAACAGCGGAAAATCAAATGCGATGAGGCAAAACCAGTCTGCGGTAATTGTCTTCGGCATTTTGTAGATGTACAGAATTGTTACTATGATGTTCCCCCTTCAAGTCAGCCCAGACTACTGGCAGCTAAACCGAGGGAGCTAGCAGCTATTAGGCCAGGCCCCCAATATGCCCCAGCCGTTGAAAATCCACCCGGTAGCTCGAATGTATCGAGATACATAGAAGCACAATTACCAGAGTCCGTGAGTGCTGAGAGACTGGATCCATTCGAGACCTATCCGGAAAGCAGAATATCCGGCGTCGACGAGCTAATGAAATATTGTATGTATATGTATTTGTATTACCATTTTAAGACCTATGCTTCAACAGCGTGATTTATGAACTCTAATAACTGGTAATAGATCTTCGTAGTGCTCTTTATGAGTACTTTCCCTGGCAGCCAGCATCAGAAACAAACCCAACAGCCAAATTTTATGTTCCGTTGGTCTTCAGTGATCCAGTACTCTTTCATGCCATTCTTCGTCTCAGCTCGACACGCTTGAAGAAAGCACGGTCACAGGTTATCAGCCAAGACTACAAAAGGCTATCAGCCGAGTGTATTCGACTTTTGAGAGATCGGATCGAAAATGCTGGCTCCGCCTTGAGCTCCTCGGATGAGACTATTAGTGCAGTGGCGACGCTCGCTGCCATTGAGGTACCGTACCTTACTATCTCCGAAACAAATCTTCGTGGGCTTACTGATATAGCACGAAAATGGTAACTTGAAGATGATGAGAATGCATCTGGAGGGCTTGAAGAGAATGCTTGACATTCGTGGAGGCTTGAAGTCGATTCGACAAACAAATCCCATGGTTGCGAACTCCGTTTTCTGGTAAGACATGCTCGGGGGCGAGGGAAACAGCTTTCTAATTAGAGTGCTTAGGTCATTTGCTGTTGCTTTGTACGAAGTACCGTACCCAAAATTTGACCTCGATCTCCCACCTTTCTTTCCTGGCGATCACGGTCTTTCTTCATCACGAACTAGCCAGGTAACTTCACATTTTGAGGATTTTGGACCACACTACGAATCATCGCAGGCCCTTGAGCTACAGTCTTTGGGAGTGAGGCAAAATATTGCGGCTGTGGTGAATTCTGTGCAGCATGTTTCGCAGCTAGTTCCCACACATTCATACCCTACAGCAGCTACCTCACTTGTCATACTAACCAGATTTTGCAATATTCTCTCCTACCTTCTAAGTATGGATCGAATCGTACCTAGCACCCCTGATGACATTGAAGCAGTGATATCAGAGAGCATGCGTTTGTCTACCTTGTTACACGTCTTTACACCATGGCGAGGTCTTGTTCCAGACGGAACAGTCACAACCAGTCTTTTGCTTCATCGGCTCATATCTTCCCTGAAGCTACTTCTTTATATGCCGAACTTCACTCCAACCATGGCAATTCTGTGGATGTTTTGCACTGGCGCTAATGCGGCAGACAAAATGCCCGAAAGGAAGTGGTTTGTCGGTCACTTGGTTGAAATGACAGAAGAAATGGGAATTTTGACCTGGGAAGAGATGAAGGCTATTGTGAGCAAGGTCATCTGGCATGAGAGACTCTTTACTCGCGCGTATACCAAACTGTGGGACGAAATGGGTCAGATCAGAAATGTGGACGATTTGTGATCGTACCTGGCGGCTCCGAGATACTCAAAATGATAGTCCGTGACATGAGTTATGCTCAGAATCTTAACCGACAACATATCAAGGCTGGTTGAATCAATGAGGGCTCCCGAAGGCTGCAACAGCTCGACTTTGTGAGGCATCCGCGGCCTACTTTTTGAGATTCAGTTAATGAGGAAAGCATAAAAGCTTGTAAGCGCTACGTAAAAATGCTCTGGAGCGCTCTCTCTTTTTTTGACAAAGGCGCTTCAAAATGTAATTCCGGTGGAGAAAGATCTGATGTACTCCAAGATGAACAAGCGAACCCCTATTCCATACTGATCCGAGCCGAATTCTTTTGCGAAGGCTAAATATGCCAATCAAACGAGGCAAAACACACAATCCGGGGTACCGGGAATTCAGTTTCATCTTTAGAGGAGGAGCGTCATTGATTTCTACCTTTTATATGAGTAGTAGTACCTCCTTAGATGTACTAGATTTTAGATAGCCTTTCACACAATCAGACAAATGAAAGCAGGCGACGCCAATTGAACTATCAGGTATTAGAGGTCTCCTGTCGGCTCAATATATTTGCGACTTCTCTATAAACAGATCGCGATTACTCGTTCAGCTATTGATCTCGGTCTATATCCTTGATATGATGAATGTTTGGTCCCTCATTATCATGTCTTTGAAGCGCCGGCCTCATCGAGGACTACTATTTGTTGCAATATTTGTATTGTGGGTTGTGTTTGTCAATCATCATCGAAATGTTCCTCCACCGACTGTCAATCTTGTCATCGCTAGCACACTTGCCCAAGATCATTCATGGACGTCTAAGCTCAACCTACCTAGCTTGAACATCGTCCCTTTCATTGCGGATGATCCAACAGCGATCTTTCGTCCTCCCATAAATAAGGGACGGGAAGCTATGGCGTACCTCACTTATCTGTACCAATTTTACGAATCGCTTCCGAACATCTCTATATTTGTTCACAGTGATGATCAGTCATGGTGAGTCGCACAATTCATATCAACTTCATGCTGCACCCTGACTCTTTTGGAACGCTTACGAGATTTCGTCCCTAGGCATGTTGACTCTATTTTCAACAGTAGCACAGTCTATGCTGTCAATCACCTTGACCTTACCGAAGTGTTACGGCGACGGTATTTAAATCTCCATGTCGGCTGGAGACATGCCTGCCCAGCTTGGATCAACACGTCTAGCACATCAAATGAAGATGGACTCAAATATGAGCAGCCTTTTATGAATGATGCGTTCACTGCCAACTTCCCCAGATACCACTTGCCAAAGATACTGGCCCAACCATGCTGCTCCCAATTTGCAGTCACAAAAGAAGCGATTCGCTCAGTCCCAAAAGAACAGTATCTAGAACATATCAACTGGCTGAAAGAATCACGCCTCAATGATGAATTGACGGGTCGAATCTGGGAACACATGTGGCAATTTCTGTTCTTAAAGAAATCTGTATACTGTCCAATGGAATATGAAGCATTGTGCCTGGGCTGGCATATCTGTTTCGAGTCGCAAGAAGAGATGGATGGTTGGAAGGAGCTCGCAAAGGAGAGGGAGGACCTTCATCCAACACTTGGGAGAATCGATCCGCCGAAGGGAAAGATCGAAGCCTTGGATATGAAACTAAGAATCTGGAAAGAAAGAGCTATAAATAGAGGAAGGTCGAAGACCCGGAGGCGGCTCATTTTAGAGAGTAGGAAGAAGCGTGAGCCTCTGCTCGAACACTAGACCTATGACTGCATTACAAGTATATAAAAATCAGCACAAAACAAATTTTTTGGACTCCTCGCAATTACTTGATAAGGTTTCATATTAATAATAGCTCTTCTTTCCATTTTTTTCCAGCCTACGTTTCAATGTGAGCGTCAAAGTCATAACTCCTTTACGAACTCGCACGTGGATCAGCACGTGATAAGCGCTTTATTCCGAGTTCACCTTGACAGAACGTCCTGTTCTGTAATGTGACAAACGAGAAACGAAACATGTGTTCTACGGGGCTTTTGAACATATCTTTACTTTGTCTTGGGCATAATTCTGGAAGGGGGTAATATCCCGATACAAGCTTCTGAGTCACCATCGAAATTGCGCTGATCTGTCCACTCGAATACGCTTCTAAGCTAACGTGTCTATAAAGCTCTATATTTTCTTCTGAGAATGCTTCTTCCAGTAATTCACCGTCAATTGAACCTGGGAAGATGAATAAGAGACACCATATCGTTGTGTTCTCAGGCGGCAGCGCTGCAAACAACTTGGTTGATGTTTTTGGCAAGGTAGCAGAGGAGAATGAGAGTTCCTTGAGCTAGTAAGCTTCCTTCTCATTATGTAACATGAAGTGAAACATGGCTCACTGGCGATATGAGCGAAGCATCATTCCCATTTCTGATAATGGTGGGAGCTCAAGCGAACTGATAAGAGTGTTTGGCGGACCAGGGATTGGCGATGTTAGAAGTAAGTTCTTATTATTCTCTGGAGACTCCTAATGTCTTTGTTTGAAGGGGAACTAGTCATCTTCAATCTCGCGACTGTCGAAGGGCAAACGCATTGGAAGCTACTGGCACCATCTCACCCATGATTCTTTCTACACATTAATGTCACCCAAACACTTACATGTCTTAGGTCGCCTCGTTCGCCTCATCCCAGAAGACCCAACTTCCCCTGAGACAACTGCAATCAAAACTCTTTTCAACCACCGTCTTGACTCCTCTCCAGACTCCGCGCGGCATGAATGGCTTGACATAGTAGAGGCCCGACACCAGCTATGGACTTCTGTAAGTTCAGAAAAGCGTGAACTCATCCGGTCCTTTCTCAATACCATCAACCTCGAGATCGTCAAACGCGCCCGTCCTTCCTCCGTCTTCAATTTCCAGTCCGCTAGCGTGGGAAACCTGTTTCTCACAGGCGCTAGATTGTTCACGGGGAGTTTCGAAAGCGCCATCTATCTACTTGGAGCAATCACCGGGGTGCCAAAGAATGTGAACGTGATTCCAGCGATAAATAGCAACTTCTCACACCATATCTCTGCAGGTCTACAAGATGGCACCGTCATCACTGGCCAGAACTCCATCTCCCACCCCTCAGCTCCTTCTTCGGCTCCTGCAATTTCGTCCCAGAGCAGGGAAGAGAAATCAGAACATCCTTTAAGGCATATACGTACAATGTCGAGAGAGCTAATGGATCATGACCTTGTGGATGACGCGAACCTCCCTGGATCTTTGCCGACACTGAGGAAACAGTATATCACGTTCCAGAAAGAGCACACGGAAGATCTGCCATCTAGAATTGAGCGTATATGGTACATCAACCCCTATGGGCAAGAAATAAGACCAGCGCCGAACTCCAAGGTAGTGAATAGTATTCAGGACGCAAGCTGTGTTATCTATAGTATCGGGAGTTTGTATACTTCAATTCTACCATGTCTTATCTTGAAGGGAGTTGGGGAAGCTATAGCGAACTCCAATATCAAATATAAGATATTGATATTGAATGGGAGTTTAGACCGCGAGACAAGAGCAGCGGGTGGGGGAGAGGATTTTGGTGCGAAGGATTTCATTGCGGCCATAGCGAATGCGTGTCATGGCGTTAGAGCGAAGGGACAAGCAGTCCGGGAAGAGCAATGGAAGGACTACGTTAGTCATGTAATACATCTACACGGAGAAGGCACGCCGAGAGTAGCGAAGGAAGAGCTGAGTGCTTTAGGGGTGGAGACAGTGAGGATCTATGGCAGAAGGCACGAGGGAAGTGAGGGTACTGGAATGATATATGATGGGTCAGCTTTGGGACAGGCGTTACAGGCTATTATGGGACGAAGAGATCCAAGAAGTGACAGAAGCCGGCGGAATACTCTGGGAGTCAGCTAAGACGGTGCTCTGGGTAGATCACGAGCATATAGACGAAGATAGAACGCGGGGATGAGGAGATTTGGACAGCAATGCATGTATGATATGATTTAGTAATATAAATGATCAGTCCACGATCCTTGGCTGACAAGACCGATGCTGTTGGAAAACGCCGCCCAAGGTGAGGTACCTGGTATCATGCAAGTAATCCGTACTCCTATATCAATCCGATACCCAAGACACCATGGAAGCCCCTCATGCATCACTCTCCTTAGTGCCAGCTACCTCACCGCCCGCTTTCCTCTTCGAGTTGCCGTGACTAGCTTCATCTCGAGAGCGAAGATTCCGTTCCGCGGCTGCCTGCCTTTATTAGAGATCGATGTGCTGATAGAAGTTCTACAGACGGGGCAAGACTTTTTGTCGCCGGCATGGAGGGCCGAGTGTAAGCAGAAAGAGCAGAAGAGATGGCCTATTCATGTTAGCTTTCAAGCGGTGGCACCATGGGATGTACACATACCACAATGAGTGACCGTCAGGTCCGTTGGATTATCCATGCAGATGATACACTGGAAAGCGGCCAGTCTCACAGGTCTCCTTGCCTCGTCTTCGTTTTGCTTCTTGATCAACTCTGCTTGCTGCTTTGCTGCCAACTCTCGGTACTGTGATTCCTCTTCTACGTCTACTAGACTGACCACCTCCACATCATCTAAACTCGGCGGTCTGGGACTCGAACTGCTTTCCCCTCCATCTACTGTAGCGCGAGCTGTTCTCTTCGGCGCCCGTCCAGCGGGATCCTCTTCCGCTTTGCGCTTCCTTGTAGAGGCCATCTTTAAATCTGGCGACGATGCTGTGAGATCGACGAAGCTAGAGCGCCGCGTCGCTGCCCGTGAGGGAGGCATTTGTGCAGGAGAGCGTGGTGGTGTTAAGCCTCCAACAAAGACTTCTAGGTCGGGAATGTCGCTGGCAAAAGGGTCTGGTGACTCAGATTCAATGATTCTGTATTGCGAAAGTATGGGCGTCTGTGTTTGAGGCGGCCGTGGCAGCCTGTTATGTGAATTTGGAGCTGGTGGCGCCTGCTCTTGTCCTTCTTGAGCGGGCAAGGCCGTGGCGGACGCTTCAGGCAGGAAGGTATCAGAGAGCGAGAAATAGTCGGCGTTGTCGAACAGCCGGGGAAGGTCTCCAAAGTTGTTGTCCGCGTCTGGGTTGATCGGCGGCAGAGTCAGGGAGTCATAGCCGCTGCTTTCGCTGTCAAAGTGCGAGCCCTGGGTCCATGGCGAGTCGGAGTTGAGGTTGGGCGGCGAGTGGTATGGCGAGTAGAGGACGGGGGAGTTGTTGGACGACATTGCACCACCACGCGTGTTTTGTAGGATCGCAGAAGGGCCAGCAGTCATATAGTTGCCGCGAAGGACTGCATGCAAGGAACGGGAAAGTAAGAATAAGAATAAGACTATGAATGAGAGAGTAAAAAGGAGGGAGAGGAAGCGGGCGTTAAAGATGAGAGACGAGGACGAGGACGAGGTGATGACGCTGGTCGGCTAAGGTCGAATCGATGTGGAAGGGTGCCGCCACCGCGAAGCAACACAACAACACATTAGACCTCATCAATGACTCGGTGTATGGTGATCACAAGCGCAGGAGTCATATATAGCACACTGGAAAACAGCACAGTGATTGATAGCTGAGAATATCTGCATAGGCATCCAACCGTCTCTCCAAAAGCTTCTTCCCTGTCCTGTTCATGTTTGTGTTCATGTCATGTCTTATCGATAGTCGAGTCACATCTAGTGCGGCTGCGGCTGCGGCTGCGGCCTATCGATGCATTTCAGGGGGATGCGATGCGCTGCGATGCGATGTGAGTGGCGCAAATCTTTCCTATCATCGCCTCTGGGAGACGAGAAGACCTTCTCACCCTTAATCGAGACAATCCTCACACCCACATCCCCCCCCGCCTTGCTCTATAGCAGAGCATCTCCATCTAACCACCATGCTCTAGCAGCGCCCTGTTGCCCATAGCATGCTGCTGTCTATCCGCGCGGGTCGTTCGAGCAAGCACTGCGCAAGCTTCGTTCGACTCGCGAAGCATCGTGCCCACCGTCATCGAAGTATTCCTGTCCTGAGCCTAGCGCAGAGACCGTATGCCACTGAGGCTGTCGCATCGCAAGAATCGCAGGCAGCAGAATCTGGTTCGCTTTCTAGTACGCATTTCTCATTTCGGTTCCTCCGTTTCTGAGAGAAGCTCATTGTCTGTAGGAAACTCGAAGGCGAGGTTCAATGAAATAGGGGTCCAGCAATTGAGCAGCCATGTTCACTCGCAAATCTTCCCGGATAGCTGCCTACCGCCCCCAGAAGAGCTTGTAGAGCTCTCAAAGGATCATCTACGTCGTCATGAATTACTGGGGAAGAACACGGATAATACTCCACCCATCTCTTTTGACCTTCCCCCCCTCCAGGGGCAGTCGCTTGACGAGCACTTCTACAAGCTTGGGGTCGATGCTGCTGAACCTTTTCTCTCACAAGCAAAGCAGTTTACAAGATCGAATCCTCCTCCAAAGCCACGAAAATGGGTACGAAGAAGTGGATGGACCAAATACTACGGAGACGGTAGGACGGAGGCTGTAGATGCGCCCCAGGAGGAGATGTTGTGCTTCGATACGGAAGTCTTGTGGAAAGAGAGCTCCTTTGCTGTCATGGCATGTGCCGTTAGTCCAACTCATTGGTACGCTTGGTTGTCCCCCTGGTTGTTGGGAGAAACGGAGAACGACCGACATCTCATACCTCTTGGAGATCCCAACCAACCTCGAATTGTCGTGGGACACAATATCGGCTACGACCGCGCGAGGATCGCAGAGGAGTACGATATTGAACAGTCTAAGAACAACTTTCTGGATACCATGTCCCTACATGTAGCAGTCAACGGGATGTGTTCTCGTCAGAGACCTACATGGATGAAGCACAGGAAGAATCGAGAACTGAGGGACAAGATCGCGAGCGAGACTGACAATGCCGAGCTGTCAGCACTGCTTGGAAACAAGGCACTTACTGAAGAGGAAGAAGAGTTATGGGTAGGTCGAAGCTCTGTTAACTCTTTACGGGACGTCGCAAAATTCCATCTGGATGTCACTATCGACAAAGCTCAGAGAGACGCATTTGGAGAATTCGACCGGGCTGGTATCAGGAATAAGCTTGACGAACTTCTGGACTACTGTGCCGCGGATGTTTCTGTTACACATCGAGTGTACAAGATAGTTTTTACAAATTTTCTGGAGACATGTCCTCATCCAGTCAGTTTCGCTGCGCTACGACATCTTTCGTCCGTCATTCTTCCAGTCGACAAGTCGTGGGAGACGTACATTGCAAATTCGGAGGCAACATATCATAAGCTATCGGATGCAGTGCACGAAAGACTCATCTCTCTTACAAATAAGGCCTTGGAGATCAAGGCGGACTCGGGAAAATGGGCCAATGACCCATGGCTTCAGCAACTAGACTGGTCCGGTCAGGAGATCAAGATGGTCAAGGGGAAGAGAAAGAATGACCCTCCACGACCAGCTGCTAGGCAGAAGATGCCTGGCATGCCAAAATGGTACAAAGATCTTTTCGTTAAAAAGGATGGACCAATTTCTTTGACAGTACGGACTCGCGTCGCCCCTTTACTACTTCGCTTAGCATGGGATGGACATCCTTTGGTTTGGTCTGACAAATACGGCTGGACTTTCAAGGTCCCAATCACGGAAGCCGACAAGTATACTGAGCAGTCCATGTACGAGTGTAAGGATTTTGACGAGACAGATCTTGCCTTGAGAGATGACAGAAGTAATGCGTATTTCAAGTTACCCCATAAGGACGGGCCAACTGCGCGCTGTGCGAACCCTATGGCGAAGAGCTATATGGCATATTTCGAAAAGGGAATTTTGTCTTCTGAGTATGCTTACGCTAAGGAGGCTCTTGAGATGAACGCATCCTGCTCGTACTGGATCAGCGCGAGAGATCGTATCATGTCTCAGATGGTCGTCTACGAAAGTGATGGTGCCAAGCGATCGGAACAAAAATCGAATTCCGAAACAGGCTACATTCTGCCTCAAGTAATCCCGATGGGTACTGTGACTCGGAGAGCTGTAGAGAATACTTGGCTTACAGCAAGCAATGCTAAAGCCAACCGTGTGGGGTCAGAACTCAAGTCAATGGTAAGGGCTCCACCTGGCTATTGCTTTGTTGGTGCAGATGTAGACTCGGAGGAACTGTGGATTGCAAGTCTTGTTGGTGACGCACAATTCAAGCTTCATGGAGGCAACGCAGTAGGCTTCATGACTCTGGAAGGCACGAAAGCCGCTGGTACAGATCTGCATTCTCGGACTGCTACAATACTAGGTATCACTAGGAACGATGCGAAGGTGTTCAATTACGGTCGTATATATGGAGCAGGGTTGAAGTTTGCCTCTACACTTCTTCGGCAATTCAATCCAACTCTTTCAGAATCGGAGACTGCCAAAGTAGCTGCAAATCTCTATCGAGCGACCAAGGGTGCAAAGACGAACAGGAAGACTCTTCACAAACGACCTTTCTGGCGCGGTGGCACAGAGAGCTTCGTGTTCAACAAACTTGAAGAGTTTGCTGAGCAAGAACGTCCTCGCACGCCAGTCCTCGGAGCAGGTATCACAGAAGCGTTGATGAGTCGCTTTGTCAGTCAGGGCGGCTTCATGACCTCTAGGATCAATTGGGCTATCCAGTCATCTGGGGTTGACTATCTTCACCTCATCATAGTCGCGATGGACTATTTGATCCGACGCTTCAACATCTCCGCCCGTCTTGCCATTACTGTTCACGATGAAATTCGTTATTTAGTCAAAGAAGAAGACAAGTATCGCGCTGCCCTGGCGCTCCAGATCTCCAATGTTTGGACTCGAGCCATGTTCTCCCAACAAGTAGGCATCAACGATCTTCCACAAGCGTGTGCATACTTCTCCGCCGTCGACATTGACCATGTGCTACGAAAAGAAGTAGACATGGACTGCGTTACGCCCTCACATCAAACCAAAATCCCGCATGGAGAGTCCCTCGACATAATGACTCTTCTCGACAAGCCCGACGCGCACCTCGGCTCCCCTAAACCACTCGATCTCTCGCACATAGATTACGTGCCTCGGACACCCGTCATGGAGACCCTCTCCTCTAACTCCTCCATGCACTTCCTCAAGGCGCAGATCACAGCAGATGACAAAGAACTCCGCGAGATCATCAAAGAGCAGAAGGCCATTGAATCGCCCCCTTCAGCACCCAGAGCTAAGAGAGTCCCCTCCAAACGAGCCAACCTCCAGCCTTACCAAGCTCAGCCGGTACTTATGGAGCAGCCAATGATCGTCAGCGAGTTGTTGGATAACAGGTTCAAGAGTAGCTTCGAGAATGGCAAGGGGAAGAATTGGCACTGGGGACAGAGTCAGCAGATTCGTGGCGGCTCACGGCCGCCGGTGAGGTGGTAGTGTGGAATCGCCTTTCTTTTGTCCTGTGTACTTTTCTTCTGTGTATCGTGGTTGTGTACGGCGTGAACGGCCTTATATTCCTTTCTGTGTTGTATAGTACATTTGCTGTCAGAGTAATGGGTTCTGGACTACGTCACTAAGGTAGGGAGGGGAGCCTCGATATGGAAACGGCGTTCTTGGTTTTTTGGGGATTTGCTCAAAGCATTGCGAGGCGCTGATTGAGGCACCGCTTTGTGGTTTGCACGGCTCTTGGATGAGAATTAGTAACAACAAGATATTCACAATGCTAATGTCAATCACGACTGGTCATCGTACATCATTCTTTTCTTACACCACTGAACTAATCGACTCTGCCTTCTTCGCTTGAACCTCCCAACCACGTTGATCCATATCAGGCAAACTTGGCCCTCGACAATTCACGCTGCCCCCTCGCAGCATGAACCAGATCAGATCAGATCAGCGGGAGATCAACCGACCCTTAGTCCCTTTCCCATACTCAGAAGAAGAAGAAGAAAGGGAAGGGAAACAGCCACCCCCGGTCCCCCTCCCATGTTTCCCCCGCACTCGCGAAGCCCCTTTCCATCGTAAGTCTTGGGAGCATAGCTATTTAGCCGCGCGGGACGGAGGGGCCGTCTAGGCACAGCAACCTCCGACACTGCACTGCACTGCTGGGCCCTGGTGGCCCTTTCCCTTCTTCTCCACACACGACACACGACACGCATCCCTGCCTTCTTCCCTCTCGCTCTCTCTCGCTCTCTCTGTCTCTTTTTGATGCCTTTTTCTCTTTGTCATACACTGGACTCCATTACCCCGGCCACACATAACAGGCCAAGGCTGATGACACGTACCACCGGCTGCTAGCATGTACTATGTATGTACTGTACTGTATTATGTACAGTACCCCCGGCCCGGATTGTGGGGAGGTTTTTGGGAGCCCCCCCGGGGTCCGGCTAAGTACTGTACTAGATTTCTTCTTTTGGCATTTTCATGGTTCATGCGTGAGATGGCAAGCGAAGAAAAGTATACGCACCCCAGATCACGAGTTCGGCCCTACTTCCGTTCTAACACTCCCGTCTTATGCCCGGAGCGAAGAGGAGGGGGGGAGGGGCCCAGGTTCTTATTGTAGGAGCTGTGGCTCCGAAAAGCCCAGGAGATGGGTAGACGGACCTGGATATCAAGTCTGCTCTGTTTTCACCGGAAGATTTTTGAAAGAGAGTATGTTGGGCGTCGAAGTGGCTTGGGCATTTAGAACACTGAAGAGATAGAATACGCATTGTATGTTTGAACGTGCTCTTTGCTTTTTCTATGGACTATTATCGAGAAAGAAAAAGACAAAGAAGAGGGCGCCGTTTGATCTCATTTCGAACGCCTCGGCTTTCAAGCAGCCATTACCGAATCAGAATAATCCCTCGCCGCTACTCCGCTAAGATTTGAAGCTAGACATTTGAAGCTAGACATTGGGAAGAGATAAACATTGGGCATTGGACGTTGGACATGACCCATTGTGAGAAGCGCCGTTCTACAGTAGTGAAATAGATATCCTGCACAGGGAGATGGCTGTCTCCTTGCGGCTAATAAAGCAAAAGAACCAACCCTTCTCTATGGAGCGCTATGCATGCGGTTAATAGGAGGAAAATTTCGAATTATGTTCGATCGTGCCTTGGTCGTGGAGATGATGAGAGATGATGAGAGATGGTGGAGGGCATGTCGGAATGGTGATGGTGATGGTGTGGTAAGGTCGTAATGCTAGTATGGCGTGCGTATCTACCCAACTTCTGGGATGAGCGGAAACGAATATATTGTGTCTTGTAGCGTCATGAGACGTATCGTTGGATGCCTTATAACCCGTAGCTTCATGCGTGGGGTTGTCGTGATAGGGAGACTACTTGATTTTCCACTCAGAGAAAACCTGATTCGGCTAGAACCCTATTATCCCACCAATGGTGTAAGCACATTTCTTTGACAGTAGCCAATAGTCTATAGATGCTTGCGAGTATTATTGAATTCTCCCCGCGGCTCTTCTTTATAAACTGAAGTTGCCGTAAGGAGATGTTGGTTGCAGTCTAACATACCTCACTATCTTTTCGTCTTCTCTCTCACGTGGCTCTACCGCCAAACTCTTCTCATACATTTCATGTACATCCCCTGCAGCTTGCATATTGCTCAATATATACTCCTGGAGTTCTGGGACTGGCTGCAAGGGGTAAGGCACATTCTGGTATTGCTGGATATCACGAATAACTTCAGCCGTCTTGGCACGTTTGGCGAAGTTAATTAACGCCGATTTCTTGATTATCGAAGGTATGCCGTCTTCGATGAATGTAAGATCCGTGAGATAGACACCTATCGCGCATAAGTCATTGTGGGGGCGAAGGAGACATTTACCTACCAAAGAAGGGGATACAAGGAGGATTGGCAAGATGTAGACTCTCTCTGTATTCGCCAAAGTTCTTGGTGCTACCCATGAGCCGGCGCATAGTTTCGAGGACAGTGAGCGTCTTCGCAGGAACTTGGTCCCAGGTTCGTTTCAAGCGGTGTATTGGTGCTGTGCCTAGCGCAGAAATGATGGATGTGAGGGTCGAGAAGTTGTTGAGTTGTCGGCATTTCTATTGATTATTAGCAGAAGGAATTGTGGCTGTAGGGGTGGCTTACATCAGCTACTTGAACGAAATGCTTGATCACGACCACTCGCTTCTTGACGTCCATCTGGGTCAAGATCATCTCGGCAACCCAGTTTGTTAACTGATTAGAATGAAGAATGAGAGCCTTGACATTCGGAGCTGGTTCCGGATCGTTCTCGCCGACCTTTTTCTGCCAAGTTTTGTTCAGACATTCTGTTGGTCTGATTTTGCCATATAGTTTGGATTCAACAATTGTTAGCTGACGTGCAAATTCAGTCACATCAATATCCAAGAACTTGAGTTTCTTCATGTTCTTGGGTATGATGGGTTGAGGAGTTGTTTGACTCAAAGTTAAGACAAGACGCTTGGCAGTTGGGTCTTGTCCGCGTAATCGCTGTTCGAGGACCGTCATTAGAGGTCCAGATCCAGGGGTCTCTGTTGTCTTGACGGTATCCCGGGCGAAGGTATACACATCCCGTATCAGAGACTTGGTTTCATCACTCTGATCCTCCATCCAAAAGTTGTCGAACCAACTCTTCAAGATGTTGACAACTCTGAATCGGATGGGTTTTTGCTTGCGATCCCTCCAAATCTCATAGTCTGACTGGGCCATGCCCTCAGGTGGCTGAATCTGGAATCGCTTGACCAAGAATTCGAATAGTTCCCGAGCTGTGGTGAAAGAACGATATGTTAGAAGGAATGTATTATTGAAATTTGAATCGAGTTTATCATGTCGAGTTAGCTGTTCGACCAAAGCTAGCAGAGTTCCACCCTTGAGCTGAGGAGGCTGAACCTTGTTGTCATACGAAATATCGTCCTCATGATCAAGTTTCAGACAATCAGGAGTTTCGTCTTGTTGCGGGTCCCTGCGAACAGGGTCTTCTCCAAAGAACTTTCTGACTTTTGAATTTTCGCCTTTGCGATAATTCGCGGTCGGATCACCTTCTGAATAGGATTGTGATTGAGCCATACCAGCTAATGCTGGTCTAAGGACGGGGTTCATGCGGGAGTCAGTTCTCTGGTGTGGGCGCTCGAAAGCTGTGCTCTCAGTTTTCCTCGGGTCACGTTGGCGGCTGTCCTCACGAGGTGGCGGCGCACGGCTTTCTTGTTGCTGTATCGCCATCTGCACCTGCTCGCCAAGAAGTTGAAGTGAAAATCCGATGTGGGACGAGTTGGTCTCGAGTTGCTTTGCACAGTGTCGAACGTAGTTGAGGCGCCCCTCTAGCGACTCCCCACGAACTTCGGCCCACTCGTCGCCTAGGGGCCCGGCCACAGCTTGGCATCCCAGTATTAAATCTGACATGTTATCATACAAGCTCTGCTTATATGCCGCGAAATCTACCAATTGGGGATTCTGAAAGCTGTTGCCGAGCGACGAAAGATTGATTGACTCGACGGTGGAAACCCAGGGCTTGAACATCTCCAAGACCTTCCGTGCCGCCGAACAAACATTATTTCCGATAAGTTCATGCCTATAAGGGGAGACGATTTTTTCAGTGATGACAAGGTGCTCCTCCAACTTTCTTATACTTGAAATGAGCATTCGCTTGAGATCATCAAGTCGTTCCATCAAATTGCCGTCCAGAGTGGCAGAAGGCTCTGCCAAGGCCTCATCTTCATCCAAGAAGTTTGACGTCAACGGATCTCGGGAGCCGAGCCCATTATTCTGCCAGTTGCCTCCAGCGGCACTACCAATGACGAATCCGGGCAAAAGTCGTGGTATGTCCTCTCCTCGTTGTTGTCTTGCAACTTCGACATAGCTGAATACTCCCTGCAAAACACCCTCTGCTTCTTGTAGGCACTTTTGATAAGACTCCGCATTGGGCCAATCGGCAGCGGCAATATGTGAAGAGATGACCAGCTTGGAAAATTTAGACATCATATCCCTGAAATGAGGATACAATGCCTTGTTGGAGGATATGATAGAAGGTTGGCCGGAATGGTTGTCGGTGGTCCCTGAACCAGCAGCGAGCAGCAGGCGGAGGTGGTCGGAAATGTCCTCGGCTCTCCGCACATACTCAGATCTCTCGCTGTTATTGATGGCCTCCCTATATCGGTCAACTGCCTTCTTCATGTTCGCTACGAGTCTGTTCCATGTGAGGGGTGCGGATGAGCTATCATCGAAAAAGGACCGCGGCAGAGTCGCAGCATGTGGCGGGCCGAGGGAAGGGTTGGTGAAGGATGTTGCGGACGGTCCCATGATTGGCATAGAGTTCATCATGGCCAGACTTGGATTCATGAAAGGGTCGGCGCGAGATCTTTGCTGCGGGGAGGCTTCCTTAATCGAGTCCATAGACGTCGCTGGAGACACGCCATCTGAGACGAAAGAACGACGCTTTCGGGGCTGTGACAAGAATTAGCATATGCAGAAGACATTTGAGAGTGATGAAAAATTTACCAAAGATCCTCTGGAGGCCATCATCAGGGTTTCCCCCTCTAACTCTGAAGCTGAGTTGCCCTCTGAATCGTCATCTTCGTCCTGCATGAAGCCCCGAGCCATGATTATTTCTGCTGGTGGTCTTGTCTTCTCTGGAAGGTTGACATGCTCCCGATCTCGGGGCCCGTTTTCAGTGGCTGATGAGGGCGATTCAAGAGGAAGCTCCATGCTAGTATCGCCTGTCTCTGTGTTGAAGTAGAACAGTCGACCGTCCGGGGTTGCCTGTGGTATCCAGTAATCGGCTCCTCTCCTTTCGTTATTGCTCGTTACTTCCATGGGCAGCTGGGTAATATCGTCTCGCTCGGAATCTTCACCCTCTCTCTCGTACTGTCCGTCATCATACTCTGCGTCGTCGTCGTCGTCCTCTTCATCATCTGTGTGGACTCCCGTGCCATTCTGAGCGCCTTCCAACGCCTCGTCTGGATTTGCAATGACTTGACAGTAATTACTTGGGAACCAGCCTCGGATGCCATTGATGACCCCATCCCACCAGCCACTCTCGAGCTGGGTGATGACTTCTATGACATCCCCCTCGTGAAAGCTCAGGCTCGTCCTGTCATCGGCCTCGTAGTCGTAGAGCGCCCGCACGTACTTGGACGGCTGCGGCGTGTTCCCCAACAATCCGTTCATCACCGGCGGAGACCTGCGCCTGACGGTGGTCTGGGACCTCTGTGCGGCCGCAAAAGTGTAGTTGGAAGACGAAGTCTGGTGTACTTGTGATCGAAGCGGCGATGAGGCGTGCAGCGAACGCTGCTCGGTGTAGGGTACCGCAGAATCGGCGGCTTGCCTGCTTGGGGATGCGTAATTGCTGAGGGATTGGGTGTGCTGCTGCTGATCAGGAAAGATGCCGTTGCTGCGGATAGTCATGAGCATCGTGAGGTTTGGCGACTGTTGCAGGCGGGCTGGATCAATTCATCGTCGAAGCTGCACCTCGAGGATTGTGTCCTTGTTGGCAGCTCGTGCTTCGATCCCAACAGATGAAGACGGGTCGGACTTGGACAGGTCAAATGGTATCGAACTGGTATCGTCGCGTGGGAGGGTCGATGCAGTAGGCGTGCGTCTGTAGAGAGGTGTGTGTGTGTGTGTGTGTGTTCGTCGTGTGTGTCGCTGGAGGGGTAGGGGATGAAAGAAGCCAGCCTCTGCTATATTATTAGGGTTGGGGATATCTGGGGGAGGGCAGCGAGGGTCGAGAGATGAGTGGCTGCGGGCAACTCAAATTGGCGGGATGATTTACACGAACGGCGTCGATTCGCCAGGGCGAGAGAAGTAGCAAGCAGTAGTAGTATAGTTATAGGATAGGATAGGATAGGATAGTAGCAGAATAGCAGAATAGCAGAATAGCAGAATAGCAGAAGCAGTAGTAATAATGGCAGCAGTAGTAGTAGTACAGTAGTTCTTAGCAGCAGTAGCCGTAGCAGCAGCAGTAACAGCGTGGGAAAAGCCAGAGGGAAAAGCGAGCCGGGGGTGGTGGGTGGTGGTGGGTGGTGGTGGGTGGTGGTGGGAGGGAGGAGAGGAGACTGGGCCCGACTGGGACTGGGACCGTGACCGTGACTGGGGGAATGGGAATAGGAATGGGAAATGTGAATGGGTCGGTCTGGTGTGCAGCAGGGCAAGACAGGGAAGGGGAAGGGCAGGGCAGACCCAGCATGGTGCACGCATCGTACAGTACAGTACAGTGCAGCACATTACATTACTGTACTGTACATACATACATACATACATACATACATACATACGACTGGGACTGGGACTGGGACTGGCAACTCGCAGCGTGGATCTGCGAGATTCGAGAACCAGCCGGCCCCGACAGCGGTTGGGAAGATGGAGATCGTAACTACTGACCACCAACACGGCGCCTTGGCGGACCTACTTGTCTGGAGATGAGATCTGTGCAACCGGCACCGCGTCTAGGTAGACGGCGACGACTCGAGTCCGGGCATTACAGACTACATTATATGGACTACCTGAACCACGACAGTACTTAGCAAGCTAGCAGACTAGCAGACTCCGGTAGATGACAGTTGCAAGAGGACAGCCGTTGTGCTGAGATGATGTCGCAGGAATCTGGGGATCTCCATCTCCATCTCCATCTCCATCTCCATCTCCATCTCCATCCCCATCCCCATCCCCTCCTCTCCGTGTACCAGACTTGTGGTATTCCTCTATATCGACCTGCTACACATATAGGAGGGGCGCAACAGGGGAGCCTGGAGGGACTCGACTGACTGACTACAGTTCTGTATAGTACTGTACTGTACAAGCTGTCTAGCAGCCCGTCGGGTCAGAATCGAACCACAATCAGGACCTTTTTCAAATGCCTCTCTCCCGCAGGAATTAGTTCTTCTTGAGCCAGGCGCGTGTCGATACCCGCACCGCACCGCACCGCACCGGACACACTGTCTACCGTCCCTCCCCCTTCCCCCTCGTCGACCGGGCGGAGGAAACGTGCGCGCAACGAGGATTCAGGCCCGCTAGATCGGGTTTGGGTCGAGTGGCCCCATACCCATAGATTGTCTGCCGGGCCCCAGCACGCTCAAAGTCAGTATCAGGCCACAGTAGGAAAGTCCTGCTATCACGCTTGATGCTAAATCGGTACGCCCTGTGCTCGAAGAATTACTTAATAATATATGGGAGTCAGGCTTGCTCATGGGTGTGCAGCACAGCAGCCAGGAAAGGCGGAGGGGGCTAAAAGAAGAGCGATAATGAAGCACCCCTGAAACCTGATATCGAGTGAAGGTGTGGTGGTGGTTGGTGGTGGTCATGGTGGTGCTGCTGCTTTGCGCGCAAGGACATCCGTCTCCAAGTCAAGTCTCACCGATGTAGTTCCTGCTCGGATCTAACTCAATCTCGAATGTCCCACATCACCTCGGACTCCCACCAGATATTTCGAATTAATAATCGCGTCGCTCGAAGGATGAAGCGTCCGCAAGGCTTTCGTCAATCAACCTGGGACAGCAGGTTGTCACAGTGTGCTACCTGAGATCAGTCCTCCGTGATGTGTTTGTTGCCTAGAGCGCCCATCGAGCACTGCACTATACTGTAACAGTACTTTGTACCAGCTGAGATCTTCTACAGCAGAAATCTATTCAAGGGAGGAAGATGACGAAGTCGGCGTCTTCAACCGTAAGCCACAAAATGTGCTGCTTGCATGGCAAGTGCAGATGGGCCCCATGCAGCCCTCGGAGACCTGGTCCTGTTTCTACTAATATCTCTGTCCTCTCCCACTGATTCGAGCTTCGTGCGGCCGTTGGAGCTGCCGCCAGTGTTCGGAGAACATTCTTCGGGCGAGTCAGAACCCATGGGGAGGGAACGAGGAGGGTGGGGTGGGGTGGGAATCTCTCTCCAGCAATAATACTATTGTACTGTCTTGTACTGGACTGTACCATAAAAATGGCTCAAGATGGTTAGTGCAGTGATAAGCACCAGACATCCTCGTGTATCACCCTCCATCAACTCTCGGTCCGCATGGCTGGTGGCCTGCTCTTGCCTAATTAGCTGCCTGCGTACAGTAAGTACATGGACTCCCGACCTGGTCGAGGTCGAGCAGAAGCTCCATTCGCTGAGAGAGACCGGCTCGTGCAGTAGCAGTGGCAGGACCAGGTAGCTCTCGGCTTAGTCATTCACACAGAGCTTTAAATAAGAAATGCCCCTCGCTTCGTCCTACTAACGTCGAGATCGAGAAATCTAGGTAGGAATACATGGCACTCAAGGTAAGGTAGGTAGGTGAGTTGATTTCTGTACATGTACTTTGCAATAGTTAGCGATGTGAATCATTGTAATTACAACTCAATTGTTCACAAAAGTTGTTCATTTCGATTCACTCATGGAAAGTTTTCATCCAAGGCGCGCCCAAGACAACTCTGCGTGTACTTAAAGAGCATGTCCATGAAAACAACTACCAATCTTGCACCGCTTTCCAAATTTCTTCTCTCATATCAAGAACAACTTCATTCGTCTAAAGCAGAGCGAGCAGAGCATCACTCATAGCAGCAAATGCGATGGTTTCCCAATATCTTCTCCCTCCGGAGATATGGACTAAGGTCTTCCGTATGCTGTCTAAGGAAATCAA
This sequence comes from Proliferodiscus dingleyae, assembly GCA_003988795.1. NCBI lineage: Eukaryota > Fungi > Ascomycota > Leotiomycetes > Helotiales > Lachnaceae > Proliferodiscus > Proliferodiscus dingleyae. Next base: position 613,776 of record QYAK01000008.1, read on the forward strand.
CTTCCCACCAGAATACAACATCGAGCATTTGCGGCTCACCTGTAAGAGTTTTGAAAGTAATCGCCACTCCTTTCCTCATGTCTAGCGTGGTCTGCCTACCATCGCCGACTTCGTTGACTGAATTGACGGCTGTGTCGCGTCACCCTGTTTTCAGCAGGACTGTCACGGAGCTTATCCTCGGCGCCAATCGGTATACGGAGATCCAAAATCTTCAGGAGTATGCCCAGGCACTGAAGAATTCAGAGAACATTCGGAGCCACAAAGAACTGGAGTCCGAAGAGGCGAAACTCAGAATGAGGACAGACTTTGCTCAGTACCGTAACAATTATAATGATCAGACTGAGATGGAAACCTCTGGCGAGGAAACAGCCCGTCTTTGCTTGGCTCTAGCGCGGATGCCAAATGTTGAAGAGATCACAATCTCACCCAACCACTCCTTTTTCTCATCCGAGTCCAGGGACTCGAAATTCTTCCTGATACCTTCTGCAGATGAAGAAACAGCATTCCTTGTTATGGCACGCGTTGTATCTCTCACTGGTGCCAAGATTACGAAACTCAGTATTGAGTACGACGTTGAACATAGAGAATCTTTGGGCCTGTGTGGAACAATTTTTGGAGAAATGTCAGCTGCGGATTTAAACCACTGCTGCCAAGCCTTTCGTTATCTTCGCACGATCTCGGTAATCATTAACTGTTACGACGACGTTGGCTGGATGACAGGAAACTTTGCTAAGATTTTGTCAGAAGCGACAGAGTTGGAAAGTCTAAAGATTGAGGGCGATTGGAACATTTGCATATCAACAGAATATATTCTGGGTACAGCAAACTGGGATCGTTTGACCTCGCTGGATTTTGTCGAAGTTGCTCTGGAACAAGACGATTTTCTAGAATTTCTAAAAAGACATTCAGAGACCTTGAAGAACATCACGCTCGATTGCATCACTCTCAATGGCGGTTCATGGGTGGAACTTGTATATGGAATGAAAGGTTCCCTTTCTCTTCAGAGGATTTCGATTGTTGAATGCATGGAAGGCGACGACAGCCAAATCTGGATAGATAATAAGGGATTAAACGACTATCTTCTCGGCGGTGGTCCTTTCCCGACTATTAAAATCGATGATTAACAAGCAAAATGAAATTTTTGGTAAAATTGGGATGGACATAGGGAGAACGATCGACCATGTACAGGACCGACCACACTTGTTGACTTGCTGAACGTGTAAATAAAAAAGTTATAATATAGTCATTTAGACTTTCAGCCAATGATGGATTTGAATTTTATCCACGTCCAATTTCATTGAGTGAATGATACTTTAGATATCTTCTAGTATGTATGTCGGAGCACAATACATTGCGATTTCAGCCTCACTAACAGCAGACTTCACCCGAGACTTACCTGACATTGCATGACAGCATTAGTCTGTCTTGCATATCTTTCTAAAGTCCAGCTGGTACAGTACAGTACATCAGAGGGACATCTCCGCCCACTCACACTCCCACGCCGTCAAGCCGTCACGCCTTCAAGCCTCCAAAAGCCCCCCACACCAGCATTGGTAATCACCGCTTAGCTAACCCAAGGTTACACCAGCTCCCTCCCTCCCCAAACCGCACTCCTCAACCATCATATCCTTCCCAGCACAACGGATACGGAAGACAGTTCCTGAAACCCGAGAAACCCGCCTGCCCGCCTGCCTGCCCGCCTGCCCGTCTCCCCTAATACCTGTCCTGTCTCCGAAAAAAAAAAGCCACTACTGTAGCCCTGCCGCGGAAGATTCCACCCGCAACTGCAACAGCAAGAGAAAAGAATAACACTTTTTTTTTTGGATATGTGAGGCGGAGGCGTGGAATTCTCACAAGACAAAATGATAAAAATTAAAAATTAAAAATTAAAAAGGGAAATTATATTAATAAGAAGGAAATAATAGATGGGCTGGATTTCAAATTATGCGTAGACTTTTCCTAGGGGGGTGATGGCGGGGTGTTTTGTTTTTACGAGTCTGATACTTTTGTTTTGTCTGATAATGAGAGAAGTATAGTATGGGGTACAGTATGTACGTATGTATGTGTAACGTAACGCAACGTATCGTAAAAAGCACCAACTACTGTAGATGGATGGGATCTGCCAGAATTTCCAGATTTTAATTTTAACATTTTATTTTCACTTTATGTGAGTTCCCCCTCCCCCCCTTTTTTTCTTCTCTCTTTTTGTTTTTTGTTTTTCTGTTTTGACGGGGGCAAAAAAGAAAAGGACGGTACAGTACAGTTACAAGGAGGGAATTTTGTTCAAGAGAAGGATTATTATTAAAGGAGGATACCGGTAGAAATGTGCGAACCCACTATACAGTACAGGACATGACAGGACAGTACAGTACATGCCAATCTTGCCAATCTGCCTGCCCTTTTCAGACGATTGGGTACCGGGGGGCTGGTTCTCTCTGTGTACTGTACTTACTAGGTACTTACTGGGTTTTGTACTGTAAGTAGAGTTTTGAAAGATAAGGGGTCCCCGTTATTTTGCCTTTCGAGGGTCTTGGGGGTCTTGGAGGTCAGTGTCAGTGTCAGTGTGCTGTATACTTTACGTGATTCAGGGAGTGGGGGTCTAAAAGAGAGTCCTGGTGGGGGGGCACAGAAGGCGATAGAGGGAGAGGGAGAGTAGGGATTTAATCGCCTCATCTGTTTAAGTCTCTCTCTCTATCTCTCCCGGTTCACGGACTGCCACGGGCATGGGCGCGGGGACGTTTTTGAAAACTTAAACTAAATGGTGACAAAAACAGGAAACAGAAAACAGAAAATAGAACCCAAGAGCTGAACAAATCGGCCGGTCTCCTTATCCCACGATGTGTCTGTCTCTCTCTCACCTTCGTCGCTCGCCCTCGTCCATTTAGGCCCCACGCCACAGTCCGTTTCGCTGGTAGCGAGGCCACGAGCTATGCTGCGCTGCTCACTCGAACTGCCGCAGCCTATCAAAGCACTACCTACCTAAGCACTTGCACTGCACTCAGCAATGTTTTTTTCTTAGATAAAAAAAGAGCTTTGCCTCGCTGTTGCTTGTCTTACTTGCTTTGTCTTACTTGCTTGCGTGCGGGCACGCACAGCCCCCACCTCTCTCTTAAGCTGTCAAAGAAGGAGAAAAAAAGTCAGGCTAGCTGGTCTTTACGAGAGGGGGTGAGGGGCTCTCTTTGCAAGTCGGAAACAGAGAGAGATCAGATCACACCATATCACAGGCACAGGCACAGGCACTGAGCACAGGACAATCCTTGAGACTCCAGCTAGAACTTTAGGGTCCAAGGCTCGCGGACGGGAGTCCCGGCGGAAGGCGGAAGCGCAGGCAAGACCCGGCTGGCCGTCTGCTGGGTCCTCCAAGGATTCAAGGGGGAAGGTGGCCGTGGGCTGGAGCTGGGCAGGGGAGGAGAGGGGAGGGGAGAGGGAGAGGGAGAGGGGGATGTTTTTTCTACTTTGAAAGGTAAAAGAAAAAGGATAGGCTTGCATTGTTACTGTAAATGGCCTACCTACCTGGCCAACTCCCCCTCCCCCTCCCCCTCCCCCTGGTTTTGGAACAAGCGGTCTCGTCCCGAATGAATGGAGCGTGGGCACGGGAGTCATGGGAGATCCCCATCGCCTATCATGCATCTCGTCATGTTGAGTTGGGCTGAGTGCGGCGTACTTGACTCGATTTGGGGAAAGATTGTCAAATGTTCGTATGTGAGCAAAGAAATGGGTGTTTCGCTCACCCATTCAACGGGGCGAGCAGGATGAGAGACGAGAGACGAGAGGCGAGAGGCGAGAGGCGAGAGACGAGAAGAGGTACCAGCGTCTCGGAAAGTGGAGAGAGTGAAGAAGTGAAGAAGTGGAGTCCTGGATGGGATGATTTCTTTGCGGCGCAGAGGCTGAAAAAGGGGGTTGCTGCCCGAGGAACGGGGGGGTGACAGAGCGAGGGAGAGTTGTTCTCGGGTCAGCTCAGGATCTCCCGATGGAAGCGTCGTGCAGCCTTCCATGGCTTCCATGGATGGAGGGGCAGCGAGTAGATCAAACGAGTCGCCATGCCATGCGTATACTTTCCATGCGCGACGACCTGAGAGCGAGCGGCCCTTGCTCTTTGCCATTTCAATTTGTGTCCTTTCTTTTTAGAGGGAGAGTAATAATCAAATCTAAGCATATTTGTTGTTGTATTGCACCATCCAAAGCAATCCTCGAGAAGTGAAGAGTTCGATTATGATTGTGCTATCAGTGCGGGTGTGTGCAAGAAGTGCCATCTCACTTATTTTCTCTTCCTCAAAGCCCGTCCCGTACTGTACTGTGCCATTTGTGCCCCACCTCTGGGTAGGGAAGGTAGGGAAGAGAAAGGGGGGTTGTGTTTTTTATTCCATGCGCTCATGCTTCTAGGGAGCTGGGCCATGGAGGAGACTATGGCGAGATGGAGATGGCGGGATGGAGGGATGGCCACAGTGTGTTGCAGTACAGTACAGTACGGTACAGTAGAGTAGAAGTAGAGGAGAGGAGAAGAGAGTAAGAGTAAGATTGCTTTGAAAGATGGCAAGCATTTGCCAGCTCATTTGGGAGGGGCATGGACATGGACATGGACATCCACAACCACAACCACATCCACATCCACATCCACATCCACATCGCGTGAAACCAGGGATTAAAAATATAACGGGTTCCGGGGAAGGCTTCCTAGCCCTCCACGCTAGGAGGCTTTCCGTGCCGGTGGTGCATGGGCGCATTGGTGGGTTGGACTCCAAGTGGGCTGGAAGTGGGCTGGGAGTGGGTCTTTCCTTCCTTGTTCCTCGCATCCGTTTGGGCTGAGGGGGACCAGGGAGAGAGACCAGGGGAGAGCGTGTGTGAGATTGTGAGTGAGTCGGAGCCGGACTCGTCCAACTTCTTGGAGCTGGGGCAGGTGGCCAAGGGGAAGGGAGGAGGCTTTTGGAAATTGAGCTGTGGCTTGCGACAAAAAGTTGGTAAAAAGGGGCTGCGCGGCGCCTCACAGCAGCGTGACGTATCTGCTAGCTATTCTTAGGGCTTGCACGAGTAATTACAATATTTACAGTGCAGCAGAGTAGCAGAGTAGCTACTGCACGACTTAGCAAAGGGGAGGGGGAGAGTGGTGGAGGTGGGAGCGGTGGTCGGTGGTCGGTGGTCTCTGCGATGTACGGTCCTGTACTGTCCTGTACGACCGCTCCTTTTGGAAATACCGTGTCACCGCGTCTCAGAGAAAGATCGGCCAATGGAAAACCAACCAATATGCAGCACGCAACACCCATCAAAAGCAGCATGCGCATCGCATCGCATCGAGAACATGGGAGAGGCGGAGGCAGACAGAGAGACTACATACATACATACATACATACATACATACATACATCCACGACCAGCACAACAATGAGCCTGGAACTAGATAGAAATGATTGCCCACTCTCGTCTCCTCTCTCGTCGCATCCAAGGAAAGAAAGAGGGACTACTCTCCCAGATCAGATCTATCGAGGAGAACGAAAAACGAACCATCTGAGACCTTGGACCTCATGACACACGACATCCCCGCTTCACATGACATGATCGGTGGTGGGGAGGGAGGAAGGAGAGGGGGAGGAAGGAGGCAGACTCAGGAGCGGAGGGAGATGATGATCCTCGGCGACCGTGACGGAACAGGGAACCTCCCGCTGATTTTCGCGGGAGCTTGAGGAGGGGAGGGGAGCGAAGAGGGGTGAGGGGTGGAAGAGCGAGGCAACACGGCCACAGTCCAGTCCAGTCCAGTCCAGTCCAGTCCAGTACCACGCGAGAAATCTCGTCTGCAGATGCAGCAGCAACATGTGCACGACGCAAGGGATTTGTCTTTTCTTGCTTTCTTTGTTTCTTTCTTCTAATTCTCTTGCTGTGTGCGTGCGAACGAGGATAGGGGTCTAGAGAAACGTCGTGTCTTGTAGCTGCTCTGCGAAGGGTACTCTACAGTACAGTACTGTACTGTACTGTACTGTCCAGTACATCCAAGGCATCCAGGTACCACGCACCACGCACCACGCATCCCCTCTTCTGGCCCCCCAGTTCTTGCCGCGAGAAGTCCTCGACGCTGGCTGGTGGGCGGCCGTGGGGTTATTCTAAGCTCGCAGCCACTCGTTCATGTCATGCTGATCTGATGTGCGTTTGCTGCGTTGTCATCCACAGCCTCGCGCGAGGACTTGGTCAGAAAAAAAAGTATTGACGCAAAGGAAAAAGAAAGGGAAAAAGGCGTGCCTGTTCATCTGGAAAGTGCACTATTTCCGGCGCGAGACCCCTTCACGTACGCGCTCACCCCGAGTTTCTGCATGTCAGAAAATAAAATACACAATCAAATATCAGTGGATCTGGTGAAAAGACGTGCCGCCGCTCGAGGGGCGAAGGGGGGGGGTCTTGTCTTGTAGGCCGGGGCCACGCATGAACAGCACTTTATATGAAAATAGGGTCTTCAGCACTCGTCACTTTAGGGAACAGAAACGTGCAGAATGGGTCGTCGGATTATCGGAATTCAGGTCTGAAGTTTGGACCATCAGTACGATGTAAACATCGATGTCAGTGTCGAAGGCAATAATGAGTACAGTACAGTACAGTACAGTACAGTAGTTAAGTACTGTACATGGACATGGATACCTGGGCTTGACAGGATGCCGGCGGCTTGGAACCTACTCCCTCGTGCTGGCTCAGGCTCAGGCTCAAGCTCAGGCTCAAGCTCCTGAGGATTTGCAGGCGTCAGTCAGTACGGTACAATACAGTACCCGGCCTGGCCTGGCCTGGTAAGCAGCGCAGGTGGGAGGAAGAAGTAGGAAGTAGGAACAAGGAGGAGTAGTAGGAACATCATCACTAGCATCACGGTGACGGTGGTACCGTAGAAAATAGGCGAACTGGGGGGGGGGGGAAGATCAAGAAGATCAAGAAGATTCAGCCCAGCAAGATCCAGTCGCTCAGCGACCCACTCAGTCAGTCAGTGTCAGTCAGTCACTCGTATCCAGTCGAGTCACGTGCGAAGTGCTCGTCCAAGCATTAGAAGCCAAAGCAGAGCAAAACAAAGCACGATCCCAAGTGCCTGCCCTTGTCCGGTGCTGGCCTGTCCTCTCTCCTGTCCTCTCCAGTCCAGTCCTGCCTAGCACCACTATCCACCAGCACCATACACCAGACAGTAATACCAAAATACACGAGAGCGGCGCCGCTTTAACCCCGGTCTGCGGCCACAGCCAGACAGCCAGTCGCAGTCGAGACGGCAAGGGCCCCGCCATCTCTTTTTGTCTTGTCCTGTCTCGCTCGCTCTTCCCCTTCTCCCCTTCCCTCCCCTTCCCTTCCCCCCCCCTCGTCAGTCCACCACAGCCAGCAAGCACCACCACCACCCACCACCCACCCCCCTCCCCCCCCAAAAGTGCCACCACCCAAACTCTCTCTCTCCTCTCTCAGTCCACGACCACGCCCACGACCCAGACCCGCCCACCACCACCACCACCTACCTGCCTGCTCCTCCTTATTCTTTGACTTCCCCTCCTTCTTTCTACCCTCTCCCACCCCTCATTCCTCGTTCCTCGTTCTTCGTCTCAACAAAACACCACTGTCGTACTGTCGACTCTCTTGTATCATCACATCGTCGTCTTCATCGACCCCTCTCCCATCCCTTGACTCTCTTTTTCGGCGACCGTGTGTGTTCCGCCACCTAATAATACCCGACCCCAACTCCCTCATTCTTGTCGAACGCGAACCGGCGACCCCTTTCGCCCGTCGCGATCCCCGTGGCCCACTGCTGCCACCTCTTATAACCACCTCACAATTCGAATGCTAGTCAGACAACATCAAATGCAATACAATACGTTCCAGCGCAATTCAGCCAAACTTTAAACCTTACGCCCCCCCCGAGCGAGCGAGCGAGCGAGCCAGACAGCCAGACGATATTCAACCATCGCTCTGAGAGGACTACCACAGCAGCTGCCAGGTCGACAACACAACCCACCACAATGCCTGCCAGTACCAGCATGAGTGTCCTGCCCGCGGCAGCTACGTCAAATATGAGGAAGTCGTCCCTCGCGCCCGAGAAGAAGTACAAGTGCCAGTTCTGCAACAGGGCTTTCAGCAGGAGTGAACATAGGTCTCGGCATGAACGTTCCCGTAAGTATATATCAGCGCTTTCCAAAGAAATCCTCCCTACATTTCCATGTTCGCGGTGTGCATCACAGTCCAGTTGTCAGAGATGGTGCTCGCAGTCATTTTTTTAAGATGTTGACGGCTCGTTCGGGTCGCGTACAAAGCAAAGTTCGCCTCGAGCAATACCGAGCACCTTTTTTTTTTATGTATCGCAACGAGTATTCCATCGCTAACACATCACTACAGATACCAAGGAGCGCCCTTTCAAGTGCATGAAGTGTAGAAGTACCTTCGTGCGACGCGATTTGCTGCTTCGCCATGACCGAACTGTTCACGCCAAAGATGGTGGCATTCCTCTTCACAGTGATGTGAAGCGACGCGCCGGTCCTAAGTCCGGCGGAATGACAGGCCCCTCCAAGTCCGCCATCCCCATCGACACGTCCGCACTCGAGCAAATCGAGGCGAGCAGCGATGGGATGGTTGATCTCGAGACTGCCGCGATGTTGATGACTGATCTGCACCACAAAGCCACTGCAGCCATGCGCAATGCGGGTGTCGGACCGTATGAGAATAGACCTGGAATGGCTTTCTCTCACAACGGTACGCCCCTCATGGAACCATCTGTGACATATCCTTCTGGAGCCATCTCGCTTCCGCAGGTGCAGTGGGATTCCTTCATGCCGCAGGCCGTTACGGAACCCAAGTCTCACTCCATCACTTCGACTGCTTCTGGTTCTCAAGATTCACAGACGTCGTTCACAAGTGCAAGCACGATGCAACCGCATCCAAACCAGCTGCCGCCAATCAATAAATCGGTGTCGAACTACAATGGTCTCGTGCCAGCGTTACAGTCGATGATAGCCTCCTTGCCGCCTTCGGGAGCTGCTACACCAAACCAGCAATCACCCGTTCAACCCCGCAGCGGGGAATTCACTCCAAAGGCACCCCAAGTCTTGACTGATGATGAGCGCAATGTCATCCTAGACAACATCCGTAATAATGATAGCGAGCGTGCAATTCCCGAGAGCTTTCGTCTGCCCAGTTTGACATCGCTGAACAGATATCTGTCGACTTACTTCAGCCTGTTTCATCATCACTTGCCGTTCCTTCATCCAGCGTCTTTCAAGCCGACTGAAGTGTCATCTCCACTATTACTGGCTGTCTTGTCAATCGGTGCTCTGTATGCATTCGACCAAGATCAAGCTTACGTTCTCCACATTGGCTCCAAGGTACTTGTCAACCAGTTCCTCCAGAACAAGGAGAATTTCAGCTCCCGCAAGTGTCCCCTGTGGACCATGCAGAGTTCGCTGCTCAATATGATTTTTGCAAGCTGGAGTGGTGATCCAAAGGGTTTAGAGTGGGCTTGTTCCATCAAGAGTCTGCTCGCTAACATGGTCGCCGGCAATCGTTACGAGCTCAAGCTACGTACCGAAGCCCGCGAGGGTGCACTACCAACACGTGCCGAATGGGTCGAGGATGAAGGCTGCAGACGAACCTACTATGCGGTCTACATCTTCTTCGGGCTCTTAACGCTGACTTACAATCACACACCTGCCATCAGCTTTAACGAATTTGAGGATCTTGAACTCCCCTCTACGGAAGCGCTGTGGAATCTCAATGTCTCGGACGAGTCTACATGGCCAGAGCAGCTGAAAGCTTCGCAAGCTGCGTCATTCATGGAAGCCCATGACAACCTCTTCCAAGGCGAATCATTACGCTACAGTGCTTTTGCCACTCGTGTCATGATCAACGCACTTTTCCTCGAAGTCTGGTACCACAAGCGCAGTCCAGAAGCTCTGCAAGACGTCGTCACGGAATATAAATTGCGCCTGGCCTTGGAGACTTGGGAGAAGTCGCTTGAACTCTGTGAGCCAGAGACTGTTGCTGTACCTCTCAGCGCACCTCATTCAGGCCATCCACTCATCTTCAATGCTATGGCTATGTTCCGTAATGCTCGCGCTCGTCTAGAAGTCGACCTCAAGTCCATCCAAGAAGCTTTGAGGTATCACGAGTCTTACGAGGTAGCTGCCGCAATGTCGAACGCAAGAGATAAGGTCAAGAGATCCAATGAGATGCTCAAGGTCATTCAAGAATGTTTCAATTGCATTGAGACTGCTGCCGTGCAAGGCATCCGCTGGGTAGCCAGGACCTCTGCCACGAATTGGAGTGTCGAGCATCCTCTCTGCGGCTTAGATCTCATGGTCATCCTCAGCTTATGGCTTTATCGCCTGGAAAATGACGATGAGCTTCCAAATGATGAGGAAAAGGCCATGTATGAGAAAGTCAGAGCATTGTTCGAAAAAGACTCCACCGAGACCTTCGATACTAAGCTCAGCTCGACGGTAGCCCGCCTCTGGGGTAGTATGCTTGACGAAGTCGTCGTCTGGGGGTAAGTCCTTGTCCCATCCGCTTCCAATAATCCTGCTAATCCTTCACAGTATCACCAAGCTCATGGGTGAATCATTCAGACTTCATTCTCAAGCTTTGATAGGCTACGAGGACGACATTGAAGCTTCCGATGTCTCCACACCCTCGATGATCTCTCAGGGTGCCGACGACAACGAGGACAGCGTGTACTAAGACCGACTTAACGATTCCATGATTTCATTTGTTGTTTCTTTTGACATAGACTTGATATCCCACTCCTTATCTTACTCTCTTTGCGAATACGTTGTCTTTCCTTTGTCGTCATGCATATAGCGCGTTTGTTACATGGGACTGGGTCATCTCTTGCCGTCACAAAGGGCACGGGCAACATTACGGGGCTGGTGTGGTCTGGTCGGTCTGGTTCTTTTTGGCTCGGCTGGGCAAAATCCTGGACCAGGGCATCCTCTCATCTCTTTTCCGTCGCATACTCTGCGCCTCGAAGCGCTTAATACCTCTCGCATCACTCGCACGACCTTCTGGCTGGCCCACCTGTGTTGTTTTTGCCCTGTCCTCTCAGTACCTGTCACTTTCCTACTCTTTCAATTTGGCTATGGCATCATACTACTACCTTATTCTAATACCTCTTTGTATTCCTCTCATCAAACCTCCGCAGATACCTTGTTCGATATGCTACCTGTTTTTCTCCTGCTTCAATGCTGCTGCGCGAACACAACTTTTTCTCATTCTTGTACCTATGTATGCGGATGTTTTTGGGGCGGAGGATATGGCAAGTTTTGGGTCAGCGGAGGAGAAACAAATGTGGCCTTGCCCTTGCGTGTAAAGATAGAACTCATCAATCATATCAAAATTGTCTGCGTAACTTTACCGGTGCATGCACCCACCCATCCATCTTTTCCGACTGTTCTTCGTGCCTGTAATCTCCTGCCAACATAACATCTCCTTTCAAGGGAAGAGAGTCCTATCCCCTTCCGCTCATCTATAGGTGGTAGCTTCATGAAACGTCCAGTCCAGCTTACCTAGTAGCCCAGTACGAACGTCAAGCTCGAATACGCCACTGATTGACTGACTGATTGAATAGCATATCTTACCCCTAGATTCAGATTTAGATTTCCCAAACGATGAATCTTAAACATCAAACGGAGAACTGAGCGAGAAACTGTGACGAAATCCACCTCACTGCAAATCAAAGATATTATTATGTGAGGAATGAAAGACTTGGCGTGCAGTGTTTGCTTGGTATAAAAGAGACACGGGGGAGGGGAGAGGCAGAGGCAGACGGAGAGAATGCAATGGGAAAAGGAGAGGGGGCGGGAGAGGGAGCGAGAGAGGGAGCAAGGAAGAGTGAGAGGGTGTTCAGAAAGGCATCCGCGTCAACGGGACGGGATGCTGCAGTTTGTCTTCTTCTTCGAACTACGGTCGGTCGTGTTGTGATCCCAGAGACTGAGAGTGACAGTGACAGCAGTGCGTTGAATGACAGTAAATAGTTATATACTGAATGACAGTAAGAGGAATATACTGAATGATAGTAAGAGCAATATGCTGAACGATAGCAGCAATAATATGCCGAAAGACAGAGCCACGTCGTGGTGTTATAGTCCCATAGGTTAACTTTTACAGCAATACGCTGTATGAACTCCCCATTGAAATCTCGATGGTTGGGGTTCAATGGTTTATATATGTGGCAAACCCTGCTGACGTATGGAAGTAGATAAGTATGTACATGATATATACATCTTTCCTCCAACTGGCTTTTATTGAAGAAATTAGTTAGTTTTGCGCAATCCGAAATGCGCAACTTCGCTTGGATACATACAAAGACTTTTAAATAAATAAGATAAGCCGAACAAGTGAAATCCTCAGTTTCGATATGACCAAGCTTTTTTTTGGGAAGAAATTTGATCGTGGTGAATAGGGGAGCTGATTGTCCCAAAAAAATTGACGATTTGCGCTGGTTATTGGCGAGTAGCTTTTTGGTTTGTTTCTGTGTGGGTAGAACGGATATTTTAGGTCTTGTTATACGCTGTAATAATGGCTTTAGTAGTTATTTTACTAACATTTACTATTGCTAGAGAAAAACGTTCCCTAGATAATCGATACATGCCTGTTGGAAATATTTCTAGTCTCTTCATGCAAATTCTTTTTTCTTCTTTTTTTTCATTAATACATAAAACCTAATTCTCATACCATGGAAACTTTTTTATTCTCTATGTGGAAAAAAATGAGTTTCCTAATAAAATACAGAAAACTTAATTGGATTTCTATATTTCCTTGAGAAGCAATTTTTGTGCGTTTTGTCTCTCCGAATGGGGCTTTTCATAGAGATGTAATGAAAGGTCGGTGGTACCATGGGCTCTTTTAACTTTTGGATGTCCTTTTCCTTTCCTCTACAGAAAAAAAAGATGGTGGTGGTTGATTCTTTTGTTTTGTTTTTGCTTTTACCCCCTTTTTTTCTTCACCTTCTAATGTACTTGTACTTGTACTGTACGTGATATCTTACTATGCAAACCCTGCTTCATGACTCTGTACGACGAAGCTTTAAATTACTTGTTAGTTGTAAGTCGTACAAGGCTGTACCCTCCGGTCGTGTCGTGTTATATCATGTCGTGTTACGTCGCGGTTGCTCCTTCCTAGTATGAGGGTGGTTTGGGGGGTAGTTGCTTCCTTCCGGTGTTCACTTTTGTCGTTCACTTTTTTCCCCTCTTTACTACCTAGTTGGTGAGTAAACTGCTTCAATACTCAGTGTTGCGGGTCGCAGGAGCTGGAGTCTTGCACAGATTCTTCGTTTTCCGCCAAGTTATTGCAAACGAGTGAGTGTCTTGCAATTCACTTGGAGCTTGACCAGGGAGATTTACATCTACACTACGGATGGAGGGAGCGAGCCTGTGAATCAACTTCTTCTAATTTCCCTCGTCCACGATATCTCCAGAGTCCGGATCGCGAAAGCTACCAGATTCAACCAAGGTCGATGAACTCATTATAGCCCGCGCACCAAAAGACCTTCTAGGCCAATAGCCATGTTGGGGACTTCGTCATTTCGGTATTTCCAGCGCAGGCTTTGTGAGGCACGAAGCTGCTTTGCGAAAATGACATCCCTGGGCAACATTCTCATTCTAACCCTCGGCTTTCTCATCGTGCCATCTATCGCGGATTGCGAGTGTGGGTACACTACCGCTATATCGTCCTCCAATTCAAGCTTCCTCTTCACCGACATCATCGAGAGCGATTTCTTACACATCCAGAACATCTCATTCGACACCGATTGGAGGCGTCAGAGCTTCGCAGTCACTCCTGAGGCGGGACGTGGCCCGTATGGTATGTTTAAGTCTTGCTCTCCTACATATATACCTTCTTCACCAACATATATAACTAGACGGAGTGCTGACTTTTGCAAATGCTAGGGATGAACTACACCGTTGATAATGTCCTCTCGAATCCGATAAATGATATCAATAATTGGACTGGTCCGGGATCTTCTGGCGGTGATCCTGGGCTACATTTCACCGTCGATGGTGGTGTTCCAGCAGGGGGTTACATCAAGTCTGCAGAACTGGATTCATCTCGAACCGATCTGCTATGGGGGACTTATCGAGCTTCCATGAAGCTGACTTTAGTCCGCGGAACCTGCTCTGCTTTCTTTTGGGTAAGATACCGTCTGGACCAAGTCAAAAGCCTAATAAAAGGACCCCACTGACTGCCGTATAGTACTTCAACGACAGCCAGGAAATCGATATGGAATTCCTCTCCTCTCAATTCGATACGTCAAATGATACTTATCCAGTCAACCTCGTACTTCAGTCGGTTCAGTCCGTGCAATCAGGCTTCAACGCAGCTGGAACCGGAGATTACAAGGTTGCAAACCTACCCTTCAACCCCACGACTGGCTTTCATGAATACCGGATCGACTTCGTCCCTGGCAATGTCATCTTCTACGCTGATGGTACCGAGCTAGCTTCCATGAATAATTCGGCAGTCCCTACACAGCCTGGGCATCTGATTCTGACACAATGGAGTAATGGTAACCCCCTCTGGTCGTCCGGTCCACCATCAGAAGCCGCAACTATATCATTTGGTTATGTCAAAGCGTATTTCAACTCTTCTGCTGACGAACGGCAAACTGATTGGAGTCGTCGGTGCAGCGATCCCACTGCCTCTAATGCGATTTGTACTATACCTGATCAGACAGTTCCACCAGATCCGTCCGCCACAGGCTCATCAGGGAATACTAGTGCAGCCAACTCGTTCTTCTTCAGCGACCAGAAAAACATGACGGCCAACCAGACCGTGTATCATAAGAGCAACGGCACTGCTCTTGGTATTGAGACGATCAAGCAGACTATTATGCTTCTGTTTGCAATGACCTTTGTTGTCACGATGTTACTTTGAGAAGAATCGCTAGCTGTGCTGTAAGAGACTTGATTATGATTTATACTTAGCTTCTGTATCACATATGAACTTAATGCAGCGATGTAGGCTGCTTCGGCTCATTGGCTCTGTAAGCCATATTATCCACATACTAGCTGTTGGAGTCATGGACGATGAGAGTTGTTGTCGCCAGCGTTTTGACAGTTTCTTTCTCTGTCTATGTACATAAATGTTAATAGATGCCGCCTGGACAGTATACTCCAAGTGTTCAGGGCATAGCTTGACGAACTATTCCTTGACCATGAGGGCTCGTTGCGGCTTCATCTGCAGCGACAAATATTCATAATTTTGATGGATCTAGAGTCATCGCCATTGAATGACTGTTGCATGCCCCCTGCTTTCAGGAAATTAGCTTCTTCCGGCAACCCACACTTGCAAGCTGCCTCTTGTAGCCATCACAGTAGATATTCGCATCTTCATCTCTTCCATCCTCGAAGTCGATATAATGTCAGAACCAGGTCGCTTCGATTGTGACTAGCATATGACTTTCGATAACAGATTTCCCGGCGATTGATATATCCTCTTTCGTTCATTGTCACTTGACGGTGATAGTCTCATCCTTCGATCAATACCGATAACTCCTGGGCCCGACATCCTTCTTTTCTTACTTGCAGACTTCGACTTCGACTTCAACTTCGGTATCACCTTGACAGATGGGATCGGATCTGAGACTTTCTTCATAACACCCATCTGTATTGTTATCCTACCAAGCACAATCCTACCAAGCACAATGGGCCGAAGTGACCGGTTGACTGGAGCACTGATGAATGATTCACCGATATCGCCCAACAAGGGCAAATGGGCACTTCTCAACGGAGTAAGATCTGGCAGTGACGATGTCCCGCACTCAGAGTCCTTGAACGAACCACAAAAGAATCATGCGACAATGTCTCCTGCTTCCCCCAAGATAGAGAGAGCCTATATCCATAAAGAAAGACAGCGATTGATCGACACGAACTATCCAGCGCTGAGCCTACTTTCGCAGGAGAATCCAGCAGAGCTGGAAGGAGAAGAACCAACCGATCCGCTGGATTACGAAACCATGAATGAGATTGCAGAAGCTATCGGTCTCTTCGGTGAGCAAAAGCCAGAGCCCAGGACGCCACAAAGCGAGAGGCTGCCATACCAGTTCGACGCGTCTACAGCTTCGCCGAGGAGGAACTACCCATCCCCAGAGTCACCGGGCCGTTTTGCAGAAGTAGAAAGGGGTAATAGTAGGACACTACTCAGCACGCACGCTCCCAGATCGCAAGTAGCGGGCGCAAGGAAAGGGAAGAAGATACCACTTACTGCTCCGATACCCAGTCCTCCTTCTCTTCCTCCTTCTCCTCCTTCTACAGGAATAACAATCACCTCTGAGGGCTTGCCCGCACCTGCTAGATGCCTCAAGAGACCCGGGCGAGCGTGGATTGGCAACTTTCTTCGGTCGCGAGGACCTGTGGTGCTTCGACGGACGACGACGGCTGGGTCTGTTGAGAGAGGCTCGAAGCGGTATCCACGGGCTCCAAAGCCGTTGCGTGGGAAGGAGCCGATAGGGAAGAAGACGGTATCGCGAGATGAGGTGTTGAGGAAGTGACAGGAGAGGAGGAAGAGGGAGAGGAGGAAGGAGGAAGTAGAAGCTGCGATTTTTTGCTTACCCAGTGGGATGGGCGGAGGAAGAGATCGCTGGGATGAAGATGGGGAGAATGGAAGGAAAGGGAATCTTGCATTTGATAATGAGAGACTTAGAAGAGAGTATTCCGGATGCACTCGTTATTATTCGACGTCCACGCCAGGTTTTGGCATCTGATATCTTGGTTCACATTTCATAGAGGCTAGAAGAGAAGAGGAGAGGAAGAGAGAAAGACGCTATTGGGAGAGGAGGATAGGTCATCGGGCTCGAGAAAAGCGACAGAATGCAAAGGAATGAATGATGCAGCATGATGGGTACCTGGATTGGACTGGACTGGAAGGGGTAGAAAATGCTCGGGGGCAGTGCAAAGACAGTAGTAAAGGAAGGAGCAGCAGCAGCATGTAGATCTAGAGGAGGGTGCATGCTATGGAGCTACTGTACGTTTGTTGGGTTCGGGGTCGTCTGTGGGTGTGATCTGCACGGAACACTAACAGGGACTTGAAAGTTTCTCGACTACCACGTCAGGTTGAAGATGGGGGGGGGAGGGGGAGGGGTCTCCCTATTACTTAATTCTCTTTGTTTACTTGCTAATCTTTTATTGCGCCTGCAACCACGTGGCTCAACTCGTGCTAGAGCGGTCGCGGTGGGAGATGAGACGACACTATACATAGAGAGGTACATAGGTACATAGGAAGTGGGCTACTGTGCAGTCACCGCAGCTATCAGCCAGCTGTCGATCGAAAGGCCTCCACATCAATTATGAATACTTAATTTGTAAGCTGACATCTTTTTCCCTTCAACAATCTCTCTCCCTTCTTACTTCTTCTCTGTGTCTTCCGTGCGATTGTTGTCGGCTGTCGCCCAATGCGGTCGTGACTGCTGTGGCCATCCGTCATCCGGGCGCGCGCTAAGCTCGTTGCGGAAAGCACCTGGACTCTTATGTTGGGCGGGCGGCCTTTTAGTACGGATAACCTCAGATCCGAGCTACGACCACAACCGCAAACGAGTGTCGATCAACAGATCCCCCTCTGCTGTCCGACTCCGACTGTCTCTCGACCATCTTGTTTGTTTTGCCTCCTCTCTCTCTCCACGGGCCGATGCAAATGATTTGACAATCCGCTGCTGTGCCGAGCCCGTTCTTTCCTTTTTGGGAACTTGGCTGCAATGGTAGCTAGTAGCTGACTCTAGTGATATTGTATACTTTCAGCCAGACTTTAATTGAGGTGGGCATTCGCCACCCTCATGGTCTTGCTGGATGCTGTCTACCGATGGTTCTTCGAAGAGCCATCTGCTCACAGTCTCGCGACTTGTTGTTCTTGTTCTTGTTCTTGTTCTTGTTCTTGTCCTCGTCCTCTACCCTCTACCCTCCATCCACTTTCCGTTTTCCTTTCCCAGCTCTGCTCTTCTGTCATGCATCTCGACCACGTACCTGCCATGATCTGCCATGGATCTGACAAGATCGCCCTGCCTCTAAACCCTATGACATCCTGTCGGTCCTAGGCACCATTGACAGGAAGGGACGGGACAGGGTGACAAGCCACTAGTGTTGAGCTTAAAAGGAGATGCAGCCGGAAGAGGCATCGAGCTCTCACTTTTCCAGTCACGATTCTCACGCTGCATCTCACTCCCACTCCCACTGCAGTGTGCCCGATGGCTTCAAAGCCTCAAGCCTCAAGCCTCAAGCGGGGTTGCCCTCAGGCAGGCTGGTGGAAGGGCACAACGTCCACCCAGACTCCCGGAGCTCAGGGCTAGATCTAGTTACAGGTCCAGCTACAGGTCTAGCTACAGCTACAGCTACAGGTCTAGCTCGAGCCCCAAGAGCTCAAGAGCCACCAGAGCTTTTCATTGTCCCCCGCCCCAGGTCGGAAACGCCTCAAGCCGGCGAGAGCGTCATCGACGTCAATATAATCTCCCCCCAGCAGAAGCTACCCATGCCGTGGAGATTGCCCTTCACTCCCTCTCGGGCTCTGATGCCCCCGCACGCATCTTCTTAACTCGAGCGGGAAAGGTCTCGAGGAGCACAAGACGGCCTCTCCTGCATCCGGTCTTTCTCGGAGCTGTAGCTTCTCTGACTAGGTGAGGGCGAGGACCTGATCCTCGTCGACTTCTTGCTTTTCGGGCAAGCGCCATTTTGGAGGCTGCCTCTTCGTGCCTTCGACGTTGCCGGGGTAGGTACAGTACTTTTATATAATGTGTGTGTTCCTTCCCGTGTTAGAAGTCCTTCTTTTCGAACCATCGACGCCTGTGTCACCTCTACATACAACTAATACCAATTGGTGGTCGCCGTTCCTCATCGACTTACTTGAGCCTCATTTCTCTCCAACACTTGCTCACTATGCGCTTCCATACCACTGCCGCCCTGGCTCTAGCCAGCATTGTCGGTGTCAACGCTGCCGCGCTGCCGCCCATGACCAAGCGTCAAGCTGCAGACATCGATCCAGCGATTCTGCAATACGCTTTGACGGTCAGTATTGTCGCTCCCCAATGGTACCACTCCCCTAATCCATGCATAGCTCGAACATCTTGAGAACGCATTCTACAAGGAAGCACTTTCAAAATGGAGCGTCAAGGATTTCACCGACGCCGGCTTCTCAGCTGCGCTCTACGATGACCTAAAGTACATTGCTCATGATGAAGAGGGCCATGTTCTGTATCTCGAGTCTGGTAAGATCTCCACGACTTATAACCGCCTGTCTTGGCATCACTGACTCTCTCTACCCAGGTCTCACTGCCGCCGGAGCAATGCCCGTTGAAGCATGCACATACAAATTCGGGTTGACTACTCCTAAAGCATTCGTTGCAACAGCCTCTGTTATCGAGGGCGTCGGAGTCTCCGCCTATCTCGGTGCTGCCGCAGATATTACTTCCAAGGCTTACCTCACTGCCGCTGGCAGCATCTTGGTGACAGAGGCCCTCCATCAATCTACTGAGCGTGGTGCCGCCGGCGAGGTTCCCATGGCCAACGTCTTTGGAACCCCTCTTGGTCTTAATGCTGTTTACACCATCGCGAGCGGCTTCATCACTTCTTGCCCCTCTACCAACGTGGCACTACCAGTCATGGCTTACCCAACCCTCACTCTCGTCTCTGGGGAGCCAACAGCAGAGAACGCTACGATCGACCTACAGCCGATGACGGTACCCAGCGGCACCTTCTACGCTACTTTCGTCTCGGGTCTCGACATCGTACCTGTTTCGCCTAAGAGTGTCCAGGGCGGCATGGTCATGGTTGATGTCCCTAGCATGATCGCCGGCCAATCTTACGTCTTCTTGACTAAGGATAACTCCGGCAACCTGACTGACTCCAACGTCATTGCTGGACCAGCAATCATTGAGGCAACACCTAACTCTCCCACTTTCGATCTTACCATTTCGTAAGAAAAAGATGGTGTGTAGAATGGAAGTGCATAATCGTCAAAAAGGCCTGGCGACGAGCATAATGAATACGATTACGATAAATATTAATGAAAATTGAAGTGTTTCCTTGAGCCCAGAATGCAGTGGACGGGGAAGAGGCTGGGAAACCTTCGATATATATATAATTCAATTGCATGAATATACAATCATTGAGCATCTCTGTGGCCTCTTGTGTAAACAGTGACGTCATTTTATCTTGTAGTCATGATTTTTCTTTCATCCTCTAAACTTAAAGAGTCATTTTTAGATGTAGTTCTTTAGATGTAGATGCTTTCATCTAGTAATGCCTTGCAAAGCATACTGAGTCCGAGTGAGAAAGAGTGGTAACTTGAAGCGTTGTCTGACGAAGCGTCACGTTCACTGCTGTGAAAGTGACGCCTTTTATAAGCGTATCTGGACGCGTAGCAGATCTGGTGTCAAGGTAGGAGTCTGTACGTGAAAAGAGGGTACATCTCCCTCCAAGAAAGATTGACGAGAGCAAGGTGAATACCACGTTGAGCCATATCGTCTGTGATGAGAAGAGCGCTCGCCATCTCCAGAGACTCATCTGGGGCCGCACAGTTTGCAAAGCCAACTTTGTCTTCTGTCGTAGAAAGGGTACAACTTCATTTACTCCATCCTCACTTCCTCTTCTTAGCTGCCCGCTTCTCACCCCTAACATCCTTCTTCAGCCTAGCATCCACAATCTTGTACTTGCCCTTCACGCCCCTCGGCCGCCCAGCAATACCCTTATTGCCCCCCCTAGCCACTACGACCTTGACCTGCTTCTTCGGCTTCTTCTTGGCCGCCTTGCTCATCAGCTTCGTGATGCTAGACGCCTTCTCCTTCTCCGTCATGCCCTCCTCGTCCTGCAGCAGCGCGCTCTTCTTCCGCAGCTTCTCGAGGCGCTGCGCCGCCTTGAACTTCTTCCTGTCCTTGGCCTCGCGCACCTTCTTGATGGGTCGTGCGTTGAGCGCGCGCAGCTTCTCCTTGATGGCGGCTGCGCCTGCGGCGGTGATGGGCCGGTGCGGCTTGTCGTGCCGGTGCTCGTCGTCGAGGAACCACTCGGGCAGGCCGTCGCGGTCCTTGAAGGCGTGCTTGTTGAAGCCGTCGTCGACGACGTCCAGGGCTCGCCTCTCCCCAGAGGCGATTTGCTGTGCGAGCGTCATGGCTTCAGCGGTGATGATGTCAATGTCTGTGTGTGTCAGTCCCCTGATCCAATGTTTTTTATAGCTAGAAGAGTTAGAAGACCTACCTAGCTTTCCGTCCTTGCGAGGCTCTTCTTCCCACCGTGCATCTTTTTCATTGCGCTTGACTACCTCGAAGCCTTCTCCTTCTTCGTCATCGCTCTCTTTGGATATTGGTTCGTCTGCTTGGGCGCTCTCAGATTCATCTTCTTCGTCCTCATCTATCTGCATCATTAAAGTATCAAGGTCCTTCGAAACCTCTTCTTCTCCCTCGTGCATTTCATCCTCAGATTCCGACTCCTCTTCAGGTAGGCCTCCAACATCTTTGAATATATCTTGGTCAAAGAACTGCGCAGCACGTCGGGAGAGTCCTCCCGTTTTCTTCTGGTCTCGCTGGAGATCCGTCAATAGCGGTCGTTTGGAAGGTGCTTCCTCATCTGATGATTCATCGCTGTCTTGCTCAAGCTCCTCATCATCACTACCATGATCCTCTGCAGAGAAGCCCTCCCAGTCTCCATCCTCATGCTCTTGTCTCGCTTTCTTTGCTCGGAACTTGGCATCAGTGCTGGACTTGCGGTCCTGGTACTGCTCGTACATGGCATCGAGATCCCTGTCGAGTTTGTCTTGCTCTTCATCGCTATCCTCGTCCGTTTCCCCGGACCCAAATCCGCTGTCCTGGTCCTTCCTGTCGCTGTCTTTCAGGACCGCCATCTTGCCTTTGGCAATCTTGTCCACCGCGCCCGACTTGTCGATTGGCTTGAGCCCGAACATGGAATTCTCCCCGTTAGGACCTGCTTGCTCCATGCCGATTTCCGTCGGGACGGTCATGTGGAGCTGCATTCGCGTAATCTCCTTTGTCTTCTTCTCGTTCTCTTTCCGTCTCTCGCGCTTCTTCCGGGATTTCTCTTTCTCGCTGAGCTGTTGCAGCTCTTCTTGTATCTTCAACTCCTCGTCCATCGACTCAACCTCAGCCACTTCTTCCTCTGCGGCTGCTTTTTTCTTCGAAGCGAAGCCGAACTTCTCGCGGACCTTCAGTCTCCATCTTAGCAAATTTCTGAACTCTTTCCGTCCTAATACTCTGAGATCAGCGCAGCAGTCTCTGATCTCTTGTGTAGTCTCTGGTAATTTGTCTAATGCTGCCAACGCTACATCACCATTCGGTGGCTGATTGAAACTCAGTCGGTTCAGACTGCCGAGAATGGCAATAGGGTCGGTAGTCTGGATGAATTCGCTCGCTGGGACCTCTTTGAATTGTGTCCAGTTCCCTTCTTCGTAGCCATCTCGCTTTCGCTTCTTGATCTCGGGATTGAAGACTTTCGCTTCATTGTTGGGTGTAGGGTCCGACAGTTCTGCGAAGACGGAGCGAGGATCTAGGAATTTGGGATCCAATTTCTTTGGTGCTTTGAAACCTTGGCAGACAACGAAGATTTCGGCGGATACGTTTCTCGATGCGGGAGGTTTCGTCGCTTCGACTTTAGTAAAAAGTTGATTGAACACCCATAGAAGACTGTTGTAATCCTTAGACCTAAAGACTTTCGTAACAAATGTTCCTCCCTCTGCGAGAAATTCCGTAGCTAGTTTCATAGCCTGGAGGGCCAATTCGGCTTGGTTGAAGGAATCCTGCACCCAAGCAGTACCAACATTGGGAGCTCCATCGTGTAGCACAGTATCGGCTTTCCATGTCTTGAAATGCTGGCGGATCATTGCTCGACACTTATCTGTGGTAATATCGCTCTGGAAGGTAATAACTCGAGGAATAGGCTTGATGGGTGATAAGTCGACGCCGACAATAAGACTGCTCGCTGGCATTGCCTCTGCAGCTACTTGACACCATGACTAGACAGCAGTCAGACAGTTTCTATGTAGTACAGGACAGTCACTTACCCCTGGAGCCGCACACAGGTCCAGCAGAACTTTGCTCTTTTCCAGGAAGCCATATTTCTTGTTCAACTGGGTCAACTTGAATGCAGCTCTTGCACGGTATCCTTTTTCCTTGGCTAATTTGTACCACTTGTCCAAACGGCCCTTTCCATGCTTCTTTTGTATCCCCATGGTGTTGGATGGAGAGGACTTTGTGAAAAACGCCTGCTACCTCTTCCACTGGCGGCAACGGATTGATACAACACTTTATTTTGCCCGCCAAAGAATTGTGGTGTTGAAATTTTTGCCAAGCCACTAAGATTAGATAAGGTCGGGCCAACGCGAAACGCGTGGGCGTGGGAGCGCTCGCGTTTCTCTGACGCCACTATGTTAAGGTTAAGCGCAGCCTCATTCAACCTCTCCTCAATCTACGTCGAGATGTGCTGACAAGAGCTGAGCTCCTATACTTTTCACGATGCCATTTTCAATCTCTCAAGAGTCCTCCCCCTCTCCACCAATGAACATGACTTCAACAACGGCTTCCTCGTTGCCAAATGAACGGAAGGAGAAACGTATACCCTCCGTCACTCCTCGGAAGTTCAAGAAGTTCTTCACTCCTCGTTCCAATGGCTCGCAGAGCGTCACTACCTCCCGCCGAGCCTTGAAGGATATTACTGCACCTGCGAATAATCGAGATATCACCCAATCAAGTCCCTTGAAGCCCCGAAGTCCTAATGACCTTGAAACCCAAAGTCCCAATATCTTTGAGAGAGACATCAAGAGAAGGAAGCTGGTCCATACTCCTGATTCTACCCCAGATCGTTCATTCTTGAGCAAGAAGAGCGGGCTAGTGACGAGAAGTATTAGAAAGGCCAGGATCGCTCTTGGGAGTCTCGAATCTTCCCCGTGCGAACGAACAAGCCAAAGTGCGACATATCCGAAGATAGTGAGTGAAATAGACGAGGTTGGATTAGAAGAGGAAGCAGCGGAGGAAGATGAGGATGAGGATGACTCGCTTATTTCTCTAAAGCCTGTGAAGCGTATTGTTCCCTTGAGCAATCGTGGGCTGAGTGGACAGTTGTTGCAATTGAGTTTAGGAAGTTCGGTACGACAGCAGCATGATTTGCCTGTCAATGGTGAGTGCTTTTTCCTGATTTCTCACCGGGGATTAGTCAAGTCCCTATCCAGAATATCGGGACAAGACTGCTTCTAAAATATGACTTTCATGTTGAAGCTGCGCCTTTGAATGGACTTCTACAAGCCTCTTTCGTGGAGTCGGATTTCTCTTCCCACACTGGGTACAATCAAAGCTCTCTATCTTGCTCTAATTTTCCGAGTCCCTACTGACCTGTATCCTCAGATTGGCAAGATGAAACAACCTCCTTTCATAGTATGCCTTCCGATGTCCATACATGTACTAGTATCGAAAGTGGCGGTCTTTGCATTCCCTTTTGTGCGGCTGGTTGTAATAGTGAGTACCTCGACCAGAATAGCTGAACTACATGTTGATTCACTTAGCGAACACCCTCACTGCGGTTGGAGATGAAGAGGGCTGGGTGCGGCTCCTCGAGTCTGGGCAAAATTGTAAACCATGCTTTAAGGACAACTATCTCTCTTTCCGAGTACACACGAACGCAATTATTGATATGTGCTTTTCCGACGACGATACCCTCTTGGCCACAGCATCTGGAGATGCCACGGCAAGGGTTGTGGATATGACCACGCAATCGACAATAGGGATTTTCGCCAATCACTTCGCTTCCCTAAAGCAAGTACGATTTCAACCTGGAGCAAATAATAAGAGTGTCTTGGCAACTTCTAGCAGAGATGGCAGTGTACAAATCTGGGATCTAAGATGCAAAGGTCGCGACAGCCCGGTGAATGAGCTCTTTCCACCCATTGAACGACACAGGACCTTGGTTCGATCAGCGTCTCGGAAAATACTGTATGGTCTCCCTATCAATTGTATCCATGACGCTCACCGGCCTGCTGGGGTCGTTCGACAAAGCACGACAATTTTGTCTGATGCTGCTCGCGGAGAACCTCCTAGACGAGGTGGCGATGTATCGGTTACAGCCATCGAGTTTCTTCCATTTCGGGAGAATTTGATTCTCACAGCCTCCGAAGCTGATGCCTCTGTCAAGTTATGGGACATTAGAGCGCTGCAGAGCAAACGTAAGACTCATACACCGCTGTCCACAACTGCAAAACCACATACACATACTTTCAGAGATTATGGTATCACCTCAATGAATCTTAGCACCGATAGCAGTAGGCTGTATACTGTTTGCAAGGACAATACGGTCTATGCCTATTCGACCGCTCACTTGATACTTGGTAGCGCACCTGAGCTCGCTTCCGCGAATGAAGTGCGACGGGCGCCGACTCGACCAACGCATGAGACATTAGGACCATTGTACGGCTTCCGACACCCTAAATTACATGTTTCTTCTTTCTATATCAAGTCAGCCATTCGCAGAACGAAGGACGGCAACAGCGAAGTGTTAGCTGTAGGAAGTAGTGACAAAACCGCGATTCTCTTCCCAACGGATGAACGATACCTTCCCAAATCCGAGTATCACGCCTCACAGAATGACTGCTTGGACTTCAGGCCTCTCATATCCTCCCAGAGTAATGCTCCAAGCAAAAGGGAGGCTGGACTGCCAATCGCTGGGAAATTAGCAGACTCAATTCCAATCTCTCATTGTGGAACTGCTCTCGTCAGCGGCCATGACCGGGAAGTAGGCTCTGTTACTTGGACGTCTGATGGAGAGCTTGTTACTGTAGGGGACGATTTCAATGTACGAGTGTGGCGCGAAGGTGAAGAGGCTCGAGACTTGAGAACCGGGGGCCACTCTGGAGGCAGGAGATGGGGTCGCGGATGGGCCGAGGTGACAAGCGACTATGATGACGATGATGACTGATTGCGGATGTTGGAATAGAGTCGAGTATATTTAGAAGCCTCTGACCGAAGAAGACAGAGTGGGCCTGGGGAGCTGAGGTAGCGACAGATGATATTCATCGTCGTGTCTGGTCGCTTACACCAACAACACCTTTTAGAACTGAACAGGTGTTGAACGTTCCTCATGATATAGTATATGTATTGCAAGAATTAAGATACCTAATTGAGACTTGCGTTATTGTTATGTGCATCATGGAAGTATGACTCCTCCGTGATCGAATTTGAGCTGGTAGGTGCTGACAGATTTATTGAACCTACTTCTCTCATGGTATTGACGCACAAATCTATTTCCTGGAATTAGGGTTAGAATCGCATTCACACTCAGTCAATCCGTGCATATATAGTTCTATCAAAGTGACTTCTATTTTAAGGAATAGCCAGAGCCGTGTTCCTGGCGAATCCGCAAAGAGGGTACAATGAGCCTGCAAATTC
The DNA here is from genome assembly GCA_003988795.1 of Proliferodiscus dingleyae. Taxonomy (NCBI): domain Eukaryota; kingdom Fungi; phylum Ascomycota; class Leotiomycetes; order Helotiales; family Lachnaceae; genus Proliferodiscus; species Proliferodiscus dingleyae. Next base: position 640,123 of record QYAK01000008.1, read on the forward strand.
CATATCATGCCAATAATTGACAGCACAGCATATTCCATCTTCACATGATTGCGATACTTTGTGGTACCACAGCGCCGGCAGATATAGCATATCACCTTTCCCCAAACTAACTCTCATCGGCCGTGCCAACGCCGAATACGTTGTCTCTATTCCTTTTCCATCAGGATCCCAGACTGGAAAAGGTACTTTTGACCCATGCTCTTTTGCGATCACTAGTTCCTCTCTTTCTCTCACATAACTCGCCGGACTCAACTCCTGCTCATTGACGCACGCAACGGCCAGGGGTGGAAGTAAGACAAAGTGCTTCCTGCCTATAATCTGCACGTAGATGTTTTCATAGTTGTCTTTGTGCAGGGCAGTGACAGAGTATGAGTTTCCGATCCAGAGATTGATCGCCTCTGGGGTTCGGCCAAGAGCAATTCGAGCGAAGGGAATGCTCGGTTCTACATCTTCAAAAAGCTCTGAATATTCATTTCGTAGATTGTCATTTTCTATATGCTAGTGAGTCGGTGCATTTCATCCGGAGCTTGGGTGAGACGAATTCCACGGTGGATGAGCAATAAGTAGGAGAAGCTGACGAACGAGTCTGGGCATATCTAATTTCTCCGGCTGCCCTGCCATTCTCCTCCTGACTTATGACAAAATCCATGAACTCCCCAAAATCTTGTTCTTCTTCCCAGGGTTTGACGAACAGCACTTCCCCGTTCTCGCCTTCGGTAGGAGCATCTGCATTTCTACTCTAGTTGTCAGCTGGTGGCACACTTCCATCTGCGGAAAGTTCTGTGTACCCTCTTGGAGTCACTGCGACCGAGACACTCATCCCTTGCATCCTCTCCTTTAATACGTTGGGCTTCCAGCTTTTGGTAGCCTTCCAGTCACGAGACCCTCCACGCACGACGAATGGACGATTTTTCGCTACATAGCGAGAAAATTCTAAGGGGGAGGGGAGCTCCGTAAGCTCATCAATAGACGAGCTATTCAGTTCGTTGTAGGATGTTATCAGCTCTACAATTGGATCAGAGGGAGCTGCGGGTTCCATGGGCCTGGAGCGGGATTACGAGGTGAGCAAGAGATGCTTGGTCTTACGGAGGGTCACTTGATTAGAATACGAAGGGTCATTTTCGGAGAAGGCTTCAAGGCAGGAGATCTACTAGTCTACTTACGACTTCACAGATGCACCTGCACATGTCAAATACACAACGCACAATTCGCCAGAGCTTTCCTAGTTCTCGCAAGCTCACACTTGGCCTTCAAGATTTTCTTCTCATCATGCACCTTGTTGCATAAATAGATCTCGTGAGGTGAAGTGTCCAAATCTCCCGAGATATCGGTACTGCATGCGTATTTAGCCGTGCAGTCGGCCAATACACTTCTGCTGCAACACACCTGCCAACTTTTCACCTGTGCCGCGAATTTGTGTTACTTACCACTTTGTAAGATGGTTTGAATGATTGCGTGCGGCCGGACAGCAATCAAGAGATAAGAAATGAGAAGCTCTAGTCCTTGGAAATTCCGCTGCTAGCAGCAAGGTGAACTGCTCGCTCTATGTATTGGCCAGCTTCCCTGTTAAGGGCAGATACGAGGTGATCCATCTTCACTAATGCAGTCAGTCAGCTCAAATGCATGCGGCTGAGATCGGAACGATTAAAGACATGTAGGTTCCGCTTTGTTTCTTCTTTGCTTGTTGTTCCTTCGCTTGTCATCCTGCCAGTGCAGTTAGTCAGTCGCTTCTCCTTTTTCAGTCATGAGGCTGCCCTCAGTAAGAGTTGGATGCACCGCGGTGACTCTGAGCCTGGTTGTGGCGGTTCCAACATGGCCATCGTCAATAGACGAGTTGGAGGATGTCATGTTGCTCAACACAGGTTATAGGAGCAGAGGTCTGTCGTCTCATATCACGCCATGCTCATACTCAGAATTTGGTCCTGGTCGGCAGACAGCAGCAGAATGGTTACGATTAGGGTTTCATGATATGAGCACTACCAATATCTACTTTGCGCCACATGGTGGAATCGACGGATCTATTGCATTCGAGTTGACTAATGGAGAGAACATTGGCGTCGCCGGCTTCAATGATTCGTTGCTCATTTACTCAAATTTCTTCAACAGCAGACTATCAATTTCAGATATGATAGCTCTTGGTGTCTACTCTTCTGTGAGAGGTATGTATGTCCTGTGAGCGTTACGATGTTTCATGTAGACAACTACAATTGATTCTGGGGCGTGGATTTCTAAGCCTCAATGTCGGATGAGGATCAAATCACGTTCTCGGAAATTGTCTCAAAGGACCCTTTATTCTCCAATTTATATATCAAGTGGTGCTAACTTTGTATGTAGGTTGTCAAGGGTCTGTTATACTTTCGTTCAAGCAGACGTTTCTTTCTTTGGAGACTCATCAGAGTATGATTTGTACGCAGAGGTCTTTTGAATCCGTACATATGGCTTGATTTAAGAGCGAAAGCACTTCTAATATCTTCACTTATTGATTTGGAGTCAAATTTTCAGTACTGATCAGCTAGACAGACCCAGCATTCCTATGCGGGGAGGACGTGTAGATGCTACAGCAGCCGGTCCACAGGGCGTTCCCCAACCTCAGAATGGAAGAGGAGTCTTCAAAAGTCAATTCACGAGAATGGGTTTCAACACTACAGACATGATTCAAATGGTTGCTTGTGGGCACACTCTTGGAGGTGTCAGCGCTGTTGACTTCCCCACTATCGTAACGCCGGGAACTGCACCAAATGATTTCCAGTTATTTGATACTACTCCGACATTCGACAACGATATTGCAGTTCAATACGTCAATGGGCCCGTTACCGATCCGCTAACTATTGGACCATCTGTGGCGTCAGGAAGAAATTCGGACGTTGCAGTGTTCGGAGCCGATAACAATGTCACTTTGCAAGCGATGACAGACGCGGAAACTTTTAACAGCATGTGTGTCTCAATTCTACAGCGAATGATAGAGACTGTGGACCCAGCAGTGGTGCTTTCGGATGTCATTCAACCATATGAGGTGAAACCCGCCGGAGTACAACTTACATTGCTGGCTGGAGGTAGTGAGATCCAATTCTCCGGCGATATTCGAGTCAGAACTACTACCCGTGCCGTATCGAGCGTTTCTATTGTCTACAGTGACCGAAGTGGAACAGGAAATACGACCATCTCGACGTCCTTGAGTGGAACTGCGAATGGATTTGATGATAGCTTCTCAGTCAGTCAAAACTAATAACCTCCATCTGCGCCGCTAATTACATGATAGTTTTATGGATTCAGCTCTAATATCTCTGTGATAAGTTCAGTGACTTTATTCACGGTGGCTGTCACTTATACCTCTGGTACAAGCCAGATATACGATAATAACGGCAATGGCTTTCCCATTCAAGATTCAGTTATGGTTCAGATTCCGCAAAGTTGTGAAAACAATGGAAGCATTACGGTCACTGCTGCAGTCAGCCCTCCTCCCTCCAGCAAGCATGTTTATGAAATAATCGATGTTGATATTTCACTAGGTCCGCAACAACGGGACTGCTCCAAGCTTGACAGTTGAGCAGAAAGTAGCGAGAGATTCAGGGATACCGGTTCCCTCATTGGTGAATTCATCGACTGCCATGGTGGCAGGTGTCTCTCTTGGAACATATACCCTTTACAGCGGCAGTGTCACTGTTGCTGCGCCTGCTGATACTAAATTCGGCGTTTCTAGCGGCGCTTTTGCGGACACATTCAAAGATGCATCAAGTCTTGGAGCCACATGTGCGTCGCTCAAGTTCGGTGGCGCTGAATGACAACAGTAGTGATGGTCTTGGTAAAGTATTATGCGTTTCTTGAGCTATTGTATGCCATAGTACCTAGTATAACAAAATCTGGTCTGGGCGTAACTTCTCTGAACAACGTCTGTGTGTTGCTGCTGCCGAGGGTGGATGGGTGGAAAAGTCTACAAGATTACTTAGCCAGGCAAGTGGTGCCGCCAGTCACATTGGGAAGCTATTCTAGTAGAGTGGATTTTCTTGGATTGCCAAAGTCTTATTTTGCTGTGACATAACATTTAGAATTACAAACAAAGCCTGGACGTAAGCGATGCCACTTTTTAATATCTTACGAGCCAGCCAGCCACCTTTTGCAGACTGCGTGAACAACTATATCCGTGCCTAGCGTTGCATCGAAGCATCGGTACGGAACTTTTGTTAGGAAATCCACCCGCCAGCACATCATCAGTCAGAGATGTCGTAACATTTGCGTTGTTAAATGCCATGCCAGACAAAGACCATGGATAAAAACACGCCAAAAGGACAATGATCCCAGACATGCTAGATGAAGGAAACGTTTGAGCAACGGCCACCACCACCATGCAATCTAAACGCGGGCATCTGGCTCCGGTGTATGCGCATCCAAGGCCATTGAGGAGCCAGGACGCAATTACGAGATCTAAACACATTGTTATGAAATCCAACGCCAAAGGGGAGTCGTAAGGAAGAGCAAAGATGGAACCTCGAGGAAATTTGGAAGAATAAATAGGGCATTTTGAAGAGCCACTGGAATGGGTGTCCATCCGCCTTCCCGGTGGACTTTTGCATAATCAGCGTTGATTAAGATGCGATCGCCCGAGAAGCTTGATTACCGCCGCGATTGTTCTTTTTTGGCTTAGAGACCGTGCTCCAGCCGTCTTCTTCAAGCGCAGCAGTTTCTGGCTCGGAGGAGGGCGCCTGGGCCGGGCTAGCTGGCGTTGGTGCTCCGTTCGTATTCTGTCTTGGACCTCTACTGTCATCATGATGTCTCCCACCCCGTCCCTCTCCTCTACCACGGCCACGACCCCCACGTGGTCCACGTGGAGCATCGTCACGAGGGCCAGGAGGGCCTCCAGAGGGCCGTCTCCAGGCACCGGCATCTGACGGCTTCGGCTTGATATCTTGAACAATTTCTTTTGGTTTGACGGATTTATCGTCGACGATGTCTCCGTTTTGGTTTTCTCTCTCAATGGTCTCATCAGCAGTCGGTCCATCAACACTCTCAGCTCTCTGTAGAATCTCAATCTTCTGACTCCCTTCGGTAGCTTCTTTCTCTGCCTGGGCAGCTTTAGCCTTAGCAGCAGCATCTTTTGCTTCCTGCTTGGCTTTCTCCTCCGCCTCTTTCTTCTCGCGAAGCGCAACTTCTCTCTTTCCCTCGATCTCTCTCTCCTTTGCGGCTGTATCGATGGGACGGGCTGCGCCAAAGGGACTGGCTTTCGAATCACCTGGAACAGTAGACGGAGAGGCGGGATCCAGGGCTTCAGAAACAGTGCGTTTGGTAAGGTTTAACTTTGGTCGGCCGGCCGGTGGTGCAGCACCTAAAGCTGGAGAAGAAGGTGCCTCACTGCCTTCACGGGATGGAACTGGCGATTTAGCTGCAGGTGGATCAGGTCGCATTTTGGCTCGCCATTGGCTGTCTTGCTCAGCTGCCGTAGGGGCCCGTTCAACAGGAGGTCGTTCTTGGAATTCGCGTCGAGGGGGTCTCGATCCTTCTTGTGAGCCTTGAGGACGTCCTTCTCCCCATGCAGCTGGTGAGGCCCTGCGATCCCGGAATCCCTCTCGTGGGCCATCATTGGTTCTAGGGCGACCACCTTCCCTTGGGCCGCGCTCCGGCTGAGGAATCGGAGACAATGGTCCCTTGCGCTCCCAATTTCCAAAATCACGAATCTTTCCATCGCCCTCCGGAAATCGCTCCTTGCGATCTCCGCCAAAATCAGACCCAAATCCACGACCTTCGTCACGGCGACCGCCTCGAGTCGGAAGATCTGGCAACGGTCCTTTTCTGCTCCAGTCGGTGAATTCTCGTGCGTCGGGACGGTCTCGGTCCTTGGCTGTACGAGTAGGTGAGCAATCAATTGGGTAGTTGCGATTTGAAGACTTACGTGGATCTGCGACACTGATCCTGATATTGCGGCCCTGAAATTGGGAACCGTTAAGAGTCAATGCTTGCTTTAGTCCCTCGAGTGTAGCGAACTCCGCGTAGCCAAATCCCTTTGGTTTCATTTCAAGCTTATCTTCAATAATTCGGACGTTTATACATTCACAACCAGTGAAGAAGTCGGTGACATCACCATTAGTGGCGTCGAAGGAAAGATTACCAAGGTGAACAGTATAAGGAGGCTTGTCTGGAAGTGGAAGTTCCTCACGAACGGAGTAGCCTGCGGACAACTGTAGTCAGCGATAGGGCTAGGAAGGAGCAAGGAATTTTTATGTGAAGCTGACCTCCTGTAGTACCACTTCCATAGGCTCTTGTTGTTGAGTCATATGTTCGTCTTTCAGATCCATATCCAGTAATTCGAGAGTCTATAGTACATTCAGTATAATTTGAACGGGTATATAGGCACAGCAAGGGACATGGAAGCATACCGGCTGCAGCAATGAAAGTTAGCATAGGGTCTGCGAAATTGGTGCGGCAACTTACAAACTGGCATGTCCTCCATCTCGTCGGCCCAAGATCCCATTTCTGCGAGACATCAGTACTTCGTATTTGCAGGCTGTGAAAAGAGCGCTCTTACTCTCGTCAGTCAAGAAGGCCCCGAGGGACATCTTCTGCTGCTCCTTCTTCTTGGGCGCTAGACGGACGATAGTTAGTGAATGCTCAGAGACTCTCACACACTTTGACGCATTCTAGACTAGAATGGTAGGCTGGATGATGTTGTCGGCAAGGCTTACCCATGATTGCGGTTTTTTTTTTCAAGGACACAGCGCAGGCCTGAAGGTCTTGCGCGTGGTCCCGGAGTGTAGCGGAAGAGAACCAAGTCGAGCCAAGTTAACGAAGCCTGGAAATTTGGTAGATTGATGGCTGGTGCTGCTACGATAATTGAGCGGATGCTGGTTTTGAAGGCGATTCTGAAAAGATCTCGTGGGTGGTGCGTCTGAATATTGTAAAATCTATTTAGCCCAATTAGGCTTAGCTGCATGTAGTCTCTCCAGGGTGGCCATTTTCTGATGCGATTTCATAAAACGCGGAGCACTAATTAGCATGCTACAATAACTCCAGAATTGCCCCATTTATAGATCTTTGCCCGAAGTCTGAACGTGCTGGTACTAATGATTGGAACAATTGCGATGGCTCGGGCTGTGTGTTGAATATGCAGCCGACTCCTTGCGCCGTTCAAAAGGTTAAAAACGATATGCATTCTTCCAGCTCTAATTCAGGGAAGTCGGGAGTGGATGAATTTGAAGAATTGGAAGCACGGCGACGGCGGAATGATCTATCTCCTGAGCTTGCAGAAATCATCTGGCCTGCTCTTCAGATCGGTGGCCTCTCAGGTATGCTCACCCCCCGTGATCGATCACCTCTGGGATGCTCAGCTGTTTTCATCTGTCTCGTAAAACAGTGCTCAACTTGTCTCCGTAGGTATCACTGGGGCGCTGGTAGGTGGATTTGCAGGACTTGCAAGGTCCAGTACCCCCGTTTTATTTGCATTAGCATCGAGCATCCAATGGTTCACTCTTGCGAGTACCTTTTCCGGTGAGTTTAATCGCTGAAATGTACTTTTCTCAGATCACTTATAAAATTTCATAGCTTCTAGAGGAGCCGTTCTCCATGCTTGGGGAAAAGACTCTGTGACCCCAAGAGAGAAGATTTCGGCAAGTGCTATCGCTGGTGGGGTGGGAGGGGCTTGTGGTGGTCTCTTAAGTATGTTCCCCCCAAGTCTCCTAATTATGCAAGAGACTTTTTGGGCTAAGAATTCTTACAGGAGGAAGGAGAAATGTTGTCCCTGGAGCATTCATGTTCGCACTCTTCGGAGCAGCTGGGCAAGCTATATACAACAAAGCGAGGCTTGAGAATGCCAAGGCATCCCAATCCGAGCAAGACAGTATGGGAAAGCTCTCCTGGGCGAATTCAAAGTGGAGTCCAATGAAAGTTTTGTCGGAAGCTGAGTACGAAAATTTGCTGAGGGAGAGACTTCTACACGTCGATGTAGAGATTGCATTGCTCGATGATAGTATTGAAGCTTTAAGAGCTCAAGAGCGTGATATGGCTGCCAGGGCAGCTGCATTAAAAGATGAGAAATAGTTATAGAGCTTTCTTTGAAAGGTCTTGTACAATAAAATCGAAAGAAAATTATCTACTTTTAGGATGTAAAACTCTTTAACGGAGTCAGCATCTGAATGCTCAATATATTGGCGCATGACTTATACTGAGAATGCTCAATCAAACATAATTAATTACAGACCAGGGTTGACTCAGGGTATATCTATCAAGGGTATATCACCAACTGGTTTTGCTTCTAGCCAACTCGTCTGACAGTCCTTTTATAATATCCAGTGACATCTCATAAATCCTCGGTCTCGACACCCTTGGCCTTTCTCTCGGCCGCGGCTCTCACCCACTCCTCAGCATTTGCCTTAACCTTCTCCTGTGTCTTCTGGTCCCCATGATTTTGCTCCCATTCAGACCATCGCTTGAACCACGCCTTAGCCGCCTTTGGCTTAAGGCTCTTTGTCTTCACGGCACGCTCGAAAATTCCACGGATAATTTGGTGGTCACCTTGCTGAATCTCAAGATCCAAAAGCTGATTCCATATATCGAGACGCTTTGGGAAGGTTGAGAGCAGACCCTCAAACATGGTGCGGCCGCGCTCAGGTGAGCCTGACGGAGAATGGAACTCTAGAGCAGCAAATTTTAACGTGAGGCCGAGGTGAGCATGGGCCGGTAAACACTGAATTGCACGTGGTAGGAGAGCTCGGGCGCGATCCGGAGAGGAAAGGGTGCTGTGAAGGAAGTGGGCGTAATTGTACCATACGGTAGGCGACTGCGAAAACTTCTTAACAAGGCTCTCAAACAGCTCGTCAGCTTTCTGTAAGGAATCGTTAGCACTGGAATGGGAGCTTTGCCAACTCGATACGTACACTATGTTTGTTGGACTGGATATAGATGCTCGTTAGCCTCTCGTGAATCTCTTGAGCGTCATTGTACTGGCAAGCACGCTTGAACACCTCCTCAACAGCTTCGTCACTCCCATAAGTATTCTCTAAATTCAGCAAAGCGATCCACATATTCATCTTCTCCGCTTCTTCGCGGAAGTTGATGGTTTTTATTGCACGCTCAGCTACATCTCTCGCCTTGATGAGCTCACCAAGCTGCATTTGGAACGCCATATACTGGATCCAAAGCTGTGAAGAATTGGGCTGCCCGAGAAGAAGCCTTTCGAAATCACTGATAGACTGCGGGCCGTTCACATCTAGGTCACCAGTACGGTCAACTGCTATTTCCGCGTTCCTCCGCTTCTTTTTCTTGGGCCTCTCATCCCCATCCTCGCTGCTGGATTCTCCCACAGAGCGTTTTTCCACTCCGGCCAACCTCTCCACCGACCAGTCAAAGCCGCCTGCGCTGAGTGGTTCAACTTTTGTTCGGCCGTCAGTGTCTTCCATGTCGATGTGAGACAGCCGCTTGTCTAGCCCCGTGATACTTTCGATGCTATTAACATCATCAATGTCGATCCCTCCATCTTCATCGTCGGACGACACGTCTGTCTTCTCTTCATCGGCTTCTCCAATCTGAACTCCCTGTATTTCATCATCTTCATTTTCGTCTTCTGACTCCGCAATATCGCCATCAAAATAGGAGGCCTTCATACCAAGACTAATCCTTTTCTTGTCTTGATCAAGCTTGAGAATGATAGCTTTCACAGAATCGCCCTCATCGTAGAGCTTACTGACGTCATGGACACGTTTCTCTGCCATCTCACTCTGGTGGCAGAGACCGCTGACGTTGTTGGAACCATCGATGACGATGAAGACTCCAAAGTCCTTGACAGTACGGATCTTGCCGGTGACTGTTTGACCTACTTTCAGATCAGTGAAGGTGAGAGGTGGTTTATAGTCCTTGTCAATTACTGAAGCCTTCAAGCTCAATTGGATGTGGCTCAGCAAAGGATCCATGGCGATGACTTTGCCCTTCACGAGTTGATCGACTTGGAACTCGCTCTTCCAGTCTTTGATATAGGAGTCCGAAAGGTCCGAAATCCTAACATAACCAGTGATATTTCCTCCCAAGTTGACAAACAATCCCTTATCGGTCACGTTCTTGACAAATCCACGGATCACATCGTTCACCTTGATCTGAGAAGTGGTTGATATCTCAGGATCTTGGGCCACGAAAGAAGAATTCAGGACTCGAGAAGGCCTGGTAGAAAGTCTGACTTTCTTGTTAGGTTCGTCGATATCAACAACACAAACTCGAATAATGCTGTTCTTGGTGAACTTGGTCGTATCTGCTTGTGAGAAATCATCCGCCAGATCAGTTAAGGTGATGGCTCCTACTACGCTGTCACTGAGCTGTACCACTATATATCTTTCATGGACTTTGATCACTCTTCCCCTAACAACCATGCCTTCGCTCAATGTACTGAAGCTCAACGGCTGCGAAGATCGAGTAGAACGCCCTGATAGATCTAATCGATTATTCGCAATATCGACACTTATGACGTGCACTTTGATCGCTGATCCAACTGGATAATTATCTTCCAGATCGTCCGTTGAAAACACATTGTCTGAAACATCAAAAGCATTGATACGTCCTCGGACATTCGGAGACAAGTTCACCCATAGACAATTGTCTGAGATGTTATTAACGAATGCAATCCAGGAAGAGCCAACCTTGACCTGGTCTAAGGTAAGTGGATGCTGAAACGATTCGGTCTGGTCGCTGGGCTTCGCAGACAATTCGAATACCAGTGTTTTTCCAATTCTGTGAGTTATTGGGAGAAAGCGATGATTGCGAGCATCGTGCATACCCATAATGCGTACTCCGATTGTTTGTTTGGCTACAAACTTCTTCAACGGTCGCTTCCTGTCCCTGATCTCCTCCCACGAATCGAATACTTGAGAAACGTCTATTCGTCCCTGAATATTGTCTGCCAATGCGACGTTTATCTGCGTGTCCTTTACAGATGCAATCCTCGCTTTCGTAGATCTTCCGATGGTGAAATCACTAAGAGACTTGATTGTGTCATCGATAGGGTTGACGGCGTCCTGATTGTCGTCTGCTGGTTCGCTGAGCTCTAAGGACTTGGCTGAATCGGCATCAAGGTCAATCATAGATAGAAGGAACCTCTTGTTCATCTTGTCGATCGAAATGACCTTGACTGTTACAGATTGGAATTTGACTATTCCAAAATCCGGGAGCTCTAAGGCCTCTTCAGGCAATTTGCTTTTGGGAAGCAAGCCCGTTAGACCACCTCCAAATTGCACGAACACTGCCGTTGCGGTTACATTTCTCACAAAACCATTCACAGCTTTGTTTTCTCTGACATCGTCGAAGCTGCGTAATAGGGTGCCCTCTTTGACTGCTCGGAGAAGACTCGGCTTGTTTGTCAACACAATAAGACGTTTTGCCTCGAGCTTCTCAAGTACTATTAATTCCCTGAGTGTCTGTCCAACACGTATTCTTTTGAGCGCAGACATATTTTTGGAGGAAGAATTATCGGTAAGATGCCCGATGGGCAAGGTAGCGCGCAACCCCAAACTCTCTATTTCCAGAGAAAGATCATCGTTTGACTTCTCTGTGACTAGCCCTGAAACCATCTCACCAATTTCCAGTTTCTTCAAAGCGGTCTGTTGAGCGAGTCCAAACACGGAAGGGTCTTTACATGATACGGTCAGCTTGCTTGCTTCCCTATCGACATTCAGCACGTGAACATTGACTGCCTGACCGACGCGAAAGTGTTCCTTCGGATCTTGGATATATGCCTCGCTCATCTCTGAAACGGGTAGAAATCCTCTGACCGTACCATAGAATTGGACCACAGCCCCAGTAGGGAGGATGTTGACAATGGTACCAGGGCTTTGCATACCCACCTCAATATTGTCATAGGTGAGGAATGGAGGTGATTCTGAATTGACTAAGGATTTCTTGAGAGTTAGTCGGAATTGGCGTTTCCCTGCGTCTTTTGAAAGGACCCGAGCAGTCACAGCCATGCCCTCCCTGAATTTTTTCTCCGGATGAAGTAACTGAACGTCTGCTAAGTGGCTTTCTGGAACCAGTCCTGTAATGCCTTCCGCCAAGTTGACAAGGACTCCTCCAATGCCTGCCGCACTCAGAACAATCTTTTCCACTTTACCCTTGACCACTTCGCCGACTTTCAGGTCCTCGATTTTTAAGAACGGCTGTTCAAGAACGCTTGGCTCTAAAGATATAAGGTATGCACTATCGAGAGCGTTGTATCCTATGACCCTCCCTCGATGAACAGAGCCGACTTTGTACGGTCCAGTAGTTTCAGACAGCATCTCGATCTTACCATCCTTCACCCTGGATATGTGCACAAATCCTGATACACCTTTCACACCTACATCTACGAATAGTCCAAGCTGCGATTCGACCTTACGTACGATGACTTCGTCTATGATACTTGACGATGGCAGGGCTGTCAAAGGAGGCTGTTTCTTCCCATCTTTGAGCGCTTGTTGTGGTGTGAGAGCCATGACATGATCCAGCAAAGAAACTCCAAGCTTTGGCGGATCTGCTGATGGGAATGTGCAAATGATCCTCCCGCGAATCTTCGATCCGAGCGGATACTTTTTGTCCAAGGCCTTTCCACTGGAGCCAGCGCCGGAATGTATCAGATCGGCCGTAACATTGACCATCCCCATGACTTTCCCAACTAGTCCTCTTGAATTAGTGTCCGCTACTAGAATCTCAACTGCTGTACCTGGCAGAAAAGCGTCTATGGTGGGAGCGTCAGTGACATAGCTGAGCTTCTTCAAGTTGGCGTGTTTCTGAGTGTCTGCAGATAACTTGATAATCTTCCCATTCGAACTCAATCCAGTCACCATGCATAAAAAGACCGCTCCCTCTCGCACGGAAGATAATTCGATTCCGTGTCCAATTTCTTTCGATGACATAAAACCTCTTACAGTGGGCTCATTAAGCCCAAGATCCATGATAAGCCCATGATCTTCGACACTGAGGACAGATGCCATAATCATGCTATTTACGACAACGCTTTGAGAGGTCAGGGCATTGTTCGTAAGTTGTGGTCGTAGTGATAATTCTATCCGCCTTTTGCTCTTTCCAGATGGAGTTGCTGTGTCATCGCTCGTCGAGACAACATAAGCTCGAAGATATTGTCCCTCCCGAAATATGTTCTCCAACAGAATATCGTCTTCCTCGTCATTGTCTTCGGCTGCAGCAATCTCTTCAACTCTTTTCGTCATCTTGTCAGAGATTGAGCCTATAGGCACATAGCCAGTTAAGTTGTTTGGCAGAGAAAGAGCAATATCATGGTCATTGATCTGCGAGACTTGACCCAGGATGAGGGATCCAGGTACGATCCGTCTGTAGCTCAACCCTTCAATCTTGATGCTCTCCTCCTCTTCTGCAGCCTGCGTATTCGATCTTTTGCTCTTTCCTTTTAGTTTAGGTTTCCTCCGTACCGGAGCAGTCGAGCCTTCTGGCACACCGTCCTTTGCATTTTGCTCGAATAAGACGTCTCGAGTTGCTTCAATTTGTATTTCTTTGTGCTCTAGCGGTGTCAATACACTTGCACCCCCTCTGGGAAATGCAATGTCTTCATCACGCGCCTGTGACAATTTCGTCGTGGTTGTTTTCGAGGAAGATTTCTTAGCCTCTCCGTCGTGATCAGGCCGTGCTCTTTTCGAAGGTCGAAACTCCTTATCTGGGGCATTCCCAGACCTTAGAAATGAATCATTTGTGGGCACAATCTTGCGCTTCTTCTCTACCGGAGCCATTACCAATCGAGAGGACAAAGATCCAATTGTCGTTCGGCAGAGGAGTGATCAAAGCCAGGATCTAGTCCAGTTCTCTATGGCGAGAATTATTTTCGAGAAAAAGCTTATTGCCGCTTTCCACCGCTTTTCACACCTCGATGACCCACAAAAACGAGGGGCAGGCGCAGGGCAAGCTAGAACTAGGCCAGGCCGCCATAGAGGCAAGGTTAGTGGCGGGCTGTATACACCAAAACGTCAGAGGCCGACACTGTCCGGAGTTGGGACAAGACGGAACAGCTACAACACTTGCAAAGCCTTGTGCACACAGTGACAAGCCTGCGATTCAACATTCTTGAATTGACTGCTTTCACTTCTCGTTATTATATCGTTATTGTGATGGGACCGTCGCGGAAAAGAGCCAGGCCAAATCCGCCGAATGCAGACGACGCATCAACAGCGAATGATCAGATCGACAAGAACACTCCTCTACCCACATCGACTAGCAAGGAACAAAATGCAGTTGCGGAGAATCCCAGAAATACCAGCAGTGCTGGTATCGGTACTAAGAAGGAGGATAGCAAACCGTCTCTGAAGGGTGACAAAGAGAGCTCCACCAAACAGGTTCGCATATACCTCTTGCATACTTATGCGATGGACTAATAATGGATACAGCTGGACTCGAAGAGTAGTTGGTATGGTACTTGGCCTCGCAAAGCTACAGCCTCTACACAGGTTGCCAAAGAGACGATACTGGCCGATAAGTCCAAGAATGACGCGGCCTCGACCGACTTGGGTCGATTTGAACCCAAAATATCCCACACATCTACAGCAGGGAGACCGTCTGTTATGTCTCCTGGCAAGAGTAAAGAAACGTTGGATGTTACTATGGGTGGCACGCTGGAAGACGACCGCCCATCAGATGTGGGGAACAAAGCAGAAGGCAACCCGCCTGCAGACAAGGCGACACAAAAGTTGGAAGACGACCCTGCACGAACAGTATCTGAGCCCACAACTGAAGCTAGTACCTCTCAGCGTCCAAATACTGCTTCTGGTTGGCTTGGCGGGTGGCTTAATAGACCGACTCCCCAAAACCAAGATGTCGTGGAAAATACTCCGGAAGCACTCAAAAACTCAGAGGCTACGGCGGTAACTCAGCAAGCTCAGACTTCAGAGACAACGACGCCTCAGATGGCTGAGGACTACAAACCAGCTTCTGAATCGAGTTCGGCATGGTTCGGGTTGTGGTCTAACAGAGCGTCAACAGCGAGCACAGAACCTCTGGAGATACAACTGCCTGTAAAGGTTGCAAAGGAAGAAGAGACTAATGTGGTAGAGGCCCCAAAGGCGGCTGTCCAACCCAAATCAGGATCCAGTTGGGCGTTCTGGTCCAATGATAGTCCCAAACGACCTGCCAATCATGATGAACCTGACCAAAAATCTGGCGAACTGGCTGTCTCTGGAGAAGCATCTCAGAATAAGCCTGAGCCAGCTAAGATTGAGACTGTGGATGAAGGTAAGAAGACTGGATCGAGCAAAAGGGATAGACCACAATCCGTAGAGGTGGATGAGGTACCCAAAGAGTCGCCTCAATTAAAACCCGTGAAAGAAATCACGTCCCAAAGCACCACCTCGTCGAAGAAGCTGCCCCTGAATCTTTTGATACCCTCAGTCCGACAAACATATCGACTAGTCGAGAACCCGTCGATCCTGCAGCAGATTGCGAGGCTTCTGCTTCATGGACACCAGCCACCTGCGAAACATGTCTGTTTAACAAAGGATCCCCCCAAGATCAAGAGAGCACTTGCCGTCGGGTTAGTATAGGCTTCTTTTGGAATTGTAATCCAAACCTAATTTCAAGGTCAAATACTGAATATGAAATCTAGCATTCATGGACTTTTCCCTGCGCCGCTCTTGAGAACGGTCATTGGGCAACCAACTGGGACATCTATACGATTTGCAAATCATGCAGCAGCCGCCATAAGACGCTGGGCTGATGCTCATGGTTCTATGGATTGCGAGATAGAGAATGTCTCACTCGAAAGCGAAGGAAAGATTGCTGACCGAGTGGATAACCTTTGGAAGCTTCTTCTAAATTGGATCGACCATGTCCGCAAAGCAGATTTGATTTTGGTTGCATGCCACTCTCAAGGCGTGCCAGTTGCCATAATGCTGATTGCTAAACTAATCGAGTTTGGCGTTGTCTCGTCGGGCAAGATTGGTGTATGTGCAATGGGTAAGCTAGGCTTTCTTGAATTTCTAAGGCCCTCTCTTAAAGTCAACTCGATTGCTTGCTAGCGAGCACATTGCTTCAGAACAAATAGTGCGAGGCTTGTGCCTTCAAAATCTTCAAAAGATTTAAGAGCTGTTTGTATGCTCTATATGTCTTGACCTGATATATCTAGTCGAGCAAGAAAATACTAATAGTCTCTAGCTGGTGTCTCGCTTGGGCCATTCCCGGACTACAAGTCCAGACTCTTGAGCGGGTCGGCTGGCGAACTGTTCGATTTTGCAGATCCTGAGAGCGTTGTATCGAAGCGATATGAGGACGCCTTGCGCGTGGCCCTGAAGTATGGAGTCAGGATAACTTACTGTGGTTCAATAGACGACCAACTTGTTAGTATGGAGGTTTGTATAACTTGCCTTTCTCTAAGATAAATGAGGCTGACGATAAAGTCCTCTACATTCTCAATCGCGAATCATCCATATATATATCGAGCAGTCTTTGTGGATGGCCGTATACATGCACCTGATTTGTGAGTATGATAATTCGCGAGGTCCATTCATTACTAATGATACTATTATAGTCTCTCTCACCTTGTTGGCTTTGCTCTCAAATTGCGCAATTTGGGAGTTTCTGATCATGGCCTCATCCGGGAACTATCTGCGCCACTCGCAGGCAGTCTATACACCGGAGAAGGTCATTCGGTATGTCTAGAATCTCTCATAAAGTTGTTATGCACTCGCGAGGAGTACTTGATTTTAAAAGTCTAAGGGCTCTGTGCTGCAGAGTGCAATTATCTATATTGTTTTAGCCTTTGAGAGATAGCTTGGGGGCTTAAGTCAGATGTTAATCTTCATATCTTATACTAACAAGGAATTAGCGGTTGTATGATGACGGAAAAGTCTATGAGTACATTCAACTATCCTCATTATTATTCACTGCTGACTCAGTACAGTCTTGCCATCGAATTCGCACTAGAGACGACCTCTATAGGTGACGTGCCACTCGATCTACAGGAATATGAGATTCCGAACAATGCAAATCCATATGTCTTGCCGTGGATTATGCGCGGTCTGTTAGAAGAAGACTTTGTAAAGACAGAGCTAAGCTCAGAGACGACAGAACTCCTGAAGCAGTTCGATGACTGGAAACCAGCGACGAAGGTGCTGAAAGATGTCAAATATAGACTCGAGGCGGTTAGATCAAAACTCTGACCAGCTAGGATAGACTTAGAATGTGAAGATATAGGTAATATGGAGTAGAAATGGGTCAATCTTTCGCAGGCGTTGGATCGTGGAATTCGCATTGGGCAAGAGAATGATACCCACATTAGAAACGTACATATCACGCATAAGCCTCCATTGATTATGCTTCTTCTTGAAATGCGAAATATTAGTTCCCAATTCTCATCTGTAATTGTTTGGCAGTGGTCTTTGATAATTGAGCTAGCTATCATTAGCTATGCTAAAGTCCCGTCGATGTACGCGAGGAAAGGAAGTCTCATTATACACGGTACAAATTTGGTATCACAAGTCTATTATAGCTGATCTATAGGATGCAAAATGGGTCTATCAAGTTGACCTAGTTGGCTTCTCCTTGCTCTTGCACGCTTGTCCCTTCATCATCTTTACTCTCATGGTTAATGAATAGGAAGGACAACAAGACCACAAAGGCTCCCACCCAGTATAAAATACTCGAATATTGAGAGCTCAAAATCATCTGGCCGATGAGAGATAATGGTATAGTCATCGACAATCCAACTGTCACGACTAGCGGAGTCGTTAAAAGCATTGCATAAGCCCAAGACAGATCACTTATAAATGACGATGCTGAGTTAAGCTGGAGCGGACGTTAGATTTTGGTACAGAGAGGACTACTAGGACTTACCAGCACAATAGTCCAGACCTTTCTGGTAGGAGGTAAGTCAAATGTTTCCACTCCAGTAAAATGTAAAATGATGAATCCAGGCCACAGGAAAATGACATTGAAGAGTCCAACAAGACCAAAGAATAGTGGCATGTTGACGCGGTCTTCATTCCCAATGCGCTTCTTCATCACAATGGCATACATGCCATACATGATCGCGCTTCCAAACGCCATCGCATCCCCAATGGCGATTTCGCCCTGAGACTTGTGAGGAAAGTCTCCACGATTTTCATCGTTGTCCTTCCCCGACAGATCCACAGTAGAAATCAAGACGATCCCTGCCAACGACGCCAGGACTCCCATAAGCTTCTTATACGAGAAACCCTCTACTCGGAAAAGCACCCCAAAAACTAGGGTCCAAATGCTGCTAGTGGACGTCAAGATCGTTGAACTTGCCACGCTCGTATATTCTAGACATGCCGCTACCAGGTAATTCGCGGCGAACCACAGCATACAAAACTCCAAGCTCAGTACAGCAGTCTCGGGGAAGGTGAGCTGGCCTCCCAGAAGCTGTTGTTCACCAGCAGCCCTCGATTCTGGGCCTCCCTCCTCTTCCTCAACGAGTAATCGAGTATGTGAAGCCGACAAACGGTCCTCCGCCTCTTCATCCCCACCTGATTTCCTAGTACCTCTATACCCTTGCAGCCGTCCCCGCCAATAGTCGATCGCTGATTGACGTACTTGCGCGAACCCATGTTTATGACCGATCCTAAGCAGAATTGGAAGTAAGGATATGGCGAAGAAGGAGGTGTTTATATATGTGACAAAATAAGGCTTCGAGAACGTGTTATCTGCGAATATATTCTGGCGGCCGTTTTAGTAATGACATATAGAATGGGAGTGCTTCTTGAGTCAACTCACACTCGCTAGGAAATTTGAGGCTGTCCAGAGGAAGACGGTGAGCATAAGCAGGGCTATTCCCAACGTCCGTCGCGCAACATTCTTCAGTCCTAGCCCATCTTTGAACCCGCCTGGCTTTAATCGCGATGACCGTTGGGACGAAAGCGACCGTCTCTGGCGCGTCTCCGACGGCGTATCAAATGAAAGTCGTAGCTCTTCTGCGACTGCCGGTGGGAGTGGTGGCTCTCCCGCACCGGTACTCATGATTTCGGGATCTGGCGATCTTGCAGCGAGTTTCCTGTCAAGGAGGATGGCGGTGGATGCATGGAAGTGTTTCAATCATGAAAATAGCTAGGCCGACGCAAGGGCGCTATCATATACGGATGGACACTTAATTCAAGCTGGCGAAATGGAGTATATCCAAAACTGGTCTGCTGTTCTATGCTATAATTAATGCCTGTCTCACACGACCATGGCTGCCTCGACATGGTACGCGCCATGATTCTCGTTTAACCCGCCTTTCCCCTATTGGAAGTCCTACCCGATATCACTGCGAGTAAAGTGATAGGAACTAAGTCGCGGACTCTTTGGATTTCGGCATCACGATTTTGACTGATCAGAGTATTATTACATCCTAATGAGTCATCTCAAGGGGAAAAGGCCGTACATCACGATCTCTACCATATAGCATTAAAGGAGAGGAAAGGCCGAGAGCAATAGACACCAGAGCGCCTACCATTATCTCATGTACATAGTGAAACCTCTTAGCTACACAGACCCGGGAGGAGAATTACCAGTACGAATGGGAGACTATCCCGTAGGGAATCATGCAGCATGCAGCTAAAAGGAAAGAGACCACGCCATCTTAGCAAGCACATCCATCTCTGTCGTTCTCGATGTGAATGTTGATGGGATCCGAGAAATCCCCACTGAACTCTTCCGATTCCTCCTGAGCTAAAGCATTCCTTGCAATGACTAATTTAATATTAGCAGGGAACTTGGCGATAGAAGGTGACGGCCGCAGCATTTCTTACTCTCAAATGCTTGTTCAACGTTGATAGCTTCCTTTGCACTAGTCTCAAAGTATGGGATGCCACCTTTTGATTGACAGAAGGTCATGGCTCGTTTCGAGGATATCTATTAAGTAGTTTTAGCAATAAGCCTCAAGGATGATTGTCGTTGCGGCCTACCACTCTCTTGTTCTCCTCTACATCAATCTTGTTCCCTAATACAACCTATGAGGGGTCTTAGTAAACGGACTGCCCGGCCCTCTGCTCTAGACTTACAAAGGGAAAGTTATCCGGATCTCTTGGTGAAGCCTGAATTAAGAATTCGTCCCTCCAGCTATCGAGCGTATCGAAACTCTTCGAGTTGTTGACATCGTAGACAAGCACGCAACAATCTGCTCCTCTGTAGAAAGCCACGCCTAACGATTGGAACCTCTCTTGCCCGGCAGTGTCCCAGAGCTAAACATATGTAAGCGCTAGCTTTCTAACCGTTGCGAAGCGCTTGTGCCCTACCTGCATTGTCACCAACCTATCGTCAACTAGTACCTCCTTCGTGAGAAAGTCTGCCCCGATTGTCGCCTTGTAGCTCGCACTGAACTTCTTATTGACCTAGCTACCCATCAGTATCTCACACAAGTGTACAGCCCGCGTCGCTTTCGTTCGGAGCTTCTGCAGGTGGTCGCCCGGCGTACATATTGATTCATCAAACTCGTCTTCCCCACACCACTATCGCCCAATATTATGACCTGGTGAAAACTTGTTAGTAAAGCTCCTAGAGGTCGCAGACTACTCAGAGAGACAACGCGCACCTTCAAAAGAACCTTCTTTCTAGAAGACATGTTGGCAGGAAGCTGTTTGTGTGAATGGGGCTGAGGCGATAAGGATGCTGGTGGTTCGGTGTGCGGAACTCGCACTATCAAATACTGTACTTGGGGGCGGGGGCCGAATCAGAGTCAGGAGCTCTTTGTCAACGATTGTCTATGCTTGTTATATTCTGAAGAGTCGAGGTGGGAGGTCTGATTCTTGGTAGGTGTAGAGGTGTTGCTCATGTTGGAGCATGCGAGTAGGTGGAGTTTCGTCATGTCGGCTAGCATGCTAGGCTTTGGTGGCTGGTTCTGTACAAGCTTCAGCCTATCAACACCTACTGCGGCCTTGGACACCGGTTTTGGATCACGCTCACGCTCCCTGTCAGCCTTGGATCCAGATGACTCGTATGAAACGTTCATACCTCTCCTTTGAACACTGCCAAATCCTTGCTTTCTAGAAATGTAGTCTATACTCCGCCGAGCGCCAAGTCCTTCCACGAACTACAATGACATCCTGGCGCCACGAGTATATACAGGCTCTCCAGGAAAGAGACAAGCGGGAGAAGGCTAGTTATCAGCAGCTTGACGACCAATTTATTGATGCCTGTAAGCTACAGCGGCATTCTTTCACCGCAGCCCTTCTTAATGACCTCCGCCAGTCACAAATCTTCTAGATCGCACAGCAGCTCTTGAAGCAGAAAAAGCGTCATGGGACACTTCCGCTCAAGATACGCAACCGCGAGGTCCCGGCCAAGCTGTACCTCCCAGTGAGGAAACAGCTCAGATCAGAAGCGATCTGGCAGAAGCGTTGCGTTCCAAGGGGCAATTCCAGTCACGGCTCAAAGTAGCAGAGGCCGAGCTAGTCAAGCTTAGAGCCCGAGAGAAATCGGACGGGAAACTGATAGAAGAGCTCTCGCGGGAAAGGGTAAGCCTGGCCCAAAAAGTGAGGGATAGAGACGAAGAGTTGAGGGGCAAGGCAAAATTACTAGATGTAGGGAATATTTTGGTTCTATTTCAAAGATGTCGCTTACAATGAGAAGGATGTCCATGATGAAGTTATATCGCTCAATTTAGAGCTCAGCATGTCTGAAAAGAACGTGAAGAAACTCAAAGATGAAAACAAGGAGCTTATTGATCGATGGATGGTCTACAAAAGCAAAGAAGCTGAGGCGATGAACAGTACACTTCAATAGTGACTGGTAGAAATTTCGCAAGGATGTGGACTTCGCAGGATGGCGTGGGCTTGGGAAGAGTACCCCGTGTGTAAGTTTATATATATTGTACAGTCTACGGAGCTCTTCATCATTCTATCCTGGATGTTACGGGTTTTGAGACCCTGGTGTCATACCTTCACTACAGAAGAGAGAGTAGTGGAGAGAAAAGGACATCTCATCGACCCATAAATCTTGCGACTCGTTTCGAGTCCTTTGTGGCGATGAAGTATCTACCCCCACCACCCGTCCAACTTACATCTGATGCGTAAAACGCATATTCTTTGGCCTCAAGGACATTGATAGGATTATCTCTGTTGCGTGTGGTAATCTGGTGGCCCGGCGGCACAAATGATTTCAGTGATACGATTTTGCAACCGTCTTTGCAGTCCAGGAAGAGTTCAATGAGGGTTTGGTTCAGGTCAGAGCTGAAGACCTCGTTGTTCACTAGGATCACATCCGCACGTTTCATTGCGTCTTGGATCGGCATGTTTTCCCGGAAGTCACCTTCCCTTAAGTGTACTTTGCCGGCTGCAATGCCCCAAAGCTGACACCGAGCTGCAAATTCTTTCTTCTGAGCTCTTGCAAGCTTGCAAGCGTTTGGGGCGATTTCACATCCCCAGCTCTCACAGCCGACTTGAAGAGCGGCCTGCAAAACGACATTGCCGACACCAGATCCAAGATCAACGAACACATCATCAGAGCTAAGTCGGGTCTCGTGCAGAACCCGCCGGACAAGAGGCGTTAGTAACTCCCCATAGACTTCATTAGTCCCAGCAGCATAAGCTCTCAAAGAATCAACATCAGGCGATACGGTTCGGGCGTACACCTGCTCTAATATCAGTTCGACCATAGAGTGTGGAATGTCATGTCTGTTGTCGAGATTCGTCGCAAGCGCACCTGTCTGCACAAGTGTCTCTATAGCCGAGTTGTAGTTGCCTACGGCCTTCTTGAAATCCAAACGTCTATCTTGGCTGTAGAAGTCTGAGGCTAGAGTATTCCGAGTCCGGTGAAGTTCTCGAAGGACCTTTCCGTTACTATCCCCTCGGAAGGGTTCTGCTTGTTCATCAGTCAGATAGAAATCTGTGACAAGCTCAGCGACTCTAATGATTTCCTGTGGCGAGTTGATCTGATCCTTGTCAAGGCGGAAATCATATCTACTGCCATTAACTTCCACATCTTAAATATACAGATAGCGAAGACACGTACCTTTCGCGCTGAGATGCGCTTGGATATTTCAATTGCAGAATAGTCTCGTCGTCCAAAATATGTGCCGCAGATTTATGCTTCTTCGGCTTAGGAATGTCTGCCGCATGGATAATGTCGAGCTTTCCCCCATCTTCGCTAGAGAATGCCCTTTTAGATCGAACTCGTCTCTTGAGGTCTATAACCCCGTCCTGTACTTTCCGGCGCTTTGCTATAGGCTCCTCGTTCGAGATGTCTTCGTCTGAATCATCTGAATCATCGAACTTGGGCTTGTACGAAGGAGAGATGGGGCGACTAGCTTTAGGCTTCCGTACCTGAAGGTGACGCGATGAGGAGTGCTCGTAATCGTCCGGAGGGGATGTCCCTGGACTAGACTTCGCGTTTGAGAGCGCCGGGGAAGATCTCGCTGAAGAAACAGAGGAGCGTATAGCGTGAGGTTTTTTCGAAACAGCTTGTTTGGGAGGCAGTGGTGTTGGTTTCTTCACGGCTGGCGCAGCCTCAACATGGACCTTCTTGGCAGCAACCTTGATGTTAGGGTTTTTGAACATATTTTTGATGACGAGAAGTAGATGATCTGTTAAAAAATACAATACCGAGCATTGCAAAGCGAATGAATGTCGGACCAAAGCCTTTTCCTGAGCTGACTGCGGGAAGAAAGATTTCAGCTGTGCCTTTCATGCCGAAGTCCTCAGCCTCGCATCGCGTGATGACGCTAGCGAGTGAACTTCAGGGGTAGCCGCTACTTTTGCCGATCACCGCGTAACTATCAGGTACCTAGGAAGATTGAGTTCGAAGATATAAGAGACGCCAAGGTAATAAGTCGAGAGATCAGTAGGCGCACATAGGAATCTGACATCTGTATCAGAAACCACTTGTCCCAGATAATAATCCCTTTTGGTGTGCACGACATTAAGTGATGGCACGTGGCCACCACATGCCTAATAATTCAAGCTGAGGGATTGAGATCTCATGTAGGTATCTAGACTCTCATTTATATTCGCGTATCGCTAATATTATCTATCTTGAAGAGCAGTCTTCATCTCAATCTCAGCTTTAATACTGGAAGCAGAGCAGGTTCTACTGTTTAGGGCGCAGTACCGTCTGGCCTATGCCCTGTCTATGATACTTATGTCCTCTCTGAATGGCTGGACTGGCTGAAGCAGACAGAGCAGCTTTGGCTATCCAGAACCTGCATCAAATACGTCGTTTCGAGTTGCCACCGCCTTCAGCTACTGTAGCCTTACTTTCATTGGCTCTGGAACTTCAACTGCTTTTCATGACAGTGTCAAGTTCCTCAACGATCTCAATCATGAACTTAAAGATATTTTGTGCTTCCGCAACAACATCATCCTTTTCATCTGATGTGAGCACAAGGTCGGCATGCTGGAATCGTGTCTTGAAGTCGCGTCTGATGTCTTCGCCATCTTCCTCGCCGTCAAATTCGAGAAAGAAGAGCCCAGGTATGATACTAGGAATGTCACCAACCAAATCGATAGTGCTACCGTCACCTCTAGGCATTTGGTCAGGCTCCATCCGTGAAGACGTAATGAACTCAGCCCCAGGCTCTTGAGTGGCACGAGTCGTGCTCGGTGACTTGACAGATGGTAGATTACAGTCCCAGAATTGCTGACCAAGCCCACCAGCGTGTTTCAACCATTTTCGAATGTGCCTTCCTCCCGAGAACAGCGCCATGTACAAGACCCATGCATATGCTACTAAAACATGGGGACTTTCCCTAACGGAAGTTCTGGTATGTTTCAGAAACTCAGCGAGATTTCCCTTTCGAGAGATAGCGTCGAGTTCCTCATCGATATTCGGTATCGTTTCCCTGGTCAACGCCTGTATATCTGCTCGCAACCGGTCTGCGCGGCCAAGATTTGGGATGTAGAGTTGGGACAATAGAGAACGCGTGCTTGTGGAGACATCCTGTTTGCTATCCAGCCGGACAACGTCTATGCCCTGCGTATTGGCGATGCTTTTCGGTCCAGGACCAGAGAAATCAGGCTGGTTCTCAGCTGGAGGCGTCGGCAGGAAGCTTGCAGAGGTATCGGGTAGCTCCAAGGTAGCCTCCCACAGTGACTCAAACGTTATGTATATAGGTGCAATATGCAAAAGCCCAGAAACATATTTGGAAGGATTTGTACTATGTGGTGGCAGGGCTAAGGGTAGCCGCGTGGTGATGAGCTTGTTGAGCTGGGTGTGTAGTGAACGAGTGGATGCGTTAACTGTGTATTGCGTTAGAAACCCTATGCAGGAAGACATAAAGCGGAGAGATCTACTTCGTTGTGACAAGGATTTCTCCTCTGCTGAGAGAGATGGAAACGAATGAGGTTTGCCAGCCATTTTCGCAATCTTGATGCTTTGGGTATAGCCCAAGCGTCACAGATAACGATATGGATAATCAGAAAATCGATAAAGAGCGTGATATTGACTGCAGGGGTGCGTCAGGGGAGAGCTCAGTCAAGGTCTTTGTAGGAGCGTTCATTGCTCAACGAGAAATAGCCCGTTCTATAGCTTGCGCTGTTTGCATTATGGGAGAGTGCAGTGCTGGCGGTATGATGAAAAATGACATGGCGAGTATAGACGACTTAGGTAGCAAAGCAGAGGTACGATAGAGTAGGTCACATAGGTGCCAGAATGGTGTGATAGATTTAGGTCAAACTTCCAAGTTTCCAACTTCTTCGCTGCTAACACGTGATTCACGACCCATATCAATCTCCGACTTCTGATATCAGCGGCTTTTCCCGCTCTGCATATGAGGATATTCGGCCGATGTTTTGATCTCTCGATAATAAGATATAGTAGTTTCTGTCCCCAATTATCAATGTACATGCAGACGGAGATGCTCGGATGCTGTTCGTACATATGGCATACTCGCCGAAATGATCAAGAATCGGAATTACTGTAATTCCGCCTGGGCCGCCTCCTATGGTTTGACCCGCCAGACCCTTGAGTTCGATATGCTGCTTATTCGATGCGGGGCCAGGAACATCCGACAACAACCTCGTGGAGTTTCAACCTTGCATAGGCATTGATTTTCCCTTTCGTCGGAATTGTTACACCGCACACACGTGGCATCATGCAAGAACACACACCAATAAGTCTGTTCTAGACGTCGAACTGCATCGCTAGTAGAATGAGGTGAGAAGCCACGATTTGTGAAGCAACCCCTGGGCGGTCAAAGTCTTGTACCCGGTCATCGCTCAACACCAGCCAAACGTTACGGTTCCGAGTGTTGGCACGTACTGTAGGACTTTTGGAGTGTCCGATAGCCCCGAGGAAGCTTTGTCGGTAAGCAAATGCCTCCCAGATCTCACGAGTTGTCGAGACTGAAAGCAAGGGTCAGTTGGGAAGTGGATTGGATCGGCGAAGTAAGATGCATGTATGTAATAAATGCCGATATATGTACCAGGGAACGCTGCAGTCTCGATGCTCTCCCTACGGATTATCCGCCTTATCAGGAAGGAGGTAGACTTGTGTCTCAGGGAAAGAGAAGACGGGCAGAAGGCCAACGATTGTCTATCTATGCAGTCTGGGGAGAGACCCTATGGCCACAAGTAGTGACAATTGCGTAGGCTGCGGGGTACAATATATATACCTCGTAGCTACTTTTGCCTCTTCAGCTTAGTGTCGCCGTAGTGTGTACACAGTACATGTCCAGATGCACATATGACATAGGTACACGTCTATGTAGGTAGCTGTGTCAAATCCTCTTTGTAATGATTCTCGCAACGTGCTGTTGGGCGTGCCCGGGGACAAGCTCCTGGGACATAATATTGTTTCGGCAGCTCACCCTCTCACTTTCCCACGAGACGCAATCACTCAAGGCCAGATGAAGGAACGCCTGCTGTACAAGGCAAGTCTAAGCCTGTGTCGGACTCGGAGCCAGGCCCAGATGCAAATACTGATCAGTGATCATGCCAGGGTCGCCGTCAAATGCACGGCGTCAGGGATTCACACGCATCAACCCTGGCTCACTAAATGCATTCATCGCATGGCCTCAGGGATTGCTTCCTTCGCTTCGATTATAGCTACCAGTTCCTTCGCCGCTTCAGAGCAGCGGGTGGCTTGCGGCAACGCGTTTCCTGGTGAGAACGGTCCATCTTACGTCCCAAGTGTTCTTGATACTATCAGGTGGGATATGACTTGCGAGTCCGCTATATTATATTCCACGCGATCCCAACGACACCTATTGCGTCTAAATCCAGACAAGGCGAAGGGTTCGTACCGGTTACACTGACCCAAGTCACCCAGAACCTCATTCCTACGCCTCTTTTCGACACTGACAATGGTGTTCGGCATGTCAAGTCCCATGAGCCTTGCCCAGCGACTCTTGAAGTTGTCATTTTTACTTGGTACTTTTGTATTGGCTGAAGCTCGAGTAACACCAAATAGCCATATATTCGCGCGGGGTGTGCAGAACTCCACCAATTTTGACTATGTGATTGTCGGTGGCGGTACTGCGGGCTTGGTGATGGCTTCACGTCTTTCCGAGGACTCTGGAGTGACTGTTGCTGTAATTGAGGCTGGGGACTTTTATGAAAATGCAACAGGAAATCAAAGTTCGATCCCGGCCAATGACGCATTGTTCAATGGCAAAGATCCGTAAGTCTTTTCAAGCTCTGAATTGAATTGTGCTAAGACTCCCATAGTGCTGATACTAATACTCTGGTGGAATGGGACTTTACTACAACCCCTCAAGCAGGTCTTGATGGACAGGTCGTCCATTATGAGCGTGGAAAGATGGTACTTTATAATCAAATTGGTTTTATTCAAAGCTGACTTGTCGCAGCTTGGTGGCTGCTCAGCAGTTAATTTCATGGCTTACACAAGACCTACGAAAGGTGCCCTTCAAAAATGGGCCGACGAAGTCGGTGACTCGTCATATACCTATGACAACCTTTCTCCCTACTATCTAAAGAGCCTCAACTTCACACCACCAGACATGAGCAAGAGACCTGCCAATGCGACCCCGTCTTTTGATGCCTCTACCTTGAGTGGCGAAGGCTTACTTGACGTCACTTACTCCAACTATGCACAAGGACTCTCGACTTGGGTCTCAGAGGCAATGGCAGAAGTCGCCCTTCCGCCGGCTGATGGGTTCACCTCAGGAATGTATGATATAAAGACCACTTTCTTCCTCAGCAGTATCTCAAATATAATACCTGATCTACTCTTTCAAGCACCTTCTCTATACTCAAGCTTCTAAGTTGTCTGATGTTTCTCTTCTTGCTCGTTTTCTTACGCTTCGTTATGTAACTCAATTGCTAACTCCGAATTCCAGCCTCAACGGTTCTAGCTGGATAGTTGACACTATTAATCATACAATGGGAACACGAGCATCTTCTGAAACAGCTTTCTTACGCCCGTTTTTGGATCGACCAAATCTAGCGGTCTTCACCAACACACTTGCCGAGAAAATTATTTTCGAAGGAATTGAAATACCCGTCGCGACGGGAGTGGAGGTGTCTTCGGCCAACAGCTCGTTCACCATTTCGGCAGCCAAAGAGGTCATTATCTCTGCTGGAGTATTCCAATCTCCACAGCTTTTGCAGGTTTCGGGCGTGGGTCCCGCCGATGTGCTCTCATCGCTAGACATTCCGATCGTTGCAAATCTTTCAGGTGTCGGACAAGGCATGAATGATCACGTCATAACGGGTATCACGTACAGAGTCAATGTCCAGACTTCAAATGCTCTCTTCTATGGTGACGGGTTTGAGCAGGCAGGAATCGAGTTTGACACAGCTCAGGATGGGCTATTGGCAAGCCCAGGAGGAGATTTCCTGGGCTATGAAAAGCTCCCACAGGATCTGCGGGCCAATTTTTCAGACAGCACTGTGCAAGGTAAAATTTCCCCTCTTTTCGTGCCGTCATGTGCGGTGTAGCCTTGTCAAAGTAACTTTCCTTGGCTGACTTATCATCTTCTCAAGACCTCGCATCATTCCCTGAGGACTGGCCTGAGATTGAGTATATTTCCCTTCCTGCAATAGTGGGGAATAACGAGGATCCCGGTGAAGCAAATCCGAATGACGGTTTTCAGTATGGTTCGATCATGGCAGTGACCATTGTCCCGATTGCACGCGGTAATATCTCGATCTCATCAGCCAGCATGAAGGACCAGCCTTTGATCAACCCGAACTGGCTGACAACAGAGACCGATCAACAAGTGGCTGTCGCTTCCTTCAAGCGCCTGCGCCAATTCTGGAGTACGTCTGTCATGCAAGAAAGTCTCACCATCGGTCCCGAGTTCTACCCCGGCGCAAACGTCACGACTGATGCGGATATACTTGAGGCTATCAAAACAGATATGAATACGATGTATCACGCCACTTCGACGAACAAGATGGGGACTTCAGACGATGAGCTTGCTGTAGTTGATCCACAATGCCGAGTCTATGGTGTGCAAGGTCTTCGTGTTGTAGATGCTTCAGCATTCCCGTTCCTACCTCCCGGAATGCCTCAGGGGACTGTCTACATGCTTGCAGAGAAGATCGCTGATGATATCAAAAATTTCTCGTAGGCGAAAGACCTTGTGCTATTTGGACGGCGTCTTAATGTGATAAATCTAATTCTAGAACTTGTACATACATCTACATACAGATCACGGGTCGTCGACTCGCAACGCAAACGTTAAACAATTGTTATAGTATGCTTACAGTACTGGAGTTCATGGCTGAACTTTGCTTAGCGAGTTATCGAAGTTTAATGCTAATTCATTCGATATTATCCTGTGCCGCCAACGTGCTGGAGATATCAGCCACCAAATCACGCCTGCCAGGCAACAAGTACTAAAGCCAGCATCTCTCAGTCAGCTTCATTCTCATCCAGAAACCTCCTTTCATAAGGCAAGTCTCAGTTCGCTTGCCTTCCTTGGCCTAATACTCATTACTCCATTTTCATCTTTGTTTTCCACGTTCATCGACTTTTTGAAGAAGTAATTCATCACCGCATCCTGCACCTCACCAACATGGGTTTCCCACTCGCCATCCTGCGCGATGAGTTTAAACTGACAACATGGCTTATCATCGGAGCTTCCTCACAATCTCTTCTCACCCTCCTCTACCCCTACCGTATCTCTGCTATGCCATCTTTAGTGGCAATACTTTATCTCATGATCCAAAATATGTTTCTACGGTATCGTATGTCTCGAAACCCGAAGCTAGGATATGAAGATGTATGGCTCGGTAGGAGCACAGCTCAGATCGTAGACAAGAACGGTAGAGTGCCAGAAAAAGGTTGTCACAAAGATATAGTCGTCTTTCTGTTGGCTGCTAGGAGCAATAAGTGAGTTGATTTTTATTTCTTCTGTGATATCTCTGCCGTGCCCTACTTCTGAATCAGGACTCACATGCTTTGGATTGCAGTCCAGCAGATGGGCGATTTGCAGCAGGCTTCGCGGAGATTGGAGATCTCTCTGAGGCTATGTGGCGTGATCTTGCAGAAAATCGGCAGCAATCGGGTTGTAAGTCAAGCTGGTTAGCTATTTATAGAGAACTAATTACTGATCGTTAACTTGCTTAAAAGACCTCGGCCGGACTTCGACGCTGATTGCAACTGATACGGGAAGTACCAACAACCTGGCCTGGATCTCGTACTGGAGATCGCTGGACGACTTGCATGCCTTCGCTCGCGGTGATGCGCATCGTAAAGGCTGGGACTGGTATATCAAACGTTACCCAACTCATATAGGTATTGCTCATGAGACCTATGTCGTGCCGGCTGGAAACTGGGAGACTATATACCACAACTTCACGCCATTTGGACTAGGTACTTATAACTACAATATACTAGTGATGTAGTAATACATAACGTGATGACTAACACTCTGTAGGCCAAGCCAAGCAGCCAGTCGCAGAAGCCGAAACAACAGATGGCGGAAAAACTGTAACTGCGAGTGGATTGATGGAAGCAAAAGGACCAACGTGGAATTCTATGAAAACTAGAATGAAGAAATTGTCCATGGAGAGACAGCCACTTGATTAGGATTCAAGATTTCCGGTTTCAGGTGGCCAAAGGTGAGATTGCTAAATCATCATGGAAGTACCTCGTCGTCAGCATGTATCAATGAAGTGTCTTCGTGGCTTGTCTCACCTAAAGTTAAATTTATCGCTCATGCTAGGATATATTTGAGTAAGATTAGGAATATCACGATTAATTTGAAATGAAGATCATACGACTA
This sequence comes from Proliferodiscus dingleyae, assembly GCA_003988795.1. Taxonomy (NCBI): domain Eukaryota; kingdom Fungi; phylum Ascomycota; class Leotiomycetes; order Helotiales; family Lachnaceae; genus Proliferodiscus; species Proliferodiscus dingleyae. The sequence goes on from QYAK01000008.1 coordinate 671,198, forward strand.
AATCGATTTCATGAATGCAACCATCTCATGCTTCCGTAGCAACTTGTCCTAGCTTAGTAATATCGATTCTAATAGACAACAAGAGGTGATACTGAAGGGTTTTGGATGTTGTTGATAACTTGCCTACAAATGTACTAAATAATCTGTTTGCTAACTTGAATGATCGCTAGAGTAAGTACATGTGTGAAGTCAATAGATGTTGCTGCTGACTCCCGTTGTAAAGTTGTCATTACCCACTGGCATATTTTCGAACTGTGCGAATCGGTCATGATCTACATCTCTTACTATCAATACCAATACACTAGCTACAACTTTAGAAACCTCTCTTATTGGCCTGTCTATATTTATTTCATACTCCGAGCCGTGACGCACATCGGGTGCATTTTAGTGTCGATTACATCACTAAGGACAGCCACACACGGTTCGTTCTTCCAGAATGACCCGTAGTTTGATATGATGGCTCGTTCTGAAACACAATGTAAAAGAGTAAGACTTGAGAAAATTGTAGCCTGCTGAGCCACTCTACCCACAATTCGTGGGTAGAAGTGATCTTCCGCCAGCTATGTGACCACGGCATATCAGTTCTGTCCGCCTCCTATTCCGCTGTATTTTGTTTAAATGCGAAGTCTGTGTACAAATTTTCAGATTCTCTAAACTTGATTTTCCTTAATTGAGTTCGCCACCTTTGTAGTAGGTCTTTCTACTCTCGATCTACTTCTAGAGATACCTCTTCAACATATTCGAATAGATTCCCACTGAAGAGCTTCTCAGCGGTATACCGACGACATAAACCATGACAAATAGCATTACAATTCCGAGCGGACCTTATCCCCCAAATTATTTTACTGAGAGTCGGGCACATATTTTGATCGGTGTAGGAGCTCTCTTCATGGCATTGGACATACTCGCGTTTGGTCTGAGAATAATCTCTCGACGTCTTAATCATGTACCGCTTGGATATGATGATCTCCTGATAGTGCTTGCACTGTTGTTCAATTTAGGGCTCGACGTGATACTTATTCGTGCGTCAACGTCTCAAAGATTCAATACATTACTACTGACCATTACTCTAGTACTTGTTCCTTATGGCGGAGCTGGATATCATATCGTCGTCGTAATCGAGCGGGGTGATCCCAGCGTATTTCTCTTTCACATAAAAGTTGCACGCTTGGTATTGCCGATTTTGTGTACATTGGCAGTGAATCTTTCAAAGGGCGCAATTCTTCAACTGTTCCTCAGGATTTTCACAGTTCATGGTCCAGCTCGCACAGCCACCTATATTATTGGAATAGTCCTTATTCTTCAGACTATATCAGTCGTATTCGTTACCGTGTTCCAGTGCAATCCGCTCTCTATAATCTGGACATCGATAGAACAAAAGCAATGCATCGAGGTACAAAAAATGTCCGCCTACATATCTATTCCAAACGTCGTCACCGACTTGATGATATTGGTATTGCCTCTTCCTACCATATGGCACCTCCGTGCAAGTGTTCAATTCAAGATCGGCTTAACGGTTACTATTCTTACTGCTAGCATGCGAGTAACTCCCTCCGCAATGATTTGATATGCATAGCTTATAGCTATACAGTGGAATAGCCGCCTCCATACTCCGTACGGTTGGATTCTTCACCACTTCGATATTTTACGATCCAACATGGACCAACATTTCCATATACTGTTACAGTATCGCAGAGCCCGGGATTTATTTTCTCGCTGCTTGCTTTCCGACCTACCGCCCATTGATATCTTACTTTCGAAGTGAACGCTTCCGCTCAGCGTACCATACAAGCTACTTTCTGGGATCCAGGAAGTACGGTAATATCACTCGGAGCGGAGAAGACAGTGGAGAAGGTCATGGAATACGGACAGAACAACCTAAATCCACAACACATATAGTTCATGAAGAGTCGATTGCGTTGACGGACTGTGAAAGAAGAGATTTGAATGTATTGTCTATTAAGAGCCCGTCAAGATCAGAAAAGTAGTTTCATGTATATCAGAGCGGACTATACATCAGTCCAATGGGGAGATAGGTTTGATGATAGATGCCTGGAACTTCCGAAAATGGTACTTAGAGACTCTCATTTGTTCTGGTTCACTTTGTCATGGTGTGACATCCTACTTAAAATTAGATCTACGAGACTTTTCGCTAGAGAATAAAAGAACTATAAATATTCTACATGTTTTTTCATGCTTGTAATTATCTGACAAAAGTTCGCCGATTCTCACGGGTTAGTCAGATTAAATCCACGGCTATACATTGATATTGCGTAAGAATATACCCATTAGCAATTATGTTACGCAATGTACGTACCATCGTCAGAGGGATTGCTGACTCTAGCCAGACGACAGAGAGGGGCGACACGGGCCGGGCAATAAATTGCTAGCTGCCGCTGCCACGTGGTTGGTGCAGATACGAAGAATACATGCATATGGCGTTTGTAGGCGCACTTAGCATGATTGTGGCGCGTCCTTTGGAGGATCGAAGTCGCGGATCCGTGCTTGTAGATAAGCTTCTAAATCTGCTCATTGGACATATCGGTTCCAATTCTGCTCATCGAGGAGCGGCCCGCATCTGGGGTGCCTCACTTCGATGTAGCTTTATTGTTTCGATCGGTAGTTCCATCTTCAAGGGCTATTTGCATCTTAGGGATGTATCTCCCTTAATGGGTTTTATGAAATCTATGAATCATGATAGAGATCCAAAGTCTGTCAGAAAAGGTGGGTTCGAGACTAAGCGGTACATGCTCTCAGGAATAGATTTACACCGCACTAGTCTAGATAGTATATGTTGCCCGATGATTAGCAAAGTTCCGACTTTTATTCCAACCGTTTTGGGCACTTTGCATTAAGACCTGAGATCAATATCTTGTTCCTCAAATAGCATTCTACCACCCTGACTTATAGTAAGCATTGAAAATCCCTTGCTGCATTGCGAAAAGCTCCCTGGCATTTTTATTTGATCTTTGCTACTAAAGTAGGGAAAAGGGTCCTTCTATACGCTGATACTGAGCATTAATCCAAGAAGGCTGGTATGACCTAGACGGCAAGAATGGGAGTTCCAACTTCGGAATATTCGGATTGTAAACCAAGAGCCCTGTAGTGTGTTAGCAGAATGTTGATCATATGAAACCATTTTCAAGTAAATGAGCTGCTGTGTAGCTCGTAGATATTAGTTCGGGGCTAATTCATGTGAAATAGGAATTCCTGTTATACTATCTTTACATAAGTCTGCGTCTGCTTCCAGGTAAGAATCTGTGATCAAGTTAGAGTCAATTGCACTAGTGGACTCTAGGACGAGCTGTGACCGTGTGTGAATCTAGCACTCAACTCTTTTGACAAAGCCCGCATAAAAGAACTTCGTTCCGCCATTGATCTTCGTCTTTCTTTGGTTGCAGATCTCGAACCTCCTCATGATACATTTCCATCTACGTTATCTCATCTAAATTTTGTGACTCCATTCGGGCTTACAACTTCCACTGGCCGAAATCAATTTTGCTGTGCTGCAAACAAGCCGCGACTCTTTCGTGAACTTGCCTGAAATAGAATGACATCTTCTCACATAAAATTATTTGGAGAAATCCATGTTATAATTATTCTAGCGTTCTAACCACTCACTTGATGTTTGCTAATAATGAGTATGCATTCTGGTTCGCTTGATGCTATGGTTACCACTGATTGCCAACCATGGATTGTTGTCGAATTTAATATTTCATGAGTCAAATTTGCCGAACGCGGAGCCCATCGATTGTGTCACTTCTTCTTGCGATAACTACTCGAGTCTTTTCTCTTCGCGTTTTGAACTATTCTTTCGAAACGGTCAGCAATTCAGGAAACGCGCTAACCCCTGGTGCCCCCCACTGCGAAAGGGTCCGTGTGGCATTTCGTACGTCGCTTTTATATCTTATGTGCTTGTGTTGAACCTGTCCTCAATCAGTAGATTGCTCTGACGTTCCATTCACTTGTCTCTTTGTCTTTCACACTCATCATATACAGTATCGCATTATCGGAAAGTTAATTACCCCTCCCACGGTGACATGTCTGCTGCAAAGACCCCGGAGGGAGACGCGGTTCCTCAAGATATCGAGAAATACGATATCCCAGAGCCAGAGCCTTTTGTCTCCTTCCAAGCTTTAAAAGACCGCATTAGACATCATTACGAAGTTGCTTCAGACTATTATTATTCACTTTGGTATGTCGCACTGAGCATGTGACGTTACCCCGCTGACGTTTAGAAAGGGGCGAGCATATCCATCATGGGTACTGGATCACAGGAAATGAGACTAAAGAGAAGGCGCAAGTCCAATTGATTGAGCTGCTGCTTGAACGGTCAAAATTCCAGGCTGGGAGCAAGGTGCTGGATGTTGGGTGTGGGATTGGCGGCACTTCACGCTTCTTGGCTAAGAATTACAAGTGTGATGTGACGGGGATAACAATCAGTGGGCGACAAGTTGAACTTGCAAAAAAGCTTACTTTAGAGGCTGGAGGAGAGAATTCAGCTACAGATGATGGCACTATGAAAGTCAACGATGGCTCGCTCCAGTTCATCGAATTGGATGCTGAGAAAATGGGGGACTATTTCGCCACGAAAGAGAGCATGGGAACTTTTGACTATGTGTGGATATCCGAAGCGATGTCTCATTTTCCTAACAAGCCTCTCTTCTTCGAAAACGCGGCGAAACTATTGAAGCCGGGCGGGAAGCTGATGGTAGCGGACTGGTTCAAGGACGTTGGGTTGAGCGAGTCACAGTTCAAGGCTGATATCGCCCCTATTGAAGGTGAGAGTCACCAATCCTCGTTGCTACATGAAATTGATAATTGGACAGACGGCATGCTGCTACCCCCGTTATGCACACAGCCAAATTATGTGGGCATGGCAGAGAAAGCTGGGTTGAAGGTCTTCGCAGAACCACTTGATATTAGCAAGCAAGTTTTAAAAACATGGTAAGACTAAGTAACATTTCCAAGTAGATCGAATATTGATATTGAAACTAGGGACCTCTCATGGTCATTGATTCAAAGCCCGGCGCTATGGGCATTTGCCGTCTCTGTAAGTGTACATCTATTACACTATCCCTTCATGTTGATAGTTTCTGTTTGAATCTACCTGCCCTGGACAACAATATCCCTCTACGAAATTTTCCGAATCTCCCTAGATAGCGATACTGATCCGTACGTAGCAAGGTCGAGATGGTCTCGCATTTTTTCAATCCTTTCGAGCCATGAGGAGGGGATACGCAAACGGCTCATTCCGTTATGCCGTGATGGCTTTTCAGAAGTGACGAGGTCATTTTGTAAAACCAACGGTCTAATAAAAGATTTGAGGAAGCTGTTGAATGTGTGAATGAGGTTGGACATTCTAGATGGCGCAGCGTGTACACATAGTCGACAACTTTGATTATTCTTTTCCAAAGCTTGCCTGCCCGCACAATATCTTGAAACCTCGTAGCTGGAGCTGATTCTAGTACTTAAACAGTCTTCTCCGTTCGATATCGATATTGTTTCCACCTTTTAGTAATCTTGAATTCATCCAACCATACCATAACCTCAAGCAAATACACCCTACAGACACGAAGAATAACAGACCTGCATTTGTCCACTGTAGCCGTCAGTACTGGATTCCATAGATATCAATACATACAAGAGTCTGCGCTGTCTGCCCCAGGGAGGGGTTACAAAGAAGGAACAACTCACATGGCCAGTTGGATAGCCCCTTTTGGCTTGATCAGCTTTGTAGATCCAGACCCCTGCAATCTGACCTGGTGCACCAACGCTGATGTTCAGCGCGATAGCTAAACCCGCTGAAGCTGTTGTAAATATATTCGACGACAGAAATCCAAGAAGAGGTGGTATGCAGGAGAATGCACCAGACGCCGCTACAATGAGACAGCCATACCGAGACTTGGAAAAAGTCAACTAGTATTCGAAATGGGAAAGGAAGCGGTGGATAGTTACCTTGTACGAGTCTGCTGGAAGAAGAGCGGATGCCATAAAGCCTACTGCTCCAATAGTCGCAAAAATGGCTGAATGGAGGGCTCGCCTGGTTTGCATCAGTTCAGTGAGCTAATGAGCGAGAAAGACATCTTACGCGTTGAAGTGATCGGCTGAGTACGAAACCAAGATAGTCACAACATCTGTGAAATCGTTAGTTGTGAATAGAGTCGGAGGGTACGAAGCAACTTACATGCCACAGCATATGGAGGAACAGTCATGAGTTGAGCTTTGAGATTTTTGAAACCAAGACCCGCGGTAATACTCGGAGTGAAGAGCGACAGACTCGAAAATGGGGCTGAGATGCCAAAGTAGACCTATCATATCTCTCAGTGTCTGATGCACATAATAGATGCAAGAGTCTCACGGCATAGTGAGCATATAGTCTCCAATCAGTCAACGTATCCTTTGCTTGCTCCCAAGTCAGATTTGCGCCGTGGCCATGCGAGCCTTCCACCGCCAACCTCCTGACAGCCAGTGCCTTCTCCTCCGTGTTTAGCCACTTCACCGTTTCCGGATAATCCGGCAAGAAAAAGAAGACCAAGATCGCACTCAAGCACGACGGAATGCCTTCAAGGATGAAAAGCCACCTCCAAGCAGATAACCCGTGCGTGCCATCCATATGACCCACCCCATAAGCTATGGCGCCACCGAAAGCTCCTGCCAAGGTAGCAGAAGCAAGAACAAAAGCTACGCGTATGCTTCTTTCTTCGGTCGTGTACCAGAACGTGATATAATATACCAATCCAGGGAACAGCCCGGCTTCAAAGACACCAAGCAGAAACCGAACGCCAGTGACAGCTCCAAAGCTTTTTGTTCCTCCGAGTCCCATGGTCGTTGCACCCCAAGAAAACATTAAGAATGAGATCCATTTGCTCGGGCTGAGCTTTTTCAAAAAGTAGTTTGAAGGAACCTCAAAGATGGCATAGGCAACGAGGAATATCATAAGAGCAATGCTAACTGTTGTTAGATATCCTTTCATTAATGTTTCTATCGACATTGGAAAGAGAGCTTACACATATTGATGATCTGTCATGTGAGTGTCTGAAAGTAGATCATTGTGTGTAGATGCATTGAGGGTCTTGGCGTTTCCTGACTCTTGTCAATATCAGGCTCTATTAAAGGCTGAAGAGCCATACCAATATTCGACCGGTCCAGATAACATAACAAATAGATGCCGGCAGACAACGGCACGATTCGTAAGTCTTGCTTCCATACTAAGGCCTTCTGTCGGGCAACGCCCTCCTCCGATGTAATATCATCTAGCGTGTGGACGGCGACCTATCCACAAGTTAGAACGCTTCCCCACCCCCACAATACACCGTCGACGGAACTAACCTTCTCACTTTGCCCGTCCTCAACAACAATGTCCTGGCTCTGTTTGGTAGTCATTTTCTGTGAGGATAGACTTTGATCATCAAAGTAATACGACAAGAACATGCGAACACAAAAAGAGCGGTGTCTTCAAGAATGGGGTAAGCAGTGCAGTGCGGTGTCGGATCCACTTCGGTCCGTCGCGTTGCATTGAGGGGTCGTGTCGCGGTGATCTGCCCTGGCTCTTGACAGTCAAGAAGCCGGAATTGTTCCGATATATGCAGCTCAAACTACAAAATTTATCATGTGTCTTTCAGTACAGTATCAATTGTCGACTGTTGCATAACTGGAACGGAGACTTCCTGCATCTGTTCTCCTTCCTCTCTTGCCGTAACAGACGGAATGCTCTCGGTGGGATCCAGTGAAGAGACATTACTCTTCAGTGGTTGGCCGGATCCACGCCTATCCCTGTCAGAGACTGCCGGTACAGAAGTCATATCAGTGCGGGATCCAGTCCAGTAAGTGTAAACAGAATCTGAATTGTTAGATCCGTCGAATATGCTGGGGAAATGGTGCTTCGCGAAGGTCCTCAAGCTTGGAAGGCAAGAGCAGATAATGCCGGTATTCAACTCAATGATACTGCAGTCATGACTCTCAGGTCCAGATCAAAGACGTATGGGACAGTATACTACTTACCACCATATTATGTTGACAACAAATCGCCACGTAACGTCAGGACTATGCGAACAAATTAGCTTTCTTGGACGATTGGATGGAGAACCATTTCAGTCAATTGCCGCGAGACCATGCATAATCTGCAGGCCGCCAATAAACAGATTATAGCGAACGAGGGGGCATAGATTGTGTGGTGATCTTACTCGGTGTTGCCATCAATCACTAGAATAGACGAGTTAGCTTTTCCCTTCAAACATAAAGGGGCGAAAGAGTTGCATGTGGTCAGTGTCCAGGATATTATAGGCTCAAGTGATACGATCCAGAGATCGCCTTTGGATCTGTCGCGAGTATATGCAAAATTCGTTTAAAGACGAGAATGACTGAGGGTCTGGTTTCTTACCTTCCACCAGTCTGACAATGCTTACAGCACAGACACTATGCATTTATTAGTCTCCTGTATCTCATCCGAGAACATCGGGTCTTACAAAGAACCTGTCATGAGAATCAGGATGACTCCCACTCTTTGTCTGCAGGGAAGACGCAGAGGCCACAACAACCAAATGGGCAAGGTCAAGATTATCAAGTCCGTGGCGACATTCAACCCCGCAGTCACCAGGAAAGCTTCATCAATATCAACGCATGTACCAGGCGCTGATTGATCCCAGAAGTGGCTAATTGGCTGGCAGAAGTAGATAAAACCAAAAGCTCCCGCGAGGCTATAGCCAACAACCACGAATATGAGAAAGTATATCAAAACTCGAATGCGAGCATCGGGGAGTGAAAATCTGAGGTAGAATAGAAGCACCGAGACTTTTGTGAAGATCGTGGAGAAACCATAACCTATGGCAGCAGGAATTCCAACCTAATAATGATTAGCTTGCTTGACCAGAATCAATGGTCTCGTAGGACTATTGTGGCTTAAAAATGTGTACCTTATTCCACACGGTGAGTTTCTGAACACTCTCATCCCATATATGTATGCCTGTGCCATTCTTCGTTTCTGTGGCCGATTAGCTGCATAATTCTGTGCTTTGGATAAGCACTGCAAACATACGGTCGATTTGAATAATAGAATATCCGAGTGAAAATAGCTTGAATAAGACAGGGAAGTTAGTATTGATAGAGCCATGCAAGTCTGAGAGATCATACCCATGCAAGCGCAACGGAATCTAGACTATGTTAGCTTGTCTCATTCGATGTCCTGCAGGGCAACTTACAGTCATCAATATGCAGCCGACAAATGATACGTTGTTTTGTATATAGCCGGAGAAGTAGAAATAATAGAGCGACAAATGGAGACACAACAGAAGTTATGGTGACTTGGTACGCATTCGATTGGGGGTCTGTTGGGTTTGGGACGACTCCTGGCGGTGCTGGCCACGCTCCGACAAAGCCCGATGATGCATTCATCACTGATTTGATCCAAGCATCGGGCTCCGAAGGAACTGGATCGGTGGAAGGAAGGTTTGCGTAACGTCTGGCAAGCTTGCTCTAAAGCTTTCGCTACATGAAAGCCAAGCCGGTAGGTAGAATCAGGAGGATCATCGAGCCATACATATAAGTGGCCTAGGAAATCGTGGAGCTAAAACCAGTCGGAAGTATCCGCGGCGGCGCAGTGAGCGCTCGAGCTTCTGGGATAGCCAATGCTACTATGATTCGCTAGGCTGACGATACTGATTAGGGGGCGTGCGGTCCTTCTACCATTGGGAAAAGTTGGAGCGGCGACCCTTCGCTGCTTGAAGATCAAAGATCGAAGTTGTCGGAGGGAAATCGAGGCAACAGTGAAGGAGGGATGGGAATGACGAGAATAGCTGACGCGAAGGGATGCTAATGTACATAATAGTGGGAATGCATCGGCACTGTATCATTGCCTTAGCACCGGAATGGCTTCCACGCGGTGTGGACCTCCAGCTAAGGAAGCTTAATTTCTGAGAAAACGTACGATAAAGGGAACGTAATCAATGGCGATTGGCCTCGAGCTGGACTGAGGCTGGACTGAAGCTGGAGAGGTCCTCGCAGCCCCTGAATATTTGCATGGTTCGGAGACAGCACCTATCCTATCCTGTCCCAAACCTTGCTATCTGGGAAAGACGGTACGGTAGGGTAGCATCGCGACATGGTACTGTAGTCTGAAGGCGTTTACGCGAACGCACTAGAAGTTCATCATGATCTCTGAGACCAAGAATCGTGCACCGACTGGGTTGCCAATGCTGTAGAAAGTAGATATGAAGTAGGTTGTAGGTTGTAGGTTGTAGGTTGTAGGGCCAGAGGTGCGGTGCGGTGCGGTGCGGTGCGGTGCAGTGCAGTGCAGTGCAGTACAGTGCAGTACAGAAGCCCCCACGTTGTAGAGCACGAAGGGAGGAAGTACTGTAGGACAGCAGCTGCATCCTCTCCTGCATCCTCTCCTGCATCACCCACAACCCATTTATTCCGACAGACTCGCAGCTCCCGCCCGCGCCCAGCGAATGATGGCAGCTATCGTCGACCCAAGAACCTGGGTGGCTTTTCCTGCCTGAATTCCACATGGGTCTGAGCAATCTTGATCCATCCCAGTGCCGGCCCAGCGAGGAAACTTCCCCGCGCTGCCCAGTCCAGCTCTAAGCATTTGCTGGGCTCGGCGGAGGGAGAGTGAGATTGCGCAATAGTCGCTTTCAGACGTGCTCCCCTTCATTGCCGCCGGCATTCAAGACGATTCCCTGACTCGGAACTCCCCCGTCAACAAGGTTTCGCTCTTCAGAAACACTTTCTAGCCCTTTTGATCTGCGGGAAGAGCCACCGACTTAGGGCTTTTGCAGGGTGTAGTAGGCGAATTCTGTCTCTGTTGGGAGGAGTGCTCGCGCGTTAGGCTCGCGCCCAGACAAGTCGCAACCTCAAACACGACCACTCGCTGTTCCTTCACGATGCTGCTGCAGTACGCCGCTGTCCTGGTGCTTGCTATTTTCAGTTCCACGACTTTCAGCTCTGCAACAGGGAGTGAGGACCAGAGACTCTTTTCAAGTGCCTTTGCTGTGCCAGGAACAAACGCCTCATATGATTACGTAGGTAGAGGCCACCGTTCAGTACCTTCATCCCATTTCACTTGATGTGCTTTTCGAACTGCTTGTAACTGTGATGATTTGTGAGGAGGAGTGCAAGTAAATTCAAAGCTCACTCAACTGTTACATAGTCGTGGGTGGAGGAACGGCTGGCCTGGCAGTTGCGTCTCGTCTTGCAGAATTTGCTTCTGTTGCTGTCATCGAAGCCGGAGGTTGGTATGAGCAAGACAATGGCAACCAAAGTGTGGTCCCGTACTACGGGCTGGTTGCACCAGTTCTTGCACAAACCGAAGCCTATCCAAGGCAACCGTTGATGGACTGGGATCTTATTTCCACCACCCAAGTCAGTGCAGGCAATCGAAGAATCCATTACGCGCAAGGGAAAACCTTGGGAGGTTCTTCGGCCCATAACACGATGGCCTATCTGAGGCCTAGCAATGGCACTCTTCAAGCTTGGGCAGACCTAGTAGGTGATCAAAGCTACACTTTCAGCAAATTGCTGCCGTATTTCGAGAAGTCCTGTCATTTTACGCCCCCGAATCTAGAGAAGCGAAACTCACCAAATGCCGTCCCCATTTACGACCCGTCTGTCTTTGACAACAGTAAAGGTGGCACATTGCAAGTATCTTATGGCAATTGGGTTGATCCCACAATAGACGGTCTTTCAGGCGCACTGCGAGACGCTGGTCTTCCAGTAAGTCCGACGGGCTTCAACAGCGGTTCGCTCTCCGGGTATGGTGCCTGGGTCACTTCGACTATCTCGCCCGACGATGCCAAACGGTCTTCTTCACAGACCAGCTACTTGAAACAGGCAATTGAAAGGACTGGCCTTATGGTTTATGCCCACACTCTAGCCACAAAAATCCTGTTTGATTCTTCACAGAGAGCAACGGCTGTTTCTGTCGCTACTCAAGGTCTAGAGTATGTTATATCAGCTAACAAAGAAGTCATCGTCTCCGCAGGCGTCTTTCATTCTCCGCAGCTACTAATGGTGTCAGGTACTTTCGAGCTTCACGCCATCCTGAACACAATGACCACTAACAGTTTGATAGGTATCGGACCAGAAGCTACGCTGAGCGCGAATGGTATCCCAGTCGTATCGAATCTCCCTGGCGTGGGCCAAAATCTTTGGGATCCTATCTTCTTTAACGTTCTCTACGGCGTGACGACTCCAAGTACCGGCGGGTTTGCTGCTGACCCTTCGATCTCTGCTACAATACTCAACGAATATCTCAACAACGCATCGGGACCATACAGCTCAGCTGGCGGTTATTTCGGCTTCGAGAAACTCCCATCCGAATTGCGAGCCGGCCTCTCTAACTCTACCACATCAGCACTAGCGCACTTCCCTGTTGATTGGCCGGAGATCCAACATGTGGTGAGCGGCTTCCCTGGAAGCCCAAACTTCACAATTGGTGCCGTCAGTCCGACACTTGTGCTCCCAATTTCACGCGGCAACGTTACTATCACCAGTGCTGGCATGTCTGACCCCCCCTCGATCGATCTAGGCTGGCTTTCGGATCCAGTAGACTCTGATTTTGCAGTCGCAGCTTTGAAGCGGGCACGTCAGATCTGGAATACCACTGCCGCATTGGAGATCAGAGTAGGTGATGAAATATCTCCCGGACCAACAGTTCAGAGCGATGCGGAAATTTTGGATTTCATCCGTCAAACTGCGCAGACCACTTGGCATGCATCTTCGACTTGTTCTATGGGTAGAGCTGGGGACATCAGTGCAGTCGTAGACTCACAAGCCAGAGTCTTTGGAGTGCAGGGCTTACGGGTCGTTGATATCTCTGCGTTTCCTCTTGGACTCCCGAGCAACCCACAAGCTTCAGTTTATATGCTGGCAGAGAAGATCGCGGACGATATTAGGAACGCTAGGTGAATAGCATCTACGACCAAGGTAGATTGAGATGATGTGTTAGTGTTGAGGACATTAAAGGCAATGATCGTCATACTATAGCCCAACTTCTAGATTATGATTATGGCCTTGATTCATATTTAGTATACACATAATATATGTCTATCACTTTATGCCAACCATCTCCTGACTGCAAGTGTGCCACTGCCTCCCCTGAAATCAGCGACATTGTATTGGTGCATCGAGGGCATTTGGGGGGTGGGGGGTTGCAGCCTCTCTCATGAAAAATGCAGAGTCAATGAGGCGAGATACTGATTTTGAACAAGTTCGTCAAGCGTAGACAGTGCGACAATAATATTATCTATGGGGAAAGCAGTCTTGGTAGTAGATAGGTAGTTATAGAGAGTTTTCGTCTATCATAAAGATAATAAGTAATGTGAACATAAGGGAAGGTTCAATTTTCAATCCCTAAACCCGTGTCAAATATGGAGCATGCCTTGACTGAAAGACCGATATGTGCTTCAGCAGACTTTACTGGCGTGATTGAAATGATAACCTTTAAAACCTGGAGATACACATCAGTCAGGGAAATTCTAGTTCCCTGGGTTTCAGCATTTTGTTCTGTCGTTTTCGTTTACACCCCAATTAATCAAAAAAATATTCGTGCTCCAGGTAGCATGTACAAGCAAAATCTTACATCAAACACTATATCCAATAAAATACCTTCAAAAGAAACCAGAAGTGATTTCCTACATGGTCATGAAGCTCAACTTGAAGGGGCCGCCATCGCCAGCCCTATCAGTAGAACTAACTTATATCCGTATCTAGCTAACTGGGTAACTCTGTGTAGTGTATGAAGACGTGAGATGTGCTGATCATAACTCTTGTGATCAACCTAAACTCATCAATGCTCTAGTCTCTTAGCCTGGGGTTAATCTAGCTCACAATAACTCCATATCTCACTAACCCCAGCGAACCACCGACAAGTAGAGCCAGCGGCGCAGACAGGCTGAAGTATCTACCTCCAACGTAAGCTGTCGCTGTGACAACCACCCACCACGGATCATCGCCCAAACTTTTACCAGCCTGGAAATCCTCATCTATAAACCCAACCTGCCAGATCCGGTACACAGCTGTGTAAATCAAGCCGACAGCACCTGCATTGATACCTCTAACCCCAGACTTTACCCACCGCTTGCTCCGCAAGACCCCCCAAACGCCCATCGTCCCATGAACCAGGACCATCCCCGGCAAGAACATGGCTATAAATGAAACAATCGCTCCTAGGACGACAGACTGCCCGTTATTGATGGCCGTGAGACCTCCCAGGAAGACGGCAAAGTTGAAGTTCGGCCCCGGGAAAGCCTGGATTATAGCGAGGCCCACAAGGAAGTCGCGCGGACTGACCCATCCCTCTGCCACGATGTACTCCCTCAGCAGCGGCACCACGACCGGCCCGCCGCCGAAGATGATGGTCCCGGCGAGGAAGAGGTTAGAAAAGAGCTTATATAGAATCGGAGGGTTGTGCAGGACTCCACGGAGGACCATGACGATGGTGAAGGTGAGGACGAAGGTCGTGATAATAGCGGTCCCGGACTTCCATGAGAAGTTTAGACGGTATTCCTGTGGTATGGTGCGCGACTCTGGATCATCTCCAGATGTAAGTTCATGTCCATGTTCCTGGGCAGCCGTGACAGAGCTATTTGAAGCGCTCCGAGTACCTGTTTCGACCGTATCATTTTCCACTCCCGTTGTCGACGTTCTCAACCGTATGAAGATATCTTTGACGCTCCGCACGAGGCGATGTAGCCAGCGGTAGTCGTGTACAATAGCCGCGAACCCGGCAGCGAAGATAAGGATCGGAAAGTACCAGAGCGCTTTGTAGAGCAGCCCAGCGGCAGCAGTAAGGAAGACGAGAATTCTAGTAAGCTTGTCTGTGATTGATATACTTGATAGCTGAACTGCTGCGCAAGCAATTATCCCAACTGTTGCGGCGTTCAGCCCTGACAGTAGGGCGTAGACTGCACGAGGTAGAGTACTCCCTATGTTGGAGATGCCGACGGATAGACCAAACATACCCACAGCGCCGGGTAAGCTGCGCGGGGGAAAATGTTACTGAAAGTTCCTTCTCTAGGGCTTTACAAAAAAGAATCAAAAAAATTCCAGCCGTACCTGAAAATGAAAAAGGCAATGACGGCTCCGAGTAAGCCGTTGTGGATCAAGTTGATGCAGTAGAGCATCTTCAAGCTTGCCGGGCCTGATAGAGCTTGTGAGACGCTAAAGAGTTCCTGATACTATGACGAGAATTGAGTCCCTTGAACAAACAGTTTTTAATCTTTAAAGGCGTACCATTTGCTCGTCGATCCATTTAAGCTTTACCACAAACTTGTCATAGAGCTATTCTCAAAGGTCAGCCTAATGTTATATTCTGATGGGTAGATGTCTCTTTTCTTTGGTGCGTACGATTCTGAAATGGACGGGCGGTCCACCAAACGCGGTGAGGCCAAGGTGCCAGTTGTTCCGGATCGTCGGCCATGTTTGGATGATGGCTTTATGGGCTTTGTGCTCCCAGTAGCTGAAGGACATTATGCGGAGAATACCCATTATCTATTTCCAGCTCGCTTACGAGAATCCTGGGGTCGGTCAAGCTAGAGAGTGCGGGTTGTGGCTTGATAGATCGGTTCTTTAGGCCGCTTGAAGAGAAGAATCTTAGCCGGTTCCTCTTTTACTCCCTTATATTTCGCTTGCAATTGTAATTGACCTATCCTGTCATAGGGCTAGTGCCAGACGCCACGGCTCCACAATCACGTGGCATCTCTCTGTGTGGGTATCGAAGCTCCCGATACTCGCGTTCTTTATTGTAAGAAGAAAAAGCAATTCTTTGAGCTAGTTTATTCCAAGGTCTATCTTCACACTTACACTCCTCGATCGGTTCTTGATAAACAAAATAAGTGGCACTCAAAGCACCTACCATTTCGCTTTACTCAGTCCTACTTTGTGTAGTCTACCACGAGTTTGGAGTGTGCTGTCACATGTTGAATAATAAAGCTTACGACGAGTATATCTTGAAACATCGGAATATCTCCATACTAGTATTTCGATGACCAATCTACGAAAATATGAATCCTTGAGATTTAATATTTGTATTTGCAATGTGTTACTGCCCTCATAGTTTCACTTCAAGACAGACATTGTGGTTACAACTACGTCAGCGCATATATGGGGGTCAACTGCACTGCACCTGGCACGCCATACCCCATGCCTTTCACGTCATCCAGACTTCAGCCCTATGGGAAAGCTAAAAGCGACTTCAACCCCCGCCATGATGTATTTTGGATTTTAAACTTCAATTTCAATCTGTAACTTCGAATGCCTTGCTCAGCACGTCGAGCTTGACCGGTGCAGCATCACTCTGAGCTGCGCGCATTTTCTCTGCTTGCTGCATGCGCCCACGTACTGTCGTCAAGTACTCAGCGCGAGCGCAACGCAATGCAAAGTCGCGGAAGTTGGTGTATTCAAGCTCGCGCCAGGCTTCGGTGCGCGCCTGGTTAGAGTGGTCGCGCGCCTTGTCGAACAAAAGAGCCATGTCGAGCGCCGCCGTGGTATCGGTCATGCGCTCATAGCCGTAGCGCTGCATATACTCGCCCGTCAGTGCTTCGATGGCTGTGATCTCGTCCATCGTCAAGGCCTTCTTGTATTTGTCGATGTTGGCTGGGATCGGCGCAGAGGAGTTGGACGACCACAGCGCCGACATGCGCGAGATCTTCTGCGCCTCTTGCGAACGCGAGACGTCGAGCATCTCCGGCAGGAACTCGATGCCGAAGAACTCGCAGACCTTTCTCAGCACGCCCTCTTCGTTGGCGAGAAAGTCTTCGTAGCGGATCGTCAGCGTGCGCTGGGGATACTGCTTGACGACTCTGTCGGCCGCACGGTGGGCCTCCAGCCATGTCTGCGCGTTGAGCAGCGTATCAAAATCATGAATGATGGCCTTGTTCATCGACGCAATCTGTGCGCGTGGATCTCGCACCACGTTCAAGAACAGCATGTCGGGAAACAGGCGCATCAACTCATCGGCGTAGTGTACGCTGTCGAGCGACTTGTCCATCACGACACGAGCGTGACGCTGTTCGCCTGCCCGCAGCAGCAGCTCCCACACCACCCGGTGCACGGTGCGCGGTTCATGGCGGATCGCCTCAAAGATCTCGACAGGATCAAAGACGATGCCCGGCCACTTCACCATGCTGGTCGCCTGCAGGCCGACGACGTCGCTGACGAGCCGGAAGTACGCGCGATCATCTTCGAGATTGCCGTACAGTGGCACGGTTGGCATGAAGTCAACGATGTGTAGTGGGTATGGAGCATAGAAGTCCGGGTTGAAGTTCAGTCGAAGGCGCAATGCGTGACTGCCGCAGCGTCGCAGCGGGATCATCAGCACTGGCTTGGGCCGCGCACCCCGCGTGGTTTTGTGTAACGTTTCGCTCATTGTTGCCGGCAAAGGTGAAAGGTGTAGGAGCAGTGGAAGGAAGAGATTCAAACTATCACTGATATCTGGATGAGGATAGAGAGATATATCAAGGCCTAAGAAGCTATCTACTTTGCTGGCACGGGAACGGAGCCTCGATCTTATACTACACTCACATCAAAACGCACCAGCACACCCAATCGGACCAGATCAGCTTCCATCCGGTGAAGCTGCATGGCCATGTATCGTGAGCGGGGTAGATATGGCCTATATACGGAGATGCTGAGACTTTCGTATGTGAGATGCACGAAGCTGGAAGCTTCACCAGATCAGTAATCCGAAGCTCGGGCTTTCTGAAGGCGACACTCTTCGCCCGCAACCTCGCATCTCCAAGATATTAGCTGCCCAACCTACGACGTGAGCCTTCCGTGCCAACGCTTTGGGCGTCCTGCTCTGTACACTTCCCGTTCAGCGACGTGCCTTGAATTGAATCTACAGCGTTGTGACCAGTGTGTTCTCCCGTCAGATCCTCAAATCAACACCGAATCCTCTCCAGTCGTGGAACACAAATCCCAAATCGCTGGCATCATTTTCCTGAATTCTTCTGCCGATGACCGATTTCTGTCCTAGAGGAACATCACGACATGAAGCCTCACTTTCCATAGGGGTAAGAAGGTGGCTCAACGGCTGATAGTGCAGAAACAGTTCCGATCTTAACTCTCCCACCTTTGAAAATGAACTTACACTCAGGTGATCGCTGCGTTGCTGAAAGAGGAGAAAATATTTCATCTGCACTAAAATAAGCATACGTGTCGCAGATAGCCGAACATCTTGCACCTCGGGGAACAACATCTTCTAGGATCCTCGCTGACTGAAGATCAGTGGCGCGGATGGCTGGACATCAGATAAGAAATGTTACGATGGCGGTTACAGTCATGTTCTGCAAGCGGTCCAGCGACAGCTTGTAAGAGAAACACCCCATTGGGCAATACTTTGCAGTCTGCCGACTCATTTTCTTCGACTTGCATCGTGAGGAGTAGTGGCCGTGCTCCTCTGCCATTTTCAATAAAAAGAGGTCTGAATGTTTATTTTATTATTTTCTTTTCCATTCGCTCTGAGCGCTACTGATAATAGGGCTGCGAGAGCAGTCTTTCTGAGTCAGTTGACCGCGTATATCTAGCCTTCTTGATCTCGAGGTAATTGCAGCCTTTGTTGTCAACACCCGCTGTTCCCCTAAAAGATGATCTTACGGGATAATCCCCATCTTTTTCTACTGTACTAAGTCATCGGACGAGTCAGTAGCCGAACGGATGTTCTCCATTGGTACATATGCTTTCTCCGATGCGGGTTATCCCACTAGCCAGACAGTTCGTATATGGTCTTCTATGCCTGGGTGCCTGAGTTGATAAGCGTGGGGTGGGGATGTCGGCCGAATTTATTCCTAATTGGTATTTAAACCTAGGAAATCGGCGCGGGGGGGGCACTTTCAAGGTGCTGAGGGCCACATGATGATCTGTTTGTATGGCAAGAACACGAAAAGATGAACAAAATATTTCATTGAATATATCGCTGAAATAATAGCGTAACGCCTTTGATACCTAATACAAACTCTTTTCTATCATGCAAGATTCCCCATCCTTCGAATTGGAGTTATCTTATCAATCATGCTCGGATGAATTTCATTGAACACGTACATTACACTACGACTAATGATCAAGACAGCTGCTATTTGTTTGACTGCAAAGCTAGCGCATACTTTCAATCTGCCTATGTCTCTCTAGAGCAGCTCAACTTCTCTGTTTCCAAGTAACATGCCCAAAATTGAAAGATTAGTGCAGTCGAAAGATATGCGAGTTATCTCCTCCTGCGACTTTTACAAGGGTAGATGTCATACAGTCTTTTTTTTGGAGGGATTCTAAAGATTTTTGAAACCAAGCTGCCTCCTACACGTATACGGCACCTCTGGACTTCTTATAACCTTAACAATAGGAAATGTATACTGCTTGCCAGAAAACTTTCTGTGTCTTGCAACCTCTTCTTGTGTAACTTAGTTAGATCCTATTTAACCATGTTTTGATTGATCTATCGCTAGATACCTATAATATGCCCAACATGGCTTCGGTAGCAGGATCCGGCATTGGAGGATGTGGTTCAGAACTACCTAGGGGTCGCGTAATATGGTATATATCTGCAGTTATGTCGGCTGAAGTTGACAAGAGCGATTAGTATCTTTTTGACCACTCTCATATCTTTAATTAGCTTAGGGTAAACTTCTTCTTGGGAGATTGGAGTACGAGATGTACCCGCTTTGTGAAGGAAGTAGCCGAGGACGCTGAGAGGCAGGTTGCTTTAATTGCTAACGGGGTGGGAGATGGCTGCTAGTTAGTACGGAGAGGGATCGGTCTGAGAATGGGAAGGGAGGGTTGTTTGGGCCCGTGCCTGAGGGATTGAGGTGGCGGTACAAGCGAGGGAGCGAGAAGGGAGATAGAGAGCGAGTGGAATGGCCAGAGACGCTCGTCACTTCCTAGCTGGAGAAAAACCGAATCGATTGGAAAGATGGGTGTATGAGACAATGCGTCGCTCAGGTCTCAGAATGGGCACGGAAAGTGTTGAGTGCGAGAGCCCACCCAACAGTATCCATTGGAGCCAAAACCAAATACAAATCCAATGTCAACCGAACTACGAACAGAGTCACCGTCACCGTCACCTTCAACAAGATGAGAAATCTCGACTTCATGAGCATTTCACCCAAACTCATCTATTTGCAGCTAGAGGAAGCTATAGCTTCCCAATTTCAGGAAGGCTATACAGCACAATAGGCTCCCACACGCCCAGATCAGATCCAGCTCGATGACCGCCCAGATCCAGAGACATCCTAACGGAGGGGCCTGCTTCATCACAGCATAGTAGCTGTATGTGTTTGTGATATGGATGAGATAGCTCCCAGCAGAGACACTGCTAACGAAGAAGAAGAGCTGGTGTAGGATGGGTTGAAGTCGGGGCGGCAAGCGTGGGAGCAGGATTGGGGGTGAAGGATGAGGATGCAGAGCGTAGAATAGCAGGAGGAAAACTGTATAGAAACATGAGCATATATATCCAGCTGGGTAGGAAACCAGAAACCAGAAACTAGCGTACCTGGAAAAGCAGACGCAGACCTCGTGACTAGCTTTGGCCACTCGAGGTCAACAGCGTATTGATACGTCACTAGGACGTCCATACTGAAATGTAGCATCGTGAGGCTGATGCACCAGAACGTGGACTCTGCCAGCCTCCCAATGAGTGGCTCCTCAGTCCCAAGATCCTCCTCATCTTTCTCCACGATTTGAGGCGTGGTGAGGAGTCCGCGCTGCTCTGCCATCTTGAGGAGCGTTGCTTGCGATGGATCAGGTCCTGATCGATCCGGATGCCTCAACTTGATCTTGGGATCCTCGCCCTCCTTGCGTTTCCGTGCCATATCTTTCCGTCGATTCTACAGTCGCAAGGCAGCTGATCTACCACTGATCTACCACACACTACAGAGTTTGTGCTCCCTCAGCCAGCAAACAGCTTGTGCCAACCTCAACTCGGACTCCACGCTCCTCAACACTCTTCGGCGACGGTGATGCTCGATCTCGAGTAGATCTCGAGTAAGATTCGAAATTGAGCGTTGCGGTTCCGGCAATGCAATGCAGTGCATCCCTGCCCAGGCGGAGGGACCCGAAGAACCCCTGAGCATCAAATCCCACAGGGCTCTCTAGGCCGCCCGCCTCAGCGCGTTAGCGGCGCGTCTCCCCCGCACCCAGCATGCTGGACCGTAATTTCCCCCATGGCAATGCGCCAAGTGGCTTTTTCGATCGATGCGCCTTTCTCCCCTCTTCAATCAAGCTCCTCAGGGGTATTGCGCAGAACGATACTCTTCAAACAATGCAGTGGTTCACCATCTTTACGTTGCCAATCATCGCGGTGGCGGCTTGGCTATACACCGTCACAGTGACGCGCTCGCGGTTCCCTAAGCTGAGGAACAGGCGCATCTGCTTGCTGATTGCGCATCCAGATGACGAGGCTATGTTCTTTGCGCCGACGGTGTTGGCGCTGACAGAGCCGGGTTTGGGCAATCATGTCAAGATTTTATGTTTGAGTAGTGGTCAGTCTTCCCCCCATGCTTACTCGTTCAATATGCCGCATTGGAAAGCTAGGTAAAGGTGGACTTTCGGCGCGTTGACTGACAGCTCTGCAGGAGATGCAGATGGGCTCGGCGAGACGAGAAAGAAGGAATTGGTGAAGAGCGGTATGGCACTAGGGCTACGACAAGAAGACGACGTGTTCGTTGTAGAATCACCGTGAGCATTGCCCCTCCACCTCCTGCTGCGACTCCCAAGGGGCTAATATATGACGGCAGGGAGTTCCCAGACTCCATGACAACTACATGGGACAAGACGAAGATCTCCAATCTCCTCTCCTCCGCCTTTGCACCAAACATATCCAAGCCCACGACCAAGAAGACATCCTCCGACCAACCATCTGCCACCATCGACGTCCTCATAACTTTCGATTCCCATGGCGTATCTTCTCACCCAAACCACATATCACTCTTCCACGGCGCGAAGCACTTCATCTCAAGCCTGGTACATAATAGACCCGGCTGGCAGTGTCCCGTCGATCTCTACACGCTCACCTCCATAAGCATACTAAGGAAATATACCAGTTTCTTAGACGGGCTATGGAGTATCCTCTCAGTAGCAGTCAGCAAGAAGCAGATGGGTGAACATCCTTCTCCGCTATTGTTCTACAGCACGCCGCAAGAAGTAAGAGTCGCGCAAAAAGCAATGACGGATGCGCATATCAGCCAGATGAGGTGGTTCCGGTGGGGCTGGATCGGCCTGAGTCGGTATATGGCTGTGAATGACTTGCGGTTGGAGAAAGTTGTTGCGAAATAATAATGGTTATTGGGCCTTGGACGGCTGGGGGCGAGGGACTTATATAGGGTTTTGGAATTACAGCATAGCATGTGCAATCATTTGTATATATAAAAAGTTCAATGCATATATCTTAAATAACTCTCAGTAGTAGGATTGTTTGAGTATGATATCACTATTCCGAAGAGCGTCTGAATGGAAGAATCACAAAGTAATCTATGTATTGTTTGGGGGCTAGGTAAGTAGAAATGCTGTGGTAAGGTTTAAAATACGTAAATTGGCATTGAGTTAGTGGAGCAAAAGTACTTAGAGGCCTCTCAGTCTCCAAAGCACTTTGTTGCTCTCAGAATAGTCTCCAGATATCTTGGCAGCCGTCCACGTACATTAGAACAAAACATTGGAATGATCCTGCCTTCCTCTAATTTATCATCACGCCACCGGGAATACTGTGCAACCCTACAACACACCACTGTTAGAAAGTGCTCTATGCAAAGTGTATCTTAGAACTTACAGCCATCGCCATCGACATCTTCCTTCATCGTCTGCTGGATAGTGCATTTTTCAGAGTCCTCCGCAGACTGAGACTTGAGCTCAGAGCAGACATCTTGCATGCAGCGCGCATTCACAGCACGTTGGAGAGAGTCTCCCTTCCAGCCAAACATATAATCACCATGTTGGCCGTGGCCAGTCCTGTATTCACGCATGTCAGTTACGAGCCTAAAAGAAAAGGGCTTGAAAGGATTGTGACTTACGCATCACCTTGCGCATACACAAACGGCTGGCCCCCATCTTCGGTCCATAGTTCCTTGTGATTATATGGTCTTGTATCCCACATGACCTCGTACATAAGCTGCGGAAGGTGCACCGGGTACCCATCCGGGCACTTGCCTCTCTGTTGCGCGGGCGTGTACGGACGCTCAATGATCGGGTCATAGTAAGGCTCGAATGGGATAGTCGAGTAAGCTACATGGCTCTGATGGTCTGGGGAGTCGAGATTCTTGCCATCCCAGCACGTGGGAAACGTGACGGTCGTTCGGATACCTCCTGGGCAGAAGTGATCGGGGAAGCGAGTTGTGTCATTGCCGGTGCAAGGTGCGCCTCCAAACGGTGTGAAATCTTCTCCCTCGAAACATCTGTGGCAGATACCACGAGATTCTCCCGTTGTATTGCGGAGCATTTGGTTGCCGGCTAGCATGCGGAATCCCTACAATGCAGATGAGCACTCAGATCTTGAAAAGAATGCTGGGCGATTTCCGAGGTGGGGGAGAATATCAAAATTAGCACTCACCGGTGCAAAAGCAGTAACATTGCTGACTCCATCGTATGGTGGGATATAGTAAACTGTAATTCCTCCGGTTTGATTCAGTCCCCCATTCGGAAACTGAGCCACACGCTTGTACGTCCCATTCCGAGCCTTGTAATACAAAGCTGCCGTCCAGTAATTACTGAAATCTTCACTGAATGTGCAGCTCGTGCAAGTGGACTCCGTGGGCAGATCATGTTTCAATGGCGTCATTGTCGCATTGAAGGAGTTCCCACCGACGATCTGGTGAACGTGCGGAGACCCTACCACTCCGGGGTTGACGAGGGGATCGAGCCGTTCGACGACAAGCTGCGAGCACGCGAAGCGGAGCATTCTCGCCTCTTGTGCGAATGCAGCCCCCATGAGGGCGAAAGATGTGACTGTAGACCAAATCATAATGAACGCTGTGTCGGTAGCGTTGTGCTGGACTCAAGATTTGATTTCAACAGACATCGTGAGATGAAGCTGTTGTTTAAGTCAACAACGTCGGCCGATACTTACGACCGATGGGGGATACAATGTGTGTACAATCAATTAGGAATTGTCGCTGCATACAGCCCGTACAGCTTAATCTACTTAGATAGCCAGACGAATCCGGCAAATACTTTTGTATTTAGAAGGGGGTGGCGATCAGTTAAGGCCTAGATGGACGAGACCTTTGGTGCTAAAAGGATATTAAACCAACCTCTGTTCATGGAGGTACATCTGTATTTCCAAGAGAACATGCAGAAACAATATGTTGAAAGATACCAAGTAAGAAAGACATAGTAGACCACACCTCGGAATAGGAGATTACTGATATTCAGATCAGACAAATGAAAGAACGAAGTTGCTGCCGCGTAAATTGAGAGTGGAAGAACACTGTAAAAACATGAGAGGCTAGAAGCGTCCTTGACTCGACGATCTTTCACCTCATCCCTAACATTGAGAGTTGTGTCGATAACAGTGCGTGATTTCTTCATAAAGGCACTGGCCATATGAGTTCGAAATTTACCCGAGTGATTGTCATCGACTTTATACAGGGCGGGTAATTAGGATAATAAATATGGATTACGGTCTTGAGGAAGCACATGATCCTGCACCGACCCCCCTGGAGGTCGCAGATTATCGCCCGCCGCGATGACCGACAGCCTTACTTTCGTCCGTAGGATTGATGATTGGCTCGAATATGAGCCTCAACTAGAACGGGTGGGGGCATCTCATGGTGGTGAAAACCTGCACGAAATATTGCTCGAACTCAATTCAAGCCCGACTTTGCCTGACATCCCCGAAATCGAAGCCGTCGAAATAACGGGGAGGTTCTCGTCAATTGAAAACGTTGCCTAGCATGTGAAAACGGGCTGGAAGATATTGAAGCTAAGATGCGCTCCAAAAATAGATGCAGAATATGCTCTGGAACCACCAGAACAAAGGATCAAATCACATAATCGCAGATTCCGTAGTGTGTGCATTATATATAGTTTCATATATCTCTAAGTTCATACGGTCTATCCACATTGAAGCATGATCTGTGTGAGCTGTGACAAGGCAAAGGGATTATGACTGGGATAGGAATGGGAAATTCGAAGTCTGCTTCGTTCCATATCGAGGCTTGCTGTGCCAAAGGAGGAGAGTTTTCGTTGTACGGTACCCTGCCTGAGCTCGTTCTGACTGGGGCATAAGATACTCCTGATCAACCTTTCTACGGTGTCAGACACTTCCTCAGTCACCGAGCTTTCTCAAGGATCAGGGCGGCCTCTTCCGTGCTTAGCAATAAGTGCTAGCTACGTTTTGATCATCTCGAAAACTGACTTGCTGACGGTGCCCAAATACTACCCGAGGCGGCAAATAGTCTGTCGAAAAACATCATTGTTTGTTGGTCATATAGTTCGATTGTTGATGAAGTCTTTTATTGATCCTTGGCTTCTTCGATTACAAGGTGGCTGCGCGTTCTCCAAGCCCACTGAGAGAGCTTCTTTTCCGCCAGATTAGCGGTCCATATTCTTACTGTCCCAGATTCGATGTTGTAAGTAGTATGATTCGGTAAGAAAAGGGCCCATTTCTCCACAAATTTTGGTAAGTTGCGGTACTGCCAATCTGAATTGCTTCGTAGAGATCGAGTGCCTTGGATCAGCAACTTCTCTACCCACTTCCTCAGGAATTGCCGGTGCACACGAGATTTCAATACTGAAAACTCTAGATCCCGTTTTCGCCTGTCATATACAGGATTCCCTGCTCGAGGACGCGTAGCCTTGAGACCCCGATACTCTTTGGAGAGATTGTGCAGCTCAGTTTTATAAAGTTCTCCAACCTCGTCCATTCTAGCTTGCACTTCTCCAAAACGTTGTCTAACCATCAGACTTCGAATGAGTGGCAGGTACATATCGATAGACGGCTGTACATTATAAGGTTCTGAGATCATAGTGGCCCAGAGATTGGATACTGCCGCGGCAGGTAGCTGACCAACTAGACTGGACAATTGGCCAGACTTTGGGGAGACAATCATATCATTCTCTGAACCCTTCGCAAAGTTACGCTTCGTCGAAAGGATGCCAGTCCACATGAGAAGCTCTTTCCAGACATTGTTGGGGATAGTGATAGAATACTGTCTCGAGACATAATCCACTAAACGCAATGCAGTAGGAACCGCGTTGTTGATGCCATATGCATGTGTGATGGAATACAGAAGCTGCTCAGATGGGAAATATGGTGAGTCCTTGCTATAATGCTTCGTCCGCGGTTCGGAGCCATGTGATTGCATCAAGACATCTATATTGATGTCCCATACACGTGTGAGAATAGACGCAATACCAGCAAGGTCTCCTTCTCGAGCAAAAGCTATTATCATGTGGCAAAAAGTTTCCTCGTTGCCGGCAACACCCGATTGATTCATTTCTTGAAAGATTCTTGAAACTCTGGATTTAATCCCCGAGCGGCCAACGGCGTGCCCTTTGAGTTGGCGTGGTGGTACCAGCCACTCTCGTGGCTCAAAATGGTGAGCTATCACTCTGAGCCTGCTTCTCAAAAGTGGATTCAAGGTGTCTGCCCCACTTAACACCGCTAGATAGTTGTTGTAACATTCCAGATCAGGCAGGATGGTATGTCTTTTCATCTTGCTTAAGTTCTTCCATATTTCATCCGCCATCTCACCATTGCCGGTTGCACGAGCACATCTGAGGAGGTATCTGAAGTCCGCAAGAGACAGCAAATGCGAACGGTGGCGTGACCAGATGAAATGATTGACTTGACCGAGGAACACGTTGCAGAACTTGTAATAACCGTGGGTATCTGCCGCTGGCAATCTGATTCGCCTTGCCATATCCTCACTGATTTCTCTCTGAAGCTCTTGGTAACGTCCGACAAAGTGTTCCGGGTCTAAGCAACGCAGGAGCTCCGAGAAGGTTGACCCAGACAAGTGCTGTAAAAAATCCCCTGTCTGAGCATTCCCATTCTTGATTACAATTTCCCTGAGTGTTGCAAGGACTAGATGTGGGTCATTATCTGACAAAGCTCTGAAAAAAACCTGCTCGAGATTGTCATCAAGTGCCGTCTTCCTTATAGCTCTTGGATTATCTCCAACTTTTCCCGGGGCCTTTATATGTGAATTACGACGTCGTTCTCTCCTTCGAGTGATCAACCGAGACGTGGATTCGAGTCTGAATTGAGAACGATTGGCTGGTTTCACATAATTTGGAGCTGGTGACGGCGCCTGATGTTCTCCGTATGTGCTCTCCCACCCCCGATTGTCTGCATTGGCACGCGCAGCATCTTCTGATGCATTTTCCGGGGCGTAATCAACTTCGAACTGTGGCTTGTGTCTAAGCGTAGGCTGCGCTGCGTATGGTCTGGAAGTCTGCTGGAAATTGTTGCCTTTGAGGAAACGGCGGAGTCGAATAGCGTGTACACGACCAGGATCACCGTGCGGACACGAGTATGAGTACGGGAACGAGGCAATTCGAGGCTGGACGGCCTCCAGCCTCACAAGTATACTGCTCATGAGCTGTGAGATAGGTACTCACGCATATTGGCCGAGTGCGCGAATCCAAAAACGAACAGGACGGGACGAGCAACAGGAAATCTGGGGATGGATGCTATTACGGGTCCGGGGCAGAGCACGGCTGGGGGAAAAGAACTGGGCCGAACGGCCTTCCCGGAATTATGTTTCGCCGCCCGTACCTGGCACGGATTTTCTCTAAGAGCCAGCCTTGCAGCGCGGCTTTTACACTGGGTACACGATTTTACTGTATTGTCTCCAGCCACTGGTCAATTATCACATCATGGCTGATGTCGATGATGGAGCTGCAGCTCCTGTATCGGAGCCGCTTGATCTCGTACGACTCTGCCTAGACGAGGTCGTGTTTGTGAAGCTGAGAGGAGACCGCGAGTTGAAAGGGAGGCTGCATGTAAGAATTCCTCCCTGAGAAGGTTATGGAGGTACTAACATGTAGGCAGGCATACGACAGCCATTGCAACCTTGTGCTTGGTGATGTTGAGGAGACAGTGTATGTGGTTGAGGACGAGGAGGATGGGGATGAGACAGTGAGGGTAGGCTTGATCAGAGAAGGGTGCATAGAAAAGGACATAACTAACGAGCCGCTGCAGACAATCCACAAGAAATCGGAAATGTTGTTCGTTCGAGGTCAGTATTTCTTGGAATCTTCTGTTTCGTTCGAAACATCTTCCAAATAGTCGTCGTAACCCATGCTAACCCTCAACCAGGCGATAGCGTCGTCCTCATTTCTCCCCAAGGCTCTTCATAAATCGACATGCGAAAAAGTATGGACATCAAACGTCAACTACTGCATTGGATCGCTCATCACCATTGAAGTCTAAAAATCTGGGTGCCGACCCAGCATAGTTGAAGCAATGAGAAACGGCTATGATATAACGAGTTGCGGAATGCACATCAATAGTAGATCACTAGCTAAATGGCACTAGAAATAATGAATGAAAGCATAATTCATGGCGAAATTGCATTGCTAAATCCTCGATGAAGATTCAATCAGACAAGACGTGTGTAGTCTGCTTGTTGGATGACTCTTAAACTTGCAGGTGATATATGATTCATGATCTCACAAGCCCCTCTCGTATCGCGATAAAAGCTCACCGGTTAGAGTCACCAACTCGCACCTTGATAAATAAACGGCCACCACGTAACAAAGTCAATCTACAGCCACCAAGCAATGCGTTGCTAACAATCAATAACATAACTATAACTAGACTAGGCGACATCGATACAAATGATTTTACGAATATACTAGCTTATTCACCCCTCCTCTCACCCCGCTTGCGATCGATCCTACCAAAAATACCCCGCCCCCGCAATGGCCTCCAAAGGCAAACAGCCGCTCCACGAACGGCGGAAAGGCGAATCCGTATGCTTCTCACCTGTTCTACTTGATGATAGTTCTTTCTAATGGTTATATGAAGGCTTTGAGCGAATTTGCCGACTATGTCGAAAAGCAACAGGCACTACGATATCCTTCCGCAGCGAATGCTCCCACAGCCGCAGCACATTCAGCTTCTAAAGCTGGTGTTGACGACCATGCAGAGCTTGACGCCCTTCTCAATTCCCTAGACCTTGCAGACGAACCTCCAACAGTACGATTAAAAGAGCTGCTCTTGGGCCTGGACGAAGAGTCTCTGGCGAAACTTGTCAATGTGCTTGAACTGCGCCTAGATGAGGGACATGGAGAGACAGTGTTCGAGCTTGGTTTTGAGAACAATGGCGACTCTATGAGCTTCAACAAGGAACAGTGGGCTACATCAGTCAACAGACTCAACGATGCCGCGAAGAGATGCAGAGCCGATTGCCAATTGCTTTTGACGAAGCATGTTGGTGGCGATGCCGAAGCCGAGAGTGCTGCTAATGACAAGGAGACCGATTGCAGCGGAAAGATCTTGATACGGCAGCATCCTGCTACTATTGAAGAGGCGATAGAAACTCGGATAGCTGTGGTTGGGAATGTGGATGCTGGAAAGAGTACTATGTTAGGAGTCTTGGTAAAAGGAGGATTAGATGATGGTCGAGGGAAAGCTCGCGTCAACCTCTTTCGACACAAGCACGAGATTGAAAGTGGACGGACCAGTTCGGTTGGAATGGAGATTATGGGTTTCGATACTAAGGGTAAAGTCGTCGCTTCCGATGTACCAGGACGAAAGTTATCTTGGGAGGAGATTGGAAAGCGTTCTGCGAAAGTCATCACCTTCACTGACTTAGCCGGTCACGAGAGGTATCTACGGACCACCGTCTTTGGCCTCCTCTCCTCTAGCCCGAACTACTGCCTTTTGATGGTAGCTGCCAACAATGGTCTTATTGGTATGAGCAAAGAGCATTTGGGAATCGCCCTCGCTCTCAATGTACCTGTGATGGTGGTAATTACCAAAATCGATATATGCCCACCACAAATTCTAGAGCAGACTATTCAACAGATTACTCGAATCCTTAAATCGCCTGGCGCAAGAAAGATTCCCGTATTCATCAAGAATCGCGAGGAGTGCATCAACACCGCCACCCAATTTGTGAGTCAGAGGATATGTCCAGTCTTCCAAGTTTCCAACGTCACCGGCGAATCTCTAGATCTCGTTCGGACTTTCCTCAATATTCTCCCACATCACGGACACTATGACGCGGACTCGCCTTTTGAATTCCACGTCAATGACACTTTCTCAGTCCCATTCGTAGGAACAGTCGTCTCGGGCATCGTCAAAAGTGGAGTAATTCACGCTGGCGACACAGTGCTCATTGGTCCTGACTCACTTGGCCAATTTACCACGACAAACATTCGCTCTATAGAGCGGAAAAGAATTTCTGTCCCAGCTGCATCCGCTGGTCAATCGGCTTCCTTCGCACTGAAGCGAGTGCGGCGGAAAGATGTTCGGAAAGGCATGGTTGTCTTGCCAAAATTAGAGCAAAATGCTCCCAAAGTCTATCGCGAGTTCGTAGCGGAAGGTAATTGATGCATCCCCTGCATATATTCATAGAGCCTAACATAGCGCACAGTACTTATCCTATCCCATGCAACAACCATCAAAACAAAGTATCAAGCCATGTTACACGTCGGTCCCGTCTCTCAGACCTGTGCCATCATCGACATTGACCGCTCTTTCATTCGTACCGGTGATCGTGCTCTTGTAGCCTTCCGCTTCGTTCAACGACCAGAATACTTGGCACCTGGTGACAGATTGCTATTTAGAGAAGGTAGAACGAAAGGGCTAGGTATAGTAAAGAGTGTGGGATATGACCCAAAGAAACCTCTAACTCCTGAGGGGGCTACGAAGGATGATGAGGCAAAGGGGAAAGAAAACGGGAAGGCTCTTGAGGGGAAGGAATCTTCCCAAATGGCGGTAGCATAATGCCGTCGAGCTCGAAACGTCTCGAATATTTATACAACAAGCATATTTCAAATTTGTCTTATACATATCTCATTGATGGGTATATTAGTAGAACATGAGGAGCACAGATGGAGCGCTGCTTTTTCGGGAAGGATTATTATAGTCTGGGAAGGATTATAAATTGGTCCATATGAGATATATGGTGTTTGGTCCTTCTTTAGTTCATGTTTCACTATCTGGTTTTAAATTATTTCGAATATATCAACTACTAAACAAGATTCGCAGAGAAACTTTTGTGCATCGTAGACTTCCCGGTCACGAGACAGATCAGTAACAAGTCGATTGAACAGATTATTAAAATTTGGTGGATGTATGCGCCGAAAGGACAGACTTTTGGAATTTCTTTGGAAATCGGCAATAGCTTCATTGCGCGGTAAAGGGGCTTAAGCGAAGCTGTTGGTTCAGTGTTTTGCTAGGCGCGCTGACGCGTTTATAGCAAATCCTTCAGCAATGTATCACCTTTTTATTTCTGCATCAAAATATACTGGCCTGTATGCAGCTGCTTATCTTATAATTCACTAAGGTCTGGGTGGACCTTCTCGCGCCTTCCTTATCATGACATTCAATATTTCTTGCTCCGCTCTTCCTGATTGAGAATCAGAATAGCAAGGCTATCAATTTGCTGCCTTCGACTGAGCGCAGAATCAATCTTGCTGCTAATTAAGTAATTCTTCCATTATTCTCAGCGTGTCTCAAGCTGAACTTTCTTTTTTTGCTAATGATCAATTTACAGGCTCTGATCGCAAAACCCTCAAGGAACCACTTATCCTTCCAATCAAGATGGCCGATAACGACAGACCCAAGCCAGAACACCTTACTATCAGGTTCGTGAATCAGGACAACGGCAATGAGACGCACATAAAAGTGAAGATGCACACGAAGATGTCGAAAGTGATGCAGGCATATTGCAAGGCTGAAGGCGTCGATCCCGGAACTCGCCGGTTCCACTTCGAAGGCCACCGAATAGTCAACGATGATACGCCTGAGTCGCTTGAGTTGGAGCTGAAGGAGGAGGGAGTGGTAATTGATGTCGCCAGGCAGCAGGAGGGAGGATTTTGAAATTCTGGGCACAGGCTGCTAAGAAGACGCTGCACTATATGAGTTTGGTCAGAATGTGGGGTTTCTGATCGATCGAGGTGAAAATGTGTGTTTGCATTGAGGCGCGAATCTTGCTGGGGTTGGTCAAAAAGTTCTATATATCATGCAGTTTGCGGCTGTATTTTGGGACGACTGACGGAGTTTGGGAGTTTCTACGAGTGATGGGACCGATATTGCCTTGCTGGGGATTCCTTGCAAATATGTACCCGAAATCGATAATCTTTCTAAAATTGGCATCAATGGTAATGATACTATCTCGAGCGCTTTCAGGTATCATGAGATAGCTGACGAAAGTTTCAGCTCCCTTTCCATATTCTCTTGACAATTTTGAAGAGTTAAACATTATCATTTAAATTCTTGTTTGGTCGTGATATATAAATTCATCCAGAGCTTCATACTAAGCGCAGTTCGCGAGTCATCCATCGTAACGTCATACTGTTGATTCGCAAATGCACTCTCTTACCATCCTGTCTATCCACTCTCATACGCACACCTAACACATCCTTCTCAACTGTCACTGGACAAATCTCTGACAGTCTTGCTGGTTCCACTTCGAACTGCCTCAAACCCTTCTCCGGTATACGTGCTAGCAGCGCCTTTCCGACAAAGTTCGTCTGTGTCTTTATACCTATGTGCCCTGTCCGTCGCACAATTACTGTCACATCGCTACCTTCAAATTGACAGATCTCATCTCCAGCTAATGCTCCCTCGGGTGCAATACCAAATTGACCTCGGCTCCCTATAAAGACGGAATGCTTCTTATATTCCGCATCACCATCTCCTTCTCTTTCCCAGAAAGAGGATTTCGGTAAAGCAAAGGCTTCGAATGATTCATCCCCCTTCATTTTCGTTCCTTCTGGCATAGTCACCTGCCGTAGATGCTGTCTATTCGCCTCACTTGCCTGTGATTCGTCAGGCACCCCGAGAAGCTCTGTCTCGGCCGCCGTTGTTTGACATAGAGCACTACAGAATCGTTGATAATTCTTTTCCACGGGTACAGGAGGAGTATTCTCATCCTGCACTGTTGCAAGTCTGTTTAACTCTCTATACCATGCCTCAGCGCTCTCTCTGGTCGCCCACGGCTGTCCAACAAAAGTAATTCTTCCCTCCGCTCTTCCAATCACTTCAAGATCAGCTTGAGGCAGATACTTCTCTTCGAGCCAACTCAGACCACTGTTATCCAATAACTTCTTCAGAGTCTGGCTTCCATGCATAACCATGCTGGGCGAACAATTACCGACGTAGAATTTCCAAAGACCTACATAGATGTTCTCCATCCCTTTCGAGTAATCAATTTCAACCTTCCCGCTATGGCAATCTGCTGATAATCCGAGAAGCGCATAGACCTTATCTCTAGGGTCAGTGCAAAGCCAATTGCGAGTCGTCTGAAGCAAGGTGCTTAGGGTATATCCTTGCATGGCATGCATTTCCCTCAATGTATGTAGCTGTCCTGGAAGGCTGGACCGGACTTTGCGAGCATCTTTCACAGAAACCTTCGGCTTGAGCATCTGCTCGAAGTTATTGAGGATATTTTCCAGCCCTTCCCACTTAGCTTCCATATCTCCACATTGTATCTTCAGCCGCTTTGCAAGGACAACTTCCTGCACTATCCACACTCGGTACTAGCAGGCTATTCTGCATAAGTGCCTCGACGCTAGCCAGCGCTTCGTCTGTCGCTGGAGAATTCCCGCCGGCGATGCAAGGTCTAGTCGTTCTCGTATCCCAAGCGAACTCCGATGTCTTAAACTATTATCCTTAATCTACTACATTGCGATACTGCTTGTAGGCGACTTTGGGCCCAGCTAGATAACAACAGAATCTACTTAGCTATAAATTAGATTCATTTGTCTAACTTAATGACTATGCTTTGAAATATTGAAGCAGGAAAGCCTTAACTATAATATTATAACTAGGATCTAGTATATAGAAATAGACAAATTAGGATCGGCTAATTAAATTATATTATATTAAATTAACATTTAAATAAGCATATAATAAGTATCTAGAAATATAATAAATAGTATACTAAACTTCATCACTACTTGCAAGCAAGCGCTACCCAAATCCACATTTCGCGGGGTCGTACAGCACCGGAAGTTCCGTGCCAGTGGTATCTCGCGCCTGTTGTTTCCTACAATATGAATGATACACCCTGTGTTACTACCTATATTGTTCCGGCCGCGGATAACGGCTGTGACCACATTGCATCCGTGCGGAAACAGTGTCCAGGAGGAATACGAACCACCCTGAGGTGGAAAGGTACTGCCGATGTGTACTATTTCCAGCAAACTTCCCGAGCTACATTATCTGCCTATCTTAGATCTCAGTAGATCTGAAACAAAGGTCATCCCGAACCTCATTCATAGATTGGTGGAAATGACGCACGGGCATGTCTTGTGATTTTGTGTGCCACTATGTGACAAACACCAATGTATCGTCCGATGCCAGCAACACAGCTGACCCTATAAGCGTGACGCGATCGTGAAGCAGAAAGAAACCGCTGGTACTGTTTCCATATTCGGATGAGATTTTTGTATCAGAGGCAGTCATATGAGCAACCAGGCAGATCCAAATATTTCGCACCACCACGCACCTAAGCTTTTGTTAGCTAAATCTAGACTTCGCCTAAATTTATGCCGTCTCTTCTCTCCTAGTAATCGAACGTGTAAGAGTCCAAAACCGTGGGGGCTGCTAATTCCAAGCATAGCGGCGGTGGCCACTTAGTTAGACAAAGCAGCTACTTCCAAAATCAATAAATTCCTATTCTCAGTATATAAATAAAATCTAAGTCTCAAATGTCGGGGTAGTAGGACCCCGTACACCCTTCGGCGCCTGGCTCGACACCGTCCCTCCCTTCGACCAAATGACTCTCGGCTCATCTTCAGTGTCCGGATCAACTCTATATATGTTGGACACCTTTGTGTTCCTCGTCAGTGCGGGAAATTCCCAGCCTGGCCACACATCAGCAAAAAGTTTTCAGACACGAAGAGCGTCCTTTGCTTACCTCCCCAAGCCGTGTTAACATCCCAAGAAACATTATCCGGCGCCACGCTATCTTTCACAACAAGATACACATCACCTTGAGCTTCTTCTCCAAAGGCTTGAGCGAGTTCTTTCAGGAACTGGTCACTGTACTGCTTCTGCAGGTTCTCAGGGAACTCGGGGTCGGTGCTAAGCATCTCCTCCGCAATATTGAAAGACACGGTCGATATCCAGCTATTGTCCGCGATGCGACGCCAAGCAGCGAACTTGTACTGCTCTGGTGTTGGAGCTTGTGGCTCTTGGAAGAAGCACGAGGCCCATTGCAAGGCAGCTTGCAGCTGGAGCGGGTAGCCGGTGTAGAAAACTGAGGGGAGCTTCTCTACGGTTCCCTTAGCCTTCACCTGCGCGACACATGCATCGACTCCTGGAACGTTGTAGCTAGAAGTTATCGTGGCGCGTTCCTGTAACGCGGTGATTTCGGAAGTGATATGACGCGCATCGATAAAGGCTGGAAGCCCGTCTTGAGAGCGTTTCTCATTGCTCTCGAGGGATTCTGTAAGAGGAAACGCAGAGGAGAGGAAAGCTTGAAATCCAAGCAGATATGTAAAGAGGGTAATAATGAAGAGGGACAACGATGTCGTGTTGTTCGGGCGAAGGCAACGCATGATGAACGAGTGCGGGCTGCCTGGGGCTGATTAGGAAAAGAACAATGATGGATAACCAAATAACCAAAGCAATTGACAAGATACAAAGAAGTTAGAGAGGACATAATAAACCTGTGGAAAAATGACGCAAATGTACACTGAGCTAATGAGAGTCCCTTCGGTAGCGGCAAGGCAGTGCATAGAAGGATTTGTTGAGCGTCAAGGAGTAAAGGATGATTTGTAAATGAGCGATCAGCAAAGTTGCATCAGCCATCCTTCAGCCCTATGGGGCTGAAGAAAGTAAAGGGGCTGTGGAATGTCTATCTGAAAACCTGAAACAATTACGCGCGAACTAATAAGAGTCCAACTGACTTAGGTAGCCACCTCGTCTTTCATCCTTGCGCCATGGCTCGTCAGCAAGTCTATAATCTCCCGGCCCCTCTTTTGTTGTATTGCAAAGGGCAAAACTGGCAGTCCAGCGTAGTTACTTTGCTTGATGTCGACTCCCGTCTCGTTGAGAAGGAAAGTCAGCAAGGGCACATTCTTTCTTCCAACTGCTAAACCAACAGCATCACCGTGGTGACCGATCTCGACGTTGACGATATTGGGATCGAAGGAGACAAGTTCCTTCCAGACTGCGACCCCACCTATGACTGCGTAATATCGTACATCCTCACTGAGAATGGTTTTGGGGTTTTCCCGAAGGATGTATCTTACGATTTCCCCGTTACCAGTCTTAGCAGCTTCTTGCAACAGAATCTCCTCGACCGCAGGAAATGTGGATTTCCCTTCAAGAAGAATCCTGGCGTCAGCAATCGAGGCCCCACGAGCGGCCGTTTTCACAAGTTGCTCGTCTTGGCGGATGAGCATTTCCCGCCAGGCCGATGGGTCGCCATTTGTAGCGCGACGGAGTATTTCGTCACTGAGCTGACGACTGTGGAGCAGGTGGCAGCTTAGCCTGGTTCAATAAGAGAGCAGAATAGCAACTTACTCAGGAGTGTCGGCCGCTGCAGGCATGGCTCTGCTGAAGGATTGCGTGATGGAAAGTCGAGCCGCAGAGTCTGAGTGAAGAGATGAAGGGATGAAGAAATGGAGATGAAGCGTGATCAAAAGGTCTAAGCCATGACAATAGCAAACGCTATAGACTCGATCCGGAAGTAGTTGCACAGATGAGGATAACGGTAGCGATTGACGGGTGACGACGGGAGGATGCGGCGTCGAAGTCTTACTGTACCATATTTCGAGGCTAATTTTTGCCTCGTGTCAACCAGGGGTTCTCATTCCCGTTACAGATGTTACATTACTGCAGTAGAGCTCAGCACGTCGGACAATGCAATATGTGATAGGACTCGTCGTATAGCTTATAATCCTACGCATTAGCAAATTTACCACAACATCCAATGTATATTTCAGCAAAGCGTGCAATAGCCAATTTTAGAAGCTAAGAACGTGGTTTGTTTCGGCCTTTCACACCTTTCACATTCGTCAGCCACAGGCCCGTCCCTGACACAATGGCCGGCGTGTTGGGCTTTGGTAGATTATATTAATAGACCAGCGTCTTCGATTTGGATTCAGTTGTGCGCGCCGATTCGCGTGAACGGCTGGCACGTGTTGAAGTGTTCCTGTTTTAAGCATCACATCCTGGAAAGCACTTCTTGCTAGGCGCGATAACCTTACCGTAGCGCCCAGCTCGGTGGCGCAGCATAGATCTGACCTGCATGCGCAACGCGTTCCTTGCATCTTCAAGAGCCTCAGTCAAACTAATTATACGGAGGAGTGTAGGGCCACCATACAGCCCTGTGATCTCGGTAAGGGAGCCGATGCCGATGGAAGGCTTGTCTATTCCTACGACGTCGACGTCGACGTTTCTGTTCAGACCTAGCATGAGTATACACAAGTATCTGTTATAAGTCACAAACTCTGCTGTTCTTCGGTTTGCACCGTACCTTGCTTCATTCACTTTTGTCTTGTCCCTAGTCGTTCCTTTGCGCCGTTATTTCCAGGCCACAATGAAGAAATACAGTGTATTATTCGTATTGCCGTTCCTCTCATATTCTCTAGCAAGTGTCCAAAATGTAGACGGCTTATTAGTACCCCCCGAGTCTCAGAATTCAACATCGAATTCTACACTTACCGCAACCACGTCCTCTTCTCTCACTGGCCTCCCACCATCTACCTCTTCTAGTTCATCGAGTTCTCAGACATCGCAGTCGTCTCTTATGC
This sequence comes from Proliferodiscus dingleyae, assembly GCA_003988795.1. Classification (NCBI taxonomy): domain Eukaryota; kingdom Fungi; phylum Ascomycota; class Leotiomycetes; order Helotiales; family Lachnaceae; genus Proliferodiscus; species Proliferodiscus dingleyae. The sequence continues at coordinate 709,061 of QYAK01000008.1, forward strand.
TGATCACGACACCCATCACAATCTCAGCGTCTTCGACTAGCACCGTCGATGGGGTCACAGCAAACACCCACCTCACAACCACAGATTCTAGTGGCCACAGCACGGTTGTCCCCGTCTTCTGGCATTGTTGGTTCTGTGCCGGTGGGGCTATCATAGCCTGGGGGCTTCCAACAGGCCCTGGGGTCTATCCTCCACCCGTGCCGCCGCCGGTGCCTGACTTCCCAACCGTAACGATAGGAAACGATGGCGATCCGACACCAGATCCAAGCTCATCTCAAGATCCACCTAAAAGCACGCAACCAACTTCATCATCCAGCAGCTGTACCCCAAGCACGGTGACAGATGAATTCGTGTCATGTGCGCGGATAACCTCCGGGTCGACTCTGGTTTGTTCCACAAGTACTTCGGTTGTCAGTGGGTGTAGCACTACGGCTTTTACTACAACGACTACCGACCCCGCACCGGCCTGCACAAAATATGTTGACGGCCCTGATGAAGCTGCTGGAGAATCGGGCTGGGTGGATGCACCTGGACAAGACTATCCTACATACGTGGGCAATCTCACCCTAGTAAGTGCACTTGTCGGAACTTTCCTTTTTCGTAAATATTGCAAGACTGCTCTACTCTTTGGATGAATCCTGCTGAATATTGTCTCCATTCATGGAGGTTACCATGTTTAGCAATGCTAATATTCGGACACCATTCAGTATCCAATTCCCACATCTTCATCACCTGCTTCGACCATCACTCCGCCACCCATATGTAACGAGGGAAATAACGAATTGATGGGTATGAATAATGAGCCTTCATCTTGGTGTTTCTGTGGAGGTCGTGGGCCATTTTCCACTATTAATAGCTCGACAACAAGTTATTGTAACTTTACAGCACTTCCAACCCAGACAATTAGTCTGACATCGCACTCAACATCTGTAAGAATAGCCGAGATTCCGTTTGTTTCATTTTCTAGCAAGTCGGGAGCTGGTGGGTATGTTTTGAGAGCGTCCAAAAGATCAATCTCAAAACTGTCTATCAGCTTTATGAAACCGTCTGCTGAAACTTTCTTGGAACCAAGCTGACCGCGCGATTTCCACAGATCAACACTGCTTGTGTAGTTACCTCGTAAGTTTTAATTTTTAAAACACCAACTTATAACTAATACCGAATAGAGCAACAATTACCACAGACAGGGCTACCCCGACAGTTTACCCTTATTGCCAATGCGGTGAGATGATGGTGGGTATACAAACAACCACGAACGCAGGAGGAACCGGCTTTGTTGAGTGTGGCGGCTACACCACATTCTCGACAATAACTCCTACCTCAACCGCTGCAGCAGCACCAACAGACTCTCTGGGCAATTTGACATGCTATGGACCAGGGGGCAATGATTGGAACGGCACGCCGCGCCAATCCTTCCCGCGTGATACAGGGTACGTGACCTGTGTCTTTTCTGTTGTCACACAAATTAATACATCGTTCACAATAGTGTCTTCGCACTTAGCCACCTCTGCGAAACTAACAGCCCCGAGTACACCTCCGATCCGGGCTCAACTTCCAACGGCATAACGGGCTACGCCGGCGATCGCTTCTGGTTCGATGCCAATGATAAGTTCTGCATGTCGACAGCCTACGGGAGCGCCGTGGGATGGTAAGCTTATTCCCATAATGAATTGCTATGCTTTTCTATGAGGGCTCGGGAGCTCGCAAGATAATTTCTCAGACGACCTTTTGCACGACTCTTGCAACAGCTCCCGCTTCGGAGCCCTCACCGAATATCTCAGGAATATGCAGTGCTAATCCACTGAGCAGGTGGCCGAAAGAGACTACGGGCTGCATGTCTGGAGTCCGAGATCTCTGGCTAAATGTCGAATTCTCGAAAGATCAAACAGGCTGCCAGCCCATGAAGAAGTGGGACATCCCTAAAACGCAAAATTGTATGGATATATTCTATGCGCTTTTAGACAATTGTGAGTTTGAAGCAAAGAAGGTGGGGGTAATAGAAAACTAATCGGGTAAAGGTGATACGGATACTACGACGGCTAAGAACGGCGGCGTTCTGACACAGAATACTGCGAATGGGTGTGTGGATTGGAGCCTGTGGGGTACCTCTTCATAGACATGTGGAGAGGGAATCTATTTTTCGTTGTTTGTACGCTGTTTGAACGGTCTCTGTATAACCATAGAGACAACGCGTCGGGGAATATAAATTATCAACATATCGGAAATGAAACATTAGCCACTTCAGACTCTTGAGAGATAGAGCAACGATGTTGTCACGTGTTCCAGGACAAATGACTCCATAGTAAAAAACATAGTCAAAGGCTAAGTACCAATGAATGGGTGTTGGCATGAGAGAGACTTGTGTCTCATTGACATTTCGAGGGGTCGAATATCTACGCACTCGAAAGTCTCGTCATCTATCGGCTGATAGCTCCTACTATTCTCACATCTAGGTTAAGGAAAATGGGTTTTCTGCACACAAAACTTCGATAACTGCTTATTATCCCGCCAAGGCTGTGAGCAATGAAGAGAAGTGGACGCCGACTGAGGGCATCTGATTGACGCACATCGCTCAGGCAGTTCAGAAACTCCCAAGAAAAATCATAAACGGTGCTGTGATTCCTCGACACTCCAAATCTGTGATGCACATTTGTATCATACCCAAATGTCAAAGACCCGAGCCTTGTCGACAGTCTGCGGAAGCAGATCGCGAGGCCAATATGTTTCCTTCTGAATTTGGCTCTTTCTTTCCTGGTCATTCCTGAATGGATTGAGTTTTCGAAACTTTGAAGGACGTTCAGGGAGATCGTCATCATTGGGACGACTCGGGGGATCCGCATCCGCTCGCTTGTACGTCCAAGTCCGCTCGGGATGACCGTTGAAGCCATGTATAAAGACGATGCTTCCATGTATGTTAGCTGTCTCTAGTTGAGAACGCCACTGTCTAAGCAAGAGTTACTCAAGTAGCGCATGGTCGGGTTCGTAGAGTGTAGTGATGCCGATCCGAGCCACCTCTCGATGGACTTCTGCCATCGTCCCAGCTCCAGGCAAGAGCTCAAAGGTGGGAAGGCACGACTCGTACACACAATATATCGTCACTAAAAATACTATAGCAATAACAAATGTGTATCAAGCAGCTTCTGGTAGGTATGAAATATAAGGCTATTGCAAGGTCTCGCGACGCGTTGTCGCCCAAATGCACAGCCTCAGCCTCGTGGAGGAAAAAGCCATACTGTAGAATTTCACCCACCAATCATCAACAGCCGCAAATGCCTTACCGATGAAAAAAAAAAACATAATTTCTAAGATCTGCACTATAAGCCTGAAGATAACGACAACAATTATAATTCACCCCTCGTGTAACAAGTCGAAGCACTCTCCGGATCACAAGTTTAAGCACAGCTCTCACCCAGTTTACGAGCAGTACCATCAAGACACCAGGTAATCCACCACATCAATAAGAGCAGAGATTGTATACATAACATATACATAATTTCTTTATTCATCTCGAGATAAATATAATCTAATCCTCCCCCCAAAAAGCACAAACTACATTTTGATCTTTCTCAAACCAAAGCTCACTGTATAAGCAAGATAAAACCTGCTTTTCTCCGCTTTTCCTTTCTCTCTCTCTCCCTCTTTCTTTCTTTCATGCATATAGAATAAGCGCTCATCTCATGCAAACAAATCATCGTCGCGTAAAGCTCCAAAAAAGAGAAAGTTCGTGAAGGGGGGGACAAATGGCATGAGTTCATCGAGCCGCTATGATATGAATAAAAAAAAGGAAGCGAAATCATTTTTCTGATGTAAAAACTCAGCGTGAAAAGTGCAGGAGAAAATGATGTAGACAACGCTTGATAAAATGCCCATGAACGCCACAAAAAAAAAGGCCCAAAGAGGGCCGAGGGACAAAGCAAGAAAGAAAGAAAGACTCGATATGTTTACGCCTCGCTGACTAATGGTGGTAGAGCAGCTGCTACAGAGACCAAGACCCAGCGCTCAGGGCAAGCTCAATCTTATCATATCTTATTGCCCATAAGCACCCGCCTGCTCATAAACAACACCACCCATACCCCCAGCGCCGAACCCGCCCTGTCCAGCAAACATCTCCCGCCCCTTCGCATCGACAGCCGGGAACCTCGCCTTCAGCTCTAGATCATCAAGCGGGATATGCGACCGGATATACTTCTCCCGCCCATCGTCATTCGGATTGTAGTCCCAGCTCGTGAACCTTCCCTGCTTGAGCGCCGACCACACCAGCCGGCGCTGGCGCTGCAGGAGCAGTACCTCGGCGGTGATTTTCTTCATGTCCCACTTCGCTTCTGCTTCGGCCGTGAAGGCCTTCAGGGCATCGGCCACTTCGGGGGTGAAGAGGGAGTGCTTGGGGGATAGAGAGGCGAGGTTGATGAGTTCCTTGGGGTCGGAGCCTAGGTTGTAGAGCTGGGGTGGGTCGGCGGGGCAGGTGATGTATTTCCAGTCGCCGCGGCGGATCATCATCATTGGGGCGATGGTGCCTTCGCCGCAGTACTCGGCGAAGACGGTGTCGGAGCCGCCGGGGCGGTCCTCGAGGTGTGGGAGCAGGGAGTTGCCGTCCATTGGGAGGCCGGGCCAGAGTTCGGTGTGGACTAGGTCGACGAGAGTTGGGAGGATGTCGAGGGTGGAGACGTTTGCTGTGACGCGGTGGGGGGTGAAAGTGGCGGGGTGGTGGACTAGGAGGGGTACGCGGACGGAGGATTCGAAGTAGGACATCTTGTACCAGAGGCCTCGTTCGCCAAGCATGTCTCCGTGGTCGCCGCTGAAGACGATGATGGTGTCGTCGTATAGACGGCAGTCTTTGAGTGTTTGGATAAGCTTGCCGATGCAGTCATCTACATATGAGACAGCGCCATAGTAGGCGCGGCGAGCTCTCTTGATCTGGTCCGGAGTGAATTCCTTGTCCCAGAGGTCACAGACCTTGAGCAAGCGCTGGCTGTGAGCATCTAGTTCTTCTTGAGGGATGTTGACGTCTGGGAGGTCGATATCGACATCTTCATAGAGATCCCAGTACTTCCTCTCAATGGTATAAGGATCATGAGGATGAGTAAGTGAAACGGTCATGCAGAATGGACGCTTATTGGGACCCTGTCTAACATGATCGTACAGAAATTGCTTGGACCTAAGCCAATCAGTATGGATATCTTGAAGGACAGGTGAGTAGCTTACTTATACATGACCTCTTCATCGTAGTCGAGCTGGTTGCTTCGAACACATGGTCCTGCTTGCAGGATAGAGCTGGCATTGTGATACCACTCCAGCCTCCTGTCAGGGTCCTCCCAATTGACAGCCCACCCATAGTCGCCAGGGTAGATGTCGCTTGTCAATCTATGCTCGTAGCCGTGTAATTGGTCTCCAATGAAATGCATCTTGCCCGCTAAGGTGGTCTCGTATCCCGCCGCTCTTAGATAGTGTGCATACGTGGGTACACTCGGATCGATTGAAGAAGCATTGTCGTAAGAGCCGATCTTGCAGGGGAGCTGGCCGGATACCATGGACATTCGGGAGGGCGCACACAAGGGTGAAGGACAATATGCAGATTCGAAGAGCACCGCGCCGGCAGCCAAGGCATCGAGATTCGGCGTCTGGATCTGGGAGTCAGGGTTATGCATCTTCAGCAAAGGCGCGGCCAGTTGATCTGCCATGATGTAGAGGATGTTGGGCTGCTTCTTCGACCCCACGCGCGGGTTGAAGGTGGCGCCGGAGCGGGTGGTGTTGGCGGCGCCCTGCCGAGGGGAGGCAGGAACCGAATTGAGATCGGGAGCCATGGCAGAGCTGGTGGAGCTGGTGGTGTAGTGAAAAGAAGAGAGGGCTCTCCTGTCTCGTTGTATGCTATTCTGAGCAGTTCTGTTGCACTACTACTGCTGCTCTCGTGGCAAGGGAAGCTTGAGTCTGCTGGGCTTGTCTCTGCGACTTGCGGGGAGCGTGTGTTGGTATACAATGTCGTATACAATGTGTGCTGGATGAAGAGGAGAGGGGTGAATTTATGCTCGTTTGATGTCAAGAGAAATAGGAAAGACTTTCCTGGGTGATATCAAAACAAGGTAGAGAGCTGAGGAAAGAGAAGAGGGTGTGGACAAGAGGAAGAGAGGGAGGAAGGGAGCAAGAGAAAGAGAGAAAGAGAGATATGGTGGGGAAAAGCGGTCTGGATGGATGAGTGAGATTTGAAAGGAAACCGCCGACTTCACTTTGCCGGTTTGGGCCTATTTGGGGATCCATCTTGGTCCTTGCGTGTCTTCTGCGCTGCGAACGCTTGGTGATGGGTGGGTGGGTTGAGGGAGAGAATGTTGTGATCGCAGTCCCAAAAGGCACAATTGCTCGTGCGACGCTACCGCCTTTCCTCTTCCGGCCTAGCGCGATTATGTCTTTCTCTTATCAGTTTCTCTGCGTCTCTCTCTCTCGCTCTCTCTCGCTCTCGCCTCGCGCCCTTTCTGCGCCGCCGCCGCTGCGCCAGCAGTGACACCAACCCGGAACCACCACGGAACCACCACCTCAAGAGCCGCCGGCATACGCCAGACGCCAGGCATCAAAGGAACCACATCCACCCCTCCATCAAATTCCCCAACTCGATCCAGCATGTCCCTCTCGTGCAAACGGCCCAGAATTCGAACTCAGGCAACTTTATCCATCATCCAGAGTTGAGTTCAAAATTTGTGGCGTTATCGAGTGTCGTCCCCCAGATCGGTGGCCGAGTTTATATCCTCAAAATTGCCGCATTCGACAAAACAAGGCATCCATACAGCTCGCCCCTCATCAGAAAATCATCTTGCCCGTGGCTACCTGCCAACCTGTCACTGCCACCCGGTGCACCGGCGAATCCTACACAAACACGGCCTTGTGATCATTATCAATCGTTCATCCGGGATCTTTTGACTCTATTGATGCGTTGGCAATAGTTCCTATGGCCACTCTGTCAGCTCGCAGTCCTCATCCGCCACATTCACATCCGGCGGCATCTGGTCCAATTTTACATTGCACACCTTCAGATCGTCAGCCTTGCATATTTCGGATCTCTTCAAGCCATCCAAGCATCCAGTAAGACAGCGGCAATTCAGGCGAATGAGCCTCGTCATAAGAGCTGACTCAGGACTCGATGACCCCTGGAGACGTCATGTACCTGCTTGATCGCAGTGCAATTCGATGCGATCTCCCTTAGCACGCAGTGGTGGCTGGATTCGCCATTTCTTGCGGCTCGTATTGGGCAGAAAATTAAGGGGACCACCTCCATTCCACAGCTCGGAGGAAGGTGGGGTTGCGGCGGGGTAGTGCAGCACGCGACTGTGACTGCTTTGGGACGAACTGCAAAAGGGTGCACGTGAAGCAGCTGGGAATTATTCATCAACACATTTCTTGGAAGATAATTCCCTCAAGCATTCTGCAGGACGGCGGAAGGAGACTACTGCACCCACCGGAACGTTTGGTGATCAGCTCTCCCTAGCTGGTGCAACGTGGCGCCGAAGGAAGCTGAGAAGCCATTCTCTGGTTATCTTCTGCCAAGATAAGACCGACCACATCAAGGGCAACGCTGCTGCGCTATCACCACCCTGGCCAGAGAAGGATGGCGATGATAGCCAGGTCGGCGATCCAATCCAGAATTCTGCTGCTCAACGCCGAAAGTCCTCTCTGTAGATGATTCGCAAGATAGCTGCATCTACACTGCAGCAGATACCAGTGGGTGACTCAACGGACACCGCAAAACAACGGGATGTGAAATCAACGAGCCGCGAACACAATCCGGATCTTCCAGCTCTTCGCTATCGGCGGAAACGAGGCGCTGGGAGTCACCGTGTCCGGGCAACATTAGAAGTGGCGTTTGAACAAGATCTGCAAGCACCTAAAATGGAAACCCATTCCAGCGACTTATCTTGGTCGTTAGCTTCACAAGGTAGGAACATACAGCTAGAGTAAGCTTCCATATTGCAGACAACTGTCTCTGGGTCAATCGGGCAAGCGAGCAGAGATTGCTTTACATGCTCACCGACACCCTACCCTGGCGAATAGTATTGGGATGAGTAATCTACCTCCTGGTGCTCCGTAAGTAAAGTGCTCGCTCGCCTCTGGCGGACACGACCAGCCTTGCTTCTTCCAATACTGTGTTTTACTGCACCTCAATCAAGAGCGCAGCAAGCGTTTCCGTAAATCAGATGGAGGCAACCGCAAGCAACATGAAATACTAATGAGGAAGGATAAAGCTCAATTTGCACGCTCCCTTTCCTATCTAGACACGAGAGTTGATCACTTCTACGCGATACGTACTGCCCCTAATTATACCATACAATGAATACTCCAGCGGTGTGTGAATCATCGCCAGTGAAACGATCAAAGTAGCTAGCTCTCAAAGTAAGTCGAGCGAAGCTGCAAGCTACCCTCCGCTCCGAAAAGAAGTCGCCTATTACACATTGTGCATTGTGCATTCTTCCAAAATAAAGACCTACTACCGTACTTGTACCGGATGTCCTTATTGTATGGCCCTTGCACAAAATTATCAATATATAGATTTACTAGATGCAATGATAGTTACAGTACACATAATATCTCGTCCATTCAATTTCCTGTTGGATGGGAACTACTTTTGAGTGCAAACTTAAATTCGTTCTGAATTTGATTATTGAGAGACAGCAGCTTACTAGACTGTCGCTTTCTCTTCTTCTTTTTCCAGGCCCAGTGATTGAAAAGGAGGCGCTTCCAAGTACTACTAAGTTAGATATAACGTCCGTCCCTACGTCGAGAGAAAGCACCCTGTAACTGAGACAAAACATGGGGCACTTTAAGTATTAACCGACTCTAATTCCGTCAACGCATTAGAAATCTTGTCGTACTTTATGTTAGTCTATCTTGTGTACCTACCCTCTCCCGAACATTTCCAAGCCCGCTTAATTACTCCGAAAAAAAATTATGCTCGCATCTTCGCCCGTCCCTATGATTTGCGAAGAGAGGCTCTTTTTTCATGGTGGGGTAATTAATAGGAACCCCTTGAATCCACAGCACCAACATCGAGCTGTGTTTCGCATTCTAAACTTCTGGAACGGTTGGATCTGGACTTCTCAGTTCCCTGCGATGCTGAGGGGGTCAATTGTCAGCCTTGTGGCGGACTGGGGCACGCTTGTGTCACGCAACATCGCCATCGCCACATGGATTGGTAATTACTTTCCGAATTTAGCGATCGAGGATCTTGAGTCTGCTGCGTAACAATTACAGTGATCTACGTAGAATGTTCTGCGGAGATCATACAATGAAAACAAGCTGTGGCTGTTGAGAGTGTAGTAGCTGTATATCACAGACTGCTAATAATGTCCTGCCACGAAATTCCGACATACTCCGAATTATGCCCATACCGTCTCGAGCGGATCCAAGAACAGTTGATTTTTGGTCCTGTGCGCGGCCATCAAAATCAGCTATATTCTCCTCCGGTTGAAAGATACCTCCGTCGCGGCGAACTCTTTTGGCGAGTGGTTCCTCTGGCATCCATCTTCAATTTAGCTGTCTTACGTCACTGCCACACCTCAAGGACTCCCACAAAGCCCACGGAGTCCATGAAGCAAATCCGTGTCTCCGTTCAACTTGTTCTGCGCTCTGCCTAGAACGATAAATCTCTACAATCTTCAGCTCTGGTATCCACGAGTAATTTGCTCCTTTATCGCTGCCGGCGCGGATCACAGCGTTGCCACTTTCGACGAGATGTCCGTCCTTGAATATCCTTGTCACGCCACGAGAAGAATGAATGAAATACCCGGCTGAGGTGCAAAGATTTCGAAGTAGTGTGAGGGCAGCTGTCGCGAAAAATTCAAAAAGTCGAAGAACAGATCCTCTGAATGTTAGAAATGCATTCTCGCATGGTTCAGCTCAAAGGGAAGCTCAAGAACGACCTCTTGCTTGGATGATCGACTATACGGGATCTATCAAGCGCTATCTTCCGAACAAAGCTCCTTGCAGAGGGTGGAGCTTGTATTCACAAAAGCAATATTCTTCAGCCAGATACAAATCTATCTATCAAACTTTGCGATTTTCAGGGCAGATACCTACACCCTGACGGATTCGTCATTCTTGACAGAGGAGCAGCTGAAAGTATCATGTTCTCAATGCCACGTCCAAATCGAAACTATCGGGACCGGAAAAATCGACGTATTCGCTTTTGGTACAGCCTTCACTTCACAAGACTTGAGATGGGCTGATCCTGCTTTTGTGACCTCTCTGGACCATATGACGACCCAATCAAGTAACAGCGCCAATGAGATTGTTGGAGAAAAATGCACCTCTTTGTGAATGGGGACATAAGTGGGCGCAAATCGACCTTGTACTACCACACAAACGGTAACGCATCGTGATTCGTCTAGACGCAGCTTCAATAAAATGAGCGAAGAAAGCTGGCAAGTTGGATATCTTCTTTATCTTGACTTGGCAAGCTGATGATTTCTCGCAGTTTCGACATCAACAAGGGTGCAGTCCACGTAATCGAGATGGAAGCCTCTGCTGGAGTCATCGAGACTAGCCCAGTTATAAAGCCTTCGCCTATCGCAATCTTCCACCAGCACCTCCGCCAGGCAGAGCCAGTGTATGCCGTGCTTATGGAGCTGAAGGAAAAGGTCCGTTCATATCTCGGAAAGGCGATCGTTGTAGAAGAAAGCTGATGTGTATCAAAGGGATGGAAGAACTCCAAAGGAGACGAACACTTCCAGTATCAAAGAAAGAGAGCCGACACCGCCACGGGGAGAGCTGCGGCCAGATTCTACCAAATGATGCAAGAGATCGGAGATGAGATGCAAGCAGCGACTGGCGCGCTCCGCCAAGACAATCGGTCTGAAGATGGGGTTGGAATCCTTGATCTTTGCATGGCTCCTGGTGGTTATACAGCCAGTGCTCTGAAGTACAATCCCACAGCACAGGCGGTCGGTATCACCCTACCTCCAGATAAAGGAGGCCATGCCGTTCTCCTGAATTCTCACCGGTCTACTGTTCTCTACCACGACATTACGATGTTCGCCAAGGAGTTCGGCGTGGAAGAAGTCCCCTGCACACATCCAGGACACGACTCGTTTAGCTTGGAAAGGCCGTTCATCAAGCAGAGATTCGCTCTCGTCATCTGCGATGGCCAGGTCCTACGGACACACAAGCGACCCGAGTACCGGGAGGGAACCGAAGCAAGCCGACTTACAAGCTCACAGCTAATCTTAGCGCTGCAGCGCATCCGGCATGGAGGGACATTGATCATGCTATTGCACAAGATCGAGGCGCTGGATACTATGGAGCTTCTATACCTCTTCTCTCAGTTCTCCAACATCGAAGTATTCAAGCCCCTGAGGAAGCATGCGATCAGGTCGACGTTCTATCTCATTGCGAAGAATGTTCAGCCGGGTGCAGATTCGGCAGGAGCGGCAGTCGCTGCTTGGAAGAAGGCTTGGTGGAATGCAACCTTTGGTGGGGAGCTGGGTGTGGGTGCACAGAGACTCAAGATCGATGATAGATATGCACAGGGAATCATCGACTCTTTCGGCGATAGGTTCACTGCGCTTGCTAGACCGATCTGGAAGATTCAGGCAGACGCTTTGAGTAGAACAGACTTCACTCAGTAATCTTTGGAGGTGGGTGACGTTGAGTTAAGAACCTGAACCAGAATATGAGCTTTTCATATACGTTATTCTCGTGAGGGTTTTAGTCTCTCGTCTTTACTCTCTTTGGTTCAAGCAAAATCTCCTCTTTCCTCAATCGGTAAAGGCACTCCTCGAAAAAGACAACCAAAAAATAAAAATAGAAACAAAAAGGGAGGGGGGAAAGAAGCTACGGGAATAGAAGTAAGTAGATCACCAAACTCTCGTAATCATCAAGGGAACGTTTCTGTTGATCAATATGTTTATCAGAGCATCAATTCATCAAGATGTGTTTTGTATATACAGGGAGCCTAGCCCGTGACCTTTCTATCCACAAAGTATGCCACCACCACCGGCCAAATCTACACTCCAATCATCATTCTGAGACTTCCACCACTAATATACTACTACAAGGGTTCCCCTTTCCCTCTTTTTGCTCTTCTCCCCTTCACTTTTTCCCCCATAATGCAATGCAATGGAACAACGGAAACGGAAAAATGGAAAATGGCGCTGCGTGCATCAGATAGCTATCTATGCGCGGAACTTGGCGCCGTTGAGCTTGGAGGCCTTCTTGGCTCCGTTGGCCTTGGTGGTGCCTGCGGCAGCTGTATCAGCACCCGCAGCACCAGCCGAGGAGCCAGTTGATGCAGTCGATGCAGTGGAGGAGGAAGAGGCAGCAGTGGAGTTGCCCGCGGCATCACCACCGGCAATCTGCATGGCGACGACACCGCCGAAGGGTCCAGCGCCGGATGGGTTGGCGATCTTGACGAGGCAGACGTTGCTCTGGCCACCGACGGTGCCGCTGCACGACATACCAGCTGGGATGGTCATGGCGATAGGGTAGTCCTCGTTGACGTTTGCGGCGCGCTTGACAATGCCCATCTTGACCAGCATGCGGGTCACGAGGCGGCGCTGGTTGGGTGCGGCGATGTTGCCCTTGGTGCCTGGGACTTGGGTGGTGACTGTGGCTTCCTGGCCTTGAGAGAAGGCGCCGGTGCCGGTGGGATCAACGATGGCGGTGTATGGGCCTGCACCGTCAGTGGTGACGATGTGGAGGGTGCCGGAGAGGCTTCCGCCTGCGGAGACTTGGGGAAGGGTGGAGCCTGAGGCGGCCATGACAGCGGTCATGTCAGCGAGGGTGTTTGCGCCTGCCTTGGTCTTTCCGAGACCATCGGTGGCGGCTTGCTTGGACTGGAAGACGGTGGTGTCGACCTCAGTCTGCTTGTTGGCTCCGGCGCCTGGGACGACACCTCCTTGGATACCGAGACCAGTGGTGTTTCCACCGGCATCACCAGTCTGAGAGGGATATGTTAGTTATGTGATGCTTAGCTGATCAGGATGTGATAATTACCATGACTGCGATCTTGCCATGGGCGGCAACGAGAGGGGATGCTGCGAGAGCGAAGATGAATGCCTTGGAGAACATTTTGGATGGATTGATTATGTAACTGAAAATAATGTATATAAAATGATAATCAAGAAAGATTGTAAGCTGTTACGAATCAATCGCAAGAGGCTGTAGAAGTAGAAAGATGATTGGAGAGTAGTAGGCAGATGGAGAACTGATGATCGCTGATGGTTAAGAAAGCGAAGGAATTGGAGAAGCTTTAATACTTTGTGGCGTCCATAGAAAAACTCAGTCTCGCGAGAACCTTCTATTGCCTGACTGACAGATGGACTCTTTTGCAAAAGCCAGGGGCTGCCAAGAGGGCCGTGAAGCTCCATCTTGTCGCCGCAGCTCATGCGTCGAGGCAATAGCTACCGGTCGAGACAAACAGGAGCCGGGCCTTTGGCCACGCGCCAGATCTACGACAGATCTACGCGAATGGCCTTCGCTGGCTCAAACGGAGAATTTAGCTAATCACAAGGTATTCTTGACACGCTATTGGTGGAGCTCTGTTTGAAAAGCTGGGGGGAGCTACGACAGCTCGCATCGGTCTCTCAAAACGAAGGTTGTCGTGATGGAATTGGGCTAGCGCCGAAACAGAATGCGGAGAAAGCGCTTAAGCAGCCAAGAACCGCAGAGACAAGAGAGATGCTGGAGGGCGATCAGTAAGATCCAACCCACAGTCCCGGCGCTAGCGGCTGAAACCGAACATGTTTGCAGGAGGGCAGTCCTCACGAGCCTCATCGGTAGTCGGCTGCACTGCTTGTGAAGCTTAGCTCCAGAGCTCAAACACGCCCGGCCTCTCGCGGTCTGTGCCAAACCTCATACAGACTGAGCCACGCTTGGCGGCGAGAACATGACCAAAGGACTTAAGAGAACAAATCAGAAAGATTCGAATGGAGACATGTTTTAGAGCTATTCAGAATCCGGACAGGTTCAGAGAGCAAAGTGTCAGGGATTTCGAGGCCTCTTGCCGGTGGATCTACAGCCATGCCGGCGCCGCCGCCCTGAACGGAACTGCTTGATTTTGAAAAGAAGTACAGAGATGCGAATCAGTTTTAATATGCCTTAAGAAAGATAAAAAAAAAAAGTAAGAAAAGGCTTTCATATGGAGATGCAACTTGACAAGCTCTGCAGTGCTGCTACTGGACAATACCTCTGCTTCGTGGAAGCAATCATTGAGTCTCCCTTTGTCTCCCGGCAGATGACACCACCCTGCGGAGCCGGATCGTGGAGACCCTGTGTCGATTACCTGTTACTCGCGTCGATCATTCTGTCTTGCAGATTGACGATGTTTTGGCGAGCGTGTCTCAGCGCAAGGGGTAGGCTCGCATCGATGTGTCTCATCGTCACAGTGCGTTGGTAGGGAGTACAGCCCAGGTCCAACGTGTGAGCGCCGAGGAGGCCAAGAGGCGAGAAGCATTTCTTACTACGGATCACGACCCTTAGAGCGACGTTGGGTTTTGGATAGTAGATCTGGGTGAGCGGTGAGCATTGCAGGAAGGAGAAGTTCCAGGACGGCCGCAGACTCGGAGGTCTGTCCGCGTCACGTGAGGGCCCTCCATCCACCTGACATGATTCTATTCGCTTTTGCAATTAATGATGTCTATTCTAGTATGGTAACCTCCAAGGAGATAAAGAGGATGATCAGATTTGGTCCATTGGGTCGAGCGAACAATCTTGTATGGACGCAAGCCCCTGTGAAGCGGCCGCGCTCAACCCCCCTTTTTCTCGAGTGCGGCCGCTTGACGAGAGCCTAGCGGCCCTATCGCCGAGATCCAGTCCGGATTTCTGTCTTGTTGGGCTTGGTACAGATCTTCGGCATTCGATCCTTATCCCCTCTGCCAATTGAGCAATGGGAGAGCAAGTTCATTACGATAGCGTCCGCCTATTACCAATTTATGTCAAGATGTGGATCATTTATCTAGAAGCGCTACGATGGCAATGGATATATAAGACCGTTTCTAATTATCTTCTGATAGGTAGGTGATTTCAACACAAGCTCTGTCCTTAACAAGCATCATCAAAATGTCCAAAGTGTGGTTCATCACAGGAACTTCCCGTGGACTCGGAAGAGCCATCGCAGAAGTGGCGCTTGGCCGCGGAGACTCTGTCATCGCAACTGCCCGCAACCCATCCCAACTCGATAGCCTTGTATCTAAGTTCGGCAAGGACAAGGTCCTCCCTCTTGCACTTGATGTATCCAACAACGCGGACGTCCTCCAAACCGTCGAAGCCGGCCATAAGAAGTTCGGTCGCATCGACATCGTCGTCAACAATGCAGGCTATGCAAACACTGCGGCTGTTGAGGATATCGCTGTGGACGACTTCTGTGCACAGCTTGAGACAAATCTGATGGGTGTGGTTTACGTCACGAAAGCGGTCCTGCCTATCCTGCGAAAACAGGGTTCAGGACATATCTTTCAGGTCTCATCCCTTGGGGGCCGCGTGGCAACACCAGGTCTCTCAGCGTATCAGTCTGCTAAATGGGCTGTGGGCGGTTTCTCATCTGTACTCGCACAGGAAGTTGCACCTCTTGGTATCAAAGTCACAGTGCTTGAGCCAGGTAAGCACTGCCCTCTTTCATTGTGAGATCTGTCTCTGAGTGTAGGAATAAAGGGGCTTCATCGCTCGACGTTTCATGAAGTTTCATCAGACGTATTGAAAGAAGTGATACTGACTGAACTGGTGATAGGAGGAATCAGGACTGATTGGGCTGGATCCTCGATGAGCATTCCTCCCATCAGTGAGCCGTACAAGCAGACCGTTGGTTTTGTGGCAGAAATGCTCAAATCCAATGTAAATAATTTCCCCTCTCTCCCGGAAAAGATCGCCGATATCATCATAAGACTTTCTGAGGAGAAAGAACCGCCGGTGAGAATTCTGATCGGACCCGAAGCACCGCAATATGCCTCGGAGGCGGCAAAAGCGATTGCACAATCAGATGAGAAATGGCTGCATCTGACTCTTGCTGCTCATTAAGCCGTTTGAAGATGTCGAACAGATAGTGGCTAGAAGTGGTTGGGATGACCAGGGAAAGTTCATGATGAAAGTAGCAGGAGTCCGAATAACCAGTTATTTCCTTCCTGAAGTGTCGATTTGACTCTCAGAGACCTTAGACAGGACTTGAAAAAGCCACAGGCGAGATGCAGTCCAGGAGTTTGTCCTACTGAATCCATTCGCTTCATACATGAACAGCTTCCTCTAAGTGTGAGAATAAGCATCTAGAAATATTTTAAAGGTTTAAGGGACATCTAGGCTTAAATCAACGGTTTTCAAATGAACTTTGGCAAAACTTTGCTATCTGAAGAGCGTCAGACCCAATATCGATCCCCGTTTCCGTACAATGTTGAGCATGTTTCAGGCGAGCAACTCCCTGTCGATCGTATTAATGAAATCGATTCCCTCTTTTCTAAAAGTGTCGTCTTCCACATATGTCAAGTTACTATTCAGCACCATATTTTTTGGTGATCCTAAATCATACTTCGGCCAATATGGTAGACTGCTGCTGTTACGACTACTGTTCGGATCCTGGTCATTCACAAACGAGATATAAGCTACGCCGATGCTATGCGATAGTCTGGTATAGTTTTGGTATTTTGGGAGCGGACCGAGAGCACCGGAAATATTTTCTATTCCAATGCAAGTATCAGTGATTTGGGTTAGAAAAATAGATACAGAAGTGGTGGAGCTTACGGAAACTGAACACTACATTGACAAAATGTTGAGCGCCTGCTGTAACTGCTGCGTTCCACTAACGAAGTTTAGCATTATTGAGGTCCAAGATCTTTAGACATTTCCCTTAATGTGTTTCACTTACCAAAGGCGTATCAAACCTGTAACTAAACACGTCCAGTCCAGCGCTTGAGTACTCTTCGCATACCTTCCTCCTCCCACTGATCATCACGATGTCACCGGCTATTGCACAGTCACGTCTCCATTTCAATCCCTTGCTCGGGAATATCGTAGCATTAGTGATGTAATAAGGTGGCTCATGAGCTGGGTCATCCGAATAAAGCTCTAGCAATCTTCTTGCTGTTGGAGGAGAGATGGCATAACTTCGATAGACGAGGAGATTATTAAAGATCGCAGTCTCGTTGTCGAGTCCACTGACGCCGAAAGATGTCCCTTCGTCGCTATTGGCGCCTATGAGGAGGGGTACATGGATGAACTTTCCTGCCGCCGTGAGTGTGCTGGGATAAGCGGTGAGAAAATCGCCATCTTTGAAGTGTTAGCAAGATCATTGGCTTTTTTCAGAGTTGGAAGGATGGTTGTATGCCAAGATGATTTGTTTTTGTCGTGTAAGTAGTGCTAGAAGCTGAATTACCTACCCACTATCGGATTCCAAGTTTGACTGACATGAGCCTGAAATAGTTGATCTTGAGTCAAATTTCTTAGACATGCTAGTTGATTGCTCGCTGTATAGCAATTTGTCGTCCTTGTAAGATTCTCTACCGGACTCGTGTAATATGCCAGCGGTTCTAAGGCTGCTCCGATCTGACTTCCTGATTCCATGATAGCGGCATGGAACAGGCCGTCATTTCTCCCATCATAAGAGTGTAAGTGCAAACCAATGCTTTGAGCACCAGCTGATTCACCCCAGATTGTGATACGGTCTGGATCGCCACCAAATGCTTCTATATTCTCTTTTATCCAACGCAGCGCGAGCCGCTGGTCGAGGAGACCTGCATTGGAGCTCCCCTCTGCAAGTACCTGTGGAGTCTGTAAGAATCCCCATACACCCAGCCTGTAGTTTATTGAAGCTTCAAAGAGTCAGTCACCGTTTGAGATGACTGTGTAAGAGAGAAATATCCTACCGAGAATCACAGGTCTTTGAATTTCTTGCCCAACACGAGCGATGCCCGAAACGTTGTACTGGGGATCCCCAGCTGTTCCCTGGTATAAGCCGCCACCATAGACCCACACGAGGACCGGAAGCTTATTATCAGAAGTTGTTCCCGAAGGACGAATTACTTTACTTAGTTTAGTATGGCTACTTATAAAGACTTATACTAGCACGTTACCATTGAGAGTCAGACAGTCTTCAGAGAGAGAAAAGTTTGTGCCATACTGCATGCAGCTATATCCATATTGCGTAGCATTCCTCGTGTCGTTGAACGAGGAGCTCAAAGACTGAGGTCGCGCAAAGCGAAGGGAGCCCAAAGGTGGGACCGCATAGGGTATCCCGAGGAAATGGTCTTGCTCCCATTCTGCTACATATTTACCAATATAAGTGCCATTTTTAACAGTCGCAGAAGGAGTTGACGATGTCAGGGTGGCGGCTTCTGCAAGACGAAGAAATGAACAAAGACACCACACGAGAGTTACAAGTGGGAGCTTCATTATGCCACCCATCTTTCTTTACTGATACAGAAATGATAGGGATTGGAGAGCGAGACTGAGTGAGAGCATGTGCAGAAATTGTCACGTACTCTCTTATAATTATGCGTCTGTAATATAAATGTGGTTGGGTGCCATTATCGGAGTCGCTCTCTTACATTGCCCAAGAAAGTAATGAAGTCATCTTTCCACATATGATTGCCCCATCTCTTATGGACGGGACAAATATAATATCCAGGTACTAGGGCCGGAATAATTATGGTTGGGGAAGTGGATAATCTGGGGATGATTAAGACTGCCCCGCATTTGCTACTGGCAGTCATGTTGAGCACTAATATGCGTCGACATGGACCGAAAGTTATCACGGTTTATAATGGGCAATAGAAAATCGCATACGGAAATTGTGTAAATGAAGAGCGTCCCAAGTCTTCCTTCATCTCGTAGATGAATAGCTTGGTTTAATTATCGGACTCGACGTCCTGCATAGCAAGGCTGCGGAGGCGGGGTTTGAGCACCCAGCTGGTGCAGTGCAGCAACTGCTTACTAAAATAAAGTCACAGACGTATTCCATGAGACGTACTCGCTTTGACGTCCCTATAAGTATCTTAAGAGAAGACTACATCTATTCCTTCTCTTGCTCAAAAGATTACAAAAACAATCCGTATATTGTGTGAGGTGTACGCACTGCTGACAGTGCTTTAGAGACTTGCTTCTTGGGCAGATCCCTGTGTTAAATATGAAGTAGGTAGTCTAAAGATAGACAGCGGATTTTATCACTTAGGTTGTGTAAGATAAAAAGAAATAGTTTTAGCGGGCGCTTAAGAAGAAGCATATCGCCTGATGTAGTAGGAATCTTGCATAGTTACTTAGCCTACTTAGAATAAAAAATGCGCACTGTTGATGAAGACCGCCCGAGGACGCAAGGCCTTTCATCGAATGCACATCGTAGCATCGGATCCAAAGTTATCCGCGAGGGACCCTTCCTCCTTGATCATACTTCCAATCCAGAAGCGTCCACCTTCGACAGTGCGCGCGCCGAACTTGATGACTGTGCAGCCACGTACTTTAGCAGCAGACCACAACACTTTGTCTTCCGCCTCCTGAGCCAGCCTAGCTTTCCGCCAAGCCTCGCGAGGTGACAATTTAATGTTGCTTTCCTGATCTCTCGCCTCCTGTGACCTGAAGTCCCTAGCTCCAATTCTGGGTAAGGTTGAGAATTCCGATAGAAAGAAAGAGGCGAGAGATTCTATTAGAGGGCCCCTTAGAACAAGTGTGCCGAAAATGTTGAGACCATGCATCTTCTTTTTCAGTAACTTATCAGTGCCATCCGTTGCAACTCCATCCAGTAATACGTTGTCTCTCAGGAGTAGTCTGGGCTTGCCTCGCGGCTGTGCTACTGACCAAACCTCATTACGGCCACTCCATCCCCATAGATCCCAGTCCTCGCCTCTGGCAGTACGGCCTGCAGAGACCCAATCAAGAAGGCACAGAGAGCCAGACTCAGCAATATAGAAGCTTTGAAACTGTTCGTACACACTTTCCCCGAAAGGTTGTACAGGGTCGGGTAGTAGACATAATGCAGCTCCAGACTCAATTGTCACGTGAAGCTTCTGGTGAGTGACCACTTCTGGCGACGGGGATTTGAAGATCTTCGTATGGCCTTGAGTGACTACGCTGAGTCTTGAATTAGGCTTGATAGTAATGGTTAGGTGGACTTGGTCTCCCCCGACGAGACCACCCCCATACGTGAGGAGGAAAACAAGGACACTCTTCTGATTTGCTGATGGTGATGGTGAAATGAGCTTCAATGGGTATTGGAAAGTCATGGCGGATAGCGCCGAGACTTTCTGGGGTAACAGTCCCACGATAAGGCGTCCCTCCCCTGGAGAAGAGGAAGATGCAGGGAAGGGAGAGGCCATGACAGTGAGGGTTATCGTATCATCGTCTGTTTATCCCGTGCTTCCTCCTCTGGATAGGCGATTCCTGGGCGACGTTTGGTAGATTGATGCAACGGGAGTCATACAAAATATAGAATCGTTCAGCTTCAGTACTGTGTCGATATAGATATACTATGTACAAGTACAAGTACAAGCGCAAGATATATTGCAGTGTGCAGTTCGCTAAGTCTTTTCTGTCACTGCTGAGGAGCATGGTTGTGGCCTGAGGATTTAGGATTCAGAGCTATACCCAAAGCTGCAGGATTGTGCCCACTGTATCCACTTGTACCCACTCCATCGCGACTTCCCACTTCGCGCGCTTTTATCAACATCTGGAGACACGCGTGCGACGTCCGCTTTACGCCTTCCGACAACAGCTTCCCCTTGTCGCAACAAATGCATCAATGACTACTCGACGACCGCCGCTCATGGACATATCCAACAACGACGTGACGAGCTCTCCTGCTGCCACCGGCGGCAGGCGCAAATCAGGACGCGCCGTGAAAGTACCTCAGAAATTTGTCCCCGATGCGCCATCGAGCGCAAAGAGGAAGAGAGGAGCAGAAAATGTCGAGGACGACGCGTCGGATGTCGATGAAGCAGAGGATAGTGACGCCACGAACGACAGCGCTGGAGAAGAGGAGCTGAGGGATAGTCGGAGAAAGACAAGGACGACTAAGATTGCTAAGCAGCCCGCCGCAAAGAAGCCCAAAGTCAATGGCACTGCAGCGCACGACGACGAACCCGCAATTCGACTACCCAATCGTCCGAAGAAAGCCAAGAAAGTGATCATCGCAGATGACAGCGCGGAGGGACTCTATGGTGAGAGCGTTGTACAAGTATTCCCTTTACAAAACACTGACCAAGCTATTCAGCCGAGGTCTTTACCAGCGGCGACAGTCTAGAGGATGTCTCTTCGATGTGGTTGACAAGATATCAGGAGAATGGCTCACCTGCAATGACCGAACTGGTCAATTTCATCATGAGATGTGCCGGATGCAGCATACAAGTCACAGAAGACGATATAAACGATCCAGACAACGTAGAGGGTAGGGTTGCCGATGTACAAGAAGAGTTTCAAGCGGTAAGTAGAGCAGCTCTAATACCATATAAGCGCACATTCTGATTAGATTCAGCAAAATATCACTGAGTATCCCTTAATATCAAAATCCAGAAGTACCCATGGATTCAGGACTACTCTCATAGGCTTCTTCGATCAATTGATCCAGGCAATGCACGAATCGGGCGTGATGTATCAAGACATCACCATTATAGAATTGCTTCATCTTTGGCTTGCCACCATGTCTTCGTCTGCCTCGCGACCGTTTCGGCATACCGCGACATTGGTAGCACTGACGGTAGCAAATTCTTTCTGTGCCATTGCCAAAAAGGAGGTAGATACTGCTGCGATGGCCTTGAGACAGCTCGAAGGGGAAAAAAGAAAGAAGACCCCAAATAAAGCGAGGTTAGCGGATTTCCAGAAGAAGGTTGCTACCAATGAACAGCACCAGGAAGTAGTGGAAACCCAAATTACAGACTATTTTGATACTGTCTATGTCCACAGATATCGCGATATCGACCCGAAAATCAGAATTGAATGCGTAGAGGCACTCGGAAACTGGATTCTTACTTTACCAAGCAAGTTCTTAGATGGGAGATACTTGCGTTACATGGGATGGATGCTTTCCGACACAAATGTCGCTATGCGACAAGAGGTCCTAAAGCAACTGGGAAAGATCATGAAGAACTTAGAAAACCTGGGTGGTATGCATCATTTTATTGAGCGCTTTAGATCCCGGATGATCGAAATGGCAACCCGGGATTCGGAGCCAGTTGTCCGCGCATCTGCGGTGGAATTGATAGACTTGATGCGAGAAGCAGGCATGCTCGAACCCGACGATATTGACGTAATAGGCAAACTCATTTTCGACTCCGAGCCAAGAGTTCGCAAGGCCGTTGTTGGCTTTTTTGCTGAGAACATCAAAGACTTGTACGAATCAAAGGTTGAGGAACTGGGTGGTGAGGAATCGCTTGAGAATTTCCTGAATGTCGAAGACGAAGAAAATTTTGATACCCCACGCGTGGAGTGGCTCAGATTCAAGTGTCTTGCAGAAATATTACTGAGCTACGATATGGAGGACCAAGACGAAATGCCGAGCCAGATTGATGCCGTCGATTTCCTTAGTGTCTCTGGCACCCAATCGAGATTCAGTCTCGCAGCACAAGCTATGTACGACAAGGTCCCAGAGCTAAGGGAATGGGAGGTGCTTGCAGGATATCTGCTGTTTGATCATTCATCTAGAAGTCGGGGTAATAATACGGAGCAAGCCTTGAGGGAATCGTATAAGCCTAGTGACAAGGAGGAGCTGATTCTTTTGGAGATTCTCAATGCGAGTGTGAAACTCAATTTGACCAGCCCTGAAGACGTGGAAAAGTCTAAGAAGGGACGAGGAAAGACAGAACTATCAGATGCGCGAGAAACCACGGCTCGACACCTAGCAGGTCTGATTCCTCGACTGCTTAAGAAGTTCAGTGCGGATCCCAAGACAGCGACAGTTGTATTGCGATTGGAGCATGTCTTGAATCTCGGTATCTTCGAAGATCTGCGACAAGACTCTACGGCCTACTCGAAACTCTTGGACGAGATAAGCACACAATTCAGCCGTCATGGCGACAAAGATGTTTTGAGCGAAGCTGGGGCTGCATTACTGCATGCTCGAAGCTTTGAAGAATTGGAGGAGGTCACGGAAAGCAAGGTGCAGGGGTTGTGGGAGAACGCAATCGGCACACTAAGGAAGATAAACAAGTCAGGGGAGCTGGCCGTTCGCGGCGGTCTCAAAAATAAGACTCTGCAAGACCTGTCACATACTCTTGCAAGGCTTGAAAAGCTCGCCAGCATTTCGAGCTGCGTGGAGGCACTGGAAGCTAGCTCGGGTAAGGATGGACCT
This sequence comes from Proliferodiscus dingleyae, assembly GCA_003988795.1. Taxonomy (NCBI): domain Eukaryota; kingdom Fungi; phylum Ascomycota; class Leotiomycetes; order Helotiales; family Lachnaceae; genus Proliferodiscus; species Proliferodiscus dingleyae. The sequence goes on from QYAK01000008.1 coordinate 732,291, forward strand.
ACCATCAATATTCTTGTTGCTATTGTTGCAAGAGGGACTTTTGAAGACTCACATGACGAGGATCTTGATATCCTGGAGGACGAAGTCTGTCTATCTGCTATTCGCGCATCCATGTTCTACTTCATGTGGAAAGTCCGAGAACTGTCAGCCTCTGAATTAGCTGGCGACGAGACCACAGATCTTGAAATTGACCATCTCAAGGAATGGCAGGATTTGTTCATCACTAATTTGATTGCCGCCTTCTCGTCCCGGGCATCGCTTGACCCAGTTCGTCTACTAGGGGCTGGCACTCTGCTTGATCTGCATGTGCTTTTTTCTACCTTAGTCTCCAGAGCGAATGCTAAGGGGAAAAATGCACAAGCTCAGAGTACAGACAGGAATGCTTATCTGCGGACACTGGCGAAAGAAATTGACGGTGAGGTGCAAAACGAACTGACATCTATATTCGATGCGCTCGAAAAGCACTTCGCCAAGAAGAGTAGGAAGAGGCTCGCAGAGCCATCTGAGGACGAAGCGCCCGAAGATGTAGACTCTGAACCTGAAGACGAAGAAGATGAGGGTGCCACAGACAATGAGCGACAAAGCGATGCTTTGAAAGCGGAAAAGCAGCTTTGCGAGCTCACCGGCAAGCTCGTGCTTGCTATTATTGCCAAGGTGATTGATGCTTCGGGTCAGCTCAAGGGTAAGCTTCGGTCACGTCTCTTTCGGAACCGACAGAGACTTGGCCCTAACTTTAGGGACGTCCTGGCATATCTCGATGGTTCAAAGCCGAAGAAGAGTCATAAGAGCAAAGCCCAACAAGCTGCAGCCGCGGCAAAGAAGGCTACCCAAGAAAGGAGCAAAGCTGTTGTAGAGGAGGAAGACAGCGAAGAAGACCCCTTTGCAGACGAAGAGCCCGAAGAAGGTACAGCAGAAGATTTGAGGCGTAGAGAGTTGGTCGAGGATGACGAGCTCATCAGCGTTGAAGGGAATGGTGAAAATGCGGCTGTCGTCGAGGAGGAAGACGATGATATTATGGGAGACTAGACGTCTAGGATGGGCGGGGTGGGGGTGTTATAGGCGGGTTATCTGTAGGAATATGTTTGGAGCTGCTGGGCTATGGCTCATTTGAACATTGGGACTTCGCGCCGCTACATAATTTGTATTCTCTTGTAGGTGAGCGACATCTCCAGGCTGAGCTGGCTGGCACATGTTCTTCTATTTGCTGGTATGGCTTCGCAAGCAGTGGTGAAAATCATGAATTTATGATATTATTGCTCTTCGTACATGCTGATCTCTATTCTCAGATGGCATGATCACGTCCTTCTCATCTTGCGAAGGTACTTCTGCATCTTGCCCTCTGTGCTTTTCACGCGTCATTCCAATGCTTCTTCATGTTCCGTTCCTAGCATTTTCCAGACAGAAATTTCACCTCCCACGCGCTCCCTCGGCAAAGGCATCATATATAAAGATTCACCTGTGCGGCTTCTATTCGTGACTACCGGCCTAGTTCAGGGTCTTCGAATGTGCAGTAGTATTTGCATTTGCTTCCGTTGTGAATTCAGTTGTGTTGCTCCTTTGGCTTTCTCGTGACTTTACATGGATCATCTCTTCGTGATGGTAGTACAGCTCAGCTTACGTCTGAGCTGTGTAAGCTCCTGTGTACCAAAATTGGGATGTGAATAGTGCTTATTTAGATCAACATACTTCCAAATTCTTGATATGTACGCTCTATAGTGATATTTGATTTGTGATACATGGTTGATTGTAAATCTACTGCTAGTTCTTCATGTTTTCTTGGGTTCAGAACGAAACTGCTGTCCTGCGGTAGGTTTGTTGGGCGTTTGATGGCTGGGGTCATCTCTTGGATTTTCAATATTTTGTTGGTCACACTGGCGGAAACCAGGCAAGGAATTTTTCGTTTCTAATCACCTGAATGAAAGCCACGCGTTAGCGGATCAAGAACTTTCCGATCTATTATAAGGTTTATTCGCATTCACATGAGGTTTCGACAACCTCTTTGGTTCAACCCGGAACACGGCAGTACAGAGATCGAGCCAAGGAGTAGTAGCGTGCTCTGATTCGTTAATGGACTGTGAGTTCTACTTGTCAAAACCCATTCTTCGGTCTCGTTGAGATGTGAGCTAGATGTGCCGGACAACCGCCTTAGTTTTTGCTTCCTTTCGTCACCGCCGAGGGAACATAAATAGCTCTCTGTTTGTGGTGACGTCCGCATTCTTTCGTCTACAACGACAATCTCTGCTTGCTTGCTTCCTATTCAAATCATCACTGGCACACTAATCATGGCTCATATGCCTGTTGACATAAAGAGCGAGAGCCCTCCTTCCCAAGACAATCGTTCACACCTAGTGAGTCCACCTTTGGCAGTGATATAGCTGGTTTTCCTATAGCATTCTTATTGTGATGAATGCTCGATTCGCCCAAGATGCTGTCGTACTCGACCTCTAATTCCAAAGGCTGACCATGCGCAATCTAGAATGACGGTGTCCATGACATGGTACCCTCTCGGCCCCCGGTACCGCCTCGAACCAACTTGCAAACGATCGCCAGAATGCGCGGTAGTCGAAGCTTCACTATTCATGTGAATCCAACCATTCGGCCATCTGTGCCTCGGACTGCCTTGTACACGCAATCCTTGGCGCCCTCTATCCAGTACGAGGTTGTCGAAAATTGTAACGTGACGCTATCTCACATTCAGCAGCTTATGCGTCGACCAAATTCATACGTGGTGGATATCCTTGTAGGATCCCAAAGCACCACCCCACACAAGGTTTCTACGTACAAGTTATCAAGGAGGCTGCTTGGTGTTCACTGGAGATACATCGATCCACGGTCGGGTTGGAAGGATGCGGAGGACCATGTCACGTTGCCGCGGGCTGAAGTGCAGACCTTCGACTATATGGCCTATTGGATGGTTAATAGACAGTTTCCTCCGAACTTCATGGACCACGCTAAGGAACATGACTCATTCATGATCATTATCGATACTTACGGCATGGCTCAACAGTTCGGTATGGTGCCATTGAAGAACGAATGTATCAACGCTATGGACTGGATGCGTCGGGCCACGGGAATGGTTCCGGGTGTAGCTTGCTTAAACCGCATCTGGTACTTCATCTACCGCGACCATCATGCTCTCTATTCACCCCATAATGGAATCAAGCGACTTGTGGTTGATTGGTATGTTGCATCACTGTTGGCTCCTCTGAATGTCCCACACCTTGCACAGCACCTCAGGAGAGAGGCATTACTGGATCTGTTGGCTGCATACGCTGGTAAAAAGTTTGAAGTTGACGTAGAGGTTCTCGAAGATGTTGCATCTTACCATGAGGCGAGCTCAGAAGTTGCGAGGGTGATGATTGATGGAAAGTTTGTTGATGCCTAGTACAGCAGAGATTGGTGACACGAGAAATGTTGGCGTATGACATGATGGATCTCAATAAGGTGACTTGGTGTGTATGAGACATCACCGCGGCGTTTAAGATATGTACCTAGAGCACGGATCTAGTCTGGTCCCAGTACCTGTATGACTAAGGCTGCTGAATCTTCTACACTCTCCCATATTGCACCCTTCTTCGCCTCTTTTAATTCTCTATCTCTCAAATCTAGGGAGCTTCAGACGTCCTGAAGCTCGGACTTCACATACCTACCTACCTTTGAAGACCCATATGCAGACCAACTAAGTCTTACTCAAACGACTTTCAATTCTAGATTTCTTCGAAGACCTGATAACAATTCATCTCAATTAGGATGCTATTGAATCCGAGATCTTAGATGGTTCATCCAAAGGGGTCTCTAATCTACTATCACGATCACTTCCCCCTTCAGCGACCAAAACAGATCGTGTGTCACGCTAACCCCTGCTCAATCACTATATGTGCGATCACTGGATTGTCCAACATGTTCGCAACAAATAGAGGGATTTGCGCCGCAATATGAATTACTCAATAGCATGTTCCGATAGGTGTATACGTGGGGAACCTCAATTTAGAGGTGCTTCAGCCTTAGACGGAACTAGAGCCTAAACCTCCAGGCTAGACCATCTGAGCCAATCAGTCAACCTCAATTGAGTAAGTGGATGGTATTGCCCTCGTGATGTGCAGGCATTTAATAGTTGGGTGTAAGCATTGCACATCAGTCAATGCATAAGCCGCAACTTGGCAAAGTATGTACCAGCAGCTTCAGTCAAATTTAGAGTTATGAATACTGAATTCCAGCTTTGAATTTATGAATCGTTACTCACTTTTAGTTGCGTCGTTTTCTAAAGCTAAGAAGTACCGGCGAGAACCCTGGCTTCCCCATCCTTTGGTCAGTTGTTAAACTACATAGGGCCAGATTTCCTCGCCACTTATAGGCCAGAGTAACGAATTGCAGCAAGCATCTGCATGGCACCCTAGAACCGGGCCTTTTTTGGTGGCAGTGTGGGGCCTTGCGCCCCCGAGCGGGTGGATGGGATATCTCGGGTTTGCCTAGATAGGTGTCAGCTAATATGCGGTGCGTTGGTTTTGCTGTATGGAAAACATAGGTTTCTACGCCTCAAATTCTGAGCGTCGGGAAAACAAATTGGGCTTCAGGCTAAATGCACAAGACGATCAATTGTATACCCGGCTTGGACACACTAATTTGCTGTTTAGCTCCATATCAGGCCACGAGCCCCATGACAATAAACTATGTGTCCTGACTTCCGATCTCATTTTTGAATTCCACGTGTGAGTTCGTGGAAGATCAGTGAAGGGAACCTCTAAGTGACGATTTTGCTCTCTCGTGAACGCTTGAAAATAAGAAAGCCTTCACGATGGCACCACACGTGGAGGGAGCAGCCCTGCCTATCGTGACTGAAATCGCGAATAATGATCAGACAAAATGGTACAAAAAGCCAAATCTGAGGACGATGTACCTAGTGCTTTTCTGTTGCTGCATGGGCGTCGAAACAACATCTGGATTCGACTCACAACTCATCAACGTTCTCCAGTTCTCTGCCAAATGGAATAAATGCAAGGCAACCCCATCCCTACCTTTCCTGGACCATTACTTATACTAACAGCATAACAGACTTTTCAAATGGACATAAAGACCCTGAAACTCACTTAGCAAACCTATCCCCCGCTATGCTGGGTTTCGTATCTTCTTGCTACCAGCTTGGGTCTATCCTCGGAGTCCCGATTGCTCCTTGGGTCAACCAGCGCTTTGGAAGACGGTGGCCTCTATTTGGAGGTTCTGTGCTGATGGTCATCGGGTCGCTTATACAAGGATTCTCGCAGGATCGTAGGTTTATCTTCACCAATTCGGAATCTATTCAAAGCTGATTAGCAAAAGTTGGGATGTATATCTTCTCTCGAATGTTGCTCGGATTCGGAATTGTGTTTGCGATCATTTCTGGCTCGTCATTGATCGGAGAGCTAGGACATCCCAAGGATCGAGACACCTTGACATCTCTGTTCAACTCCTCCTATTTTATTGGCTCAATCGTCGCGGCCGCTATCACTCTGAAGTCTGTTAACATTAACAACGACTGGAGTTGGCGTCTTCCATCACTTTTGCAGATGTGTCCCTCACTTCTGCAAATTGTGACGGTCTTGTAAGCTTTCAAATACTTTACCTGCCATCAGACCGACTAACATAACATGATAGTATACTTCCAGAAAGCCCCAGATGGCTCATTAGTAGAGATAGAATTGATGAAGCTGAGGCCATACTCGTCAAATACCACGCTGAAGGTGATCGTGATTCCGTCCTCGTGAAGGCGGAAATGGCCCAAATCACATCCACTATCAAAATCGAAATGGAGAACTCGAAGCAATCATGGATGAACATGATCGATACCCCCGGCATGCGCCGCCGCACGTTTATCTCATGCTTCCTTGGCCTATTCACCCAGTTGTCCGGCAACACACTTCTCACATACTACCAGAACCTGCTCTTCGTCATGATGGGCTACACGACCTCGTATGCGAAGACGAGAATCAACCTCGCGAATCAGTGCTGGAGTTTGCTTACTTCCACCACACTCGCGCTCTTAGTAGCACGATTCAAGCGGCGCCTCATGTTCTTAGCCTCCACCATTGCCATGCTGATATGTTTCATTGCTATGACGGTCTCCTTTGAGAGACTCAGAGTAGCAAAGAACCACCATATCACGAACCACGCTGCTGGGATATCAGCGCTTTTCTGGTTCTTCGCCTACGCACCTTCGTATAATCTAGGAAACAATGCTCTTACATACAGTGAGTCTAATACTAGCAAGCCGTGAGATATAGATGCTCACCTTTTGCACAGCGTATCTAATCGAGCTTTTCCCATATCATGTCAGATCCCGCGGTATTGGTATTGAGCAAGTGTGGGGAAAGATCGGTGCCTTCTTCTCGAATAACGTCAACCCAATTGCGCTCGACGCCATAGACTGGAAATTCCTTGCCATTTACTGCGGCTGGATTTTCTTCGAGGTTCTGTTTGTTTACTTCTTCTACCCAGAGACCCAAGGCAGAACTCTGGAAGAATTGGCTTTCTGTAGGTTTACCCGTTTATAACCTTGTGAATTAATGCTGACAACCGTGCAACAGTGTTTGAAGAGAAAGAACTTGCAGATCAAGCGGTCGTTGCGGTTGAGAGGGAGATCCATGACGTTGACACTAGCCATACCGATGGCTCACCCAAGCATGTCGCTGTGCATACGGAGGATGCTGGAATCAGCCCTGAAGAGAAGGTATGATACAAGGATATGTTAGTAATGGAAGTGTACGCACAGGATATCATGTTAGATCAGGAATGTATGGCGTAGAGGCGAGCATGCTCAGCTTAAAATAGCTCCAATTTAGGCTTAGTGAAACATACTGTCTGCCATAGTAAGAGCGAATGTGTTTCTTATTGGCCGGGAAGAGAAGAGTTCGAGTTGCTTCCGGACGACGAATCATCACAGCACCACTACTACCTCTAGAGAGCATGCAGGCGCATCTTGGAGCGTGTTACCTATCTGCTTATAACGAGAACAACCACTACTAGTGGCATAGACGCTGCACGACGGACTTGGAGAGGCTTCTCCTCACTTTATTAGCTAACTACTGATCAGTTATTTAGTCGCCATCCAATATCGATTAACCGGGCGCCTAGTACCCGTCATCCATCATCAAGCAAAGTCTTCAACGAAGTAAACAAACTTTCGAAGATACCAATCGAAGACCTCACCGGCACATGCTTACCCTAGTCATCTATATGATTTGAATTACGGATCTCTAGAGAATATTATATGTCGCTTGACATACTACCAATACTATTAGTTTACCATAGGTTTGATTGCCTAATCCTTGGAAGGATCGATGATTTTTGAGGCTCAACTGATTATATTGTTCTTGTAGAGTACAGAATAAGGTACTTATCCATTTGTGATACGTATAGATGCCAAACTTAATTAGGCCTAATTAGTCACAGGAAAAGAGAGCTGAACTTATGTGGTGATAGACTCCTTCATACCATCCTTGGTGAAAGGCAGGTGAAGACCAGGGATGGCCATTGCAGCCATGCCGTCGGCGGAAGCCGTTGTGGGTGATTTTTGGCAATTATGTTAGGAGATGGTGCAAGATGGGGTTGGTGATTTGCGGCTCGCTGTATTTCATGTCTCGTAGTGAAGAAGATCCCGAAGCATTCTTGACAAAAGGATGGATTGCTCGAAGGTAGATTGAGTTTCGAATGAAGTTTGAGAGACGAAGTTGCAATTCACTTGACTGGGAGTTAGCAATGCTATCTTGTCATGTTTCAAGCTCAGTATGATCGATTTTCTGACCATCTTCTGTCAGCTGGAAGGGACTCCCACCGTCACTGTATGGGCCTCGCCGTCATTACTAGCCAGGAAGGGGTTTCAACTTTCTGGAATCTTCTGTATCGGATCTTATGCTCTTCTAAATGCCTACATATATAGCCTCAATTTCTCTAGATAACTTCAGTCAGGACCACTCGTTCGATCGGGGTTCTTAGTTCTTCTATAATATATTTAGAGTGTCAGGACCAAAAACAAGGATGAAACTGATATGGGCAATTGTTAGTATGAGCTTTTTTAATTTTTAATTTTTTTGCCATCTTTGATTGCGCTACGTTTGCTTCTGTACGTGCTACCCTTGCTGTTTCTTTACATTTGATAATGTCCCAGACACCTGAAGATTTCCTGCCTCCATGATGTCAGGTGTCTAATTCAAGACTATTTATTCGACTGGCCTAGATGTCGTTTCATCTTGACACTTCTTGTAACGAGTGGATTAATTTCCCAATCATCTTATTTTACGTCTCGAAATACTTCTTTAAATGCGGTGATGTTTGGCCCTCCTGGATTGTCCTTAATAGCGAATATAATTTCATCGAAGTACCCTTTCCATTCGTCTTCTCCAAGCAAGGTTTTGAAAGTCCCTGCTATTAACTTTGCCGGGTTCATCAACGCCCCGCAGCCTAATGCTCCCAACACAAGATGCCTTTGGTTGTGTCTCGCTAGGACCCTAAGAGCAGTTCTTATCTTTCCCTCAAGAAGGCTCTGGTCTTCCGTGTTAGCTAATCACGATTAGCTTCAAGATCACTGGCTTCGGTATAAGCTTGGGTTCCCTTGCCAAATGCATCCCGAGTCGGCGAACACTGGGGTCGGAAGAGCGCTGGAACACTGAGAACGCCCAGGATAAACCTCTGGTCGAAATTTTCGAATTCGGGCATTGTGTATTCGACTGGGTGGAGTTCGTGGCGAAAGACCACCACATCCGGACTCCAGACACATGATACTCCCCTCAAGGGGTAGTGCTCGGGCTCCAGAGTAGAAAATAGTGTACTTCGCGAGCAGAGCTATTGGGTGTCAGTCACAAGTGAAGATGGAATCAAATATTCCAGAGCGTATACGATTTCTTCCTGGCCCATTGACCCTTTCAACCATGTCCCACCCGGGGCCTCAGCATTAGCCATATTCATGCAAGCCACTCGACCATAATTTTCGATGCCCGTCACACCCAATAGCGCCCGTCCAGCAGAGAAAGTGTCCATATTACGGACTGTAACGGTGCAAATTGACTGACTTTGACGTGCTGGTAAAGGTGTGCTTTCGTGATAACAGATCGATTTATAGGACGACCCCAGAGACGTTGTTTCCGCGATAATGACAGGGTTTCTTTTGTAAGTTTCCCAAGCAAGGTCTCTGAGCTTGTCTCTACTTGTTTGGAACATGACCAGTACATATAGCAAATTTTAGAAGAGACAAAGCGCTGGCTAGGTAGGCTTCAGAGAGAAATTCCAACTCGGTTTTATCCCCTATTTATAAGCACTGCGACTTGCAACTGGCTATCAACGTCGATTTTGGAAGCCTCGAGGGAGTCTAATCAAATCTTAACGGCGAAGTAAAATTGTCAGCCTCTTAGAAGCACATCAGCCACGTAATTTCCGTGAGGCTGAAAAAGCACGTCTGCATACACGAAACAGCCACAATGACGTGGCACAGCCTCGCCCATAAAATAGACGAAATACCAGTCAGCAATCACTTCACTCGTTCATTGCCAATAATTATACCCATTAGAATCTATCAGGAGAGATAGACTGCTATGATATTTGATGCCATGTGGGTCGAAGACATCAACTCTGCTTGGTACCGATAACGTGCCCCTCAGGCCCACTAAAACTCTTCAGCGGGCTTAATCTCTACTCAGTCCTCGCTCACATTCTGATTTGTCTCTTTTTTTACAGCCTCCTTACTAGATCAGGCCGAAGAAACTACCCTGAGACTGGAGTTTAGTATTTTGCATCATTCGGACGGTCTTAAAATACCACTCAGGACTCATCGAAGACACTTGATCCAATTTCACAAAGATACATCAGGGACGATTGGGAGTGTCGAGTAGGAATTGGAGCCGCAAAATGACGACAGCAGGAACGGAGTCGTTGGCTACAGAGCAACAGCATAAACTGGATCTGGAAAGCCAGAAACTACCTGGTATTCATATCTTGTACCCGAGAAAGGGAGCTACTGGAGTAATAACCAGCATAGAGTATGTCCCTTATCAAAGTTCATAGTCATTTCTATAATCATGTGTAGTATCGTTGCTGTTCACGGGCTCAGGGGAAACTCTTTTGATACGTGGAAGGATGGCGAGACAAAAGCACTGTGGTTAAGAGATTTCTTGCCAGAAGCTATTCCCAACGCTCGTATTATGACCTTTGGATATGATGCTGCGTTATTTGGAAGGAGTATATTGAAGCTGGATAGTGTGGCGGATGCGTTGCTAGCTGGATTGACTTCATTGAGAGCGCAAGATGTGAGATATTTTGGTTTGTATGGACTTTGATAGTAAACTAATTTCAGCACAGATCACTAATCGACCTCTCATATTCATCGGCCATAGTATGGGTGGTTTAGTTATAAAGCAGGCGAGTCTTTGCTAAATTGGCCTTAGTCAATTATGTAAGGCTAATGAATTAGGCACTCTTGAACGCTCGCACCCGAAAGGATCCTATCCTCGACACGACTTATGGTATAATGTTCATGGCTGTGCCACATCGAGGGTCGAAGAGTGCAGATTATGCGGACGTAGTTTCGAGAGTTGTCAAGATAGCCACGCCTTTTTCGTCCACGTTTCTCAAGGCACTCAAGCCAGACAACGATAATCTGACTACAATGTCACGGCAGTTTGGATATCTGCACAAGGAGTATGATATTCGTTTCATTTCAGTCCTCGAAGGCGAGAAAACTAAAGTGCCGGGTTTGATGCGTGGAAGTGTTGAGGTAGGCACCAAACTTATTGAACTCAGTTTTAGGCCAGTATCCTAACAGCACATTAGGTTGTCCCAGAATACTCGGCGCAGATGGAAATTGGTAATGCTGAAGAGGCGCGCTTCACAATTATAGGCGCAGATCATCGTAATATGTGCAAGTTTTCTAGCCCGGATAATCCTCAGTTTCAGCAGGTCTCGACAGCGTTGAGCAAGTTGTCGGCAGGTGCTTTGGAACGTGTTAAGTCAAGGGAAATTACGCAGTCTCAACGTGTGTAAACCCATCAATTATCATTCAGCGAACAATGAAATCATCGTTCATCAGTTTTAAATTGTTGACGAATCATATAGTCTCTGATATTAAGGGGGACCTAATGCGAAGTTTATACACGCCTAGCTCACGCGCCGTGAAGAACAAGATTCCTCTTCCCATTGCAGGGACTTGCGAATGGATCATAAATGACCCAATATACAGCACATGGCTGAACCAGGAAAACGAACACATCCTATGGATCTATGGCCAACCAGGCTACGGAAAGTCGGTGCTAATGTCTTTCTTGGTTGATCATTTAAAGTCGACTCAACTCAATGCAACGATATGCTGTTTCTTCTACGATATCGAGGTTGAGAAAGACAACAATGGGACCGCTCTCCTCCGTGAAGTGCTATATCAGCTATTCACGCAGAACCCGAGTTTGATCCATCACGGGGTAAAAGATTTCCAGACCAAAGGCGATTTTGGAAGCGAAATGAGGACTCTGTGGGATATTCTACAGAAGTGCATTGAGGATCCATTATGCAATGAAATATTTATCTGCGTCGACGCCTTGGATATTTGCGAAGCACAAAGTGGGCATTTGTTCCTCACGTGGCTGACAGATTTGTTCGCCCAGGCTTCAAACTCCAGGTTGAAGGTACTATTGAGCAGTCGTCCCGAAACATATATAACACGCTTCGCTGGATTTTCCTATAGTGGGGTGACACAATCAACCCTAGTTTCTGCCCAAGGCGTTGCCCTATCCGAGCCTCCTTACACCGATCTTGTGGAGAAAGACGTGGTTGCATTCGTTCGCAAGAAAATCACCGAGATTTGCAAACTACACGGGATAATACCCTCGGAAGGCCTCCAGCTGATCGATACCCTTCTTTCTCGAGCAGAGAAGACTTTTCTATGGGTGTCTATAGCTGTGCAGTTACTGGAGCAAAGCGAAACGAATTCGCCCGCAAGTATGGATCGAATGCTGAACAGTCTACCTGGCGATCTTAAAAATATATACGTTCGCATACTTGACTCCATTAATGTTGACTCTCGAGACCTTGCAAAACACCTGCTTGAGATTGTCACATGTGCACGCAGGCCCTTGACCTTGAAGGAGCTTACCACTGCGTTTGCTATCAAAGGTGGGCAACGGATGGAAGCGGAATTGGAATACAACTATGAGCCAAACATACGGAGGTCTGTTGAAGAGCTTTGCAAGCATTTCCTGCGTATTGTAAACGACAGAGTAGTCTTCGCTCACTCCACGGCGAGAGAGTTCCTCGTTATGTATCGGGATGTTGATCACAGACCGTGGTACGCTCTCAGGGTGGAAGAATGCGAGCTTACATTGTCAGCGATTTGCACAACATATCTATGCTTCGCGGACTTCAATGATCGTCCTCTCATCGTGGAGAACTACATACGCAGCAACGAGCAGCTGGCTTTTATCCAGCAGTATTCAGAGAAGCACACATTTCTGAACTATGCTTCACTACACTGGGCTGATCACTTCCGGGCTTGCCAATCAATGACTCAGGGTACTGACTTCTTGAGTGAAAAGGCTCTGAGACTATCTAACGTGGCTCGTAATACTTTCCACACTTGGTTCCTAGTCTACTGGAGCTCCGAAACCAGAAAGACAGAACTCCCCTCCAGACTATCATCTCTTCATATTGTAGCAATGAATGGACACACAGGCCTAGCAAAGCACCTACTCGATCATAGGTTGAACGTCAACCTTGCCGATAGCTCGGGCCGGACTCCGCTGTTCTGGGCAGTGGACGGCGGTCATGATGATATAGTGAAACTATTACTAGACTCAGGAGCTAGAATCACTTTTCGAAGTACTCCGATCGTTCCAGGGCTGCTTCAAATAGCAGCAGGCGGAGGCCATCTCGAAGTCATCCGACGGCTTCTGCTGACGAAAGAAGAATCCCCCGGTAAACATCTCACGTCGGGATTCAGACGGAAAAAATTGCGTTCTAAGGAATCCAGTTCAGGAAATAGCGATAATCTAGAGAGAAGCACAGTCGATGCTGCAATACGTGCGGCAATAAGAGGTGGCCATATGGCAGCAATGAAGAAGTTGGTTGACTGGGCGCGAGTAGACGATATGAAAAGCCAGGATAAGCCCAGAAGTGGTCAAAAGAAAGGCGAAACCTTAGACGAAGCTCTTGAAATAGCTATGAAAGAAGGCAATTTTGATATGATTAGATGGCTTCAAAAGTCCGGGGCGAAAATTCGCCATGGGACCGAAATGCTGCTGTCAGCAGTCGAGGCGGGCAATCATCAACTTGTAGGAAATCTATTGGAAAGTGGAGCAGATGTAGACTGGATGGTAGACCGTGGTTTGCCGGGTCACGACTTTACTCCGTTGCAAGTTGCTGCGGGGCACGGAGATATCGCCATGGTCAAGATACTGCTCAAGGCAGGAGCTAATGTTAATGCTCCGCCATCCTATCATGCAGGGAGAACGGCTCTGCAAGCAGCTGTTAGCACGGGAGATGCTCAGCTAGTCAATCTGCTGTTGGAAAATGGTGCTGACCCAAGAGCTGACCCGGCGCCATGGCAAGGATACACAGCATTACAGGCTGCCACTGGCGGCGGGTTTTTCGAGATTGCGAAGCTTTTAGTCGAGCTGGGCGCAGACCCAAATGAGCCCTCTCCGTGGAGGGGAGACTCACCGTTGCAAGCAGCTGCCAGGAACGGACATCTAGAGATTGTTAAGTGGCTGATATCCAAAGATGTTGATGTTCATGCTCTGGATGGTACACCTCATCGACATCAAACAGCCTGGCAAGTGGCGAAGAACTATCCAGAAGTCAGACAATACTTGCAAGAAGCAGGTGCGATATGCAAGGAGAAAACGAAGTGGGATTATGAAGATGATACTGATGAGGAGTCAAAGAATGGCGAGAATGGTCAACAGTGAAGTACCAGCAGCCGACCGCCTCTAGTCCTCATGTGTGTTTCTAGCATCCAGTAATAACTTCCGGATATAACCTGCGGTCTAAGTAGTGGTGAATGTTCAACAGCCATCGACTACTTTATGAGACGATACTCTCCTGTGTATCGATCTCCAAGAAACTCTCTTCCCAGTATGCGCACCGGCTCGATCTAGTTAGTTTGAAGATGCCGAGATAGGTGAAGATGCGAATATCCAATCTACCGAGGTTTCTGTCCTGCCTCTCCACAAGTCTTCAGACCTGCTACTGGAACTGACAGGTCAGCTAAGAGGCCAATATCGGCGACTTGGATATTTCTTCATCCTCACTGACGAGACTAATTTCAAGTTTGGGATGGCTATGGCGATGAAAGATTGCTGGGTAGAGGGTGGGAAGCATGCAGATATTTCTACTGAAGATAGATGACGGGAAACTTATATCATTCATGTGATCTAGGCAAAGAAAAGAGAGAGCTAGTTACAACGATTATTATTGTACAAAAGTACAAAGGTACACATGTACTGCAGATCCCTGTACCTTTATGTAAAGCGGTCGCTCGCGGGGAAATACGAGGGGTAACCTTAACGGGAACGGGCCACAACGTCATAACGTCATAGCCGGTGCAGGGGAAGCAAAGAAGGAAACCACGACAACAGAACCGAGTTAACAGGAACATTTGTACAGACTTGGCTTTTTGATAGTAAGGCTCCCGGCTGGATGCCACTAGGCCAGGAAGCTGGATAGATAAATCACGGAAAAATTGGACAGCGTCATATCGAGCTCCACTTGGCTACGCTGCAATTGCCTAATGCAAGGGACAATGGATGGGCTCGCGGTGGAAAGAAAAACAAGTTGTTCCTGAGTTTAGATTAAAGAGCCTTGCTCAAACGAGAAAGTCCCATAAATGCTTCCAGGGACCGATCGAAACCTAATCGTCGTTCCTGGCGTTCCAAGCGTGGTGGCCGCCAACTTTCCCCGGCCAAGGTGCGGGAGGACTAAATACGTCAGATCTAGATCCAGATCCTTGCACATTGTCCATATATAACTCCTCCCCTCCACATGTCTTACAATGTTTCACCACAACAAAACAAAGGACAAACATCAGACATCGTAGTTGAACAACCCTTACGTCTTGCTCCTACTTTCTGCGGTTCACAATCTCTCAGGGACAACATGGAGACAGTCAGTAGCATTACCTCTGCTGCGTCGCGAGCTATCTGGGGCGATGGAACAGCCAAGAATGAAACATCTGGCCAAGAGCCTCTTTCTGGAGAGGTAGGAGATACTGCTAAGGGCGAGCCATACGATAAGGGCAACGAAGGTGAGTTCGTCTTGCTTCTATTGTTCTGTTGATGTTGACGTCGGAGCTCACATTCCATCCTCCAGAACCAGCATCGACGACGACAAACACAGCCACAACATCTAGTGGCCAAGAGCCCCTTTCTGGTGAACAAGGAGATATTGCTAAGGGCGAGCCATTCGACAAGGGTAACATAGGTCAGTATAGCTATTCTTCTCTAGTATTACGAAGTCAGAGCTAACGATATCTACCATAGGTTCTACGGAACCCCTACCAGCTTCCTTGCCCAACAATTCAACAACCAAACCAGCATCCTCCGTCGATGCCATTTCCAGCCAGAAACAAGAAAGTGCGGAAGACGCAACAAACTTCAACACTGGCGACCTTGGCCTCGTGCCTCCGAAGCAGGATACCAAGCTGGACGCTCCTAGCGGAACTGAAGCTGAAGGGTTGCAAAAGCAGAGCCTTGGCAGTAGTACAGGCGAACAGCACGTAAAGAGCAGTGGCATCAAGGCTGATGAAGGTGACTTCGCAGCTGCCAATTCCGGCGCAAGCAGTGAGGCAGATCGTATGTTTTCTCCGCCGAATTGTTTGCAAGATCTTTTGTAGGTTAGCTACTGACGTAACTGAATAGGTGTATCGGAAGAAAAGGGAGCAGGAAAGGATTCTCCGACTGCGAAGACATCGACTCCTGACTCTAAGAGGGAAAAATTGTCAAACCTGAAAGATAAAATCAAGGGAAAGTTGCACAGGAACTAGACGCATGATTTCGTACAACCCACGCGTTCTTTTAGAGAGTATTTGAATGCAACTGCTTGATTTTGTAGTAATAATTTTCTGGAATTTCGGAGTCAATTTGGGAAAAGGGCAAATAAGGAAGCGCTTCATTCTGTATTATTAGACACACTCGTGCTCTCTAGTGACACGCAAAAATCACTGGCTAAAAATGGTCTAGACTTAGACCCCCATCGTCTTCAATTGGTACTTGCCAGGGCTATCCAATCAATGAATCAAAACAAGGACTGAGAGATTGGTTAAGGGGGAGCCGTCGCAAATCGCCAGTTAAGGACTGGCGCGTCCGAAGCTTGTTCGGCCGCCACGACGGGAAGAACCGTGCACGCATGCCATTCCTAGATGCTAGCAAAACCTTTCCCCTTCTTCATAACTCTTTTGATAATCCTTTTTCCAATTTACATTCCTTTTGCATCAAGATCTCTTTGCATAGCTTTGTAACTTATGATACCCAAATGAATTATCAATCCCAGTTTTGAGAGCGCCAGCAGACTTAATAACCCCACTACGCCCACAAAGGACACCCACCCACTATCAGCTACGGAATTGGGAAATCCTAGGATATGGCAGACACGAACACTGCCACGAAAGACTTCCAAGAGCGCTCTCCGGCAACTTCACCGATATCGCCGACACGAAATGCCCATTTCGATGTAGAAGCAGAAGCAGGACTGGGCCACAAGTCCCAGCAGACGCGATCCGAAGCTTCTGGCATAGATAACACGCCTTCCCCGATCTTAAAGCGCTCGCGCACTCGATCGAACACGGTGAAAACTTTTCAATCTGTCGACGCCACTACCACAAGGCCGAACTGGCACCCGGGACAAGAGCCCGGCCTCGACCCTTCGAAACCAAATGGGGGGAGGGCGCAGGTTCCAACCCTCCACGAAGAATGTCAGATCACAGTTGTGGATTTCAGTGAGGATGATATGGTCATGCACGATTTTGGGAATCAGGAGCTCATAAACTTCCTTGACAAGAAACAGGAGGACTGGATCCAATGCCGCTGGATTAATGTCAACGGCTTAAGCTGGGACGTCATTAGTGCTCTTGGAAAACATAAGAGGTTGCACAGGTTGGCCATGGAGGACCTGGTAAATACGAACAATAGGACAAAGGCTGACTGGTAGGAATATTTTACCATGCTATTTGCAAAACACGTCTGATGGGGCTTAGGTACACTGACCATACATATATGGTTCTCACACTCCAAAAGCTGGTCCATATACACCCAGATGACGATGATAGTGACTCAGATTCCGATTTAGAGGATGCCAGAGATGGCTACGTGACATCGAAGCACAGAGTAAAGAAGTTCTTTCGCAAAACGTTCCGCACTTCGAAAAGAAAGGCTACCTATGATGAAAAACCAAACCAGCCGGCCTTGGTAGCGGGTGTTCATGACCCAACGAAAGAATTCGTGAATGGACATACTGAAGACTCTCCGGGAGCACCCATACAGAAGCTCAGGACATTGCAGAGATTTCACGGTGGTCCAAATACAGAGAGAATGACCTATATGGAACGTCACTCTCCTTTGTCGAGGAAGAAATTGGCTGTGAGCGCCGAGCAGGTCTCGATATTCTTAACAGCTGGTAAGGATATCTTCTACTTTCAAGTATTTAATACTGATCCATACAAAGATAATACCGTTATCTCGTTCTTCGAGTCCTCCGCCGACGATATTGAGGCTCCCATTCTCAGCAGATTGAGCACCCCAGACACTCTCTTAAGACGGTCATGTGATGCATCCATGATGTGTCAAGCAATCGTCGATGCTATAATTGATCTGGCCATCCCAGTTACCACCGCCTACCAAGATGTCATTGGTGAGCTGGAACTGGACGTGTTGACAGAGCCAAGCATCAAGCAATCCAAGATCCTCTACGTTGTCATTAGCGAGATCACACAGATGCGTAGTCTCGTGAGTCCGATCGTCAACTTGATCAGTGCTCTCCGAGACCACAAGAGTGCTTCAGTCATCACCGAGGTAGGCGGAAGAGGTGATATCAAGAAGACCCAAGCTGGCGTGAAAGTCAGCCCAATGGCACAAACCTACCTCGGAGACGTCGAAGACCACATCATCCTCATTACCGAATCTCTTGATCAGATGCGACGTTCCTGCGATAACATGATTGATCTGATCTTCAACACCATCTCTGCCTACCAAAACGAATCAATGAAGCAGCTTACAGTCGTTACGATCATCTTCCTGCCTATGACGTTCCTGACTGGCTACTTTGGAATGAATATTCAAAATTTTCCTGCTATTCATCATGACGAGAGTTACTTTTGGATTATTGCGCTACCAGTTGCGTTTGTCACGATTACGTTCTTGATGAGGGATATCCTTGCGTGGTGGTTTGTCAAGGTTATGCAGAGGAGAGGTATTTCTAGGAGTAGGAAGACGCGGTTGAATAGAGAAGCTGCGTCGAAGCGAAATAGTCAATCTTAGGTAGCGTAATATATATTCCCAAACAAAGCCGAAATTCTGTGATGTTTGAATATCTTGTGTTCCTGGCCAAACTACAGCTCACGGCAATTGCTAGTGGCTTTCAGCCTCCTAATATATAGTGTCAATATAAGAGTCTGGCAAAAGACTCTCGAAGTTTTGCCAAGTGGCATGATCTTCATAGCTCAAAAGGCATCTACAAGCAGCAAGTTGCTCGAATCTTCCTCCATCTATGCAGAATCAGAATTCGATCTGGTGTTTGAGAGTACGATTGGCGGGTACTTGCGGTGAACATCCATGGTACTTCACACAGCCATAGCGAACCCAGACGGCAAAACGCTCTAGTGGGCTCTAGCCAGCCGTGTGCTCCTTCACAGATCATCAAAGTTCAGCAATCTACCTTGGGGTTTGCATTGGCAAGTTCGGAGGCTCTGTGGCATGCGTCCCAGCTCCCGACCCAGGTCAGTCAATCGCCCTACTAGTCGCACTCAAGCTCAGTCCAAGCATATAAGCAGACCTTACCTCCCTCCTGATTTTCTGCTGATTTTCGCACCTTGACTCGTCTTTCAGAGCCTCGTCTACCACACCGAAGCACACTCGATATCATTTCGCCCTCGCTTAGCAGCCTCACTTTTTCCACATCATGGACTCATTCAACTTTGATTCGCTCAGCCCGTCCGCCCTCGAAGAGACCCTGGCTTTTTTTCAGCCCAATACGCAGCTAGAGCCTGTCGATGCCGAGTTCGAGTCGTACGGAAAGATGGTCAGCGACGCGGTGGGGGAGAATAATTGGCTGGAGGATATGCAGGATGGCGAGGAAGGGTGAGAATTTTTTTTTTTACTGACGGTCTAGAAGGGCGGATTTCCACGGCCAATCCTGCCGTGCTTCTTTTTCTCGGCATGCCGATGCCGATCAAGGAATAGACGAATCATCTCCGGCATTACATGGCCATCTAGGTGGACATCCAAAAATGCTCTCCTGTGCCTGGGACACATGTGGACAACTTCTTAGCGAGCCAGGATTTCTACAACACCTGAGAGAGCATGGTGATAGTGTCTTACAGCAGTTTCAGCCAGCTTCGCGATGTGCATGGGCCGGCTGCTCATCTAAGGCTATTTTCAAAAGTCTGCCGCCATACAGAACTCACTTAAAGAACATTCATACCAACCCTTTGGTCTGCACGGTTCCCAAATGCCGACATCAGAAACCATTTCGCAATCAAGATGATCTTGATCGGCACTCTGCTACACAGCATTCGGATGTTAAGAACTATGAGTGTCCGTACAGTTCTTGCAATTCTGATGTGAAGACATTCGCTCGGAAGGATAAGTGGCTTAAACATATCCAAGAAACGATTCACGATGACGATGCTTATTGTCCGTTTTACCACTGTACTCTAAAGCGAACCAGTATGCCAGATTTCAAGACTCGCAAGCAAATTTCAACACACTTCTGGAGATATCACGCGCTCATTTCTCAGAATGCTTATGAATGCGCTCTGGACATCTGTGCTGAAGCTGCACATCCTAGTTACTGGAGCAAAGACAGCCTCAGGGACCACCTCGAATCGGATCATGGGTTACTGTGGCCGGAGGTGTCGTGGGCCGTCTCCAGAATGGACAAGGAGCGTATTTGTACGGCTGAGCATCTGCTTCACCCCAACTGGGAAGATTATCGTGGTTGTTCGGTATGTGCCAAACCTCGAAGTCAGCCAACTAGCCACTTGGCTACCCTGAGCCATGAGGTCTCTCAGACGTATCTACTGCTACAGAATGGAGTAACTTCAACGTATCAAGGCACTGCCGTCTGAATGTCGACGCAATGGCTATGGATGAGTCGCCTGCTCGTCAGGAGTTTTCTAGGATATCGCTTACTATTAGCTGCTATCATACTTTTATGTCGCATTTGATACCGATTTCATTTTGTCGTACCGCATGTCTGTCTGTCCCTACAATTTAGCAATTTTTGTCGAACTCTGTATACATTCTCTCTATGTTCTGATTGCGCGGACATTGAAGATTTCATGGTGACCGGCAAGGATTGTGATCGTGGTGGCTGAGACGATGCAGGTATTCGAGATTTACTAAAGTTGGGATTCCATTTCTAGATTGCTCCTCCGTCTTGGTTCGATGGGTATTGTTAGCCGAGTATTTCTTGGGGTCTTATTTTAGGAGAATGAAAAAGTCGCTCTTTATCTTAGGTTCCACTACTGTGCATCTGACTCCAGGATTCTGTTGTTACCTCCATGCCGGATATTCAAGACTCAGGTCGGGCGAGACTGAATCTTTTGAGGACATTGGCGAGTAATCATGCGTGTATTCCAACATCCGAGCCTTAGACCTGATGGCCATTGGTGTGAAACTCCTGTTTCGAACCGCTTAGAAATGGCTCTCATCTGTCAGCGGAAAGCAATTACGCGCACTTCTCGCGAAGGTTTCTCCTTATATAGACTAGCCTTGCCCATTATCTCATCGGACTTGACCAATCAGAATACTTACCGCGGCGACATCTTAGTACTCAAACTTCCAACACATGTCTATAATGCTTCGAGAAATCATCCAAGTATGCCATTGGCGGGTGTAAATGTTGGGTCGTCTGATATGTAAGCGTCCAACGTCTTCTAATATCGTTTCGTAAGTGCGCCTCATGCAACTTGAGCACAACTTGAGCACAATTTCATTAATCAGAAGAGGGCCCGTTCCAACAGACTTGAATACCATCGTTTGGCTGAATTATGAAGAACCGGCAATTCGATGTACGGATCCGGACCTATTTGGATCCGGACCTGGTAGATCTGTCCTATCATACAATTTCCAGACTTACCAACTCTTCACGCATGGGGACAAAGATGTATATAAGAGCAGAAAAGCCGCCCATAATTTCAATCAGTCAGTCAGTCACTGTCAATTCAATTTTGCAAACTTGGGTCCCTCGCAATTTTTCAAAATTCCTCTGAATAGTAATCCTGCTCAGCACTTTCAGAATCATGGGCCTCAAGATTATTGGTAGGGGTGCATCTGTCTGCACTCTCCGCGTCGAGACAGTCCTGTTCGAAAAAGGTATCACCGACTTCGAGATCATCGAGCCCGCATCGCTGGCAGCCATGAAGAGCCCCGAACATCTCAAACTCCAGCCATTTGGCAGGATCCCTATTCTTGACGACGATGGCTACCTCTTGTACGAGAGCAGGGCTATCTGCAAATATCTTGCCTTGAAGTATGCCGGCCAGGGCCCAAAACTGATTCCTGACGTGGGAGACTTGAAAGCTTACGGGCAGTTTGAAAAAGTAAGTTTGGGGCATGACATGGTGATGAGGACGCTGTATTGACGTGAGACCAAGGCTTGCTCCACTGAAACATCCTACTTTGATGCCATTGGAGATATCATCGCTGACAAGAAGGTCTTCACCGTGTACGTGCCGCTCTCAATGGCCCCTCCAAGCACAAAGAAATGCTAATAGAAGCAGTATGAAAGGAGGGCCACAGCCAGATGAAGCCGAAATCGCCGCCCTTATCTCAAAGCTAGATGGCTTCCTCGCTGTCTACGACGGCATTCTCGCCAAGCAGCCTTATCTTGCTGGAGATGAGCTGACACTTGCTGATTTGTTCCATCTGCCCGTTGGAACTCTCCTCAAGGATATTGGGTATGCGAATATCTTTGATAAGCATCCGAATGTGAAGAAGTGGTTTGATGGCCTTCAAGCTAGGGAAAGTTGGAAGAAGTGCCCTAATACTATGGACTTCTTTGCGAAGATGAAGGCGCAGAGGGCTGCTGCCGCTGCTTCTGCCTGAGCCATAGTATGCAGAGAAGCGACGAAGGGCCATTGCTGCATGTTTTACAAGTCTGAACAGTAATCCTGATTAGAGGCAATCGATTTTAAATCTTCATTGGTGCTTCGTGAGTCAGATCTTCCAATTGCGCTTGTTTGACTTTCAACAACAAGGTGGGGTTATGGTGGAAGTTATTAATATTTGTATGTTTTGAATTTCAGACTCAGGTTCTCAATGACCCCAAGTTTTGTCATCATATCATCATTTTCGCTTGCTAGATTACATTGATATGTCTTGAGAGTCATATCAGTTTATTTACATATTGCGATGTCCTTTTCATCTTTGAACATGTCTTCCAAATACCCTACGCAACACCCCATACAGAGGATGGCTCAATAGTAAAGCTCTCAAGAGGAGCTACGAATTGATTATAGCTAGCCGTTGCGTTTCCAGTGAAGTTATAGTATGTATCCCTGGACAAATATCAGCCTGAAGTTACATACAGCGGAAGGGAAAATTCTTACACTGCTTTCAGATCTGTGAACTGTAGGCTTACTTCAATATGAGCACCAGTTCCAGTCTCAGCCGGCAGTAAGTGTGCTGCTACGCCCTTATTGGCGGTCCCGTTGTCAAAGACATTGCATTTTGTGAAAGCTGCTCCTTCTGGGCCACCGGAGCAGTATGCGGAGAAAGAGGGGACTGTGAAACCTGGGGTGTCGTATTCGGAGCCGGTGACATTGAAGTCTGGGCTATGTTAGGTCGGGAGACCGGAAAGATGTTGAATTTGATGGGTTATTGGGATAACTTACCGTAGTAGCAGCCTGACCTAGCGCATCCGGCACTCCAGCCAGTCACTTGCCATTGGTATGCAGGGTCGTTGATGCCGGTACCTGACTGAGGTGTAGGTGCTGCAAAGACAGCTGTCGAGAGAACGGATGTTGCAAGGAGTTTGAAGCTACGCATGATGAATGAGATCGACGGTGATTTATTCAATTGATTGAAAGGTCTGCGTTATGGAGTAAAAAACAGGGGACTGATGAAAATCTTGTGAAGACTGATGATATAGACAATAAAAGAGGCTTTACCCAGGACCTTTTATATTCACGACGCAATATCATCGTATAAAAAAGGGTCCAGTTTGTGACGACATACTCGTACAAAAATAATCCTGCTGCCAAACCCTCCAATACGAGATGTGGAGATGCGCACTGTGGAGAGAACATGGGGCCGTTGAGTCTTGGCTGCGAAGGAGTGTGAGCGTACCTGCCTTATATGTGGAATAATTGGGTAAGATCAACTGCGAAGCCACCCGCCGAACCGGCACATATTGATTAACCTTAACCTGGACCCGAGCTCCACTTCCCAACCTCGGACTTGACAACTTTTGGACGTCTGTGATCGTCTGATGTTGTTAGTAACAGGTTTCTGAGCCGAGCCTCATCTTGGGGGTTTGTTGAAACCTCTGCATTGGATTGGCAGCGGTGACTCTTATTAGTCTAATCAGTTTTATGTTTCGATGATGCCTGAAATACCAAGACTTTAGCCTCACCTACGACGAATACGAGCACAGAGGTGCACGGATTAACTCACAATGCCGCTGTTCATTAGGATACCGAGGATGCGCATTTTTTGCGATGATAGAAAAGAAAATGACATGAGGTGGATGAGCTCTTCAGAAAGATATATTCAGGTATCATTAGGCACACTAACTCTCATGCATACCGCGTCCGGTTTCTCATTATTCCATATCCTTTTACCATAACGCCGTGCCCATTCACGCGTACAAGAGGAGATATTTGGTCTACCAAGCAGCCGCATCCCTATCAAAACGTACCAACTCCTTGCCTGCATCCTCGACGTCCTTCTTGGCCTTCATCCGCATGTAGAAAATCGGACAGTCTTTACTGCTGCAAATAACCTCACAATGCATACTACCCTGGCACCTTTGACATTGGGTCCACAGTCTACTGAATCTGACTTCCAAATCCGACACTTTGTTCAAGGTCTTGGTATACAATTCGCCTATTCGTGGTGCGCAGTTCGAGCACACCGCACCGCCGATCTCTTCCTTGCCCACGAGGGGTTTCTTGCAGCCCATACAAGTGAACGTCTTCTTTGCAAATTTCATTAGACCACCGATTGAAGGTGCTGCCACGGAGATGGATCGAGTGTGATCACCTGCTAGCAACGAGTTTGCTTTCGTCTCCCCGAGTATAGGCTCGAAAATTCTACCCAGGGGTTTGGAGAGTTGGTTGTCCAGGTAGTACTTTGTGTCGATGGGTATGTTGTTCTCGAGCACGAAAATCGGGTCCTCGGAGCGCTCGAAGTTCTTCGCGCCCGCAGAACCTTTGATGATCACGTAGGCGACTCGATCTCCAAGCGTAGGAGCCGATCCCGCATCACGCTTCTTCATCCGTTCGGCAAGCTCCACGTGCGCTTGTTTCGCAGTGTAATCTGCTTTGGCAAGAGCTTTGGTGATGACGAGCTTGGACATGTCAATCTTGTTTTGTAAGAGGTCTGAGATGGTGTCTTTGACATAGCTGAGTAGCGTCAGTAACTTCAAGCAAATAGTGAGAATAAAATGACTTACTTCTGAGCAAGCTGAACATCTCGGTCAATCAAGATCATTCTCAAAACTGTTTCGATGACATTCTGAACTAAACGGCAATTGTCCCGGCGGACAGTTTCAATACCTTTGGTGTCCATCTTGTCGTATTTATCGGGGTTTGTCCAGTATAGACCCGCATATCGCTTCTTATTGATCAGAAGATAAGGGAAATAAACCTTCTCGAATTCCAGCTTGATCGGCTTGATGAATTTTTCAGACACATATGTCGCTGCTTCCTCGCCCAATTTCATTGCGTCCTTCAGTTCGGTGACGCCAAATTTCACCATGACCGAGTCAGTGTCACCGTAGATGACCTGTGCATCGTGAGAATAACCGTTGGCGATGGTGTACTTTGCTTCCACCTCCTCTTTGGTCTTCTCAATCATTTGACGGCCATAACTCGTGGTACTACTGGCAATTTGCAAGCAGGGAAGCTTGCCAACTGTAGCACCAGTAAGACCGTACACACTGTTAGCGCTAATCTTCAAGGCTAGTTGTCGACCATTCAGCACAGCCTTCTTGAAAGGGTCGGTTTCCTTTGCGAGCTCCTTCTTCGCCACTTTTCTAGCAGTAAGCAATTCCTCCAGAATTTGTGACAACAGTCCTTTCCGTTGCTTGACTGTGCAGAACATATCTCCGTTCGGCGTGACGATATAATCTTCATCTTTGACTAAATTTAGTGCGGTGATAGTAGATTTCTTGAGAAGAGTTGTGTAGCACAAATTGTGAGCTTGGATGATACTAGGGTATAGGGATGCGAAATCGAGGGTGGCAATGGGCACATCATAGTAACCTCTGGTTGGCTCAATGACTGTGGCACCCTCATATTGCTCGTCCGATTGTTCTGTCTTGAAATTGGGAATCACCAGCTTCTGTTCAAGCGCTTTTCGAAACAGCTGGCTAACGAACTTGACTTGCTGACCACGAGAGAGGAGATAGTTGAATGGGACACCTGTGACCCTTGCCATTTCCGTGTAGTTTTCGAGACAGGATAACTTATCCATTAGGCGTTGAGGAAGATATGCATCTTTCAAGCAGTAGACTGCTAATCGCCGCCTAGTTTCCGGAGTTCCATTGAAAAGCTCGGTGATCATAGTGTGATGGACATCCTCCTTTTGCTCACCGAGGAACTGAGCGGAGACTGAATTAAGTGTGTAGCTTCGCAACTGATGATCTCTTTGAACGAGTTGTAGCAGATCCAGCTGTAAACGACCATCTGTATTCGTCGCTTTGGTATCTCGATTTCCCATTTGTTTACTAGAGAAGTTGGTCTCTTTGGATGCGGATCGGGTGTTACGTAGGCGAGTCCATCTGTCGAAGTCCTTTTGTTTGAGATGCTTGGCTCTGTCTAGTAGATACGGAAAGTCGAAATTGCAAATGTTGTAACCAATGATGAGATCTGGGTCTACTTCTTCCAGAAAATCCCTCCATTTCATTAACATCGTCTCTTCCCTGTCGAACTCGAAGACTTGTGTATTGACAATCGTACTCGTTGTATCAAGGCAGAAGACATTGCGTACAAAGGGCTTTTTCTCTCCATATCGCGTAACAATATTCGCTATTTGAATTACCGGGTCTTGATTAGGCTCTGGGAAGATACCTTTTCGGCCGGCACATTCTATATCAAACGAAAGTATTCGAAGTGGCGCCATCTTCGCCCATTCTCCTTCTGGCTTATGAGCTATCAAATCACGATATGAGACCTCGGCTTCAATTTGGCAATTTGAATGTCGCAGGTGCTGAGTGATGAGACTGTATCGCTGGGGAGGAACCTCAACCCATGACATGCCATATATCTAATATCTGTTAGCCACATGCATTATTTTCGTGAGGATCACGTACCTTGCAATCTATCATAAACCGAAGCACATATTGGATGCTATCGAATGTTTCAATGTGGTTTTTATGGTCCGGTTGCCACATGCCCTTCCAATTCGCACTGCCATTCTCAATTGTACTTCGGACTTTGGGTATGAACTTGGGATCTGTCACGGTAATCTTGATATAAGGATTTTGTTGGTTGCCGTTGAAGTGGTATAGATTTTCTCGAAGTACTACCTGGACTGACTGGATCGCAGGTTGGTGCTGGGCAATTTGTGCTTCAAGGAAGGTCTTGAACCCATCGCAATCGCGGGGGCTGAATGATATTGGGGCGACAACGTAGAGATAGTGCTGGAAGTCTGTGACATGAAGCATTACCGAATGGCCGGCCTACAACGACTTATTAGTCTATGGCGATGCTTTTTAGACAAGAACTTACCTCTGTGACACCGAACAACTTGACCGTAGCTTTGCCATCTAAGGTCCCCTCTTCAGCTTCAATTTGCTGGAAGCACAGCTTGTCCGTCTGCGAATTGAAACCTGCGAGACTGGGACGTGCCCATTCCTGGTCTTTTTCTGAATTGTTTTTCTTCAGACCAGCCATGTCTTGTGTCATCTTTTCCAACACTTCAGACTCGAAGTGACTGGGCTGACTAGAGCCCACTTTCCCCTTTGGACCATTTTGGGAGCTTTTGAATCTGGCGGCCGGAGAAGACGTAGGTTCAAGCTTCCTTTTTTTGGCAGATGTTGGAGTGGCGGGGATATTGCGTCGAGTGTTTGTTGATTCTCCTAGGATCCGTTTCTGAGGTACTCTTTGAGGTGCCATGATATGTGATTTGCAGCTCACGCTGGAGAACTGGACTAAGTGATAAACACTTTTGCAGCTTTGAACATTCGCGGTCGAGGCGGGTCTGGTTAGGCTCGCGTCATTAATCAACGCGACGGACGCGCCTTGCCGTGGTTTACCCAGCTTAATTCCCAATTTTCACGTGCAGCCATTACTTGTCTTACATAATCAGGAGAACTCTCGAGTGATTTCCTTTCCATATGGCACTCGACCGACATCTTCTACCGAAAGCACGAGTAACAAAGGTCCCAGCACGGCCAACCCGTTGCTCAAAGTCCGACCGATACGTTGAATGAAATGCTCATTAGTATTCACATCTAAAGATATGTTGCTGGTAATTTCCTCCCTAATTTGAGTCTTTTAGCTCAAGTATCATTTTCATACTTGCACTAACAAATAGCCGGTCCATAGCGATTGTCTATAAACGCCGTATGTTACGGGTCCTTGTTTCCAGACCGTTACACTCACCATCTATCTTGTACTGACCCAAGCCTATTCGAGCGCTGAGCGCTCGGTGCATATTCTCCTCTGTATCCTTAGTCTCATCTTGCAAGACCGGCCCAGGTTCAGAACATTAGACGACGATAGAATTTTGCCTTTATATTAGTCTAGCAGATAGTATATACGAATTTTACTACAAATGCACAATAGTAATCCCGGCTAGAAGATGGATTTGTTTTCTAGATTCATATTTATAATATTGAGCCCTTGGATGAGGAGCTCTTGATTCGGAGGTATAGGACTCGGGATTCAGAATCTACAACTACGTTCGAGAGTCTTCGCATAGCCTGGCTCTTGATATACTAGAGCACTTTAGTAGAGGAGTGGACGCCGTGAGAGAGAAACGGCGAGAGCGATAGCCTTAGTGACTGAGGAAGTTATTGTGATCAGCGACTAATTTCAGTCACATCTAGCCTCAAGCAAGTAGGCCGGATGGGAGCCAACAATGATCCCCGGTAGGAGGCCAAAAAGGTTCCCTATTTTATCGCACATCGCTAGTTTCCCAGAGAATGCTATCCCGTACGTGAACTCGAGTCAGAATCGCACAGGAGGGCAATAATCCCCCGCAGACAGTAAGAGGAATTGTACTTCGTTTATCTCCGTTAAAAAAGAATTTGTTAATATAAAACACATTAGCAGTCAACAATGAATCGTAACATCACTACAACATATTATCCCTTGGATCATCGTCTCCCCAATCCGCTCTCCACTGCCGCACTAATACCTCCTTCGCATCGGTACGCTCGAGTCGCGTTGCATCCCACATAACGTAACCCCAGCGACGAATAACGTCTTGCACGTAGTATCCGTACAGGTTGCTATAGGCTCCCCGCCATATCAGTGTCCAGGCCAGCGGCGGACATAGCCTGTCCTCGCTATCTCCACTGAAGGGTAGCGGGTCGCGCCGCCGCTGCTTTTGGTCCCGATCTGACACCCGCTCCTGGCGTCGCTGAAACTGCACCGTCTCGCCGAGGGCATCTTCAAGAAATTCGCCAGCTGGCCACGAAATGCGCTCTTGCATCGTCGAAACGAGATGCGCGTGGTCTCTGATCGTGAAGACAGTATGCAGTAGCTCGAGGCCACGGGAGATTGTTCCTTTCATGAGACTTTCCTTAACCCCTGTTTTTTTTTTACGAGATATGGTTAGTCGTTTACAAGTGGTAGAGTGACGTTGCTTATACATGGTCTAGATGGGAGAATGCAAAACTGACAGCTGTTATCCAAGTCAAACGCTCCTTCTGGAGTGGGTGGCCGCTGACCCTCGAACTTGGGATTCTCTTCGTGCACGTCCCAGTAAATATCGTTGAAGATCTTGTTATACTGCTCTTTGCTAAAGGTGTAGATACAGGCGATCTCCTCAATCTCCCAAGGCTCGAATACGCAGACAAAGATCTTCAGTATGTCGACGGACCGGAAGCCCAACCTTGGTTGCCAGGCGGTTCCGTGGAGTCCTTTTCCGAAGAGGTTGCAACATAATTGGAAACGATACAGGGCGCGTAGCAGCCGCGTCTCCTCTGTCTTGCTAAGTGGCTCGTGATCCCGCACATCTTTAGCTTCATCAGCGAGATTGGTTAGCGCCCAGCCGAAGAAGTGTCGTACGAGGGGCTTGATAATAGAGAAATGAAAAGCGACCATGCCCACGGCTTCATCCTCGGTGAATTTCTCGATGAGGATCGAATATTGGGTCGAAGATCGTTGGTCCTGGTAGGATTTAAGGAATTGAACGACTCCTTCACTGGTGCGTGTCTTTGAAAAGTCGGCCAGGCCGGACCGATAAACGGCGCAAGCATCGATAGTAACGCTGCGCAACGTCGTCTCTAAGCATTCACAGAGTAGAGACTTGCGGTCCAGCAGATATTGCTGGTGAAAAACCGGAGACGCGTGGACTAAGGTGCATAGTTCTTCAAGTTCTCGTGTCAAAAGGAGCTGACGCCGGACTTCAGGAGGGAGGTTTTCCAGCGGTGCATTGAGCTTTGCCTGTGAGTTTTCTGGTCCTAGTGCTAGACTGTTAGAGATAACTATAACCTGGGCTTGACCGTTGTTAGCTGTCGTCGCTGACTGAACTGGATCCGGCCTGGACGATTTAGAGGGCCGCACGGAATGTCGGAACCTGGAGAGAATCAGTTTTATCTCACGCATATGGTTAATTGGAAAGACAAACCACCCAGCTTGTCGCTAGGCGGCATGATGATGATGGAGTCTATTACGCCCAGCCAAGCCTAAAGGGCACTAGTGTCCAACTTGCAACCAATAAGAATAAGGCAAATGTTCAGAACATAAGACGACGATGGAAACTTGCTTTTATATCAGTCTGACAGATAGTGTATACAATTTCTATTACGAATATATTAAGAATTACATATAAGGAAGGTCAAACTTATCCCCTTGATAGAATATTCTCGGAGTTATAGTATAGCGTACGACAATAAGTTCAAGTAGGAGAAGGACATAAGAATGTACGATGATCGTATCATAGCAACATGATAATTCAACATCGCCATCGCCCACCCTAAAAATTGTAGTAGTCGGAAAACCGTTAAGCGTCATGCTCTGCCAAGCTTTCCACCCGTGCTGACATCTCAGTCCGGTGCTGGAAGCGTCGTCAAAGGCGTGCGAATCAGATCCACCACCAACGCCAAAGCAGTGCAAGGCTCCCCGGGCGCCCCAGCTTGGCAGACGTAGATCACGTTATCCTCTACGTACACGTACAGTACAAGCCTTTCCTGTAGATTGTGCAGGATCGAACCCCTGAGTCTAATGACGCTCTAAGATTTCGAAAGCTTTTAACTCTGTATGATCACTAGACCAACATCTGCTTGCTTTCTGTTGATGCGACACTCCATTCATTTGATTGACTGATGCGGACGCGGATGTCAGAGTAGCGACATTCTGAAACCTGGCACTAAAAAAAGGAATCACGAACTCCAAGGCCAGCAGACGGGGCAGTGCCCAACCTAGCCGTGCAAGCATTACGAACCAGCCCAGCTGCTTCGAGCCTCGACAACAAAGATTCGCTCATTTATCCACAAGCAACGAGAAAGATTGAAAGAGCTGCCGTCCCTCGTTCAACTGCGCAGAGCCTCTTCCTATTCTCTCGTTTCCCTGTTTTAGCCACACGATCCATCACCTGGACGCCTCTACATCATCTCCATCATTACAGGCACAAGCTTCGATCGACAGACCCGTCATCATGGCGGCAAATGAATACTACAACCCTTCGTCAGGGCGTCAAGAATCGCATCTACCTCAGCATCAATACCAGAGCTACGGCCAACAGCCCCCCATTCCTTCTCCCGCATACGCATCACAACCTCCTTCACGAACACCTTCAGCAAGGCCACCAGATATATCCCCAGTATCACCCTTCGAAGCCCCCTTCGACGATCATGTATACCCCATGGGAGGAACAGCACAGCGATACAACAGCCAGAACACGTTAGGAGCCGACACACTTTATAATGGGCAAGGAGGTGGTGAACGCCAAAACTCGACAAGTTCATTTAGAGATGACATCCCCTTACGAGATCATCCGGGCGTGCAACCGAGTAGTGCGAGTACGGATCACGTCTATGATGCGAGAGATCCTTCAGCACCTGGTCATCTAAACACTCAATATCCTCCTCAACCATACCCTCCTCTCGAAAACGGCGGATCGAATCGAAAGAGTGGTATGGGTTTCTTAAAGACCCCCAACCGCAGGCGGATTGCTTGGGTTACCTACACTTTCACACTCGTCCAAGTCGTTGTGTTCATTGTTGAGATCGTTAAGAATGGTATATTTCCCAGGGAGGATGTTACGAAGGCGTCGTGCTAACTTTCAACAGCTCAATTAACTGGCTCGCCCATCGAAATCCACCCCCAATTCAACCCGATGATCGGACCGTCGCCATTCGTTCTCATCAACATAGGAGCTCGATACGTTCCTTGTATGCACAACGTCCACAACGTACAGGACGCCGCGGCGCCCTTCACATGGCCTTGTCCCAACTCGACGACTACCACCGGCAACTGTACACTGAGCCAGCTTTGTGGGTTTGGAGGGGTACCGGAACCCGATTACCAGCCTGGACATTTCAACCAGAGTCCAGAGCCCAACCAGTGGTTTCGATTCATCCTTCCCATGTTTCTGCATGCTGGAATCATCCACATTGGGTTCAACATGCTATTGCAAGTGACATTAGGCCGTGAAATGGAGATGATCATTGGGCCGATCCGTTACTTCTTGGTTTACGTGGCGAGCGGTATATTCGGATTCGTCCTAGGAGGTAATTTTGCAGCTCCTGGAATAGCATCAACTGGCGCTTCGGGAGCGTTGTTCGGCATCCTTGCCCTGACTCTCCTTGATCTACTATACAAATGGGAGGAACGACGCAAACCCTGGGTGGATCTTGCGTTCATTGGACTCGACGTTGCAATATCCTTCGTATTAGGTCTTCTACCCGGTCTCGACAACTTCTCCCATATTGGAGGATTCTTTATGGGTGTCGTGCTTGGAATCTGCATTCTGCATTCTCCAAATTCGCTGCAGAAGCGCATTGGTCAAGATCCGCCATACACGCCTGTCAACCGGCTGAATGCCTACTCCGATGGAGATAACAAGTCTGGTGTCGTTGGTTTCGCCAAAGCACCTGTAGGATTCTTCAAGGGGAGGAAACCAGCTTGGTGGGCCTGGTGGCTTGTTCGAGCTGCTTCGCTTGTATTCGTTCTCATCGTCTTCATTCTTCTGTTGAATAATTTCTACAAGTACAAGAAGACGTGCAGCTGGTGCAAGTACTTGAGTTGTCTCGTAAGTTGTGCCATTTTGTGCTATAGTTGAGTAACTCGCACTGACATATCATAGAATATTAACCATTGGTGTGATATTGGAAACATTAGCTTAGAGACTACGAATTCCACGAATACGACCAACAAACGGAGCGTCTTCGATTCATGGGATTCGATGGCAAAACTTTATGAAGCCTAGATATGACGAACATTTTTTATATGAGAAAGCAACCGGCAAAAGCTTGAGGTACATTGATTCAAAATCTGCATAGCGTTGGAGTCAAAATGCAAGCAGCAGAAGATCAAATGAAATTTTGTAAAGATATATATCGAAGACACCATTGTTAATGTAATTTCAATACTAGTAAGTTCTGAGGATTGTAATGATCGATTACTTGTCGGAACTGCGTGACATGCAGAAACAAACTGATGAACTTGCACCGTATTGAGACCTTCTCGACATGCCATCTAAATTTCAGGTGTTTGTATCAATACAATTACCATATATTGACAGAGTTAGTTCAACAAATTGAATATGGATTTGACGTATTGCGCCAAGCTACAGCCTTGGATAAAAAATTCCCAGCCTTGCGCTAGTTCACCACATCCCAAATAATTTCTCAAGCCCACTCGAGCTCTGTTCGCGCACTCTTGCTCTGCCCCAACAATCCTAAATTCATATCCTTTTCCTCAATTCCTCTTGTGACAAATTTACAATGGGAAAAGGAAAAGGAAAAGTCGCCAAGCGCGCCAACTTACAGGCCGTCAAAGCTGCCAAAAGGGAAGCCAAGCGCGCTGCTCGAGGTTCGTTGACTACCTTTGCCTTCAAGTTACAATTTCGGACAGCTGAATTCACAATTTCGATTCTACAGAGCGTACCGGCCCCAGAAGACCAAAACCGTTCATAAGCAAAATCCGGGACGCGGCGGCCGCCGAAGCAAAATCCAAAGCAGAATCCAAAGCGAAGAATCCCAACAAGTACACCTCCAATTCTACAGACCATCCCCAGACCTTTCTCAAGCCGCCGACACACAAAAAATGGCCAGCCTTGTTCAAAACACACTTAGGTCTTATAGAGAGCCACATCAAGGCTCTGGATCGTGTTATGCAGAGCATGAGGAGCGAGGCGATGCAGGGTCTGGAAGAGGAAGAGAAGCGTGAGTGGCAAATGCCGGATCAACATAACTGGAGGCGCATTTGTAAGATGTTGGATCGCTCGAGAGAATTGCTTGCGCAGGGAAGGGAGGCTGCAGCGGAGTTTCTGCCCCCGCAGTATTTGCGTGACAAGAAGGGCCTTGGGGTCAAGGGTACGGGATTTGAACCGCTTGCGTCGAAGTTGGGGCAGCCGGTGGCAGTGGATGGAGATGCGGCCACAGTGGCCGAGGAAGATCATCAGATGCTAGATGTGTCCGATTCCAGTAGCAGTGAAAGTCAGGACTCAGAGCTGTCTTCTAGCAGCGATGATTCAGACTCTAGCTCTGATAGCGACGATGAAAAGGCTGAAGAGTCAGAGCCTGTGAGCAACGGCAAGAAAGGCATTGTTGCTGAGGAAGACGCAAATCCGTATTTTGTCATTGATACACAACCCATGCCCATCAAGATCTCGGAAGAACTTGCGTCACCGCCCCAGAAGAAGAAAAGCAAGAAGCGCTCAGACCCCGATGCGGAAGGAGAGCCCAAGAAGAGCAAAAAGTCTAAAAAGTCCAGGCAAGAAATCTTAGTCGACGAGCCCGCTGTGTCAGAGGAGCAAGCACTAGCGAAAGACACCTCAGAAATGGTCAAGAGGAAGAGCAGCAAAGACGACGACGGCGAGAACAAGAAGTCCAAGAAACACAAGCGGCATAGCTCGACCACCGCCGAAGAACCTGCCGCTGTGGTCACGACTTCTAATGATCTTCCATCCACGACTCCCTCGCACCGAGATTCATCCAAAATATCAAAGAAACGCTCACGCTCAGACTCTAACCACAATCTTGAAGATCCAAAGAAGCATAAGTCCAGTGCTATAGATACTACCACCAGCACCGGCACCTCCTCGAATCAAGCACTCGAGCCATCCAGCCCCAGCGTCGACTTCGCGGCTGTTCAGCGCCAGCTACATGCCGAGCTTGATGATGCGGCGGAGAAAGCGAAGAAGAAGAAGGCCGAGAAGGAGGCGAGGAAGAAGCGTAGGAGGAGTAGTGGTGGGGATGGTGGGGTGGTGGAGGGGGAGGTGAAGAAGGCTAGGAAGGGGGAGAATGCTTAGGGTGCTGGTTTGTGTTTATATGATACCATGACTTTTTGCTGTTGGAATCTTGCTACGTAAAGGGGAGTTGGATTGTATAGCATGGTGTGAGATGATAGAACACATTGTTGGCGTATAAGAAATCCAAGTTCACGAGAACATAAAAGGTCCGATGAATATGTGTCTACTTGATCTCCGGAGATTGCAACTGGTAAAGTTATAGCCTAGTGGTGTCTAGGTCACAAGTTTTTCAACTGGGTCGCTGGGTAACTCGGCTCTGTTATGCTCGTCCGGTTACTCTTTGAAGAGGGGAACAGGCAGCCGCTTTCGGAGCCGTAAAGAAGAGGACAAGTTTAGGCCTAGTCATACGTCAAGAAGATTGCATTGTGAGCAATTATTCTGTATAGTTTAGAAACAGCTGGTTCCTTGTCTTTTCATTGCTCTCATAGATCTCCGGTCAGCCATTGAAAAAAAAAAATTCTTTCACAAGTGGAAACGTTTACGGATTATTGTTATCTTGTTTTCAGCTGCACGAAAGCTATCCTTCGATGTCCTTTATGTACTTTACAGGCATATCGGTAATCTGGTGAGACGTTCTATCTACCCCGTTCAACCAGGGACCGAGAACATGAGGGCGCACTTTTTTCAGATTCAACTCATATAAAAGATAATGAGCTATATCTTTCGGCCCCTCTCCATCAGATAACATGTCTGAAACCGTATCACTCAACTCTGCCTGCAACTGAGCAATCTCTTTTGCGTTTTCTTCAGGTGCAGCGGATGTAGGTCTCATTATAATGTCCAGAATCCGCTCTTGAGCAATAGTGTTGCCTCTCTTCGCAATTTTGTGCCAGTCAAAGTAATGACCTTTCCCAATGGCAATGATTTGTGGCTGCTCGTAAGATGGATTCCATCCTTCGTTATGTATAAGTTGGGTAAGCTTTTGTCCAATGTATGTGTTTTGTGCCATTCTCGCATTGTATTTCAGTGCTCCGATAATTGTCCATTTGAGAAGAACGACATCACTGATAACGAATTCATCGCCTCTGCCTGTCACAAAATGTCCCAGATGCAAGAAATCAAAGATAGACTGATCTAGGTGCGCTCCAGAGTTGACAAAGGATCGCAATGTTTGAAGGGCACGGTTGCACAGTTCTTCGTTTGAGTAAAACGAGCCCTGGAGTGAAGAAAACCAGATAGCCTCAAAAAGCCCCTCCAAAGCACTTGCTTTTATATTAGCCAAATCACCAACAGGCTCATTAAATGGTCCAATTCGACTTTTGCATCCGTAGGACAAGAGAATGTCAAGTTTATCGAAATACTCAAAGTAGGCTTCAACCTCTCCGATCTTTTCCACAATATTTTGGTAGGAAAATGCAGCGATCCGCAGAATATGGTTCTTGTAACCCGAGGTGAATAGAGCCGCCCGGCGGTCGAAGGACAATGCAATAAAGTCTGTGAGTCTTAGATATGAGGCATGGCTGAGCACATCCCAAGTAAAATCGTTCATAATGCATTGGTCCTGGTTGTCATTTGTAAAAGACTCCCAGGCACTGAGCCAATTTAGCCATTTTGTTTTAGATAAGTCTTCCTTGAAATTGTAGTATAAAGCAATGGAGAAATTAGATGATTTGATTGAAGAATTGTGAGCGAATATTTCTCCCTCACTCATTGAATTGAACACGGAGCCGCGTAGGAGCCATGCATGAAAAAGGGCACATATAATATCCTCCTTCTGAGCAAAGCTATCTCCCAGAATTTCATGTCCTTCCGATGTCTCCAGCAGGAAGTCTCGGGCGGTGCGATGTATAAAGTTGACCTGGATGTCCGGCCATTGAGCTGCTTTTGTAATGTCTAGCATTGACTTGTACCAGCCTCGAGAGAATTCAAGTAATCCAGCGGAACGTATGGGTATCTTGCGAAATAATGATTCACAGCCTTCATGTATTGACTCTGACACAAATGTGGTGGGAATAGAATAGCCTGCAGTGACAGTGTGGAAAATGTTGTATGCTAGAGCAAGATGACCAAGAGTTAAGCTATAACCTCCACGATGGCAATGGAGATAGTTTGTGTCAAGATGCATATTATACCATTTGATGACTAACCCGAAATACAAAGCAGCCTCAGCTTTGTATGACTTTGTGTCTCTGTTCAGACGATCCCACATCGATTTATAGAGCGATACCAAATCGTTTGGCATCTCGTTGAGCCGTTGTTCGATAGTGGAATATTCGTCTCCATTTGTTAATCCTCGTTCGAGACTCCTGATAGCGACATCGGCCCACAGGAAGACTCCCTCGGACTTTTCAGCGACTCGTGCTGCGAAAGCATGCGCAGGGCGCTTTCTTATAAATTGCTGATACCTATTGAGATATGGATACGCAACTGGAGTATCTTCTGGAAATTGTAATTTGCTTGAGCTGAAAATCTGTAAAGCATATTTGTACACATCGGGACTTGTTAGGTGATGTAGTTCTAGATGCGGGTCTGCTCCGAAAGCTTGCTTGAAAGCTTCTTCTGGACGGCTTGAAATGCAAAGTCTGACTGTTTGAGCGGTACGTAGTCGCAGATCCTCTACCAGGTCTAGAAGCCTGTGAGCACCATCTTCCGTATTTATCTCATCCAAGCCATCAAGAAAGACACAGACCTGTTGCTTCTCTGAAACCCTACGTATACACTCAAAGAAGGCTTGACGAAGCTCACGCGGGGACCAGTCCGTGTCAGACTTCTTGTTCTTAAGCTTAGGGAACATCTCAAATAGATTTCTGACAAGGCCTCCGGTTGTGTCTTGCTCGAGAAGCTGATAGAGTAGGTTGCAAAGAAGACCTTTGATATTATTTTGCATTGAACTGCCCATGAGGTAGAAATAATGAGAAAGTAGAAGTGTGTCTCCACTACCTTTCCTTGCGTCGAGAAAGCGTTTGGTTTCGGAGGCTGAGAACAGAAACTTTATGAGAGTGCTCTTTCCTGCACCTGCCTTGCCGCTGATCCAGTAGAGTATCTCATCAGACGATAGCCAATTGCTGAAGTTATGATAGGTGATTCTCTTAGTCTCGTGTAGCAATTCTTCGAGCACCAAGTCTTTGTCTTCCTGCTTGGAGTGGATAACGTTCTCGCTGCTCTCATTGTACTCATCACTTCCTCTAGCAGAATCGTGATTATCCTCATCATTCGAATTAGCAGAGCCATGCTCATAAGTGTGATTCCCGCCCCTGTTTATGGATCCATACTCAAGATCGTTATATGATGCAGAGTCTCCACCAGTACACATTTCAGAGCTTGTGATGTCTCCGAAAAGCCAAGTGAACGTGCTCGAATGCGCCTCTTTAACATTATTGAGACGTTCGTTTCGACGATCAAAGTCTAGACTATTCATGAGCTTAATTCGGTCCGCTTCCAGTTGGCGCTTGTCTACATCATCCCGGATCTCTCGTGAAATGTGCGTTCTCGTTTCGTCGTGCTCTTTCCTTGCAAGTCTTCGTGTCATGTCATGCTCGTTGCTAGTGTGATCCCTCGTCTGCTCATATTCTCTCTTTGAATCATCCCGTGTCTTGTCGTGCTTTCTGCTGATATAATCCCTTGTTTTCCCATGCTCGTTGCTTATGTAGAATTTAGTTGAGGTCATAGTTCTCTCAATGAGATCACATGTGTCCCTGTGATCCTCAGAGCAGTTCTCGATGAAGTCGCGAAGAGTCTGATCAATTTCTTGGATATTATCCTGACTCAGTTCCTGAAGTAGACTGAGTGCATCATTCTGAGTACTATGTTTCACAAGTCAGCAACAATAGACAGCAAAGAGTCTCCCGAAGGCCATTCCTATTTGCAAAATTACCGTTTTAAAGAAAAGGCTTCGACGTATTATATATAACCACGAGACAAACGAAATGACAGTATAAGGTCAAAAGTTCTGTTACAGAGATGCCGTCCCTCCAGTACTTCACGGCTTGATTTGGCAAGAATTAGTGGAGACTTACCAAAGTCGAATCAAGAGACGGCTCTCCAACATGCTCTTGGATCTTCTAAGATCCTTTTCTAATCCATCTATCTTGCTTTTGTTCCAAGCTCTCCTCGATATCAAACCAACAGCTGCAACGGTCCGAGAAGCCCTTCTTTTCTTCTGTACTTGTGTGTCCGTGACCTGTTCAATCTCACCTGAAAGCTCTCGAGACTTATCAATGCAGCTCTGGGCTAAATTGATAAGATCTGCTTCATCTTTGGTGTTTGGTTGAGGATGTTTTCTAAGAGAATCTTGGAGAGCCGTCGATGCGTTATCTAGCTGTGATGCACTTTCGGTGAGGCTGTGGTCGGAAGCCCCGTCGCGG
Source organism: Proliferodiscus dingleyae (assembly GCA_003988795.1). NCBI lineage: Eukaryota > Fungi > Ascomycota > Leotiomycetes > Helotiales > Lachnaceae > Proliferodiscus > Proliferodiscus dingleyae. Next base: position 771,625 of record QYAK01000008.1, read on the forward strand.
TACACCTGTTTGAAGGTCGAAATAGTTTCGTGAGCGAAACTGACGACTTGTATCACATTACATGCAATGCCAAAGATCGCAAGAGACTCTAGGCCAGACATGACTTCAAGCGCACGATGCTGTCGTGTTGGGAGATGAAAGAAGATGGAGGATGGGTAGCTGGAAAGCGCCTGTTGACCGTACATATGCAGTCGCGACACAGCCTCGATAAGACCGACGAATGGCCTACAAGAGAGGCTTGCAGCAAGGCTGCGCCTAAAGATTCACCATGTCGAGTCCTTAACCTGTCTCTGCTGCCTACAGTTGCAACTCTTTTCAATGACAAGGATGAGCTGTTCAGGTCAATGTTGCTCACTAGACGCAAATCTAAGCCTCTCATACAGGGAGTTCTTCCCCAGGCGCGGACGAGGATGTTAAGACCTGAAAATGGTTAAAAGAGACATAGAACCTTCAACACCCGAATCCGCATCCGCTGTGTACAGACTAAGAGTCCTCTGCACTTTTAGTCCACGGCGTCAAGCTTGCATGGGTGGTGATTTGAGCTTTGTTGTCGAGCCTCGCGACGCCATGTCGTGCAGTATGGAGCCGACATATGCCTCCTAGTGCCCAATTCTTTGTACAGCTGATATATCACCGGCCGTATAAACGGTAGATAATCCCTTATACGCTGCTTCATCTGTTTTCATTATCCTCTCCATCTTCTCCCTTAGTCGACTCCTGGTCAGCGCCGCCCTTTCCCTTCCTCCAATTCCACACCTCCCAAACCTGATCCATAATCAGATCTCCAATCCCCCTCCCTTCCTCCTCCGCTTCCCTCTCCCTCCTATCCCTCTCTACCTTCCACCGCGATTTTTGGTTTCCCATTTCCTCCTCCCTCCTTTCCAACTCATCCAACACGCCTCCTCTCCCCTCCTCAATGCCTTTCTTCCCCTCTCCTATAAATTTCTCATCATAGCTTCTCGCAAACTGCCGCCTCTCCTCCGCCTTAACTTCTCTATCCTTCACCCCCTCAATTCTCCGCCGCGTAGCAGCTTCCTGCACTCTCGTAACAATACTCTGGCCACTGTATTCATGCACAAGCTGATTCGTCGCGAGAAACGTCCCCGAGAGCAAGCTGATGGTGTAGAAGTCTAGTTTTCGCGGAGGGAGGGCGATGAGAACTGGGCAGAGGACGAGAGCTGCCAGGGAGATGTTGTGGATGAGGTCTTGTCGGTTGCGGGTGTTTTGGGAGGTAGATTCAGATGTTGATGTTGCCATTGTGCTGGATTTTGTGTTATGTTGACTTTAAATGGGAGATGGCGGTTGGGTCATCGGGGTTTCATCTTGTATGTCTTGAGCAGAAAAACAAAATGCAAACTCCTGAATTTTGCTCAAAAAGAAAATACAGCTTCTGCACCACAAGAATTAATTTATCAAGCTTCAATGACAGCTCCATCGCAAAAACAATAATCCGACCAAATCCCGACGTGAAAAGTTTAGTGAGTTTTGTTTTTACTTTCATATTACATAATAAGGCATTCTCTGGTCAAACCCATGTCGAGATGCCAGAGTGGTTAATGGGTATGACTCGAACTCCTTCTGGACACAAGATATCATATGGTTTCGGCCGCGTAGGTTCAAATCCTGCTCTCGACGACTCAATCCCGTCTCTCTGCGGTTTCTTTTTTGGTTTATGTTGTCTTTAAAAATCTGTTTGTATCTTTTGTTTTTTTTTAGTTGCGTCTCGTTGGGCGGAACGGAACAAGCCCAATCCTTTTTTAGACGAGACGCCTCGACCTGGTAATTGATGGAACATACATAGATATACGAGAAAAGATACGTTAGAAGGTTGTTTATAACAATATCAAGTGTTTGGGATTTGTATTTGTATTTGTATTTTGTATTTTATTATCTACTCCACCACACACAATCTTCTCATCCCCGACCCTATCTACTATAAAAAGAAGAAACTGGAACACGGAAAAAGGGGAAAGACATCGGAAAGGAAAGAGGTATCTAGAATATCCCAAAAAGGACAAAAACAAACAAGACTGAACGGAAAACCAATCTTTTTTTCGCACATGCAGATCAAACACAAGTTCGATGTTGCGAACCAAAAAGAAGGTTCCAATCCGATGGAGGTATTGCTCCAGCTCCAGCTCCGGCTCCAATCTAACGCACGTACACTGACTGGTATTATTATCCTCCGCTTTTCGCATTCGCATTCTCATCATACGCACGTACCCACATCTCTCTTCTTCTACTTCTACACCACAAAAAAGCAACAGGGGACAAACGAACAGAGGCACTCTCTCTACCCTTCCTCCTCAAGGAATCCCATAATAGCCCTGATCCCACTCGCCCCCAACCCACCCCTCGGATAACACACATAGACAGCCTCATTCCAACACCCCATCTTCTCCCGAAACTCGCTCTTGTTCGTCAACTTGAACTGCTTGTTGATCGCCTCGTACGCCTTCTTCAGCGCCCGCACCTTATGCTTGCCCAGGTTCCGGCCTCCCTCTAGACTCGGCATCGCGCCCGTGCCGAACGTGACCTGCCGCGCTTCTATGTCTGACGCAGCGATGGAGCGCAGGGAGAAGAGGATCAGGGACTCGATAGTGCCTGAGGGCGCGTTGGGGAACTCGAGGGAGAATTTCACTTGGTAGCCGTTCTTGGGGGCGAGCTGGTGCAGGACGCAGATGGCGTGGATGGTGCCGTCGGCGCCGGCGGCGTAGTAGTAGCGGCGGTGCGCCTCGTCGATCCACGGGCGGATTTGTGTGAGGTGGACCTGTGCGCCTTTGCGGCCCTTGTGCCAATCTACAACGCGGGCGTCAACTTTGGCTTTGAAGTCCTCGGGTATGGCTTCCTTGTCTGACATCTCGAGGTTCTTGATGCCTTCCTTTTCGGCGTGGCGGACCTTGCGTGCCAGGTCATTGTCCTTGATGGCCGGGTTGTCTTTTGGATTTGCACGCTCCTCGGCGATGCAAGCTAGTGTGCGCCAGAGGAACTTCTCGCCTAGATATTCCTCTGTTTCCTTGTTGGCGATGAGCCAGATCGGTTTCAGCTCGCTGTGCTCTACTTTGAGATATTGGAGATAGGCTGAGATGACTTGTGGATATTGGTTTCTGGCGCAGAGAGGGTCGCCAACGGCAATGGCGTGGCCTTTGTGTATTATAAAGCCTTGGGCGGCGCCTGTGGAAGGATGGCGGTAGACGTGATAGCGGGCATCGAGCCAGGAGGTGTTGGCTGCGTCACCATAGTTTGCAATCAATTTCTCCAGAGGCTGTAGTTGGTCTTTAGTTGGCTCTCCATCCATGTCGTTGTTCTCGCCTTGCTCCCATGGCGGGCTGGTGGTGCTAGCTTCTGGATGTCTCAAAGTGAGAACGGGAGGTCTCGCGGGGAGAGATTTAGGATCCCGAGGGAAGAGGGAGGCCAATCTGATGTTTCCTAGATTCAGGAACAGGTAGGTGAGACGCTCTAGTCCAATACCGCAACCTGCATGTGGTGGTGCACCCCATCGGAACCCTTCCAGATATTCCGTCATTGTGTCTGGTCTGATTCCCTTTTGCTTCATCCGCTTTTCAAGGAAATTGGCATCATGAATACGCTGGCCACCGGTCAGGATTTCTTGGCCTCTCATAAAGATGTCAAAAGAGTTGGTGTAACGGTCATCAAGGGGATCTGGCATGGTGTAGAACGGCCGAACGGATGCAGGGAATTTGTCCAGAATGTAGTAATCAGTCTTGTACTTCTCTTTCACAAGGGCACCCAATCGCTTCTCCGCAGGTGTTGAGAGGTCTTCTAACTTGGACGGAGGCTTGCCATCCTCCTCGACCCAGCCACTATCAATGAGCATCTGCACACCTTCCGCAAATGGTATCCTAGGCGTCTCTTCCAGCCAAGTGACTCTCTCGTGAGGATAGAAATGTGAGATAAGATCGATTTCTGGTTGGTATCGATCGTAGATGCCTTGCCACAAATGCTTGAACATGCCATCAATGATTGTCAAAGCTTCATAGTAGTGTTCTTCGAGGGCCATCTCTATATCCAAACCGGTATATTCTGTCAAGTGTCGTGGTGTGTTACTGTCTTCCGCACGAAAGACAGCCCCAATCTCATACACTCTCTCGAAATCAGCTGCAATTGACATCTGCTTGGCGAGTTGCGGAGATTGGGCAAGGAAGGCCGGCCGTCCAAAGTAGTTCACTTCAAATACTGTTGCGCCTGACTCGGTAGCGCCGCCTTGTAGCTTAGGAGTATGGATCTCAATGAAACCCTGGGTATCAAGATATGAACGGAATAGATTGCAAATGCCAGACTGAATGCGGAAGATAGATTGTGCAGGACCAGTTCGAAGATCCACTATTCGATTGTTCAGCCGTACTCGCTGAGGAAGCGACCGGAGTGGTCTGAACACATCTACGCTGCCTTCTTACTGTTAGCAGGCTAAAACATCATATGACAGAGCTGTACTCACTACGGCTGGCAGCAAGTTTATCGAGAGGCATCCTGGAAAGATCTGCTGATGATCGTGGTACAGATATAGGTGATTTCGAACCTGATGGCGTGTCGGTTCCAGAAAACAACGACTCATCCTCGCCTTCACCTTCCTCATCCTCCACATCTTCTTGGTCTCTGTTTATATTTTCGGCATCATAGACCGTGAAGGGTACATTCTCCGTCAAATCTCCTACTTTGTGGATCTCGTATACCTCGACTTCGTAGTCGTGAATTGTGGCGTTCTTTACTCGTTTTGGCGCTTGTCGTAGCTGGCCGTATACGACCACGATCGTCTCGGTGGGGTAATGCTCTACACTTCGAACCATCTGTTCGGAGATAGTGCCAGTGTTGTCCTCTTTTTCTAGAAGAAGGAAAGGTATTTTAGCTAGGTACAATCTAGCAGGGAACAAAATGGCATACCTTTCAGTTCACTCTTTGGCTTGAAGCTCTGCAAGACTCCTTGGATTGTGATTGTTTGTTGGCGGAATACAATGAAAACAAGTTTGGCACTCATCCGGCGTAGAGTATGGATACGAGCTCGGAATGTGATGATTTCGCCATCCAATTCTGCAATCGAGTTAGTAGCTGTAGCAGGGCTCGTGACAGACGCCCGAAACTCACGCTTGAAATCCAATTCCTTGAACAGGAGTCTCTTCTCCTGATCCCAGCGCTTGCTCATGTTCATACTGTATGGTTTGTACAGCTTCGTGAGCTCTGGAGGACCTTCCTGTATGAACTTCTCGTCCTCTATGCGTGCTAGAGACTGCCGCTTCTTATTCTCTGCCTTGATTCGTGCCTTGTCCACGCTCCTCCGCTTGCGGTCAGCTGCGATGATCTCCTGGCTCTGCCGCTTATCGCCATTGCCATTGGTGCTGAGGGGCGTGCTGGCGCCGTCTATTGGGGTGGAGGACTGACTGGCGGGCACCGAGTCGGAGGAGCCATTGCCTTTCGAGATGCCCAGCTCCCTGATTTTTTTGAGAGGCTTCCTCAGAAAAGACATGATGGTGATTGTGGGCTGGCGTGTCGTGTACGAAAGAGCAGCGGGGGGGAAAGTCGGAGCTTTGGTGGGAGGTGGGCGTAATTATTTTGTAGATGCGACTAGCTGAGTAAGGATGCCGAGAACCTTATGTCAACCAAACTAGAGCAGGCAGAGAGCGAATGAGTAAACGATGAGCTTATTCCCGAATGGCAGAACTGCCTGCTTACTGCCAATGCGAAGTAAAAATATAAGATGCAAGCCCAGGAGTCAGGAAAGCCGGAGAAGCGGCAGCGGAAGTTTCGGACTTTGGGAGGCAAGGTTGGCGCGCACCCACACTGAGAGCCACGAGGCTGGGAATAGCGTCAAGTGGCGAGAGAGAAAGGGAGGAAGATGAGGAAAAGGCGGTAGGTATTTGAAATGGGCTGCCGAGACGGAGGGAAGGGAAGGGAAGGGATCACCAAGACCAAGATAGATCCGTCAAGGATATTCTAACAGGAGATCGTTGGTTGGCGCTTGAGCGGATTGTGGTGGAGGTGGTCTGCTGCGGCAATGCGGCGATCGACAAAGTCCAGTTCAACTTTGGTAGGGTGACATAGACATAAGCATACAGGATTACCAGATGTGATCGGACGCGCAGGGTTACAAGATTATAAAGAGGGCAAGGATGATAGGATAGGATAGGATGGGGATAGGAGAGGTTCGGGCGGAGCAGGATGAGTGATGTCGCATATGATGTCAAGCGTTACGTTCGTTGTTTTTGGTTTCGGACTTTCAATTATGTTCGACGCGCCGGCCACGCGATTTCAAAGAAAAAAAGACTCAAGCGCCTCACTAAGGCTCTCCTCATTGCCGCTTACATATCCACGCTACCTACTAATAGCTCTTCTAGCTGCATACCAAAATATTAAAATTGTGAATTGCACAATACAATACAATATCAACCATCAACCATCATCTAGCCTCTGGCATACATACATACCTTTCGTACAAACGACGGTCTCACGACGACTGTTCGTTGTCTGCTGGCAAGGTAGCTGCCATGGCAGAACCCTGGCCTGGATGCAAAACAGGACGAAGACAAAACACCACGAATACATGGCGAATACCTTGGTTTGATTGTCCCAGCTGGAAGAAAAGGCGCAGAGCCGAAGCCCTCGAGAGATCCGAGCGAGCCGGAAGAAGAGGTCCGCTATTCGACAAAAGCTTGTTTTTATGTCACTCTCCAGTTGTCTCCACATCACATCCCGCTGGACTGCAGCGACAGATCAGATCACACCACACAAGCCACTTGAGCCTCCTGTGGCGGAGTGTGGCTGAAACTGGGACAGCGCATCAGCCACACCTGCTACGCTTGCCACACTGAGCTAAAGTAAGGTAAGATAAGGATAAGCAGAAACACGTGATACAGGGCAAGTTATCAGATGTGACATGAGCCACAGCCACATCTAGTCACTGGTCTCTTTGTGTACTCTTCCATAACATGGGGAATGCTGTTTCATGAACCATGAATGTATACCTATCCCAATGTTGTGTCGCAGGATAAGCTCACTTCCCACTTCCCACTTCCTAGCCCTGCATTCCGAGCAAGGAAGAGAAGAAGAAGAGGAAGGGAAAGGGGCTATATTTGAAACAGAGTCACGTGTTTCTCACCTCGTGTTCCACCCACGCTGCAGTCCTGCAGTCCTGCTACTTTGTACTGCCCCTAGCTCGCGTACCTATCGCGTGGGTGGTGATGACGCAGTCCTGCCGATGTCCGTGGGAGGAACCTGGCAACAGTCAGGCAATCAATCACTCAACCTCCCAATCTTGGAACTCTCGACCAGAATCACACCAGACCCAGAGGGCCGTTCCGCCTTCGACGCTCTCGTTCAGTCAATCTCATCATCCCTTTCTCCGAGTTCTCTACATGCAATTTGCAATCATAACTCTACCACTCATTTGCACCACACATTCATTCGATTGATCAATCAGCTCGCCAAGTGCCCAGATAGTCGTGGTTGCGAACCCCTACTTTATGCGCCTCGATTATTGAGCCTGGTCAAGCTGAGCTGCTCACGCATCAGCCTCCCTCTCCTCACGTATACACATAAGCAAACGCATACGTATACGCATCCTCCTTCGCAAGAGCGCTTGCCCTTTACGTGCTCTAATCCCTCCAACCGCCACTCGGCCAAACCCCGCGTCCTGCATAACGCCGGCAGCAGTCCCCTTATCATACATATCGAAACCTGCCCCTCCTCTTTTCTCCTTCACACCTGCCAACATCTCCCCTCTGCGGGCATATCTATGAGCATACTTGCTCTCTGGTTCCTCATGGTCAAAGCCTCAGTATGGAGAGGCCTCATGGCCATTGGCATGAAGTTCCACCACTTCGCCGATCCCAAACCACCACGCCCAAACTTCAAGATCGTCATTCCCTCCCGCCTGTCGCCTTGTGGAGGGACATTCAAACTTGTCTTCTACGTCCCGGAATCTTATAATACCGCTCCCGAAGATGAAGAGTATAGATATCCCGTGGTAGTCAATTTCCATGGCGGCGGCTTCACACTGGGAACCGGCACAGACGACGCAAGATGGGCAGCAACTGTTATACACAACGTACAGGCGGTCTTTGTATCAGTGGAGTATAGACTGGCGCCAGAATACCCCTTCAGTGTTGGTGTGGAGGATGGGACCGATGCGCTCATATACCTAGCAGCACACGCCGACGAGCTGCGTCTAGATTCGCAAAGAATGGCACTGTCAGGTTTCTCTGCGGGCGGAAATTTCGCCTTCACAGTTCCCCTAATGCTGCACGACCTTCAGAACGACGTGGGGAAACGAACTCTCGCAGCTCCGAACGGCAATTACCCTGCTGCCTCTCGCAACACCTCGACACTCTCCCTCCGACATCAAGCGGCCCAGAACTCCTCGACGCTGGCCCTACAAAAACAAGCAGCCCTAAACGCCTCGACCTTTTCTCTCCCAAATCCAAGTCGACCACAAAATCCCCGTGCCGCTTCCTCCAGCTCAATCCTCAAACTCACCGACCTCGAACCCACCGAGCTAGAGATCCACCAAAAGGTCCCAGACCTGACTCTCAAATGTATCGTCTCCTTCTACCCACCCACCGACTTCCGACAATCCCGAGAGGACAAACGAGCCACAAACCCTCACCCAGAAAAGAACCTCCCTCCCATGCTCACAAACCTCTTCGATGCCTCCTACCTCAGCAATCCCGGCGTCGACCTCACAGACCCCTACCTCTCCCCGGCTGCCAGCACCGACAGCCAGCTAGCAGAAGCCTACCCGAAAGATATCGTGCTCTACACGTGCGAATACGACATGCTGAACGTCGAGGGCATAGCATTCGGGGAGCGGCTGAAGAGCCCTGAGATTGGCAAGACGGTGCACGGCGGCTTGATCAAAGAGGTTGTGCATGCATTTGATAAGAAACCGAATCCGCTTGCGTTCCCCAAGTCAGCGGATAGGTGTTACTCTGAGGCGTGTGCGGAGTTGACGCGGATCTTTGGAACCGGGAGGACGAGTGTCGAGGAGAGAACACAGTTGGATAAGAGTGAGAATGTGGATCGGTTTGAGCCAGTGGGTCTTTAGTTATGGATGGGGCATATTTGTTGATGGGCTGCGTGATTTTGGGTGTTCAATTGGTCTTTTGGAAATGGGTAATGGGTCGTTCGATACTTGGGCAGTAGACGAGATGAGATTATGAGACCATGGAGCTCGGGAGCTCTTTAATTGTCCCACAAGGGTAGACAGAACGCGGTTCCGCGTCGAAAGAGAGAGAGATTTCGCGTTACCATATAGACTTTTAGTCATATTTAGAATTGTACATATTCAATTTATAAGCTTGAAATGAGACAATTCTTCCGTACGTCTCCCTCGTGTATATTCTTTCCTCTGTTCCAGAGCATCTCTCCATATCATGAGATATAAAACATAATCCACCACCTCACAATCTTCTTTTACAAAAGGCATCAAACAACATTAACAAGCATCAAGCAGCTATCTCACAACCCAAAGCAAGGTCCTTCCAAGTCCGACCGCAAGCAGCGCGGCAACTCACTCAATCCAGCCGTCTCGAATCAGACACCAAAACAACAAAAACTTCCTTCCCCGTTCCGATCCTTTCCTCTTCCCAAAATACCGCCGAGGAAAAACTCGCAGCAGGGTACGTGTGCTACTTCCGAAACTCCGCAAACCGGCCACTCGGCGCGCCCCCGTTTGCGTAATCCGACGACATGCAACAAAAAAAAAGCAAAAAGCTTATGGGAGAGAGAGTAAATGTGTGTAGCGAAGTTTTAAGACTGTAAGAAAAGCTTGACCTTTTTGGGCTGGGTTTGGCTCGGGAGGTTTCCTTTTTTTTTTAAAGCTGGGCTGGATCTGGTAGGTGGAGGATGGAGGGAGGGTGTTTTTTTTTTTTTTGAGGCGAGGAGGGTTTCAGGAAAGGGGGGAGGGGAGGTTAAGCGAGGTGTTAGTGCAAGGGAGGAGAGTGAGACTGAGGAAGGGGCTTGAGGATAAAGAGAGAGAGTACACGTGCTTTTGAGAGTATATTCAGGAGTGATTGATTACTTTGAAATGCTCGTGATGAATGATAGTGCAAGAAATCAGAAGGATATAAATTTTTGAAGAAAAAAAGTTGGTGGAGTGCAATGTTCATGGCCGCATTCATCACGTGGAACGGAACCAGAAGCCTGAAACAGTCCCGGGGCCCGGGGAAGAGAAGAAGCCTATTCCAACCTCAACTATCGAAACAAAATAAACAAGCCTTGCACCAAGACTTCAAATCGTGACGGCGCAAACCCGCTCCCGAAGACCGACAGCTTGGGTATCACTTCACAGCCAATGAGTTTCTCCATCTCCTTCTACCTGAACAGGCCATCTGATGTCCATACCATACCACATCATCCATGCATTGCCCACACACTCTCTCAGACAACACCACCCCTGGCCCCCCTTGAGTGTCTGAAGTCATCTCTTGGCGCAATGGGGCGGGCACCCGCCCCTCTTCCCCAATGGTTCGGAACCTTCTCTCTCTCTCTCTCCTCCCAACATACTCTCTTTTCTTTTTTTAAACCCCACTGCTTCAAACCCGCCAGCCCAGTTTCAGCGCGTTTTAGGCTCATTAAGATCTCCCATAACAAGCAATGCCATGAAAGGTCTAGTATTGTACCCTATGATAGAGGAAGAGCAAGTAAGCTGCTCTGTGCGTCTGTTCCCCTGTATCTCTTACTATTAGCAGCACCGCGACCGCTGGAACTGCCCTGACGCCAGGAGCCCGGCTCGATATTCAAGTCTGACTGCACACTGACACTGACAGGTGGGTTGGCGGGCGGGCGACCAGGTGCCCAGTGTCATGTCCAGAGCTTCAAAGGGCTCATCCGAGTCCCCTCGCTACAGTTTCATGTCAGAGGAGAGAGGGCTACAGGACAGTCTGATCTTTAGCCTTTTCTGCCCTTCCATCTCTCTCTCTCTCTTTCTCTCATACACACCTCTCATTTCACAATCCATCCCATCGATGTCTCGTCCTTGACATCTCTCCAATATTCTCGAAATTTAGCCGGGCTGGCCCTCTTGACTTACATTCCTTTCGTCGAGGCCGGGTCCCTCTCTTTTTTTTTAAATCTAATTCTACCTTCACTTTTTTATTGATTAGTAATTTTTCTTGTTTCTCAATCACTTCATCATGAGAGTCAGCGCTTTGCTTCAAAGGACTCCATTACAGGGTCTCGTAATTGGTACTAGGGAGGAGGAAGATGGCTCGGATGTAGTGCTTGGGGTTGAGGAGAGGGATTTGGGGGTACGACAGAGTAATTCGTCGAAGGCGGATGCGCCGGGCCCTCAGCCAGGGCAAGGTACTGAACCGGAGTCGGCTGCTGCACAACTACCTTCGAGCCAAGCAGTAGCTGCTAGTCCAGAGGTGAGTCTCTTGGGGGGGTTTTCCTCTGGGTTGCTGGAGAGGGGAATATATACTGAGCTGGGTGAATTAGCCAACTACACTTGCAACTTCTGTCATCAAAGCTCAACCCTCGAGTCAGGATCCCGTGGTATCAACGCCTGAAGCTCAGGTATCGACTCCAGTCCAAGCCGTACCCGTTCCAACGCCCTCAACAGCTGAGGTTCAACCCACCACCACACCTGTCGAGGCGGTGCCTGTTCCTTCGTCAACAGTGGCACCGACCTCAGCTCCAGCTACCAGCATAGCACAACCTTCGTCGACCTTAGATACAGCTGTCCTTGATCCAACTACAAGCGCTGCCGTAGCGTCTAGCGTAGACTCAGCGACGCAGCTTGCGGCAACTTCAGATATAGCTACTTCGGCATCATCGATAGCGGTTGCAAGTAGTGCGGATCCTCCAGCAGCAGTCTCCACCGCAGCATCTATAGCCTCTTCTGAGGCCCTTTCTGCCTCAAGCTCAGTAGCCGCAGCAACAGACTCAATCGCAGGATCTAGTGTCTCCAGTGTAGCCTCAGACGCGGCCGTCGCATCTTCCGTATCGTCAAGTGCTGCAAGTGTAGCTGCAGCGCTGGCACCACAGGTGACCTCAGACAGTGCCGCATCTGTGGCTTCGAGCGCTTCAAATCTGGACTCGGCCTCAACAGCTTCCATAGCAGCAGCCCTGGCTTCAGCAACCGGCGATGCAGGATCTGTAACTCAGACAGGGACGAACGGCATCTCAGCTCAGGCTTCGGCAACAGGCGGTATCTTCGCCGCAACCACCGGCACGACAGATGGCCCACTTTCAATCACAACAGACCCAGCAGCAGCAGCCTCTGCCTCTGCCTCCGACTCCAGTGCTTCTCTGGCCGATATCTTGACGTCCGGATCGGATGCATCTCAATCCCTCCTCACGGCGATATCTGGATCTCTGACCCGCACAGGAGGTGCCTCTGCAAGCAACTCCATATTCGCACAAGCTCAGTCCGCAGCCGCGGGCACAGGAACAGATGGAGGCGTGGTGCTCAGCAGCGTGAAACCAGGCCAGCCAGGCTTCACTGGCACAGGCGGCGAAGGGACGCTCAGCGCCACGCAGGAGATCATGCGGAAGCCTGCTAATGTGGCGGGTATCGTGATCGGCTCAGTTGGTATGTTGTCTGAGATCACACTCCCTTTTCCCCACAGTTGAGCTAACGAGGGGAAAATAGTCGGCGTTGTGGCCCTAGGCGTAGGCGTCTTCTTCCTCATCCGCCGCATCTTCCGCAACAGACGCTACGGCATAGGCCGCAGGGCCGACACGCCGCCCGCGTCGCCGCTCCTCCCGAGCATGAACTCGCCGCTGCCCATTGGCATCGCGCGCTCCATGTCCCAGCGCAGCGGCGGCGACGGGAGCTTCTGGAGCGGGCAGAGCAGCACGGGCGGTGGGCGGAGCGAGAAGGAGTTTGGGTATCTGAATGGGGTGTCGCCGGCGCCGTTGAGCCCGCTGCCGGGCATGTCGGAGATGAGCGCGCTGGATGAGAAGAGGGGGGACTTGGTGCACAAGCCGAGTGGGAGTTTTAGTTTGTTTCCGCCGCCTGCGGGGGGGAAGAATGGTGGGAATGGGACGAATGTTGCGAGGGATTTTTAAAAAAGGTGCGTAGGCTGGATGGAGGAGCAGCGGGGGGAGGGGGAGGAAGTCGTCTCGGACTTGAGGAGGCGGATGGGCGGATGAGCAGACACAGTAACGTTGACTGAAAACTAGTATCAGCGTTGGTTTTAAAAAAAACACAATCGTGAAAAGTAGATAATATGAATACAGAGGTACTAAGTTAGTGTATAACTGGGGCTAATTACTTGCCTGCTCAAATACTGGTAAATTCTTCGCAGCAAAACTATATCAATGGTAAGAAGTTGAAGTACGGTGATGAGTAGTTCAAGGGCTTCTTAACTTGCTTGGCTCCTCTGTACTAATTGTGTTGGTCACTTTACGCGCGAACTTTCTGATTGGACACTGGGCTGTTGGGTTTCTAATCAGACCAACATTTTGTTGGTATTCCAACCTCGGCGCATGAAGTGGGGAGGAAGACGGCATATTAGCAGATTTTATGATTCTTGAAGGACCTTCAGGCACTAGTTAGAATATTGAATGTCTAACACTATGCTCGCGGCCTTGCTGATTCAATGAATCTTTTATATTATTACTATGCCATCAAAGTCTGTGGTTCTCTTCATCGCTCACACTACAGGCAAACATAAAAAATCTTTTCACTCACCAGCTGATGTTCCAACAGCATGGGATATATCTCGCAACTTCTTGCACTTGGAGCTGCTGCCCTCGTTGCCTATTTTGCAGTTATCAGGATCTTTAATCATCGTGCATATGAGCGCAAGAAGCAACATTACGGTTGTGGCGAAGCACCTAAATACCCACACAAGGAACCTTTCTTTGGTCTTGACCTTCTCATCAAAGATACCAGAGAACATACTGCATGCATCTATCTTGAAGAGATTCAGCGCCAGTATACTGTCTATGGCAAAACTCATGAAATCCGCTTCTTGGGACAGCGCATGATACGAACCATGGACGCCAGAAACATCCAGACAGTCCTTGGTCTCAACGCAAGGGACTATGGCTTGCAGCCGCTTCGGGAAGGCCTGGCCATGCCACTCTTTGACCACGGAATTAACACTACAGATGGCGAGTATTGGCAATATAGTCGGTCACTAATCAAACCTACCTTCTCAAGAATCGAGATCTGTAACTTTGAGTCCTTGGAGCATCATTTTGGAAGACTGATGGAGCTAGTTCCCCGAGATGGATCGACAGTGGACTTACAACCATTGTTCTCACGCTTCGTATGTTTGTTACCTAGCCTTTATCAGGACTACGCTTTGCTCATTTGTTCTTTGCAGTTTCTCGACACTTCCACTGAGTTTCTCTTCGGGAAATCGACAGACACTCTGCTCCCACTACCAGCCGAAGAGGGAGAATTTTTCATCAGGTCGTTTGACTATGTCGTGGAAGGTCTCGGGAATCGTGTCCGGCTGGGTCGCCTCAAATTTTTGTATCGGGACCCTCGGTGGTTTGCATCAATTCGAAATGTCCACACATTCGTCGACAGGCACATCCACAATGCGCTCGACGAAAAGAATAAACGCATGACTAGTAGTAACACTGACGAAGAGCCAAATCGTCGCTATATCTTGTTGAAGGAGATGGTAGAGCAGACACAAGATATAGGAGATCTGAGATCCCAGATCCTGGCCGTCTTTATGCCCAGCCGCGACACAACCGCATTTCTAGTAGCTAACATCTTTCACGCATTGGCACGAAATCCAGCCATTTGGAAGAGATTGCGAGATGAGATTATGGCTTTTGGAAATCAGCCACTTACATTTGAGCTACTTAAGTCGATCAAATATCTGCAGTGGGTGATCAATGAGAGTCAGTGCACCGCTTTACTTGTCACTCTGACTCTATGACTCCATCGCTGATCTCATGGCTGTAGCTCATCGCCTATATCCCATATCCGACAATAATCCCCGCTGTGTCCTCGCCGACTCCATCCTCCCCGTTGGTGGCGGCGAAGACGGAAAGCTACCACTACTCGTGCGAAAGGGCGAGTATATTTCCTTTAACATCTATTGCCTGCACCACGACCAGGATATCTGGGGCTCAGATGCTGCCGTGTTTCGGCCGGAGCGGTGGCAAGGTATGAAGCCATTTTGGAATTTTATACCGTTCGGCGGAGGACCGCGAACATGCCCGGCACAACAGTTGGTGAATACCGAGGCTGCGTACGTGACAGTGAGGATGCTGCAAGAATTTGTCCAGGTTGAGACCAGGGACGAGCATCCATGGACAGAGCAGTGGCGCATCGGACCCCATAGTAAGTATGGGTGTAAAGTGAGCCTAACGCCAGACGCGGCCAAGAAAGGCAGTCTCGATGTAAATGATCGTCAATAGTTTTGGCAGAGTTTTCAATGTTGTTGAAGTCGTAAATAATGATGCTGTATAGATTGCATGTCTTTGTAATAAGTTTTTGGAGGTCTCGAAATTAATTCACTTTGAGAGCTTGTCACTGGAACACCTAGCCCTGGTTCAAAACTTGGAACATTTTTGGTTTGTACCTGAGTTGAGGATCATCTCTCTTTGAGTATAGTCTAGAGAAGTAAGATGATACTTCTAGTTTGAAAGGTCATAAGTTTCTCATATCATGGATCTCTATAATTGCTGTACTGCTTGGAAATATTGAGTCCCTAATCCGTAAAGCAAGCTTTTGAGAGCGAAGATATTTTTGACCATGAAGTTTCTAAGCACACCCTATGCGTGGTCTGCGGGTTGGCTACAGGGAGCTCGAGCAAGGTGTGTCCTGGTGGTCGTTGAATGCAAGATTACATAAGCTCGAAGCCCTGGCATCACCAGGGGGTGTAGGAATTCATGTCCCTCCAAATTGGCCCGTGCGCGCTCGCGTTAATCAATAGGAATAATGTAACCCTCTAACTTGAATTAACTTAATAGCACTAATTAGAAGGTCCCAGACGCGCGCAAGTATAGCAAATGAAAGCCAGAAGTCTAAAGAATTCGATACTCCCGTTAAGTCTCGTTTCTTTCTAGGATTACGATAACAGTCGCGATTCTATTCTACTAACGCGTATAGCTAGACGAAATGGACCCTCTACGCGCTAAGCACGACGATGGCTTAAAGACCGAGAGTTAAATAGTCAAGACGCATATAGATCTACTCGGAAGAAGTTAGAGAAGCTTGGCTAGAAGTCTAGGGTTAATAAGACTTAATGCAAAAATCTAGTAACCAAATCTAATCTTATACGCGATTAAGCTCTTGAAGCTCAAATCGAATTTTATAATATACTACTTTAACCACGAGCTTTACAAACGTAATTACGCAAGTAGATAGATAGAGGGCAGTTTTATAAGCAGGCTTATATTCGGAAAGTCTTATCTAAGGCTAATCATACTAAACGCTACTAATATGGCTTATATTATTGGTATCATACCATACTCAATTACTAGCGCCATATCGTTTTTACAGACAAAGCTCATATAGACCCTTTATTTATAGGAACTAGTTACATTCTGCGTGAGCGTGGGTATTATCTTGACCTAGCTAATATTTAACAAAAGCCTGCTAAGAAAGGTGTCAAATTACACCTTGCGGTATAGGTTACCTGGGATTCAAAAGCTCCAAAACTAGAGTTTTATCACGACGAAGAGACTATTACAGTATAGCCCAAGCTTCCTGCCAAGCCACGCAAGTACAAATACGAAATGCAAGCTGACTACGAGCTCTAGTTAAAAGAGTGGGAAGCAAGCCTTTTACATGAAAAAGAGGTTAAACCTAAGGGCAATTCGATGACCTAGAAGTACTATGTCAAACGCCTACTTCTAGTTTATATATAGGCTATTAAATTAATAGCTAAAATCGATAATAAGCTATGGATATTATAAGAAGACAATAATAAAAGCCATGACTATATAGTACCTAAGACGACAGGCAAATCTCTAGCCTAATCATACTAAGAAGAACATAGCATAAAGCTCTTAGTCCATCCTCCACAATCCCCTAATTTGAACCCAATTAAGGCATGTTGGAATATCCTAAAATAGCGCATGCGCAAGAGACGGTGGGATACAATTAACTAATTAAAAGAGGTTCTACAAGACAAATAGAGCCGGATTACATAAGAGGAAATATAGGCACGCATTAAGGAGATGCCAAAAAGGTGTAAATAGCTTGTTAGAACATATGGAGCCCCTATTAAGAGTGATTTGTAGTAGAATTAGTTAAATAATATACATTTTGGGTGCGCGCACGGGCCACTTTGGAGGGACATGAATTCCTACACCCCCTGGTGCATGAAGGTTCCTCTTAATCATCCAGGCTGCAATTGGAAACCAACAACTACCATATTTCATACTTCGCATTATCCACTTCAGTCTCAAGTTTACTTCCTATTTTCATACCTAGACTACTTCACTACTCAACGAGCAGTAGTAGATGTTGGGCATATGTTCCACATGGTTGGCTGACATGTTCCGCGGCTACTATTTGAGAATGAAGCTCGGCGCAAATGCATACACTGTTCTTCATTGCCCCTGATTATCTCAGGGGTTTCGTATCTGGATTTTTGTGCCTTGCAAACTGCTTTTTGACTCTGGCATGAGGTCTGCGTGTCCATTTGTCCTTCCATTTCTATTCTGGTGTGGGCCTTCCTGAAACAGACTGTGCAGGCTTCTGTCGCCTTAAGGGGCTGGTATTTTTATGTTTCTGGCATATATGTCTATGTAGGCTGCTGTATCACCACACTCAAAGGTGTATTAGGCCAATTGCTATCTACTCAAGACTTGACATCAAGCCACTCAGGTGATCTAGGCGCTGTTGTCAAAACTCACTGTAAAGGAACGCCCGGTTTCTAGCGTAGCCTTGCATGAATGCAACGCCTCCAGGGATTGCTCCATTTAGGCGGATATTGACTGGATGATAGAGTCGCGCAAAAAGCACGACGCTAAAATTTGTTGAGGAGACCGTCTGCTTGCTCTTCTTGAGGTGTTCAAAATGACTCTTCTCCAATGAACCGGAATAAGTAGCATTTCATCATTTTTAGGCCCAAGCGTATATGCCACATCTTTGAGAACTGCTGAGTGGGGGATATATATAAATTATCGAGCAACAATATCTGGCATAGTGTTGCAATCTCGTTGAATAGGTACTTGTGGTCCATCCGGGCGTGGAGCTGCTTAGGATGAGATGGCTCCTACGAGACCGAATGGTCGCCCCAGGATTGCCTGGAACGCGTCCCGCAATCGAAAACTCGTTCGGCTGTACTTATTGACGGATCTCAATATTAGTGACATCCAAAAAGTACTATCTGAACCTGGCTTTACTCCTGGGTACGTGGAACTTCGAAGCTGGTCTCACTGACTAATGGCCGTTAGGAGAAGGAACGTCCAGATGCAGCTTAAGTTGCTGCTTCCAAATAACTCAGAAATATGGCGTGAACATCGACCTGACTCGAAAGATCAAATGTACCGTCGTTTGGCTCAATTGAAGAGCTCCCGCGAGAGTCATGTGTCGAAACACTCGCGGCGCCATTCCTGTCGTACAGACAAGCAAAAGCATGATGATGCTCCCTTCGGTACGACTTCAGCTCTCAGTTGTCCTATCGCAGACAAGAGTGAGGATGCAGACTTCCTTTCCCATGATGCAAACATACCAGCCGGTGTTCCATCCCATCATATATGCCCTCCAATAGATCTGCTCTATCCGAATAGGCAGACCGCCTCAGAAGCAGAACAGACTAGCGAAAATCTCGAAGACTCTCGATGGAGCGATAAAGAAGTTGTTCCATTTCTGTCTCACACATCAGCTACCTTCAATGATGACAGCCCAATCGTGTCGACGACAGGGATGTGGCGCCCCCTTACGAGACCACCTGCTATCGAGATTCACGAATCAGAGGCCTCTAGGAGCCCTCATAGATTAGAATTTGCTTCGGAAGCATTACATCCAGAAGGCAATTCCTTTGATATTGGCAGCATTCGAAGCATTGATAGTAATGGACGGGGCAGTGTCGGGAAATTGAGCACTCATTTATCTAGCTCAAGGCGTCATATTGATTCCGTGCTTTCCGCGACTATATCCTGGCGATCTAGTCTCGTCTATGCACCAAGCTTCTCATCTGGACACAGATCTACGTTGAATAATGCTCCCTGGACGCGCGATGATATCAACTCGTGGAATGACTTTGTGGACGAAACTAAGATCACACCGAATGTTACCAGACACAGAGATGAGGAGGAGAAGTCTTTGAGGCATAGACCATGTTGCGAGTTCTTCAAAAATTTGCTACAAATCCACTCTTCCTGTGAGGTGTGTGGCTTTTCAGAGGCTCATTGGCTGGCACGAAGCTCCACCGCCGTTGGTACCGTCGATGCTTCCTCGCTTGACCACTTTGGCAATACTCCTTTACATTATGCGGCGGCAGTTGGAAACACAAGACGTGTGCTGGATCTCATGTCTGCTTCTACGCGTCCCTCTTCAACAAATTCCCAGCGAAATACATCGGGGGAAACATTTTTGCACGTGTTCAGGATCCAAGGTCCTGAAAACTTCTCAGATTTTGAAGCCGTGTTGGAGAAAGCGTCGGAACAACATTTTCCTTTTATGACGCTCGATTATTTCGGTCAGCTTGTCTCGCAAAAACTGGAAGACCTTATGGACGATTGGTCCATTAGTTGGCATAGCTTGAGAAATGTTGCAAACTTTCTCAACATTGACGATCCAATGATATCTCAACATGGAAGGCTAAAGCCAAGAGGATCTAATAGGTCTTGGTACGAATACGAGAAACGATACCTTGCTAAACAAACACGTTTGGTAGCAATTCTGAACAATTGGTCCCAAGATCCGAAGTCTCAGCTTGAGCTTAAGGAAGTGATTGAGGATACGGACATACACATTCGAGATAGCAAAGGTTACACAGCTTTGGCACTTGCAGCTGGCAAAGGCATCCGAGAGGCAGTATTACTTTTGTTGCAGGCTGGAGCCAACCCAAATACCACGACCCATCACAGAATGAGTGTGATGGAGCACACCACAAAACAGCTCGCATGGGCTCAGAAGGAATATGATGACTCTCTCTACGCTCGAATACTCTCGTGCATGGTAGTACTGAGCGACAATGGAGGCAAAGTAAATGTGACTCCCTACGATGAATATAGCATCATGGGATTGCCACACAAGCAATTGGCTGCGGGTCCCCTGCCCAGATCCCGTCCAGCCTCCGCGCTGTTACGAAACTCGACACGTCAAGATCGCCCAAGGGATCTTCTTCCAAGTATCCCTGAGCCTTCTCACGAAGACTCGCGCGAGACGAGTATGCATTATACCCCACCAGTTGATTCTACGAAGGGGCTTAGGCTTGAAGTTGAACCCCCTTCAGCACAACTGCAAATGCCTACGGATCAACCCTTTCATTTTTCCAAGCGCCACGAGTCACCGGCTTTCCAGGAAAACTTTCAAAATTCTCGGCGACCTCGCTTTAGGTGGATAGGACGCTTGATTGCTCCAAAAACATTACTCAGGCCGCGGAAACAGGATGGCGTGCCGACTGGTTCGGCAGCCCTTGTAGAGCTGGACTCGACTTCGTCTGTGGAGTTAGCTGATATTTCGTACCCAGCAGAATTACCGGCGACGTTTTGTGCCCCGCTAGCCTCCAGTTCATTCCAGCAAGTCCCCACACTCGCTTCAATAGACAGTATGGGCGGAGTACTTGAACTTCCAGCTACTGAAGGTAAGGGAAACACGATTATAGATTCACCAATGTCGAATTTAGCACAGCTACCCGAACCTGATCCAGTAGAACTGCCAGCACAAGATGGAGGAAGCAGTATTGAGAGGCTTCCGCAGGCGGGCGGGGCCCCTGTAAACTCTCATACAAGTTCGTCGCCACCTTGCCGCTCATGCGGTTTTCGATCCAGAGAGGGATATGTCGATTCCATTCTAGACCTCCAGCGACACCAGGAGATCTGTAAGCTTCACCGCTTCCAAAACATGTGTAATTATAAATCCGTCAAAGATCCATTCGGGATCGAAGCCGCAGTGCTACATTCTGTCTCAAAGTCCACGGCGATAGGAGCCACTCCACTCTCCCAATACACTCCTTGGAACTTCGAACAAGGCCGTTCTACTGGCTTGCGTCTTGCTGATAACATATCTGCATTCGCTCCGAGCCCAGACAAAGAGCTGGAGAGTTCTACAATAGCTCTAAGCGTCATACCCTCGGCATTCTCTACTGAAACCAAATCGCACAAAGTCGGTGTTCAACAGACAGATCCTATAATACAGCCACCTTTACCAACTGATGTAGATTTGCTCTCGAGCTGCAGTAATGCGCCGGCTTTGGGCCCACGGAATAGAAATTTGCATTTTGCTCGATACGATCCCTCTAGGGCTCTCCAGCCTACCGAGGGTACCAAACGTGTAAGGGATCAGTCGCAATATATTGAAGCCGACGGTGCCTCACTTTGCCACCAGACAGGTAGTACTACTTCAACAACATACACAGGGGAAAGTTTAGACCCGCACTTTCAACACTCCCATGAAGAACCTAGTTTGAACCTCTCTATAGCGTTGGCTTTACAGGGCGCTCTTGCTGGGACAATGAATCCAGTCAAAAGACGTAGGACTGCATCTCGAGTTCCCCCAATTTCAGAAATTTATCTGGATGGTTCAATTGCAGATGGTTCAATGTATGACGCTCACTTTTCGTGGAACATGCCAGCACCAGGTTGCAGTTCAGAACCTTTCGGAGACGGAATTGGCAACTTCTTTCCTGAGTCTAGCGAGGCTCCATCTTTTGACGAAAATAATGGAATTCACATTGCGGGAGATGACCCTGCTCAAATGTTCAATTTCTTCTAACGAGAAATCTGCGATGGAAAGCTACTTATGCACCTGTCAGAGTGCGAACTTGAATATGAATCGGACAGTTTGTCCTTTTCTCTAACTGAGATGCTAGCTAATATATGTATTGTTACGGTTCGGCAGGTCCGGCCGTACCGCAACAGCACCATTGAAGGACGCCATCAGATTTTCTTCAATAAATGCAATAACATACACTGTGTTCTATACATCGACTTTCGCCTCCCAAAGCAAGTTTCACGAGCACAATATCGCCAATGCCACTTCATTGTCACTGTTGATTTTCAAGTGGATGCACACTGACTATGGACCTTGGCCATTCCTTACGGAAAGCTTGTCTAGAAGTATGGTTACAAAACATAACGTAGCCATTTCTAGGAAGCCGTATTGAACCGCTGGTAAGAGCATCTTAAATACAACTGCTATGGCTGCGGACGAGACTGGCTTGAGATATCTTCTTACTTTCTTCTCTGCATGAGCTTTTTCTCTTTCAGGTCCATTCACTTTTTCTGGGTCCCATGATCACTACAAGGCCATCTCGAGTGGCATTTTGAACGTCGCTAAGGACGTGAGGATCACAATGAAACTTTTCTGTTACATTTCTCTTGAAATTCTTTAGAAAAGGAACTAATTATTCCCACCTGAGAATATCTGTTCTATGCAAAAAGTGCAATATAATACTATAAGAGCTAGTAGCAGGTATATAATCCGAGTCACGATACTTATTGCTTCTTTAACGTGAAGATAGGAATTTTAGTCAATCCACAAAGTATCGTCAAGTCTTGGCACTAGCAAGTTTCACCTGGGAAGCCCACCTGGTTTCGTGCTGGCAATGGCTTCACTCAACTTGTGTGAAGTCTCTAATATAAGCTCTCTGATGTTTAGAAGGAAGAATTTATGGAGTCAAACAAGTGCGAGGACGACCAGAAGTGTTAGTGGTGGAAAGCTAGCAGTCGCGCGAGTTGTCCTAGTTAGGTACAGTAACCTTTATTTTGACATCGCTCTGCGTCATTGCTCGTTCACAGGAGCCAAAAATAGTGCCAAATACTTTTTCGTCGTGATGACTATACCCGTCACGGCAGCGCCTAAAGCAATTGTGTAATAAGAACGAGGTTGAACGAAAAATTCTGGTGGTGGCTTTAATGAAGCGAACTATCTGTCTGCCATTGGAAAATCTAGCACCGCTTCAGCTGTAAAAGCCAAGCTAAGGGCACTTCAAAGGTTGAAGGAACTATGAACTTGAACCTGGGTGCTGAGTCAACCCGAAAGATGATTGGGAGGTTATCGATAAGTATTGGGAATATCATGATTCCTAGAAAGTAGATTTGTTGAGAAGATGAAGTATACTTATTTTCTCATGGATGCCTCGCTATGATGCTATACTATACCTGTTTTTGGTGTATCTAAGCACACGGGTGGTCTTGTACTTAAGCACTATACATCTCCCTAATTGTTTGATCAACACTCTTCGGCGCAACCTCTTTGCGCTTTAGCATCTCCTCAAGAGTTCCATCCTCAATTACACATTCCCCGCCCTGCAACGCGCCATAGCTACTGCTCCACCACTCCACAGCGGCTCTCTCTTTCCCCCTCTTGACATAGTATTCTACATACTCCTCTCTCCGCACGATCTTAACTTTTACTTCCCTTCCCCTCGCCTTTGCCACCAAGCCCGCAATCTCCTCTAGGCTTCTTGCCATACTTGGCGGATTGCTCAGATAAAACGTCCTTCCATCCCAAGCTCCAACTTCATCACAAATCACTGAAGCGGTGCCCAATCCTAGATCCTTGATCGACGTCCAGCTTATCTTTCCATCGCCACAAACCACAATTTCATCCCTTTGCTCACCCTCAGGACCTACATCAAAATATCCAAGGTACAGCGGCCAGCTCTCATTATATAGCCCCTCTCTAATAATGGTAAACTCACACCGTCCCTCCGCCGCCAGCTTGTTCAGATACTCCTCAGTCCTAAGATGCGCTCGCATGACTCCCGCATCAGACTGCGGGCCAAATGCAAGCGAGGTGTAGTAGATATGCTTTACGCCTGCTACGAGAGCAGCATCTATAGTGGCTTTATGCACAGATTCTCTGCCCGGGAAGGGAGCTGTATAGTCAAGGGCGATGGCTGGTGTAGAGACAAGGAAAAGCTTAGTGCAGTCCTTGAACGTGGCGGATGAGGGGGCGTTGAAGTCAAATCTCCTTAGATGGGTGCCTTGGCCTTTTAAAGAGTCCCAGCGTGAGTCTGACGGGTCTGATGACGTGCAGAGGACGAGTTGGGATGGCGGGAGGAGGTTGTGGTCGGTAATGGCTGTGAGGACGGCGTTGCCCAGTTTGCCCGTAACGGAGGTGAGGGCCAGCATCTTCTTTCTTATTGTATTTCTGGTTGGCTATGAGAACTCAGTATTAAGTAAGAGGATTTGAGGCCAGTTAAGATGAAATAGGACAGATTGAATAATTCGCCTGGTTTTAGGCAATTAATTCATTGGGCGATCTGCGCTCTACGTCATTGATATGTTTTGGAGATTTTTCCACTTACAAATCATAAATTTGAAAATTTGTCGCTGCTGAATGGAATAAAGCAGAAATTATCTCTTGAGAATTGATGCGAAGTTGCAACGAGAATAGCGCGGGGCTAGTGGGGTATTTCAGGCCGATGAAGGATTGTCAAGAAGGCGAGCTTGCTGAGACTGAGTATCTGTTTTCAACTACTGTATCCACATCTATCTAGATAATGGCTTCTGTCTTGTCACTAAAACTCCGTCCGCTGGAATGTTTGACTATTTTTGGGGTATACTGTTCACGCCGTGACGCCATTCATAAATCGCTCATATGATCTGCGTACCGAAAAGACCAAACGTCCTTTGCCATCGCAGACCCCTCCCTGCATCAGCCTTACGCGGGTCGGTCTCATCAACTTTAATTCCATATTGCTTGATGCAGCAAGTGAAAGGCTTGTTCTTTACGGCAACCCCAAATTCTTCATCTTGTTTGGGCTTTGCACTGTTCGGATCACCATTCCTCATTGCCGAGTCTCGCGTTTGTTCCGTCCTCGATCTTTGCTCAGGGAAAGTTCTATCCTCGGATTCACTGTCATTAGCATCCGGCTGCTCGCCTGCTTTGCGGACAGGCGGTGGAGAAGATGCCATGGAGTCGAAGGTAGGGGTTGGCTCTTCCGCTGATAGTTTTCTTGACTTCTGTTCTTCGAGATCTCCCCAAAGCTTGAAGAGTTGTTCTCTAAGGGAAAAGAGAAGCTCTTTGTTGTGACGGAGACTATGTGTGTCAGAAGATGTTGGTACAAATCGTGTTGACATACCTTGTAGCATCGTTCTCTAAGTTCAGTAATTGCTGCGCAGCATGATTATCAACCATCAGCCAAAGTCGATCTGTCGAGTCTTTCACAGTAGCATCCTCAACCTGCAAGGCAAATCTCCATTCCCAGGTATCCTTTTTGAAGCCTTGTCCGCTTCGATATATGCGAAGATCTTCCTCATGATCTGTGTCTTCGTCCCCACTGTAGTCTGACAAGAGTTCGTAATCGGAAGCGCGATAGCCAACTGCGAAATCTTCCAGTTTGTGTGGAAAGTAATCTACTACCCGAACGGTGGCTCTATATTTGCAGACAGTGAAGGGTGAGAGTTCTCCTTGTCCACGCTCTTGCATCAATTTCCGTGGCGCTAAGATATTGGAGATGTGTAGAACAGGTTCGTCAGGGTAGGCACATATGACTACAGTGAAGATTAGACTGATCCCCACCACTTCCAAATTTACTTACTGTTTTCGTTGAGATTGAGCTTCTTCATGGCTCTCGCATCTGCCTGATCGGCTCGTTGTTGGGCTGCTGCTCGCATTTCTTTTCGACGCTGCTTGCCATTTTTCTTGCCAGTACCCTCGTCATCCCGTTTTCGCTTGTCTCCTACGCTTGCTGTATCATTCTGGATTGCTTGTAACTGTGTCTTGAATTTCTTCTCATACTCGGCTTTTCGACGAATGGCTGCGATCCATCGTGGATCATTCTGTTCGGAATCTTCTGACACTTCCATGATTTCGACTTGTATCGAACCTTCAGTTTTCAGGGGATCGCCGCGGAGAAACCCTTCCAAACAACTACCTGTCTTGCCGAATTTGATTTGAACATTTTTCATCAAAACCCATTGGCCTTCTTTGACATTCTCTAGGATAAAGTCGGCGTGAGCATCGTAGAGTGTCAGCTGGATGGACATCTTTCCATAAGGACCTGGCCAAGCCTGTTCCTTTTTCTGAGGATTGTTTGTCTTTCTCGTGTAGCCGTACTCATCACCCTGCCCATTCGCATACTCACCCCACACATAGTTGAAGAAGTGAGCATTGCTGGTATAGTCTGTCAAGTAGACGGAAAGCCCCGGAGATGTGCCCGCAAAGATGCGGCGTACCTCTCCAAGAATATCGTAGAAAGTATCGCGTTGAACATCTTGCAGTAAACTAAATTTGTTTCTGATTTTCGCCGATTGAGCTACCTTTCCCTGGAACTCAGTGTCCGAAGGAATATCAATGTCTAATTTGTTAAGATTTGCCTGTACGACATATGCTGTCTCGATAGTTGTTGGTGTAAATCCTCTTCCTTGAACGACATATGGTCTCCAAGGCGCTTTGACGATGCTGTTGGAATTTTGCGGCACTTCTGAGGCCGACAGAATGTGAAATTGAGAGGTCTTGTTGGCAAGCAGTGATATGGTCCCCTGTCGCATTTGAATCTGATAATCATTGAGAACAAAGCCATGCGTAAATCACAGTAATACGTACTTTCGCATCTCGAACTAGAACTATATCAGCTGCCTTTGATATCACCGGCATCTTTTCTCTAGGCCAGAACACTATGACCTCCATCCCAGAGTTTCCACTCGATGCCGAATGGTCCATCAGTGTGAAAGTGCATTTCCAATCTGTCTATATTAACCCGTGAAATGCCTTGTCCAATTTACGAGCTTACCAGACCCCTGTGTAGAGCGTGGTTCTCGATAGTCAACAACAAAACCAATGAGACTGACAAAAGCTTTCTTGGATCTGACAGCTTCATTATTAAACACTGTTGGATCCCGTATTTGTTCAATTGTGTGGAAGCCAGGTGGAAGGGCAGGGTTCGAGGATGCTGGCTGACTGTCCTGTGTGCCGTACATCGTGACTTTCGGTTGGGCTAAGCCGTAGACAGCATTTAATGTCGTTTCTTGGGAGGATGCTGAGTGACAACACTAAGGAAATTATGTCTTGCAGTGAATTCTTCGCATTGTCGAAGACTTCCAAAGTGGTCGGTTACATCTCAATTATTGCTCTAAATGTTTGCCTCCTCATGTCTGCCCAAACGCGTGGATAGGAGGGAAGACGCGATGAGGCTAATCCTAAAACGGCCGAAGTGGCATCAGTTCGCTTAGGTCACGTTACTTCCGATTGTCAATGGGCCCGTGCCGTCTGAGCTTCTTTGAGAACCAACTTATTCGAGCCCCGAGATTCTTCCTCTCGACAGCGCTTCACAAAACTCCGACTGGGAACTGATCACCTCTGAATTGATCAGTTCATAGCACTGAGCAGCAACGCGAACACAGAGATCGAAACCAGACCGTCGCAATTATGGCTGATCGCTATATCCCAGAGCATCGCCGTACCCAGTTCAAGGCTAAGAACACATTTAAGCCTGAGGAGCTGCGACGTCGACGTGAGGAGCAACAAGTCGAGATCCGCAAGGCGAAGAGAGAGGAGAACTTAGCCAAGAGACGAGGTATCACTGGCGCTGATGGCGATCGACCTGGAGCCTCTCTGGGCGCTGAGGCAGACAGTGACGACGATACTGCCCCCACGGAGAGCCAGGTAAGCCCTCTCTATTTTTCTTCTACTTCCTGCGCGACTACTTGCGCCATTGCGCATACCGCGAAGTTTCTCTACAATTGTCTAGTGCCAGAGTCGTCGCTTGCTCTCTGTTTACTCTCTCTGGTGGGGCAGCCGCCTACCGAAGTCCTTTTTCGCTTGTGCCAGTTGCCAGTCGACCTTCGTCGACAGCTCCACTGGTCAAGGCATAGTAAAGGAATAGCTAGCTTTTGCCCGTACATATTATAGACACTGGCTTCAAGTCCAAATGCTGATTTGTCTTTCGCAATAGTTAAATGAGGACCTCCCTCAAATGGTCCAGGGTGTATTCTCGGACCAGATTGATCTACAAATCCAAGCTACCACGAAATTTAGAAAACTTCTTTCGAAAGAGCGTAACCCGCCTATTGAAGAGGTTATTAAGACTGGAGTGGTTAGCCGCTTTGTTACATTCCTGCGATCACCTCATACCCTTGTGCAGTTCGAGGCTGCGTGGGCGCTTACGAACATCGCTTCCGGTTCTGCGCAACAAACACAAGTTGTCATCGAGGCGGGCGCTGTCCCTATCTTCGTGGAGCTATTAGCGAGCCATGAGCCTGATGTCAGAGAACAAGCCGTTTGGGCATTGGGAAACATTGCTGGTGACAGCCCATCGTGCCGAGACTATGTACTGAGCTGCGGTGCTCTCAAGCCACTCTTGCATTTGTTGGGTGACAGCCGCAAATTGAGCATGCTCCGAAATGCTACATGGACTCTGAGTAACTTTTGCCGTGGCAAGACCCCACAACCAGATTGGAACACAGTAAGCACCTCTGAAATCTTTTCTTCGATTAAAATTAACGTATAAAAGATCTTACCTGCCCTACCCGTTTTGGCGAAGCTCGTATACTCTTTGGATGATGAAGTCTTAATTGATGCTTGTTGGGCTATCTCATATCTTTCTGATGGTGCCAACGACAAGATCCAGGCTGTCATTGAAGCTGGCATCCCTCGCCGTCTTGTGGAGCTCCTTATGCATGCCTCTACCTCCGTTCAAACCCCGGCACTCCGATCCGTTGGAAACATCGTGACAGGTGATGATGTCCAAACTCAAGTCATCATCAATTGCGGAGCTTTGCCTGCTCTGCTGTCACTTTTGAGTTCTGGAAAGGACGGAATCCGCAAGGAAGCTTGCTGGACCATCTCCAATATTACTGCTGGCAATTCCACTCAGATCCAAGCTGTCATTGACGCTAACATCGTACCACCTTTGATTCACCTTCTCTCAAACGGTGATCTCAAGACTAGAAAAGAGGCTTGCTGGGCTATCTCGAACGCCACATCTGGTGGATTACAAAAGCCTGAGCAAATACGATACTTAGTCAATCAAGGATGCATCAAGCCGCTGTGTGATCTTCTTGCCTGCCCCGATAACAAGATCATCCAGGTTGCACTGGATGGCCTCGAGAATATCTTGAAGGTTGGAGAGATGGACAAGGATGCTGCCGGTGACGGCCAAGAGAGCATCAACCGATACGCTCTTTTCATTGAGGAGTGTCAGGGCATGGAGAAGATTCACGACTGCCAGACGAACGCGAACGAAGAAATCTACATGAAGGCGTATAACATGATTGAGAAGTACTTCTCGGACGAGGAAGAAGCAACCGATGATGTTCAACAAAACCCAGGTGATCAGAGCAGCTTCGGCTTCGGAGCGAACAACGCCACTAGTGGTGGTTTCAACTTTGCCAATACAAACGGCGGCGACTCGATGGATATGTGAAAAAGCAAATAATGTCAACATGTCCGCTGCCTATCTTATGCATACTTGCACCATATACAACATCTTAATCCAGATTGACAGGCCCTCTTTTTGAGGCTACCGCAAGCCCCTCATCACACACGCCGATCCGACTACCTTTAGCACAATGCAGCTCCACCCCTTGCGAAATCCCCGGCCCCCGAACCCCTTGATTCCCGAATGTGACCAATGATTAGCGAAAGATTCACCGTCATGTATTTTCCTTTTCTCTGTCTATCACCACCCCGGCACATTCACAGGCGTTGATGCGAAATTTCTGGGTCCGAGACATGGTAGCTTGAAAGCTCCTGATCTCTTTGTTAGATATATCGGTGGCTACGATGGAATTGGTAGCTGGATATAAGTACGGTAGCTTGAAAGCTCCTGCTTCGAAGCGATGGCGAGCAAGAAATGCTCGTGCTGGGTAGCACTCGCTGTTAAGTGAAACAATGATTAACGAATACCTGCTGTGGGAAATTGTGATGTTGTGACGATGTTGTGACTATCCTGCAGCCAGATCTCTCGCGTAGTTAGACCTCTGTACGTGATTTATTGCCTTGTACTCAGCGCCTACAATTGCAAGGCAGTCACAAGTCATAACTAGCCATTCAAAAATCCAGAAATCTTGGAAAGTCTGAGACGTTCAGAGCAGGAAAGTCGGAACTTTGAATGCCTTACATACATATTACAGATTCGAGAGACTCTTTCGTGACGTTTCCAATCCGACTCAAGCAGCTGCGACCTTCTGCCCTTCTCTACCCTCTCCATCCTTATACAAGCCGAGATATGTAGCCTTCAACCTGCTCATCAGATGCTCATGAGCCGTCATCGCCTTCACAAAATCTCCACCCTCCTCTTCCTTCGCCAACGCCCTGACCTTCTCGCTCGGTACAGGCTCCAACACCGTACTGCTCACCGGATGTCCGAAATACGCAATACTGTACCTATCCTCGCCTCCCTCCTTCCCGCCTTTGGGGAACACAACTCTATGCACGGTGCTCTTGAATAGGTTATTTGTCCAATAGGATAGCAGATCTCCGATATTCACTAGAATGGGTGGGGAGGGGTCGGATTCCGTCCCTGGAGGGATGACGGGGACGGGTGTCCAGGGGACAGAGGAGCCGAATTCTCGCGAGGAAGTGCGGGAGGATGGGGGGATGATCTCTAGGCCCGGTTGGCCGGGGCGTTGAAAGAGGAGCGTGATGCTCCCGTAGTCGCTGTGGGCGCCGGCGCGGATGTCGACCTCGGGTTTGAAGTCTGAGCCTGGGGGGATGGAGGGGTAGTGTAGGAGGCGGAGGGTGCAGCCTGAGGGTCCGCCAATGTGGCGGGAGGAGAACCAGGTTGAGCCACCGGATGAGGTATTGATCTAGTATGTGTGTTAGAAAGCAATAAGCAAGGAAATGGGTACGAAAGGGAGAGAGTAGGTACCTTGAGACCGATGGCGAAGAGGGTAAGGATCTTCTGCATCATTGCATGGCAGTAGTTTTGGAATTGGTTGATTTCTGCTTCATGATTCTTGAGTGAAGGGGTTAAGAGTTGCTGTGCTTTGCCGTCGACAAATTCTCCAAAGTTCATAGCCCTGTGTGTGTTAACATGGGCTGTATATATGAGGTGGCCGCTTACTCTTTGAAGTCTCCCACCTAGTACACTGTTAGGACTGCACCTTGTAAATGAGCTGAGATGACACTTACTCTCTGGCTAGTAGGATCCAATGTCTCGCTGTGCATTCCTGACCAGCCTCTGTTCTATAGATTTGTTAGACAATCGCTATAGTGACACAATGTCAAAAACATGTCACATTTTCTCCTATCTTGCATTGCTGCTTTTCATCGGCAGGAGAAGCGAAGAACTTCTTAGACTATTAATAGTGTTAGTGAACTGTATTTGAATAACACCTTAGCTACTTACTAAGTCAAAGATATTATCTATTGCCTCAACGGGGATATCTTTCCCCTGGTTCTTGACATACACGAAGCCATATGTTGTAGCTGCACCAACGAGCTGCTCGGCAATTTCAGTCTCAGGTGCTGCGCCCGAGATGTCGATGACCGGGATTTGACCCGTAGTGCCATTCGTAGCCACCATACTTGCAGGAAGTACAGTACAACGTGCAGACTGGGTAAAAATCACAGGCGCCTGGATCAATATGGAAAAGATGAGCAAGAATGGGGGCGCAAAAACGGACTGATAAGTACCTTGCACGTGATATCCATCCGCATCTGGTCTGACCTAACCCTGCTCGTGCTAAACAGGCGGGACGGGACTAAGCCCTATCGGAGCTGTCCCTGAGCTTTGTGTTGGTGGTTGGGCGAATCGTGAATTTATTATTTCGATCTCGAGGCTCAAGGCTGTCTCTTCTCCCCAACTTCACTCGACTCTCTCCACCCTACTCCGCTACATCTACACAATACTTGCACATCTTGAATAGTTGCATCTGGGACCAACTAGTCCACCCTCGCAATCAATTGCTACCCAGCGCTCTTTGACCCTTGGTCGCGCTTCCCGGATACCCCACCAACATCGTAACAAAGATTAAAGCAAACAACATTTGGAAAGAACGACGGGCAAACCTAACCCGGTATTGGAAAGCTACAATCTGCTTGAACCTTCTCCTAAATTGCTCATCATGCCTCGTGAGTCCTCACACAAAACATTTCCCGTTTCTCCTGATATTGTCTATCCTCTTTTCCATCTCAACCTCGTGCGCTGCCATGGCGGATGCAAGCAACCATGGTGGCTACTTCTCAGCCAACCACTCTATGGCTGGCGAAGGGAGCAGTGCAGCGAACAGAGACCGGTCTCAGTCTCATGACTCGACCTCGCTGCTCCCAGTCACACCAAGAACTCTTCACTGCATCCAGCATCCAGAGCAGTACCGACAACTCCAGATTCAGGCTGCCGATGGCTCTGTGTTTGTCGCTCCGGATTACAGTAGTGGGCCCATCTACTCCTGGAATGAATGGAACGCCTGGGCTTACGCGGCGGAGCCCTTTGTAGCTCATACTACTTTTGATACTGAATATCAAGAGAATGAAGCTGACCAAATATCTGAACCAGCACGCACAGTCGACCCCTATATACTTGAGCGGAGAGTGTAAGTATCCTTATTTACGATCTGTTCCAACATTAACTGATGTTCTCTTCCACAGCAAGATGGACTTTCCCGACCTCAAGGATGCTTTCATCGGAGTCGATGCCACCGCTTACCTACAACACATGATTGACGACGCTCCTTCTCAAGAACCCCTTCTTGCCGCTCTTGGCGGATATCCTATGACACTAAAATACTATCTCAACTCTGAGTTGGACCTGTGGAAGGAGAATGAGATGACACCGATTTTCGTATTCGACGGTCAATCCCACATTGGAAAGGACGAAGTCTCGTTACGCAAGGCGAGGGAGAGTCTTGCTATGACACAAAAGGCGTGGACAATGTATGGCGATAATCGTCCGGAAAACGCCGTCCAGACCTTTGGCGCATCTGGTAAATTCTCAGCACTTAGGAGACTTCTTTATCTCTGACCCTTCATAGGAGCAATTCGGCCTCAAGACCTGTTTAAGATACTCCAAGAAGTCCTCATTGAGAGGGGTGTCACCTTCAAGATCGCGCCATTCAGTGCTAATGCTCAAGTAAGACATTCATTCCAAAAATTATTCCTGGCTGATTTGTATTAGCTCGCTCAAATACTCTCTCTCGACGAGCCATATATTGATGGCATCATGGGCTCGCAAGAACTATTACTTTATGATATTGACGACGCCATTATATTTCCACCTTCAGCCGATGACTGGGAGAACAAACTTTTCTATGGAGTGCTGAAGTCCGATATACTTGATAATCTCAAAATTGTGCCTGAGACGCTCGCAGATGCTTTGCTAATGGGCGGCACCTCATTTCTACCAACATTTCCCCTTCTTAGGGATCCTTCGATGTACAAACAACCTGCATCGATCAAAGACGCCACAAATCTTCTTCGAACCAATGAAAAGTCCGTTTCAAGCATGTGTAGTGCTTATTCCGATCTTCTGGGTCAAGAGGATCCCAGATGGCTAGACAAGTACCGGAAAGCAAAAATGCTCGTGAAGCATTGCTGTGTTGTGCACCAAGACGGCAGACTTGAGGTCAAGCAATCTGGACTGCTTACTGGCGACAACCAGGAATATCTGGGTCTACAATTACCGTCTGAGCTGTACTACTACCTCTCCCAAGCGTTGATCGGACATAGACTCCTGGATCAGTTCCTCTTCCTGGAGGCATTAGTATTTCCAACGCTAGATGGTGTCGTATCTGAGGAGTATCGAAGGCTTGTTAGCAGGTCGCTGGTACCAGTAAAGGAGACCACGGTTGCCTTGATTGTGCCTCGACTACATCGTGTTTTCCAACACAAGACCATCACGTTAAGATTCTGGTTCGATGACGGCCTTCAGCAAACTTTGGATACGGTTTCGGGAATCACGAACAAGGCGGACACCTGGGGCGTCAAAGACACTGATCTGAAGTCACAAGAAACTTCCACAGGAGTCACCGCTGGCAAACTTTCGTTCGCGATCTTGTCGTTACAGCAGAAAGACTTTCCTGCAAAGTCAATTCTGAAAGACAGAAACAAGAATATCCTCAAATCAAAATCCGAGATCCTTTCTAGTGCCTTGTGGCGACTGCTTCATCTTAGAGGATATGTCAACGATAAGCACGAACTGACCAGTTGGGGCAAGGCACTTGCAACGACACTTAAAGCTCTTACACCCATTATCAAGAAGGACAACGATTTTTGTCATGTAGAAGAAGCTGCATTCCTTGCTTTCGAGCTTCTTCAATTTGATAACCTGAATTCGCGCAATCGTCATGCTGAGTTGATTGGTGGACCACTGCGAGGCAGCGATCAAGACAAGGAGCAATGTCTCCTCATTGGTCGAACAGCATGTTTACTAAAATTAAGGCATGATAGTGTTGGCTATACGGGGCCTCTGAGCAAGAATTTGCTTTCGTTCTACTCGATCATCAAAGCGATTCGTGAAGCTGATAGAGATCTGGTTGAAGCCGTAACCGCGTCTATGTTTATGGGCGGTCAAGCTTCGCGAACAGGCCGCAAGGATTGGGCTGAGCTGGGCCAAGCGTAAGTCGTTTTCAATCTCGCCGTGTGTTGAGGCTAATATTTATCTAGACTTCCATTCTCGACGGATGTTGATATTGCTCTCGGTATTGCTGTCAAAACCTACTTAGATGACTTCGTCAAGGTTGATCTCTCGCCAGAAAAGAGGGAAGCTGAAAAGCCAAAATACAAGGAGAAGTACCTACCTCAGAGCGTTGACTTCGTTGGAGACCTAGATATCGCGTTCAAGTTCTTCGATGCTGTCTATGATGGCGTGAAGACTCTGGGTGACGAGGTTAGCGACGCCGACAAGAAATCGTGGGATGATGCCAAGGCATATCTCGCGAAGAGGAGATAAAGGAGTTTGTAGGGTTGGGCGGCTCTTATTCTGTTGTAGAACCTTATATTCAGTAGGCACAAGTTCAAATACTTTGGTCTGTCTTGATCATACGAAAAGCACGTACTTATTGGGGTGGACATCGAAAGGACACCATTGTTCAAAACATAAATATATAGTCTTCGAAAAAGTAGATACAGAACAGAAGTCGTCAACCCATAAATCAGCCAGTCATCCGTGATCCTTTTCGACGTTAGAAATGTGTGCCATTGAGGTTCCGTTACCAAGCTCCGGGCTCTCTCAATATGGGAATTTCTCCCTCATCTCTTTCTGCCGCTATATAAAAGTACCCCTATTTCGTCCTTCACAGTTTGGGTGTATGCTAGTCTATACCGGCTGTGGAGACAGGGATCTATCAACGCTGACTTGGGAGATGCCTTGTGTACATGGGGCCGTTATCTATTTTCTTTTCTATTGTACATGTCGTCGAGTAACCATTATGCCCACATTGACTGCCGAGGAGGCCTCACCCTCTTCTAGCTGCTTGAGGTGTGCCACCCTTCGGTGCCGAGGAGTGAGTAGCTGGTCTGGCCGCTATCGGAGGGCAGTAGTCTCTCGTCCCACAGAGAACTAGGTATCTCGAATGTTGAGTAACATGGTGATGTTGCTGGCTCATGTTGCTTCTGCTTTCACTAGCGTGGCATCATCAACCTTACCGTCAACCATGTCTTTCTCACCAGCCGGCTGTCTGTTTCGGGTCTGCTCTCTATCATCCACAGGTGGTGATCCTTCCCTATCTTTTTCCACAATAGCCTTCTCCTTCTTTGCATTCCACTCATCAATCATCCCTTCAACTTGAGGGCCCCATACGTCCTCGCCCTTCGCGAGTTCACTATATTCTAGCACGTTCTTTCCTAACTCGAATTCGCCTTGCCGCGTGCGCTCCAGCTCCGTCATACAGGCTGCGGAGCCCACAGCCGCGCCGAGATCGTGGGCTAGGGAACGGACGTAGAAGCCTGATGTGACTATCATGCGTAGACGAACTGCCGGTGGCCCTTTGTCGTCAGGCTTTTCTGATTGAGGCGTGGCAGGAGATGCAGTAGGATCAAGACCGCCGGACATGGTGGGTTCTGGAGAAGAGATTTTGTGTTGCTTGGAAGCTGGGCGTTCTAGCACGAGCTCATCTTGAGCATCACTCATCTTCCGCTTCTTCGATTCAAAGTCGGTCTCTTCTGTCTCTTCCTTTACAGGAGCGTCACCAGCAGGTAAGACTTTCTCCTGCTCCCAAACCTGGTTCGCAACCTTGATCTCCCCCTCGCTCCCCATCTCCTCGGGAGCTCTATGCTCATGTGTCCCCGGCTCCATCCACTCGACCATCTCCAGTTCCAGCACATCAACCTGTCTCCGTTCAATCTCCCTCGGTATCGGCTTCCCTTCCCGCGCATACTCATATAACGGCTTCCCATTCATCTTCAGCGCACTGAATAAAGGCGGTAATTGCATGAACCGTCCCCTGAACCCGCCCAGCGCCTTCTCCACTGCCTCCTTCGTGACATGTTCGTACGGCGCCCGCCGCAACACTTTCCCCATCCTATCATACGTATCCGTGCTTGCACCAAACACCACCACCGTCTCGTATTGCTTCGTACATAATAAAAAGTCCTGCAGTGCTTTGGTACCCTTCCCTATACCTGTAATCAGCACACCCGTCGCGAGCGGGTCGAGTGTGCCGCCGTGTCCAATCTTGACTTGGATGGATTTGTCGCGCCGCCGGCGGCGCTGCGTGTTGTTCTCGCGGTCTCGTTTAGCTTTCTCGCTCGCAAGGTAGGGCGCAAAGAGGGTGGAGGGGTTGAAGTGTTTTTGAAGGTCGCGCAGGACTTGGGCGGAGGAGAGACCAGTGGGTTTGTTAATGGCTGTGAGGGAGGGTTGTTAATTGAGGAACTGAAAATCAAGAAGGGAAAAGTATTTACCGAACACGCCTTCTAGGACTTTGCCTTTGGTCATTCTCCGAAAAAAAGAAGCTTTGCCTTTGGCAAGCATGAGCTCTTGCCTGTGGTATAAAAAAGACTGGGTTTGACGTTGTCTTAAATTTGGTGCTGGCGGGGAAACTTTTTGAACGACGGCGGAGATGGCGGCCGCATGCTTGATTGGGCGCAGGACCAGTTATACCAAGGCTAGGCCACATCCAAAACTCCTGATATATTCAGAAAATCCAAAGTAGATTAGATGAGAGTCACATTCATCATTTCACATAAGTAGATCGATCTTTTAGAGTGGCGTAATTTTCTAATGGACCGTTTTTCATCGCCTATTGAGATGAACACGAACACTGAACCTTGCCCCCTTTATTAACTCTGCTTCTTCTGCTTTTCGATATATTCCTGTACGATTCCTCTGTAATCTCTTGGATCATAAGCCTGGGTTATTTCCTGCAGCCACCCGCTCTTTCTTTTAAACTTCAATCCTAGATCTTCAAGTAGATTGTCGAAATATGGAAGAGTCTCAAACACAAAGTCTCCAACTTTGCCTCCATAACCCCCCGGAAATCTCCATCGGCCAAATCTCTGAAAGAGTTCCGTCTCATACGTCATATCTTCTACCGACTTGTTGAGTTGGAGAGTGCCGTCTAAGTAAGCCAAAATCCACAACGCCTGCAACTGTGCCGTCGCTGGCTGGCCAAGCGTGAGGAGTGCGCCAGCTATAACGAAGTTGCGCTCCTGTGCGCGTGCTGGAGGAACCATGTATCGATATAGACGGTACGAC
Organism: Proliferodiscus dingleyae; assembly: GCA_003988795.1. Lineage (NCBI taxonomy): Eukaryota > Fungi > Ascomycota > Leotiomycetes > Helotiales > Lachnaceae > Proliferodiscus > Proliferodiscus dingleyae. Next base: position 809,253 of record QYAK01000008.1, read on the forward strand.
ACCTCTTTCTCCATGAGCGGAACTTTTGTTGGATCCCTTTTTGGAGTAACGTTGGGTTGATTCTCCAGCATAGGAAAGCGTGATAAAATCTCAGCATCGATCTTTGTGGTGAGGTCTCCACTAGATGCATCATGCTGACCCGGAAAACCAAGTTTAGTAGCCAGGGAAGGAGGTGAAAACTTGATTGTAGGTTCGTGTTTCCAGCCTGTGGAGCAATGAAGCGCATCTACCTCCAGTGTCTCGCCAGTAGAAAGGTGAAGAGTGTAGGGAGACAATTTATCAATATCTCCATAATGTACCCGGACCATACCACTTCTAACATGATCATAGAAATCGGTTGGGTAATTCAGGATACTCAAGGTAGTCCCTGACCAGAATGAGCCATACCATGGCTGAAGCTTCTTCATCTCAGGATGGCTGTCGAATTTGTTATAATCTAAGACGTCTTTCTCAAGCAGGCCCCAGAATGTCTTAACAAACCAGCGACCCACGAAACTCCCGTGGAGAAATCTCTTCAAGAAGCCATAACCGTCATTCGCTCCCCACACGGTCGGATTAAACCATGTCAGAAAACGGGTGAAGACAAGTTGCTCGAGCCATTTCTTCCCTCCTATGACCCAGATTGGACCCATCCAGCAAGGGCCACGTCCAGATTCGCGGATTACCCATTCAACTCGGACACCTGCACTTGCATATGCGTACACAGCATCCCATCCAGATTTTGAGGCACCGTATACGGCGGCGGTGTTGGCATCTTTAAGGAGGTTCTTGTTCTGGAGGAACTCCTTGGCGTGGAATACGGGACCATCGAAATCAGTTATTCCTCGAAGAGAGGGCATATTCGGATTGCCAGTCAGCCCAGTTGCGATGATAAGTTTGTTGGCAACAATCTTCTTGTTCTCCCCTCCAGCCGAGGTAACAGTGATCACCCATTTCTGATCAACATCTTGTGTAATCTCTTCGACTTTGGTGTTCAGTCGAGTCTTCTCCTCCACGCCGAACTTCTTCGCAAATTCTGTCCAGTATTCGTGAAGTACCTTCCCAGGAATGTGTTCCTTGGGCCTGGCACCAAAAACCTCGGGTGTCATTGGATAATCCGGATTCTCATAAGTGCCAAGGAGATTGTTGGACTTGAGTCCGGGATACAAACGGTCGGATGCCCATGTCCCGCCGAGGGAACCACCTTCTTCGAGAAGAACAATCGAAACATCGGGATGCACTTGTAGGTAAGTCTTCACGACCGTTAGGCCAAATATGCCTGCGTACGTTCTCGTTAGATCTTTCTCCGTCAGGGAACGAGCGACGATCACGCACCTGCCCCGACAACGACAACATCGATTTGCTCCATATCCACAAATGTCAAAGATCAGGCATGGATCTGGAGAAAGTATGCCCGCGTCAATCTGGCATTTTAGTTGAGCTCTTTCATCACCAGACGTCGAGAGTTTCACTGCTTTATATGCTGACAACGTCCACGCTTATATGTCTGAGGCTTTTCTGCATGATGCATGCCACCACACAAAAATAGGTGCTCCCATACTAAAGCAGCGCCATAGTTGCATTGGGTTATGTAGTGTAACCATTATGACCTATCGCGGAATAGTGCTCGATTCGTCAGGGCCAAACAAAGTAAAGCCACGCCGTAGAAACGATGAACAGCCCGCATGTTTTGGGAAAACTCAGAATCTGGTGATAATTGAGCTCTTGCGCATCGAGAAAGAGGCATTGATGGAATGAATACGACTCTCGCTCTTGTATGGGATCTCATGACGCAGTGAGAAAGTTGACCAGAGCAAATTCTCGAAGAACATTGATACTAAAATCGGAGACCAAATATAATAATCAATCTAAGAATTCACTGGGCATCTTGAACTATAGCATGCACGTCGTGAGAATATTCGTGGTCGCTTACTTCTTCAGCTGTCAGTGAAAGGTTGTTGGTTCTGCTCGTTGGGTGCGACGGCTGTCAGCACCACATCTGCCGGTAGCAGCACATGGCAAATCGAAGTTTCGGGACGCAGATCATGCCCAAGGCGCAGCATCGGAACAAACCCCGATGAATTCGCGAATCCAAGATCGACCTATTGACAGCTGAGCAGAATATGAAACTCGGTTATGCTGCTCGAGAAATGCCTCCGCTTCTGTGTATGGGGCCGATATACCGGTAGGCATGTAATATGCACACCAAAATTAGCCATTGCCAAGCTTAATCGGACTGAAGTAAATAACCTCCTATTCTTGCAATAATGATTACAAGTCAGTTTTGTCAGCTAGCCGGTAGTCGTCAAGTCTCTTACGTTATAGAATTTTGGGAAGATGTCGGCCAAGCAATCAAGTGGAACTTGTGATTTAAATCATAAACTCGATTCTATGCTTCAATCTCAACCACTCTTAATGAGGACGTCATTGGACTAGATCAGGCATTGGGGCGCTAAGTGAAACAGCCCTGAGAGATCGCCAATGTTGGGGCATCTGGGCATTCTAACTTTAAATATAAATACACCTTTGTCCTACCAGCAAATACGCTCCTTGAAAGCTGGAGTGATCTTTCAAGCTTGAGCAGGAGAGAAGAAGGCGTGATTTCCAAGCGGTGCGCTTTGGAAATGCCTATGGCGGTGTCGATTGCTGCGAAGTTCGAGATGGCCAAGGAGATCGAGATGCGTCCCGGGGCCTCTCACGTAAGAAGATATAGCGATCATTAGATCCAGCTCTTTCAGCCCCCAACAACAACCCCTGAAACAAGTCTCGTGTGCCTTGACCAATGAGGCGCTTATCGAACAGTCGGATCGACGCTTGCCAGCTTCCTAGCTTCCCAATTCCTAAGCTGACTTGACGGATGCGATGGGCATGGCCACGACCCAGCCTTGCCAACCCACATGGGGCTAAAGAATATCTACGCCGCATGCACCTGAGAATCTTGAATAGCATGAGCTTTAACGTATGGGATTGGAGCACAACGGTGAGGATCGCGGAGCTGAGTGATTGTCCCGCAAACAAGGATGTCTTAAGTACCATCCCCCAGCCAGATCTTCTGATCTCCTTCGTCCTCTGTTTTCGGCTCGCCATCGCTTGTTCTCGTGAAAAATGAGATCTTTTTTCTCTGTTCTTATATTTCTCGTACCAGTCTTGTCACAGACATGCTTCTACCCTAATGGCGTCGCGGTCCCCACGGGCTTCCGCTGTGACAATAGCACATCTGGCCACAGTACATGCTGTCAGATGGGCTCAACGTGCTGGTCAAATGGCGTATGCGAGAAAGTCACTAATGGTATTACGGACTGGATAAGATTCGGTTGTACAGACCCAACTTGGAAAGATCCGGCGTGCCTCAGCGTTTGCACGGATCAAAACAATTATAGCGGACTGGGAGTGAGGCCATGTGGTGGCATGTCAGGGACGGATTACTGCTGTGACTTCACGCCAGATGATGCTGGAAATTTGACTTGCTGTAGCACGCAGAGCAATATATTCCAATGGAAAACAGCGCAGATTGTGGCTACAGTGCCTTTCGGACAAGTCGCCGGCGTTACATTTTCTGCTTCGACGAAGACTGTGTCTTCCTCAACAAGCGCCACCAGCGCTTCATCGACCGTTATGCAAGCAGCAGATACGAGCTCGATGGCTCTGGCAACGAGCCAAATAACAAGTCCAGCAGCTACTGCATCCAGTCAAGACTCGGGGCTCTCTTCAGGCACTAAAGTTGGCATCGGAGTAGGCGTGGGAGTAGCTGGAGCCGCTGCCGTTGTTGGAATACTATTTTTCCTCATGAGAAGGCGACATAACACTCGATCAGATCCCATGCCAATACCGGAGAAGTATGGAGGATATCCGCAATATCCTCCGCAATACCCTGCGCAGCAATTTCCTTCTCCCGATCCTACACCAACTTATGCTGCAGAAATAGACACGCAAAGGAGGCGCGTACAGAGAGGATATCCGGCAGAACTAGGCACACAGATTGCGGCGCATGAGCTGGGAGATACAGGGGTGAGGCCACATTGATGGCCGCCGAAGTGGCCTAGCAGAGGAGGCCTACTTTCCTTTTAATGAAAGAAGTGCATAGGAGCGCGACTGGAGTTAGGAGTCGTCCTGATATTGGATATGATGTTGTGTAAGTTATTGAAGGGCATTGTACACTATAGATTTGTCCAGTATCAAAGGATGCTTATAGATCGACACAAGAATTTTGGCAATCATGAACACAGTGTCTGGAATTGGAAGGATCTAAAATCACTAATCAAGCGCTGTTGCCTCTTGGAATTTTTGATTCCATTTACTTAGGTGTCTCCTAATAGTTTAATATATGCTATTATAACTTTCAGAAGAATGTATTCAGCGGATTGTTGTGAGGGCTAGACTTCCCCGTGATAGAGAGACAAGTTTTGTTAAAGTCGACAGCTTCCCATATCGAGCATAGATCTTGAGTGATTGAAGATTCACCCCCTCTCTATCTACCGATTCCTCCCCTATTGTCTAGCGAGTCGAGGCGAGTTGGCTTATCTTAGCGTATATTCTTATCCGCTGACCTTCACGTCAACAATTTGTATCCCCTGGCTTTATTCAAACTCATGCCCACGGCGAAGACGCAGTCATGATCCGTGAACGACGTGAGACTCGTATCGTTCCCCCAGGTACAAAGCCTGTACGATATAGCTGTCACCAGCCAGCTCAAAATTTCTTCAAGTTACCCAACCAATCTGTGGGAGGCGACCTACCCGAGCGGAGTCTCTATGAGGTAGCTGTATACGACAAAGACTTTAGAAGGCTTGTGAGCCTTCTCAATGTTGCTGTAGAGGGCCCTGTGCATGTTGTTGGCAAAGCATATGCTCAACCGGATCATCGTGACCCATACCGTAGGCTTGAGGCATCTTTTTCATCTGAGGAAGCACTAACAGCCACCCAGTACGTTCGGCAATTGGAGCTTCAGAGTATCCACTTGTTTTTAACGACATCAAAGAGTATTCTATCGGCTTACAGCCCCATTCTTCCATTGGCCAAATTTGGATCACTAGCCCTCATGGCTACTTCAGGCTCGCCACGCCAGCGGCTGATTTCGGTCTCATCTTTTCACAAATGCATCGAGCAACCGAGATCTTGTACATGTTCCTTGACCTTCAAGAAGCTCGGACTCAAAAGTCTATTAAGCAATCTTTGAAAGATTCAGAGATCTGGTTTGAGGTGCGTTATCCTTGAATCTTGCCACACCTGCTCACGCCCTGTAGCTGGCACGGCAAGATGGAACTGGTGTAACGGAGGAAGAGATCGAGGATCACGTGCAGTTGAGAGATCATGCAACCTTCCTCAAATCTCATTTGGGGCAAAGCAGCGAGATGCAGGGTGAAGCATACAAGTGGTTCACCAAAGTTTTTATGGTAGGTTTCGCGAACAACTCTCATTCTCGCCTGACTTTCGCAGGCGCCTAATCGGCCATATCGCCGTCCAGAACGCTCACCCTCTCCTAAAAGAAGAACAATTCCTCCTCCACCTCCACGCCCACCAATATTACAATCCAAGAGAATATTACCGGATAAGACCAGCCGGTTTAGTGAGCAACAGAATGACTCAGATTCAACCGAAACAGACCAGTACGTCCCGCCCTTGGCCTTCATGCTAAAAGTTCTTGAAGGCCAAGACGTTCAGAGATGCTCTATCGAAACCATATGGAACGCGGTATGGCAACAATGTTCGATCTGGAGGCCCCCCTTAGCACGAGCAATTGTGATGATGCACTCCTCCGCTCTTCTCACAGCACTCCCGGAAGATTGGATAGGCTCAAAACTAGAGGCAGATCTCAAAAAGCATTCCACCAGCAGCTGCACTAAGAAACAAGCTCAGAAGCTCATTCAAAAGGCCCAGGGCAGACCACCACTTCGACTCCAGTCACGCTACCAAGGCAAAGACAAGATCAAACTCATTACACAACAGCAGTGGTTTGAAGAAGCTGCAGAAATAACGGAATTACGGCTCCGCGCAAAATCTGGAAAGAAGTTTGGTAAGAAAGCTCACCATCATCAAAGCCAGTACGAGAATGATGTCTTCATGGCAGATGCCGAAGACACGACCGAGGATGTACAGATGGCAGAATACGCCGCCATTCCTTCCATAGAAGCTGAGGCGCTCAAATCTGCTCGAAATGAGCAACGCACTAAGGAAGAATATCGGCAATATCTCGAATCTATCACGTCGCGCTCTGCTGATGATCAAGAGAAGCTTGATCGGGAAAGAGGCGTTCGTATCAAGCGGAGCACGCATGATCCATATGTGGAGAATAGGGACCGGAAGCGTTCTAGGAGCAGGGTAGGTGATGGCACGGATGATGAGGGATCACCAGTTCCTTACTATTCATCGATATCCTTCACCGGTTGAGGTAGTAAAGATGAACGGAGTTCATTCAATTCTACTCAACCTTCAAAAGCATCTGTGATCATCAAATTCCTAGATCAAAGCCTTTGATGTTGTGTAGGCAGGGCCTTCTGCTCTATAGCTGTTGCGCATATCGGCGATGTTGCTTTATATGACTTACGTCTCTCTCGTAGTATTGATCCCGAGAAGATGGCCAAGCAAATTTCAGCGGCTCGTCCTGCATTTGTATCGTGATGTTGCTTTAGTGAGGTTGAAGACTCAAGGGGGTCTGATCTTTCATCATAGCATTATTCTCCATAACATAAACGAACTGCTATGATTGACTACTGCGCATATTTCTTAGCTCTCACAACTTAGCACAAGGGTGTAAGACGCGATCGAGGTTGATATGGTGTCTTTACAAAATAAAAAAAGGGCATTCAATATTACTAGTCAACGAGTATAAAGTCGAAAAGAACAATTTATTTATTATGTATATAAGGTTGGTAGTTTGAGAGATGGAGCCGTCAAATGAAACGTAATAGCGCAAATCGATAATTACCTGGTCTTATCTGATTTAATTAATGCTGCAGAATCTGGCTCTTCGCTTACCGGTATAAGCTGAGCAGCACACTCGTGTCACACATCCTGAAAAACAGAATAGGGCAAGATCCGATGGAAGCAACCTTCCACAGCAACTCGCTTAAACATCTGCTGCTTGTGACTGCCGCATGCGATGGAAACTCCGAGCCAACGGACGAGCCCTGTTATTTCTCCTATCTGAGCTCCCACACGTTCTGCCGCACACAAGCAGCTTCAGGGTCCCGATAGATCACTAGGGTAGATATCAGAAGGTCTATAGCTATGCCTTGCATGATGCGACCTGATCGTGAAAATAACTCTATTTGAACTTACTGGGGCACAACTAGCATCAAGCAAAGCGTTTCAAGTCAACCGCCCACATCTGGCAGGTACGAACACATCGCTAAGAGCTGATAGATGATCTTTCTGCCTTGGCTTCCTTTCATGGACTAGTTCCTGATGAATGCCGTGCGCGGGCTAAGGCACTTGGCAGCTCAACACTGGCTCTCATCGTTGGTGGCTTTTTCAGGTAAGAAGTCCGATAAGGTTTGTGGTGTGTAATAAGTGGCTAATCCCCGCAAAGATAGAAAGGGTATGGGAATTCGGACAACTTCACTGCAGTTATCACCAACGTTGCTATTGCCAAGGATCTTGGCGCCTCAAGCGCAGAACGAAAATGGAACAACTTTAAATGCATATCAGATCAAATTCACTTTACCCGCCACCGTACGTCAATATTGTATAGTATTGTACATCAAGTCAGAGACAAAAACAATGTCTGGCAGTCTTGGCCCGCGAATAAAAGTAAGCAATGGGTATACTTTAGGTGTGATGTCCATTGCTGGAGGCATAACTTCAGTCTACGCATATATTAAATCCTAACCTCCTATGTCAACTTGCAGGACATCTTCCAATAAGGAACAGAACTTGACTTTCACACACCATCTCAAGTCTGGTAAGGCTAACCTCGTTTCTAAATTTGATTGCCCGTGAGCTGCCTCCTATTGGTGGGCTACTACGAGCACGGCTGTCGACGGGAGCTACAGGATCTCCTGCCCTTCCAGTTCTCATTTGCATACTGAGAGTATCAGATGAGATACACTTGAATCTTGTGCCCGCGCACGGTAACCCTCGTTTAATGGCTCTGCAACCGGTAGGTTACACGGTAGATCCATTCGCAGATCTCTTGAAGGCTGGGAATCTCTAGCGATGTCCTTAACAAGAGTGGCGTGCTTGTATGCTTTTTTAGAAGCCGGGAATTTGTTCACATGCCCGCAACTCGAATCACACTTTCCAGTTTCGGTGCGTGCCTACCTTCCTAGATTCTAACTTAGCCCACCACAGAGCTTGTAATCAAAGCAGGAGCCATCAAGCTATCAACTTACTTCGAAGCCAGCCTGGAAGTATATAAGGTCCTGTTGAGAACCATTCCAAAATTTTGGCAACTGGCAAGGAAGTATCATAGCTAGTACCCGTCAACAGGACTAATCACGCCTCCATATACTAGCTCCAATCTTTGGTTATCCTTCACCTAGCCAAGATGAAGTTCGTTGCTTCAGCCGCAAGTGTCCTTCTGATGGGGAGTGCCGCATTGGCCTCCCCGCTCAGTGCTCGTGCCGCAGCTCGTGGCGAGTCAACCCGTCGCACGGGACTTATGATACCTGCTCCAGTCAACACCACCTTCGGACCAGAGCCAGATGCAATCAATGCTCAGGCATCCTCCAACTGGGGAGGCGCCGTTATTGTCACCACTGGGGTCACCTCAGTCACAGGTACATTCACTATCCCTCAACCCAAGGTCCCATCTGGCGGCAGCTCTGGCACAGAATATTGTGGCGCTGCGTGGGTAGGGATTGATGGTGATACTTGCCAGTCGGGTCTGATTCAGACTGGTGTCTTCTGGTGTGTGCAAAACGGGGCTTACAGCTATGAGGCCTGGTATGAGTACATTCCACAAGCATCCATCGCCTACTCAGGCCTCTCTGTCACTGCTGGCAACCAAATCCAGGTCACCGTTACAAAGACCAGCTCCACAGGTGGAAAGACAACTCTTAAGAACGTCAGCACCGGACAGAGTGCATCGCACACCTTCTCCAACCAAGCTAGTGGTACCCTGTGCGGCACAAATGCTGAGTGGATTGTGGAGGATTTCGAATCAGGCGGCTCTTTGGTTCCATTCGCCAACTTCGGAACAGTCACCTTTACCGGATCTAGTGCCGTTGCAGGCGGTTCGACCGTCACCCCTGGTGGAAGCTCTGGCACACAAAATATCTACATTAGCCAGAACGGTCAGACACTCACATCCACAACATACTCCGGCAGTACAGTCACTGTCAAGTATGTTTGAATGATAGAATGTGCCATAAAGTCTCCGTCCGAGGAAAAAGTGATGATCACAAGCGGGGTCGGTGTTGAGAGGTGTCGTATTGGAATTCTGGACTGGGGGATGTTGTGGTGGACTTCCTAGTAGCTTTGAGCCAAGTCGACAGTCTTCTAGGCCAGTATTGATTCAGTTGTTTGAATCAGTCTGAATTTGATTCATTAAACCATTGAGTCCCAAGAACGATACAGGCTAATTCTAACCGAATCATGAGGACTATATGATAGGAGACATGAGATTCTGCGTTTATCCTATACAAAGTTGGGGTGAAGCGCCCAGTTTCTTGCGTAAATTTGATGTTTGAGATATAATTATCACTGTGCCGATGACCATTGGCGTTCTTATCTACCAATTGACGCCATCCTCTTTGGGATAGAATAGCTATTTAGAAAAGTAAAAGGGGTCTAAGCGAAGTTTCCACGTGATAGTAACATGCCCGACTCTCCATAGCTGCCTTGGCATGATATTTTAGGGGGATGGGCTGATAGCCCATTCTACATTTGGATTAAGAGATCATGAAGGATGCTCCTTTACCTACGAAGGCGAAGGAAGCCCTAGCATCTAGGTCATGACACTAGGCCCGGAGCTACAATTACAAATAGATCAGACTGTACTAACATGTTCATATACATTGATTCTTTCGTGCCTTATCAGATCAATCTTGGCCCATTCCTAGCATTATATTCTCTTTTATCTAGAGAGACATGATCAAAGTACTATTTTACGTTGACTTTGTACTTAAGCATCAGTTCTGAGCGTGTCACTCTCGACGAGTTCGCAACGAAGGAGCATTCCACTGGCAGGTCGGCTGATATGGAAATCATCGGACAAGCGGAAGAAAAAAGCTCAAAACGAGACTTAATTGTCATTGAAACGTGTAGTATCTACCTTCTGGGGACTTTGAAAGGCTGGGATGATGTCCTAAAGCTTTGATATATCGTCTCGCAACAAGGTGCACCGAGCCCGAGGGCCCCAAAAAAGGTCTCAGTCCCATAGTGACGAACCTTTGAGTAGCGATCGGCATAGAATCTTGAGGATAGTTTAGAATCCTCAAAGCCCCACAAGATGGTTCTGATCTGCGTCGCGAAACTCAAACTTTCAGTTCTTCCAACATAGTGTGGCGTAAACTTATTCCTTGGTCATCGACGCCTTTCCCTACAATCACGATTTCGGACACTCAACAAAACAGAAGAAGCTGGTGAGCATATCTGAGGTGACTCAGTGGCTACATCTGGATCTCTCAAATGTTATCATTAATGATGCTGAAGCCTGAAATACCTTGTTCCAACCGTAGCGTGCCAGCAACTCAAAGCTAGAAGATTGGCTTACCGCGCCTTGAGGGTCCAAATGCCTCTTTCATTGTCATTCGCTCAAGCGTATCTCATTATTAGGTCTATTCAATCAATAATTCGGAGATAAACGGTATCCTAAACCTAGACCAATACAGTGATCAGTGGTCGAAAGACCTGGACCTGCACACTGCGTCGTAAGCGCTGACTTTGGGGTAGGATCGACAGATGTGGTACCTACTGACGTGCAAGCCGTGTATATGAAGGCGAACAAAATTGCCTAATATCACTGAACATGTATGATGGGGCGCACGAAAATGGAACATTCCGTTCAGGAGAAGGCGCGCCCTTCACGAGTCTTTGCCTCGTTCTTCATCTCTTCATAGATTACCACGTTTCTTAGTAGTGAAGTGAGATGAGAGATCAAGACATATGTTACTAGCTTGAAAGGCGTTTAACCCTCGAGTGACTGTAGCATCGGTTGAAGTGCGAGGGTCATCACTTGCCAAAAAAACCCTATCTCACAGGCTTTTCGGGCATCGTATATATATATATCTCAGAGAGTTTGATCCCAGTAGCAGCTGGCAAATACTCGCCTTGACCGGTAGAGTAGACGTAAAATTCTGAGAAGCTCAGTTTTTAGCGAATAGCTTGCCCATGCACTCTACTTCCTGCCCAAGGACGCAATATAAATGAGGCCGGAACTTATGTGTACATCGAAATATGTATCATTGAACTAAGGAGACTAGATTGACAGGAGTAGGGGGCAGCCATTTAACATGGATTGACAGCGTGGGGTCAGGAAGTAAGAAGTCCGTCCAGATGCTTAACGATCTTTTCCTCTTAATAACAAATATTATAAGCAACACATCTAATCTCTAGCTGTAAATTATGTACCTGAGAGAAATGCTCTAGCCTATAAATTCATTTCCTTCCTATGCGACGAACACTCAGCGCCTATCAACTACATTGTACATCTTCATAACACTTCTATACTTGATCACGTGGGTTGCACCAAGAGCCAGCTTATCTTCCCCACGGGGTCTAGTAAATCTTCGGGGTAACGGCGTGTTTTTGTTAGAAATGTGAGGTTGAGAGTAAGCAGTGATGCGGGGCCGATCTGATGTGGTTGTGCTACTTAATATCCTGCAATATAGCGATTTTAAGCGGGCCGACAGAAGAGTCAACATTAGATGGCAAAATCGCTCGTGAGAAATTAGCCGCCCTGGCTCTCCACGAGAACAACGTTCCGGGACACTTGATAGGCTATGGTCGACTATGTAATATCAGTTGAAAAACCCTCGTCTTTTTTTTACCGGTGTAAATTTGTCACTCTCGGTAGTTGGGTACTCAGATGGAAAGTCCAAAGGACGGAATTAGATTACTTTTTACTCTGACTCTATATAACCAATACTCCCAGCCTTTCAGATGCCTCTTTATCCCCATCCTCAAGTTTCATTCTCAAGGTGTTGACATTCCGCCAAGTCAAGATGTACTGGTCCTCTCTCGTAGCTTTGAGCTATGCAGCGCTCACCAAAGCCGCACCTGCGCCTGATGCGGCTTCCGCTTCCACCATGTTGCGGTTCGGTTGTTCTCAGATCTCTCTAGATCGGATTGATCCTCTCGTTAATCCCGCGATGGTCCCATCCCCACATTTCCATCAGGTCGTGGGAGGAAATGCTTTCAATGCTTCGATCCCCAGCACCGATGTCAGCACCCTGACGAGCTGCACCACTTGCAGCTTTTCTGACGACTTCTCCAACTACTGGACGGCCAATATGTACTTCAAGGCACGCAACGGTAGCTACAAGCGTGTTCCTCAAGTTCCTGCGAGGTACTTAGCTTTTGCCAAATCTTGCTCCAAAATACTAACAGTCTCCTGAAGATTGGAATTTGGTGATCAGTTCAGTACTAAGCTGACTGGTGGTTTCATCGTCTACTATGTCTCGCCTGGCAAGGGTGGAGTCACTGCCTTCAAGCCTGTATGTTCGACTACAGTACGCACGAATCTTAAATTGAGTGTTTTTCTAGGGTTTCCGCATGCTCGTCGGCAACGCAACTGCACGATCAAAGCCCAACACTGTGGGCGCAGTGAAGTCGCAAACATGCTTCCGTTGCTACACTGGCCCGAACTTTGCAGGAGACAATGCTGCTCCTTGCCAGGACGGCAGGTGAGAATTCTTCATGATACTCCTTTGAACTGGCTAACAAACTTAGCCTGGATACCCAAACCCTTCCCAACAAGGCATGCTTGGGTGGAATCCGATCAAACATCCTCTACCCAACGTGAGGATTCTCTATCGCGCAGATGTGGAAATACATACTAATTTTTATACAGCTGTTGGGACGGTGTCAACCTTGACTCCCCAGACCACATGTCTCACGTTGCATACCCCACGAACGGTCCTCATGCCTTTGATGGCTCTTCTACTGGCGGTGCTTGCCCATCAACCCATCCAGTCAAAATTCCGCAACTCATGTTGGAGGTATGTTTCTCCTCTCCTTCCTTCTCAATGATGGAATCTTCGACATTCTCCACGGAGCCTCGAAAGTAGAAAGCATGTATTCGATTCATACTAATCTGATGTCATAGATTGTCTGGGATACAACACAATTCAACAACAAGGCAGACTGGCCTGCAGATGGATCTCAACCCTTCTACCTAAGTACTGGAGACAACACCGGATACAGCCAACACGGTGATTATGTTTTCGGCTGGAAAGGAAATGCGCTCCAAACGGGCATGGATGGTGGCTGCATGGGTGCGTCTTGCTCCGGCATGAAGACTCAGACAAACCAGCAGGCAGTGCAATGCAACGTCCCAAGACGTTATCCTAACGATCCCATTGATGATTGTAAGTGCAGACCCAGGATAAAGGCGGTGGTTAGTATGTCTAACATCTCGGCAGGGCTCCCTTCATTGCCTGGAATGTAAGGAGAATTGTAGGATTATAATCTGGAGAATTTGTGACTAGGAGAGTGAGTATGTGTTGAGACTCGGTGCTTTTTTCTTTGGATGAGAATGAGTGTGAGGATGGCTATGGCTCCTGGAGCCATAGTGCAGACTCTCACTGGCAGCAACAATTAACAAATTGATATATTTGTTGATAACTTCTCTCGTTAAACTGATCACATATAAATTGCGTTGGCGTCTTATACTAGGATAGAGATCAATTCAAGAAAGTGACGGAAAATATCTGTATCATCCACGTTGAGAGGTCGGGGGCTACAGACCTTGCCCTTTCATTACATGGTTGCGCGACTTTAGCCTTCAAGTTTATTACAGCCAGTAATCTATGATCCCAGTGCGCCTCATTTCTCCACGCCAGCTCCTACGTAACTTCACGATTCAACCAAGATCACGCGACGAGTTTAAGGCATGGGTCATTGGCTTGAAATCATGATCTGGCTCGATGCAACATCGCGGGGCAAAAAGAGGTTATTTAGTGAATTGCAAATGGAACATTAATACAGAATCTGGTAGAACCTGGTGGTATCTAACTTGTTGCGGCTTGGCATCACTCACATGGCCTCGAGGCGCTTCTGTGTGGGGTTTTCAGTCGCCAGATCAAGCTCGCGGTGCCCAGTTCCTACTCAGGGGTCACATTTGGAGAGCAATTTACCATTTTTGGTCGGACCACTGTCGATCTGGTCAGCCCCACATGGTATTCCTTAGGAAGAAAAATACTTGATAAGGAGACGATTACTCTCATAGTTGATACACCATTTAGCCACTGCCACTGCTTTGCTGCTACGCTTCGGATACTCGGATATCTAGTAGCCTCGTTTCCACGGCATAATTACGCAATTGGGTACATCAGGATGACTATACTTTCCAAAGGGGGTTTATTTTTGGTAATTTCAGACTACAATTTTTTCTCTTTGCTTCTAACGCAGCTGGTCAGCATCACTGCTCCGCTCAGGTGTTACGAATATGTCATTATGCCATCCTCCTCGTGACTTACATATCTATCTTAGTATCCGTAGTCTGGGAGAATAATTAGCACGATTTTGAGCACAAACAGCTCCGGGTTGGGTTTGGCGCTGTAATTAATTTCTTTTGCTTTTCATCCGCTAGGTTAAGAGAGTTAACTAAATCCTCTGCTAAAAATAAGGGCGAGAAAAGGGTTACGCTATCGTGTAAGTATATCCTTGCTAATATCCAGAGAAGTACAATTCCGGGATTCTATTAGACTGACAGTTTCCGGCAGGATATTATTATGTTAGTAGGATGGGGTCTGGACAGGAAGCCATGCTGCCAAAGGTATAAGTAAACCACGGATTAAGTGAGATCTGAATGCCCCTTCTTTCCTGTATTTACAAACAACCTGTTCTAGCCGACCAATCTTCCGAACAAGCCAGAGCACCTAATATTCGAGACGACAACCAGTCTACCTCTTCTTTTAAATCCAATCTTGCTTTCAAATAGATAACTTTTATTCACATCGTATATCTTATTGCTTTCCGTAGTGCCAACTCTTTACATGTATCGAACTCAATAGAGTAGTTGCGAGAAAGAACTAGAATTGCAAGTTCTACAGATAACATTTCTATCTTAACATTCATAATGATGCATACTGTTCAAGAAGGATAAAGGATGGCTGAACGCAATTGCGCTGCGGCACTCAGCAACAGCTCATTTCAGAATACTATGTTTCTAGTCTAGAAGGATGGACAAACCTTTTCCTACTCATGCTCCATTACTGTGTGCCACAGTTATTTTCAATTTCTCCGAATTACCGGACTGTCGTGATCCTCTCCATGCATTGACTCTACACTAAGAACGTGCTTATGTTACGGGAAGGAGCTCTCGGGTAGTATATTGCTTCCCAGAATTGATTAAAGAATAATTCATCTTTGCCTACTACGACTAGTGTCTACGGCGTCAAGATAACAGCTTATGCATGCTGCTAACGTCTGAGCGGACCAATTGTTCCCGTTTCGTAAGCTTTGGCGTAGAGGGCTACGGCTTTGGGTACGGTTAATGGGATGAAAGACTAGAGGATCAGTGGGATAACAAGTTATTTAGACTAATATGTTACCGTATATACTAGACATTTGGCTTTGCATATTGTGAAGGAAAGGTCTAATAGTGAAAAGTATCTTGAGTCTTGAACCGTGACAGAACCATCCCAAATAGCAGTTGCAGCTCGGTGTCGTTCCCTTTCTCTAATTTTGAAACAAAGGCCATGGGAGCGACTACCGCACAGACAGCCAGTAACCATACCTCATACGTACAATCATTTTAAAAAAAACAATTCAGAAAAAGAAATCGCTCACCACTCCGAAATCGACGCTCCTGCCTTACTCTGCTGTAAGCCATCTCCAGCCGAAAACTTGAGAAACACAAGCCCCAACCAATCAACCTCCGATCCCGCGAACCCATACATACCAACCAGCATTCCCGTCCCAACATCCGTCCGCGCATACGCTATCGTGCCATCATCAATCCCATGCTCGAAAACCGCACCGAGACTTGTCACGATCTTGATCCGTCCAACTCGCGTCCCCTGCCATCCAGCCCAGAACACCACCTCCGTGACCGTCTCGCCGGGCTCGAATGTATATGATGCGTGATTAGCGTCCCCGTCGCCACGTTTTGTGCTCTTCTCGCCATTCGCGAATTCAAGTTGCACAGCGGAGATGCAGACGTCGTTTGTCCAGAAGTGGATTGCCTTTACGAGGTGTTCAGGGACGGAGGAGACATCGCGGAAGGGGCCGCCGCCGATGCCGCCTGCGCCGCGGGTGTAGTAGTATTTGTCCCCCTGCAGGTGATTCTCTTCCTGGGATCGAAGCGTCGTCGAGCCGGAAGGAGCTATTGCGGTCGTCGTGGGGGCGAGCCATACGAAGCCCAGCTTGTCGATGTCGGCTCCGTAGCGGCCATGTACGCCGACGAGCAAGCCCGAGCCGAAGTTGCGCTGCGAGTACGGCTTTGGGAGCGATCCTATCATGCCGTGCTCGAAGACTTTGCCCGTGCTGGTGGTCATCCTGATCCGGCCGAGGCGCGTCCCATAGCCGTCCCAGAACTCCCACAGGTCGAGCTCTTTGACGCGTTCGCCGAGCTGGAACGTATAGTTTGCGTAATGGTGCATCTGCCCCGCCCCCGATCCTCTCATGGGGCTTTCTTGGCCGTTCGTAAATTCCATTTGCAAGCCGGTGATATAATAATCGTTTGCCCAGACGTGTATTTTCTTGACTAAGAGTCCTGGTATAGGGACTATATCTGTGAAAAATCCTCCCCCATCGCCACCGATGTCACGACTGTAAAGATAGAAGCCTGAATCATCGTATAGACCTACGTCCGTGCGATCATTCCGCCCTCGCTGAAGCACATATGCGAGATTACAAACGCTGTCCAGCGTATCTTGGTGCTCCGTTTCAAGCACCTGCTCTCTCCATGCCAGCACTTTCCTGTGCAGCTTCTCCGATTCAAAGTAATTCCCTTGGCTCTGAAGCTCAATTGCACGGCGATAGTCCACATCGGGCAAATAAGAAGGCTCTGCGACGGGTGATCGCCTGTTGATCTCGTCACGGAGACGAGTAAATGCATAGTTCCCCTCACCGTAGATTGGCACCATATAGATGTTAAAGATGCCCATCAGAGAATATGCTTGATCTTCTTTACGCCTCGTCTTGCGATTTTCCCCCCACGAAAGCCGCTCGGAGATAGAGAATGATGACAGAGGTCGCCCTTGAAGAGCATCTTTAGGAATGCCTGTTATATCGTGAATTTGTTGTTCTAATGAGCTTTTGTCGCCCAATCGTTCGCTCTCTTTGGAGAAGAATTCAACTGATGTCGGGGCAATAAGTTCTTGAAGAGTCCAGCCCCGCGTAAACCATCTACTTTTCCGAAAAGCAGAATCCCATTCACCATCAGGCATATTTTTTGAAACATCTGACAAATATACGTAGCATTTAGTCGATTCTTGATACCAACGGAACATAGAATTGATCGCTTCCGAGAGCTCCGTGTGACTTGATTTATCGATACAGCAAGTGTCTACCCAGAAATATTGCAAGCCATCACGTCTGGCTTGTTCTCCGCAAAAGCGGAGTTTGTTATAGCCAGTTTTGTTTGTGTTGGTACCATCTTGCAGATCGCGAAACGTGACTTCGTCGGTGTCCGCTCCCCATGTGTGCGAGAGTATGGCGTACGGTGGAAGATCATCGATTAGGTCATTTGTAAGGCTCAAATTGTTATGATCGTCAAACTTTAGAAGATGCATGATCGTGCTTAGAATTGAGAAGGAGTTCCAGCATAAGCAGAAGAAACATCAATCATGCTAGTGCCGTTCGCTTGTTGTGCCAATGAATGACTACGTATCGTATTTTCTGTTGCGGACCAAGTCGTCAGCATTTGCATCAGCCTCGGGCTCGTAGTTCGGTTATAGTAGGAAAAGGCTCGTCAATTGCAGAAGCCCTTGCTAGATTCAACATATGCTGAACCTACTATTATAGGGTTTTTACGCGAGAAGGTCTGTGTCTAATTAGCGAGCTTTTCCCTACTATTATTCAACTAAGAGCCGCATAAAACGAACATCATAACGGCTGCTCAAAATCCTCAAATATCGTGTCACGATAAGGTTGGGCAGTAGTCTGCCATTTTAATCCAAAGGGAGTGACCTCTATGACTTCAAAGAATGATATGATTCCAGTCGTACGAGAAAAGTTCCCCTCAAACATTTTCATTGCTGTGCATTAGTATCAAATCATACTTCACTGCATAGTGCAGGTCCTTAGCGTCCAAACCAATAGTTGAAGGAGTCCATACAGAAGTACGTGATTGTTATTGGTGATAATTACCAACAAATAATGGGCAAGATATCCTTGGATTTTTCATTCTAAGGTTTTGTAATTCCAAAGTCTACTCAATTCGAAAATCCTCGAGAGGACTTCGGTCTGGATCGTCCACCACTTCACCATTCATAACGCCATGAACATAACACTCACAAAGGAACCGCAACACATACCCGTCCTCTTGTTTGCCAGTCTCGCGCAAAATAAACGGCACTTCTCCCCCAGAAAGAATGCATACGACATCACCGACGTTCAACCCTTCGTGTCCAAGACCAATATACCCACCCGCGGTAAGGAACATATCTTTATCCTCAATAATGGTGCCAATATCCTTTGAAACCAAATTCCAAGCTGCTAGGGGAAGGTCAGTAATCTCGCTTGATGAATGGTGCAGGCCCCAGCCCTCGAAACTCGCAAAGTATTGAGACCAGTAGACTTCGTTGATACGAGGTGACAGAGCCGTGCGATCCGCAGTCAAGGTCCGGAAACATGCGATCCAGGATGGCTCCCCACTAAAGGGATATATTTCTGATGCAAGTATACTTGCTGTCAGCTGTCGAAGGATGGTCTCGTTTATGGAAACAGAGCCGTCAGCTCTAGCAATTAAGAGGGTCTTGATTGGAATGACATTGGCTATAGTATCAAGACGTGATCCTTCTACGCTAATTGTATTGGAGTCTTTAGTCAGAGTTACTCGCGGTTTGGATCGTCCGGCAGCACGGAACAAATGTGTCGACTTGAAGCGAAAGTACCTCTGCAAGAACCCTCCTCCGTACTTGGGAAGTGACCAATCAGGAACATATGATGGAAGCTTAATATTTGAAGTTTGTCGATGTCGAAGAATGACGGCCGAGAGGATTTGAAGGTCAGGGCGGATGCTCAGGACCATTTTCGTAAAGTCTGTGTAGACAGTTTCAACTGGATCGTCGTAGTTAACTTTGATACGTGTGCTTAGTGCTTTATTGGTAATTCCTCGCAGTGAGTATATCTTGTCGCGAGGATCAGCAGCTATTCTGTCCCGCGAGTCTACAAAAAGTCGCAGGTCAAGAATCTCCCCTCTGTCTGGAACCCTAGTATCATGAAAGGAAATCCTCCATCCTCCGATGAAGCTTAGATTGGCTGCAGCAGCTGAGAAGCGATAGAATCCAGAACCGGTCATCCGCTGAAATGCAAAGCGCATTCTATCAAAGTCAAGGGATAGAGCTCCACAGAGAATGACAACTTTCTTGGCAACGACGACTTCTTGGACGATCCACATACGGACAAAATACTCTCGTTCCACGAATAGTTGTATAGCTACTTGTTTATCTCCTGCTGTATCCTGTAACTGACGGTATGTTGCGCTTCCGTCAGTGGTGCCATCATCAACCGCAAATTTCTCAAATGTATTAAAAGCAAGAGCGCTGAGATGGTCAGGCGCACCGATCCAGGCGAGCACAATCTTGGCATGAAAGTAAATGTCTCTCATCAACAACACCTGCTGAGACTTCTCTGCATTATCAGACTGATTAATGCATATTGCGTCTACCCACAGTTTTCGCGAATAGCCTGTCTTTCTTTGATCATGGCATATCTGCCGCAAGGCTGCATAGAGATTCCGCGATACGGGAAATAATTCGTTATGGAGTTTTATGTACGCTGATAGGTCTTTTGAACCCCAGGCATAGGAGAGAGCACTATAATTTGGTTCATCCTGTAAGTCGTGTGTGGCTAAGCTCCCTTCAATTGTTTCAGGGCTGTCAACCCGGTTGCCGTCGTTGAGTCGAAGCTTAAGCAGGCGTATGACTGGGCGATCCGCAGATGAAGGAAGCTGTTGGTAAAAACTCATGGTTTCAGAAGCATGATCATTGCCCTGTGGAAGTAAAATTGTGCCTCTTAGCAAAACATTTGTCTTGAAATAAATGTTCGCCTTCAAAGGGGGCCTAAAACGGCCTCGACGCCCTCAGCCGGGGGCGGCCAATCAGCGGCTAGTGGTGCAGAAACAAGGGATTCCCAATAATTAGCCTTGCCAAGCCATGGTACGCAACCTGGTAGCGGGGAGGGAGTCATGCTCTAACTTATTAGCAGTAAAATATCAACAAAAGTATGAGGGGAGAGGGGGCGAGGCTGCCGCATTAGACAATGTAGTGCTCTCTCCTGCAGCTGATTAGCGTGCTTACACCTCGGTAGGCTGAGACATCTCGTCAGATCACCGCTCTGCTTAGCCGCTAATCGAGCCTTCGTCTCAACCATTTCTAAGTCTTCTAAACTAAGTGGCAGGTGAAGCATAACCGTTTGATCTCTTCAGCTCTCTTTATTCAAGATAGATAATCATGCAGGCCGTGGAGTACTAGAGTACCTTTGTGTCTTGGTTTGACATGAATTTTGAATTGCACCTGTCTCCTCTCAGCGTATGAATCGCCTCATTTCCCATTGCTGAGAAATATTCCTTAAGCTAGGCTCCCATATAAGTCAAATGGCGCTCTCCAAACTTTGTTCGGACTGTCGAAATAAGTTGGATATTAGATATTTCAGGGCCCAGGTGCAGGATCAGGCTGCTGTGCGAGCAGGGAAGGCTGGTAGTCCTGAGGCGTATACTCTGATCCACGAATACACCTATAAGCCTGGAGTTCTGTCCACTGGTCAATCTCGAGATTGCGATCTATGTGTCCTAGTGATAAATGAGGTCGCTCTGAACGCGGATACTGACGGTCCAGGTTGGGAACAGCAATGGCATCGAAAATGGGTGAGGGGCAGGTGGCTCGTCCAATGTCGAAGCACGAAGGAAGAGTTGTTAGATCTCAAGACCTTAAGGATCCAGTTTGATGATGAAAACTACGGGTCATTGGGTGAGAACTTTATAATCGGGCGGGAGGACGTCTTTCTTGATATCAGAGCCAACGCTGGCAAGTGTGCTACTTTTGCTTTCAAATTACAAAAATTCTGACATGGAATAGGAGACCCGGCTGCGAGATATATATCCAGCAGAGAATTTGATATCAATCCTGGCTCTTGGACAAATATCGAGCTCGCTAAGAGCTGGGTTAGCCAATGTGTTCAGACACATGAAGCATGTGGATCTCAACTCTCAGATTCTCTCTTGCCCACAAGAGTTGTAG
The DNA here is from genome assembly GCA_003988795.1 of Proliferodiscus dingleyae. Classification (NCBI taxonomy): domain Eukaryota; kingdom Fungi; phylum Ascomycota; class Leotiomycetes; order Helotiales; family Lachnaceae; genus Proliferodiscus; species Proliferodiscus dingleyae. The sequence goes on from QYAK01000008.1 coordinate 830,741, forward strand.
ACATTGGCGATTTAGATAATCATAGTGTCCGTCTCTTTGCCACAAAAGGTCAGTCTGGTAGATACGTCGCGCTGAGCTACTGTTGGGGTCAGAAGCAGCTACAACTATTAACGGAGGATGATCTTGCTGCTAAACTCGACTCAATTGACTTGGATTCATTGTCACCGACAATCAAAGATGCTATAGCTATTACAAGAAGTCTTGGAGTGCGCTATATTTGGGTGGATGCCTTATGCATTATCCAAGATTCTGCAGAGGACAAAAGGACAGAACTTGCCAATATGGCCAACATTTATGAAAAGGCCTCTGTTACTCTGGTGGCTGCATCTGCTGCAGGAGCCGACGAAGGATTCCTCAAACCAAAACCAGTCCCGACAATTGACTTACGCGTTGCCTACGGCCAGCAAGGCACCCTCCTTCTACGGCGTCAAAAATACGCCGACAGAATAGATCTGGCACCCGACCCGACTGAATCTCGAGGATGGTGTCTTCAAGAAAGTCTTCTTAGTCGACGATGCTTGGTCTACTCCTCATTTTATCTCTACTGGGCTTGCCAAGAAGTTCCATACGCTAATCAAGATATCCGTCTATCTAACAACGACTTCCTCTTCAATAACATCCACCACTCCGTCCAGAACCTCCCTGCTGTATTTCGGGTTCCTCGTAGAGGAGATCAATTGCACAAGGACGATTGGAGACAGCTTATGGCGTTCTGGCGTAACTTCATTAGCGAGTATAGCTATCGACAGGTCTCTTTCCCGACGGATAGGTTGCCTGCAATATCTGCTGTTGCGAAGAAGATCCATGATATTACCGGTGATAGGTTCTATACAGGAATCTGGGGATCGAATTATGCGCATCAACTTCTCTGGAAGAAATCTACAAAAGAGGTGATGTTGAGTGATGTAATCTCTCCTGTACAATCTCGACCGAATGTCTACGTTGCTCCCACTTGGTCATGGCTTTCTTGCCAAGGCCGAATTGTCTACCTTTCGTGTGCAATCTGCCCTGAACTTAGACTGGAGGATATTGCAGTCAGACCAGCGAATTCGTTTGAACCGTTTGGCCCCGTCCAAGGCGGAAGTATAACTCTCGTAGGACGACTCGAACAGGTCAACATTTTTGACCTAGGCCACGCAGGTTTCCATTGGATTGGGCGAAAAGGCAGAACTTTGTTAGAGATTTACGTCCAGTTTGGCCGTGGGAAGGGAGAAGCAAAGGGATTTCCTGACGCGAAAGATGAAATGGTTCCAGGCATGGACAATGTATGGTGTCTTGAGGTGGGAATAGAAAGTGCAACACAAGAGTGGTCAGATACCAGTCGACGAATTGGCTTAATATTAAAACGAGTAGGGCCAGGGGATACGTTCCAACGTATTGGATTTTTCAAAGAGTTCACGAGTCTTAACTACTGGTTTCAAGACTTGGAATTAAGAACGATTCGTGTTATTTGAGGGTGGAAGCCGGTCCTTGATATATTAGCGATAATGGTGAGAACTCTGGCAAATGAGGCATGTATCTTAACGTACCCGATTAGATATGACACCGATCCGTATTACAAGATATACGTTCCAACAGTAGATTTAACTAGAAATGATATCTTTAATATATTCTCAATTATTCTCAGACCTATCCGGACATTGTATAAGGCTACAAATGGAGAAGCACCGGGAGACACGTCTTACGTTAATACTTGACTTGTTCTGTTTAGTTCTGTTTATATTTGCCTATTTTCGTGATGGTCTATGAAGGAAACGATCGAGATGCAGCGGTTACGCAACAGCTCACTCGATCCAAGTCACTCAGGTAAACCATAACCTAGCCCAAGAAAAAAAAAATTACTGTATCCTATCTATCAAATTTTATCGATCTTTGTAAAATATTCCTCGAATGAACGCAATAAATAGTCCAGGCATTTCCTGGAAAAAAGAAAAAACAACCCCCCCCCCCCCCCCCCCCCCCCAAGCCATGAAACTATATTATATAATTTGAAGTCTCCACTAGCTTACTCTTACTATATAACATCCCCGACCCACAAGTTATTGTAAAATAAAAATAAATAAAAAAAAGAAAGAAAAAAGAAAAAAGAGAGAGGGATCCAGAGTAAGCAGTTCCAAAACTAGTTTTTAACACTACCTACCTACCTTACCTACCTACCTTACCTACCTATAATTATGATACTCAAGCACCTAGAAAAAAAAAAAAAACCTTACCCAAAACCGTATTTTAAATTACACCTCCTGCTATCATGCCCCAACAAAGCAAAAGCAATTCTGTAATTGGAGCTTCTCTCTCTAGAGAGCCCTGTTTATTTTTTTTTATTTCCCTTAACCCCCTCTTCCCTTTTCGTCCTTTTCGCCTTAACCACCCCCCTTTCCTTTCGTCCTCTTGCCCTTTTTTGCCTTTGCTATTCTTTCCCGAAAAAAAAGGGGGAGGAATATATGCAGGTAAATCACTACAGTCACTCGATTACTCACTCACTCACTCACTTACTCAATCATCCAGTCACTTCAAGAAAAACCAAAAAAAAAGCTTTAGAATCAAGACGTCACGAAAACCAGAAAGATGCGAACAGGAAGGTTCAATTTTTTTGATCCCATTTCATGCCCCATATCCACATATAGACTAGCCAGCTATCCTCTTTGCCCTCTGCCATCTGCACTCTGTACTCGCAACCCGAGCTCTTGCTCGTCGTTCGTCATCCTTCCTCCTTCACTGCTAGAACTATAGATACAATTCAAAAACAATCCCGAGAACTCCTCTCACACCACCCCCTTATCCCCAACTTTCTTCGATTCAGTCAATTCCTCATTCAACCCCCCATATCTTCCCCCCACACATAGACCCCCTCTTCAATTCCCCTCAGACCTCAGACCTCAAAACCTCAAGACCCTTTCCCTTGGGTCCTAGGATGAAAATTCCAAAAAAAAACAGAATACCCTCATTTCCCCTTTCGCTTGCTAAAAAGGGGATGGAGAGAAAAACCCGAATATCCACAATATGCAAGGAGCAGTCAGACAGTATGGGGCAAGAAGCAGTAGCAGAAAGGCCTGGCTCATGTGGACGAGAGGATTGGACAAGAAAGGTTATGCGCCGCTGATATTTCCCCAAGACGTAGAAAAATAAAAGGGAGGAAAGATAAACGCCATGTGTGTTTTTATTTTCGCGTGGCCCACCGACGAGGAAAAAGGGCAGCGGATCTGCCTCGGCGTTGTTGTCGTGCGATGGTTGTTTTCCTCCGAGAAGTGTGAGTATGGTCGTGGTCGTTTGGTGGAAGTGACAAAAGGAAAAGGCAAATAGAGAAAGTCGTTCGTTCGGCTCGCTTGTGGGGTATGGTAAGAGAGATGATGTGGAAGAAAAAGTGGGAAAAAACGCCCATTATGCAGTTCAGTGATGTGACTTTGAATGTGGACCGTCGCGATGATGATTTGGTGGCGCCCGCTTGCGTGTTCTCGTATGGATATGACATACTTTCATTATGATATTAGGAAACTCGTCTCCTCCATGTATTAAACATATCTGTTTTCGAGTGCAGGTGATTGTGTGTTGACGTGCAAAAGAGATGGGTATCATTGAGTCGCGGCCACACACCAGTGCCGGTGGAAGACCCAAGCACTCTTCTGGCACTCTTTGCTGCAGTATTTTGTCCTCCTGCAGCGCCTACATTTGGCAAATTGCCGAGTATATTCCTCCCATTTTCCGCACTGGTAATATGCACACTGTCGAATGCCTCCTCTGCTGTCATCTTTCCGGCATAGATTCCGCATCACAACTCCTGCCCAGTATTGCATATCCTGGCTGTGATGTCGGACAGTGAACTTTTCTACCAATGGGAAAATGTTGAAATCGTCAGGAAGGAGATATTCTTCTTCCTCGGAGTCGCACGCGGATTGAGAGCAGGTCGGGGATGATGATGAAGACGAGGGCGAGAAAGGGCGGGCTTCGTCGAGGTCAAGGAGGTGTAGCTCAGACCCGATCTTGAGCTTTGGTACCAGGTGTGATTTTTGGAAATAGGAACGGAGGTTGCAGTACTTTGAGACGTAGGCGAGGAGCTGTAGTGACATGAGCACATCCTCGTCTCTCGGCATCGCAGCTAGGACTTGACCGTTGGTGGGAGTCGGTCGGTCAAGGAGGTATCTGGGAATCGTAGCATTAGGCATCGCTGGTGGGGTGTTTGCAGCGGTTGGTTGAGCAGGTGAGAGGCCCATCGTCGGGGCGGTAGGGGTGGTGGCGTCATTAATCATGCTGCCATCAATGGCAGAACGGTGGGTGATATTAAAGGTTCCGGCATCCTGAGCTTCGGAAACCGTAGGAGTCGTCAGACCAAGAGGGGTCTCCACAGCCGTGAGCATACTGTCTCCATCGTCCATGCTCATGTCTTGGATATTAACAGTCGTTGATTGTATTTCTGGTACACTCTCCCCTGAGATCTCAGCATCTCCAGACTCGTCGGAAGCCATGCTGTCAGCATTGGGATCCTCTGATTCTCCAACCAACGATGCTTGATGTCGAATCGATGGTCTTCTCCGTGATCGAGTGGTGGGGGCGGACAGATTGGTCGGGCGGACAGTGGGGGATCGGAGTTGATTCGGGGGTAGTGGTGTGGTAGGAGAATCTGGTTGAGATGTGAGTCCGCTATGGAAGCCAGGCACCATTGATGGCAGACGATCCACGTCTCGGACAGGTCTAAGATTAAAACCGTCCGCTGTATCCATAGAGGGCACTGCGGAAGCAAGCGGCTGGATGCTGTGACGTGATGGAGGTAGGAAATGCTGTCTGGCATCATGGCCTCTATGGTGATGGTGGTGATGGTGATGGTGTCGATGGACAGAGAATGTAGTCCTCTCAGGAGGAGATGTGATGGCGAATTGAGGTCCGGTGGGGGTCGTGTCCATGGCATCTGAAGCCGTAGCCAGAGGAGGGCTCACAAATGTTGTAGGTATCTCGATAGATGGTGGGGGAGGTTGTCGTCTAGATGTTCGAAATTCAGATTCAAAGCGGGAGGCTCGGTTGCCAAATGAGGCGCTCTTGTGCGAGCTTCTATGCTCGCCGGAGCGGGAGCCGTGATGGCGAACATCTTGCAGTGCTTTGTTCTTTGCTTCTTCTGCCTTCTCTCTGCATCGGTCCACAACCTTGATATAGTTGTCAAGAATGGTAGCAATTACCGGGACCATATCCGCCTCGACCACTCTCGTGCGGACATTCTCCGATCCTCGGACACCAATATTGACGACACATTGAAATGCGAGGTTCCACTTCCACATATCCATCATATCCTTGCTACGGCCTGCCTTGAGGAGGCAGACCAGGCGCTCGACGCCGCCATCGACGGTCAGGATATCTCTTATGCGGGCGGAGGAGGTTGTGAGGTATGCGAGGTGGTTGAGCGAATTAATAAGCGGGAGCGTGGATGTGCAATCGAGGGCTCGGCGATCGTAGAGGGCAGTCGTGATGCCGACCGATGCCTTGTTGACATTGGGGATGCTGAAATTGACTTCTCTCATGATGGAGTCGTGCCGCAGATTGCGGGTGGTTGAAGGAGCTCTGGGTATTCGTCTCAGGTGGGCTTGGATGTGTACCAGCAGTGAAAATATTTATCAAAGAGCACCAAGGAGGTGCGGCTCGCTAGAGGTGTTCTCGCGAGAAGCGATCTCACAATTCGATTGTGTCTGAGATGTAGTTGATGCTGTTTGATGCAAGTAGCTAGAAAATGGCCGTGATCGGGGGGGGGGGGATGTCGATGGCCTCGAGGCGTCAGAGACGGGGCATGTGCAAGGCAGAAATGCTACAGACGGCAGGACAATGTCAAGCAGATGGACATGGAGCAACGGACTCGATGAGGTCGATGCTGCAACGGTCGTGAGGGGGGGAGAGGTTGGGGCGGTTTGGTGAGGAGGAATGGCCGGTCGTGGGAGTTGGGATTTAAGCGTGTCGCAGATGTGCTGACTCTCCCAGGATCCGAAGCAATCCAGTCCCAGCTGCGGCGGATAGCGATGCGGAACGGTGTAGCGTGGAAGTCGATACAGCAGAGCACACACGCCGGCGAGGGAGGAGGAGGGAGGGAGAGGAAGGAGGGAGGAGAGGTTGGGAATGTCGTCGAGGAAGAGAGAGAGAGTGTGTGAGAGAGTGGAAGAGAGGAGGACTATCGCGGTGTTGGACGAGGGTGTGAGTGTGAGTGTGAGTGTGGTTGGTGGTTGGTGGTGGAGGTAGAGAAAGAGGAGGAGGAGGAAAGGGCCGGGGCTCGAGTAACGTAACGAAAACGGCGGCCGTGCTCTCGCTCTGGGTGGTGCTGCAGCGAGATTGCAGAGGGCGGGCCCAGCGACCGACCGACCAGGAGACTGCTTGTGCAGGACTCGCCAAATTGCGCAACTCTACGCTCGTACCGCAGATCAGATATTTTTCATATTACTAGATAAGACCACGAGGGAAAAAAGGGGGGAGGAGAATAGGGAAGAGGGAAGAGAGAATCACTTTGTGTTCGAGTCGAGGCAGAGGAGAGGAAAGGAAAGGAAAGGAAAGGGAGAGAGCACAGTAACACGTGAGCCTGGATCTGGATCTGGATCTGGATTTGGATTTTTGGATTTGGAAATGGAAATGGAAAGCACCTCCGTGTCCCATCACGTGAGAGCGAGTGGATGGCAAAAGCGGTCTCTCTCGGCCTTTGACTGGAGTGAAGGCTGGACTCTGGACTCTGGAGGCTGGAGGCTGGAGGCTGGAGGCTGGATCTGGCGGCGGATGTTTCTGGACTCTGTCTGTCTGTCTGTCTGTCTGTCTGTCTGTCTGTCTCGAGTCCAGAGCGGGTCTGAGAGTGGATCTAATAGTGGGGTCTGGGTGCTCCATCCACCCAATCAACTCCTCATAACCCGAATCCGATTCTGACAAACCCGACAGAGCCCCCTCTTCTCCATCCCCCTCCAGCCAATCGCAGTTCTTCCTGCCTTCCCCCCTTTCCCCCCTTCTCCCCTTCTCCCCTTCTCCCCTTCTCCCCTTTTTCGCCCTTCGCCTCCCTTTTTTGCCAGCCACTCCCATCAGGCCAGTCATATGCATATGACAAAGCAACAGAGAGAGTCCTGGTCCTTCTCAGGCCATCTTCTCCGCCTCCTATCAGCAGCATGCAGACAGACATCGCAAAGCTGGGTCCGACCCGACTATATGAATGTTCAAACCTATACTTATCCGCATCTAGGAAAATCAATCTCTCATCGAGGTGAAATGCTGTGGTGATACAGTCAGTACTGTCTATGCATAGGTCTAACCGTGCAGCTATCACTCACTGTCCTGTGTCTGTGTCTGTGTCTGTGTCCCACCATCAGCAGCAGAAGCTTTGCCTTGTCCCCCAGCTGTTTCAACATCCTCCCAGCCTGAAGGTTTGGATGTCTACTTCCCATCCTCCATCCTCGAGCCACATGCGTCCTGATGCACCCCCCGCCGATGCAGCCGGATCCGTTTCACTGGGAACATGGACCATCTCAGCAGCAACAGCAACAGCAACAAGCTCATGACAGCTCGACAGCTCGGGTAGCCTCATCCCAGAGGCAGATCTTTGCCTTCCCTTGACGTGTCATCTCGTCAGGATTTTCCCGTCATGCTAATGCTAATGCTATGCTATGCTATGTTATGCCAATCTATGCGCATTCCAAAGTGCTCTTCATTGTCTTGTCTTGTTTTGTCTTGTCTGAGCCCTAAGTGCACTACACTACACTACACTACGTAGTATAGTTCTACTGTACTGTACTTGTACTCACTACCCCCAATGACAAATCCAACACGTCGGGTCCGAATCTCGAATCTCAAATCTCAAATCTCAAATCCCATTCCACGTGACTGACCATGAATGAGGAACAACTCTTCAAACACCACATGTGTGACAATTCCTCTCGACTCGAATTACCCATGTCCCCCTTCCCCCCTATCTCTCTTCCAATTCCAATTCCAATTCCAATTCCAAAAATTCAAGGCATTTCCAAACCAATGGCTCGACTCGACTTTCTTCTTCGAATCTCTCTTGCATGCATGCATGCCCATCTTCTATTCTCAGCCCAACAACAAAGCCCCAATAGCCTACCAGCCAAAACATGGCGCGCCTGCAAGCCACCATCTCAGCCGCTGACCCTTTGCCACCCAGCACCCAGCACCCAGCACCACCACAAAGCCAAGCGCCGGCGTCAAGCAAGAAAAGAAAAGAAAAGAAAAGAAAAGAAAAGAAAGGAGAGAAAGAGAGGAGAAGACCACATGGGCGCTTACCCCCGATCCCTGCCATTCGCCACCTCGCGGAGAAATCGCAGCGTCTAAATCTCCCATGTCCACGTTGGACGTCCATTGAAGAAACCCCATGATCCAATCCTCTCAAGCGCCTCTCTCACTCCCTCTCTCTCTCTCCTATTCACATACATACACACATACACAACAACCAACACCCTCTCTTCGCCCCCCTCCCCTCCCCTCCCCTCCCACAGCACATCAAAAACCAAACAAACAAGCAAGCAAGCAAGCAATTCTTACAAGCATTCCCTCCCCCCCGACCCGCCCAGCACCCAGCACCCAGCACAGCACACACACCCTCTCTCTCTCGGCTGTACTTCTCCCGCTCACACACGCGCCCTGCGCTCCCTGCGCGCCAAAAACAAAAAAGAGAGAGAGAGACGCGAGAGAGAGGAGACCAACTAGCTCAAGCTCAGCTCTAGCTCAAGCATGTGCATATGTGCACATGGGGGCATATGGGCATGTGGATGTGGTATGCATGAAAAACGGAACCCCGAACCGAACACAAACACAAAACGAACACCCGTGCGTGCAGAGCGAAACATGCGATGCAATGCAAACTGCAGAGTGCAAAGTGCAGGTGCAGGTGGCACCACATAGCTGAGGGGGGAGCTGAGCAACCACACACAGACAACAGACGCAGAACGCAGAACACAGACGCAGAACGCAGAACACAGACGCAGAACGCAGACGCAGAAAATAAAACGTCTGTGAGCCCTCTCGGAGAGGCGAGCTCGCGAATCGGCATCTATCTCTCCTTTTTTCTTCTGAGATTTTTAATATCGCGACGCCCTTTTTTTTTTTTTGTTCCTCTCCCCTTTCCCTTCTCTTCAACCAAAACGAGAAAGTCCTATACTCATCACATGATAAAAAGATTTAAACAATCCTTTTCAAACTAATCTCAAAATCTCGAGTGGAGGTTCTCGACTACATCCTTTTTCGATGTAAATTTTTTTTTTCTTTTTTTTTTAAATCTTTTCTATATATATATATATATATATATTTCTTTCACATTTACAAAGCCTCATCACTCACCCCACCCCCACAGAAAAGACAAAGAAGGGGGGGGGGGAGAGGGGGGGAGAGAAGAACTAAGCCACTATCCCCATCCTCATCCTCATCCTCATCCGCCACTTCCTTCCCTTGCCTGCCCAAAAAAACCCCCACCTCATGAAACAGAGCACGTTTACATGTTTGCATGTGCACATGTGCGCAGGCAATGCGGGGAAAGGAAGGAAGGGCAGAGAACAGACCTAAAGATCCCCTCTTGTTTTGAACTTTGACGATCGATCGGGCTGTCGCTCATCCGTGGCTTGGGCAGACTGTTAGATCTTCCAAGAAAATTCTCGTACGATTTTATATATATTCGTGGCTGTGCGCGCGGTCTTTTTCTTGGGGGGGGGGGGTTTTTTTCTCTTTCCCTTTCGCGTGTGTGCTTTTTGCTCTTGCTCTTGCTTTTTTTCCTCTCTTGTGTTCGACCGAGGAAGAGGAATAGGAGGAGGAGGGCAGCGTTGAGGAAGAGGGAGGGTTAAGCGTCTAGGTGCACGCCCACGGGCCCCTGCTGGAAGTGTAGTGTAGCATAGACCTAGCACAGACACAGACTCTAGCTGAGTGTTCGAGTTCGAGCATCTCATCTCATCTCATCTCATCTCAATCTCGTCCTTCTGCTCTCCTCTCCTCTCCTCTCAACCCCCAACCCCCAACCCCATATCCCCATTATAAACAGATAGATAGAGACCAGACTCACGCTTGAAATCTTCCAACACTAAGTATTGTTAGGGAGATGTGAAAAAACATGCAAATCTCTTTTCGAAAGGTGGCTGTGACTATAACTATACTGTACTATATTTTACGTCAAAATCGCATACTATGGTATTTTTCTCAAAAAAAAAGGGGGGGGGGGGTTGGGGGGGATTGGTGAGAATATCAAAATTCATGTCAGCTTTAACATCCCATCAACGAAAAATCTCCCCTTTTTTTAAAAGGATCCCTCTCGCTTATTAATTTTTTCTTTCTCTTTTTTTTTGAGTATTCCACATTCTGTTCAACGGTTTCCTTTCTTTTTACATCTTACTATTTCGCTCCTTGGATATGACAGCCTTCTCTTTTCTTTTCTATAGTTAATTTATCTAGTCTTTGTTTATTATCATCACTTGCTTCGAACGAGTCTGAAAAGCCGTGAACCTAGAAGAGCAGTCTGAATTACCATTTCTACGAAAATTCATATATATATATATATATATATATGATTATGGATGGCATGAGTGGCTTTTTCTATGTTCGGAGGTGGTGGTCTCTGCGATGTAACGCTTTTTGCGCGTAGTTCTTGAATTTTTATTCTTTTGCAGCGCTTTGTCTCTTGTCTCCTTCCAACAACTTCTGTTCTTCTCATAGACCTAGGTTTCCATCTTTTGTGTCCAAAAAAAACCCCCCATCTCTTTTCTTTCGTACAACCAAGTTTAGAGTCTACCGCGGGAAATAGATTTTGCTTCGATTGAACTCTACGTGCTCGTTTTTTATCTGTTGTTTTTCTGTCGATTTGTTATCTATTCGTCTATCTGAGGATATCTCAGAAGCATGTGAACATTTCGTCGCTTTTGTACTACTGCTCAAACTGTCTTTCTTTTTTTCTTTTCTTTGAAAAAGGTTTCAAGATGTGTCTTCGATAGCAGCAGTACGGTGTCTCCTGGCCATAAAGTCGTTACAAAGCAAGGAGTACTTGGGCATCAACCATCGACGGGAGGTGGGCGTCTGTATAACGTGCTTAGCCTTGCCTGGTTCATTGAGACAGCTCGCTCGTTCTCTGGGGAAAACCGAAGAATAGACATCTCCCCCTCCAAAAACCGTTGTTCTGCAATACTGTTTGGGTCTGTCTACCTGATGGTCTGAAGCTTTAGTGGCAAGCCACGAGTCGCCCGAAGCGCCATTAGCATCTAAAGATGAGCGGCAGTAGATGGAGCAGGACAATTATCGAGCGATTGCTGTTTGGATGAGTATTTTTCTCTACGATTCATCGCCTGTCAATTGCGGCTGCGAAGCTTGCCTTGCCTTGCCATTATTCTTGTTTACATCTTATCAAGAGCCACATGAATTTTGCATCATCTTCAGCAAAAGCCAAAGACAGAGCGGGCATACAGTTGAGGCTCTGCCACCTCATCCCGTGGCCCACAATGCGCTGCGGCGAACCAATAGGCGTGAGGAAAAACATTTGCGATGCCACTAATGCACGATCGCCTCTATAATCTCATTGGATAGAAGGGAGTTTCTCCAGACCCACTTTGTTGATCTGCGGGTGGACGCTGGGATATCGATGTGAATGTCTACAGCTATCAACTGATCGTGGATTAATTACTTTCAACATCAAATTCTCGAGCTACTGACTTGCTAACCGGATATTCTGTGATCACTAACAGTAAGTACTCAATAAATATTGTTTCCTTAAGGCATCAAACCCCTACCCTTTCATATGACCTCGCTCACAGCGACGTTCCAGTGTCTCTCGACGCCTTGCTAGCCCTCATCTTTGGTATATTCGGCGTTCTCCTCGCAACACTCAGTCTTATAATTGGATATTTGTCTCTCCGTACTATGTCCCAAGAAAGTAGGCGTACAACTATATCGTTTCATTTGAAATTCAGCGTTCAATATTATTTGTTCGGTTCTGACGTTTTAAAATAGGGAGGTTCCGTGGCCCTGAGAACAGCTTCTATCATCACCATTACACCTACCATCCAAACTCCCAACCTCACCAATCGATCGCCTTACCATCTGCTCGTAACTCTCATGGGGCAGAGACCAAAGAAGCATAGATCTTTAGGGTTTTTGTTTGCGACTTCTCGCGCGTCTATACGGTGCATCGGAACGTAGTAGACTTTACAATTACTTACACCTATATGGTCATGTGACCTTGCACTGCCTGCATCCTGCCTCGATCTCTTCGGACTTCCCATATCACTACGATTGATTGAACCTTTCATTTTATCAGCTTCGAATTGGCGCTGGAGGGATGGGTTGATACATAAAACATGTCACTCTACAGCGAAGAGGGCCTTTGTAAGGGCTTGTGGCGTTCCATCAGGGGAATAGAGCGAGGCGTTTGCGATTTCCTTTCTCTTTTTGTTCAAAGGGGGAACTCTTCTTTGGAGGGTCTAAGTAACAATGGTGTTAGCGATTAAAACAAGCTTTTGGATGTGTTCCACAGTAAAGAGATGCTTCCTCTTAACCTTGTCTATGACTAAGTTCTTCCGCTTACAGCTTTACCTACCTTGATTGATTGATTGATAGTAAATTACGTCTAGCGGAGAGTAGGCAAAGCCTGGTCTCCTGGGACCACCCAGGGGGTACGAGGGCGTGCTAAGCTTAGGATTTAAACTATACAATAGAGCTCGTGTATTGCACACAGAGCCCTGATATAGAGGCCAAAAACACAGTGATACTGCCAAAAAGACACTTCCATACCAAGCCCAGGTCCCTTATCCCGCGGTGTTGCAGTGCCCCTGACCTAAGAAAGCATTTCATGCATAAAGCCGTGGTTTGTGTGAAGCCTTCCAATCCGTTTAGGATGACCCAGAATATATATCGAGCCCCGTATCCTTTCTTCCTTGCCAAGCAGCAATTCCTCCTCATGCCATAGCCTAGTATTCGAGTCGCTACGCGAGTGACGCGTATATCAGGTTGCCAGAATCGTAGGAAAGGTCTTGATGATTCGGCATATCTGAATAAGGGCGTCGTGTACGGAAGACTCGTTGTAGAGCTGTTCTATATCGCGAAAGGTTGCGTACTTCTTCAGCTCAGCCAAATGAATCGACAGTTCGTAGTCAGCGCCGCGTACAGGCAGGAGATTCCGTCTTCGCTGGCCGCTTTACCTACCTTGGATAGGCTATGGTTCCTTGAAATGTGACACGAGCTGAGGTATTGATCGCCGATCCATAGCCCAGATCATTCTCATACAAGTATACGCGGTCCCTTGGAATTCTTGTCCACTTTGGGAAATCACTCCCTGGATGTCAGGACTTCAGCCCCTCAATGCATATACTAAACTGCTTTACCAGAGATTGAGAGTTGGATCAACACTAGGAAGAGTAGAGACATATTGAGTAGTCGACTTGTGTCATTTGTCTCCGAACCGAGACTCACCAAAGTATCCGTAGTCACGAGTCACGACCCGATGCGACTCTCGAGGTAATGACAGAACCGTAGAGAGGACCAGACTTACGTTGTATGATTGTATATCACCCCCTCCAATCTACAAAGACATGGAACCTTATGTCGTTCTAAAGCCAGCAACGTGAGACTCATTGCAAAGCTGCGAAGAATCTCCCACGTAGACAATAGTTGCAGAACCTCAGGAATCGTGGAATCCAACGTTGTCATGTTCTTAAACGTTGATTACAAGTCAGTTGGTTTTCTAAGATGCATCTCCTGCTATAGTACAGACTAGATACATTTTGGGGCCCAATAAAGCATAGCCGCAACTTTTCTATTTGTAACGTTTTTGCGGTGGTGATATAGCGCATGCAGTGGCGTTTCTAAAGCCCAGGTACAAAACACGGGAAGTTGACGTGAGAACAATGGCAGGAGCCAGGACTTGGTAATTAGAATGCGCAATGCTTGGAGTAGTGATTATGCCTTTAGCTGCCTAGATATTACCGATATTTACCTACGGTGAGTAAGATTTCATGTTGGTATGCAGGTTCTCGGTGGTAAGATTCTTTGAGGACGAATCCTGCCGGTTGACCAGCAGGCGGATTTCTTTCTATGGTGGTGACCTTGGTCGTGCCTCTCTCATGCCTCCCATCGTCAAAGGAATCTGCCGTACGCCCATGAGTCTCGAGCATTCGAGGCCTGGCGAGGTCTGCCCCACGTCGCCTGCCCAATGTACTCGGTCGTTGAACTGTGGAAATAGCATACATTAAGATCTGTCTGACCAAATTGAACAGCCAGGAAAATAGAATTATAAGATAGAAATACGATGAATGTTAAGATCCGATATTCGGGTATGCCGAATTTTTATATCAATCCTAAACCTTAATAATAGACTCAAGGAGACTAGCATCAATCTTATATAAGCTTAACTTCGGCTTACATCTTCGACAGCTCTTGCATCTGTTCAACGGGTCCCCCGAGTCTTGATGTGGATCTCAGCTTGACTATAGCTATATTGGCTCATTTCGCCCATGATCAAGAATCGCGCTTTTCTCATCAGTTCTGCAATCCTCACTCTGACACAAGAAGTAAAAATAACTACGGAGTCAGCGAGCAGGTGTAATCAGTAAGTACGGCTTTCTCAGCAATGTCAGCACCGACTTCATCCGGACCACGGTACTTTCGGTACATATATTCAAAATATCGGTTCGTCCTTTGGTAAAATATGTTTCATTGAATACTGCGGCGGTGCTGTACCAGTCACCCGGTTCGCCCTGCTGCTGTGAGGCGCACGGCACGTTATGGCGGGCATCAGTGCTTACAGTTGGAAGGTCACACAAGCTTCCCTTTTCTGTATGGCCGAGAATACGAATGACGTGAAATGCTGTCCTTGACAGATGTAATCATAAGACTTCTAATCGCAGATTCAGCGGCTGCGCTTAGCAACTGTGCTACATCTGTTGCCCGGTGGAAGACTACGGTCAATCCAGTCAGTATATATTTTGTCTATTGATTTGTCCACGTTGCAATCATTGGAATCCTACGGAGTGTATCAGCCGCGTTCTGAGGTAACGCGAAACTTGGAATCAACCTTGAGGTAGACGATGCCGCTCCTATCGGTGCATCCTACTCAAGTTAGAACAAGCTGCAGAGCGGCGTGTGTTTTTCAACTCGGCTTCGTCCATGGTACACATACCTCGCTCTCAGCAAAGTTCGATTGGTCGCTCTGATGCAAGGCCTCTGCACATTCCCAATTCAGTAACTGCCGGATTTGGTCGGATCATCGCAAGCACCCAGACAAATACTTGGAGGATCCTTCCGGGCTTCATTATTGCCTCGTCGTATATTACGTACGACCTTAAAGTCGATTCAAGATCTCGTCAACCTGGGTCCCGGGTTGATATGTATCCGTCTATGTCTACTGCTAGCAATCCTTTGAAAGGCCGACTTTCAGGACGTTTCGAGTAGAGGTCTTCTTATGCTCCGCCAAATAATTCTAACGGAAAAGTATATTATCTATTGTTCCCTATGCCAAAACAAGGAGACTCATTTCACCCTCTTTTCCCTTGATTGGACTGACTGTTTCGAAGTGTCTTTAGGCTCTTTACTAACTCTTGTCTTTGGAATACTTGGCGTTCTCTTAGGAGTATCTAGTCTTGTAGTTGGTTATTTGACACTCCATATTATGTCGCAAGATAGTGCGTGTGTCTCTGAAATCTCTCATTCGAGGTCGAATATCTGTCCCTATCTGTTCTAAGCTAATTATGTTCAGCGAAGTCTCACGGCTCCAGATTTGGTGTCCGCCATCATCACCAGCATACTTTCTTTCTGCCCTCCCATACTATCAAAGATCCCGATCACATTGATTCATAGGAATCACAATTACTTTCTTGTTTCACAAGGATAAGAGGGTATTTAGGAACCGGGCCGAGTGTTGGACCGAGCTTTTCATATTCGACTATGAATCTGAACTTCATCTCTACCTCGACACTTCCTTCACTTTGATGACAAGTCTGCAGATCTATCAGCTAAAGACTGGAGCTTTAGAGAGGGATGATTCAATAACTCGGGGGTCGGAATTTCGAAAGACGCTAAGCGTAGAAATCGAGGAATAGAACACAACCTTGCGAACGCATTTGGAGGAGCCTCTCGTTTGGTGTGATATAAACGTGGTGGGTACAAGTCTGGGTCTACGAAGACAATTCAACCTCTATCTACCGAGTGTTTAAGCCTTTTGAAAGAGGATATATCTCTCGCTCAATTCACTCCTAATCTACGAGGTTTGGTTATTTCTCCGGATCATATCAGCTAATTTGGGGGAACAAATATGATTGGAGCGAGCTAATAATCAACTATGACTTTGATCGTTTCTCTAATAACTGTACTCCACTCTCATGTTTAGTGTATTTGCATCTTTTGGGCCCTCGACAGCTCTGCTTTCTTTGTTGATCTACTTCGACATAGAAGCAGGAATCTCGCCGCGTGAATTAATCCACCCACTTCTGTCTCTACTATAAGTCCAGGTCCAATCTTTAGTATAGGACTAGTTCTACCATTATATGAGTCTTATTAAACAAAGAAGTTTCCAAGCTCTCACAGACCTAGTTATCCTGCTAAGGCCCCTGTGGAACGTTTGTGATCAACTTGTAATGGTAGCTAGACAAGTACAGGAACCACCACATTAAAATAGTCAAGAAGACGGCAGAGCATGAAGTGCTGCGATGTGCCATGATCTCTCCACATCCGAGCAGGTATGACACTGTCAAGTGTGTCTCTAGGCGCAAGTAGAATGCGTTGCGATTTGTGGATTCTTTCAGGCAGCAGCCGTCTTGAGCCTAAGGTGCATAACTGCGATACTGATCGATGAGGCAAAAGGCTGAATGGGATCCAAAACAAGTTCGCCATTGATCCAAGGTTCTCAACCCGGAGTCGAAGACCGTAGGTCAGATAAAAGGCGGAATAGGCTAGCTTCGTAAGCATAAACCCAGGTCTTTGTGGACAGGTCATGCCCGTCTGATGATCGGTGGCTCCATGACTTCATCAGAGACTGGGTCTATTCATCAGGAAGAAAGGGCCTTCATACCATTTTGATCCAGCATTATAAGAGATGGGATAGCGCCGACGTCAACGTTGGTGTTATAGTGCACAAACAAGATACGCCAGTAAGTTACATTTTGTGATATTCATTCCTAATATTGAGAAAACTGGACTTCTTTTGAGGCACGGAGACGTATCGACTGACTAAAGCCTTCTTAGAAAAGTAGTAGCCTTTCTGTTCCAAAATTCGCTCGACTGGTGGTGAGCATATTAAATTTGTTGGCTACATTGAGTGTAAGCTTGTTGGCAACTGGAAAATCAATGTCAAGTATCTGTAAGCTCAAACCATGAAAATGGAATGCGATAGTAGGAGTGTATGCATATATCTAGGTGAATGGGGAGCTAATTATCTCTTCAATGGCAGGGTCTGAGACAAATGGAGTCTGACCGTAGAGTCAGCCTGGTGCATCAGATCATCGATGCTCCATTTCACTGCTAAATGAATGCCCTGTACCTTACAAAATCAATAATCGAGCAATACCCCAATCGGAAACTTTTCGAGCGTGAGTCATGGTGGCACTAATCGGAGCCTCACAGCTGGGAGGACAAGATACTCTTATGCCTTCGCTATTACATGAGAATCCGTTTCTTCGGTAGGCATAATCCAGCGCCACTGTCACATCATAAATGGGCGTTGAGGTCCCAAAAAGGTTGATGTGTGTTCTCTGTTTCTCACTGATATCCGCGCCAGGCAGTGATACATTTCCCGCGGGTTCTGGAATGTATGGCTGAGTCCAGCGAGTTCTTGCTTATTATGGATGTATGCCGCGTACGATGCAGAGCAGCCATGTGTGACAGCGTCACTTCACACCAATGGTCTGCACCTGGGAGTGAGCAAAGCCACTCACTAACATCTAGCCGTGCCGCTCCGCCAGTACTATGAAGCTGCTCTGCTTTCAACCGGGATGATATGCAGTCGGAAAGCTCTTTCAATTCCGGCGTGTGCGGGCGCATCTGCAGTGAGACGCAAGTCAATCCTAACGCCAAAACGAGCGCGCCAATCAGCTACATATTTGTACCATACTAAACTCATATTGCGAAAAGATATCCGAGTACTCTGAACTTGTCTTGCGACCACACATCTCAATCTACTCCAAAAGAATATAAGTGCATCTATTCCACTACTGACAATCTTCCAAAGAGTCGACTGATTGATCTTATACATGACTAAGCAGTCTACAAAGACGAGTGAGTATGCTCCTTATACTTTTCAATTCTATGCCACATAGGAACCTATTTAGTCAATATCGGAAATTGAACTAATAATCCTTAAGTGGGTCCAGACACATTATTGACTCTCGTCTTCGGCCTCATCGGCGTTGTCATAGGAATGCTCACCCTTATTGTTGGATATCTAACCCTCCGCGCTACGTGTGAGTCTTTCCCAAAGTCAGATTCAGCCTCTGCAAAGTCTCTGCTATGACTGACCTATCTTTTTGAGCAGCAAACTTCCATGTTCCAGAAAACGGTCTCTATCGTCACCAGCATACCTACCTCGCGCCCTCTACCTTTCAACAGTTTGCCGCTTCCTCCAATAGAGATCGTCGGAGTATACATTACAAGGAACCCTGAGTTGTGATCAGTAGTTAGGGCGGCTGGGCGACTAGGCGTTGGTGGGAATCGAAGATTATAGCTGGGTTGGATATAAAAAGCCATTTTTCTTAATCTCATTTATCTTGAAGGTTTGACACCTTGCCTTGCTTTCAATGTTGATATAGATCAATACTCAATCGCATGCACCCTAACAGATCGACGAAACACCATGCCTATACTTTTGGATGCTCAAAGTCCCGTCTTCACCGTTCAGTCATGGTCATATTTCAAAGTTTTGGATTCCTACGAGCACATTTTAACATGAGCTGTATATCGGTTTTTTGGTCCATTATCTAGAGAAATTACGAGTGGAGAGTCTAGTTTTACACGCCAATACCACCAACGAGCTAATCTCGTGCCAACTCCTTATATTCCGGAAGGTCCCAATCCTTCACCTTCTCCCTCAGAAACCAATTACCCAGATTGACCTTGCATAAAGACGCCGCCCCCATGAAACAATTGAACATGAAGATACCAAATCGTGACGATGATATAGATTCCCAATTGTTGTTACCCTCCAATATCCCCTTCTGCACCTGGTCCATAAACGGTCTGAATTTCTGATCATAAGAGCTGAGTGCCTTATCAAGAGCTTCCTTGGAATTCTCAGTTGCTCCACAGTATCTCCCAATCTCACCAGCAAGGATGTAGGCGCCTACCATAGCAGACGTAGTGCCCATACCAGTATTAGCAGACGGACAATACCCAGCGTCTCCGACGAGCGTCACACGGCCACGAGTCCACGAGTCCAGCTTCACCAGGCCCATACGCTCGCAATAGAAATTTTCGGTGTCCTGCATAGCCTCGACAATCTCCTCCGTCTGCCATCCCGCTCCCGTAAAGATCTCCGTTAGAGCTGCTTTCTCCTCCTTGACGTCTCCCGGACGCACATTGCTGAGTCGTTCTGATGCAGTCGTGCAGCCGAGATAGACTTGTACCTCGTGCGGGTTCTGTCTTCGAGTCATGATGCCTCGGCTCTTGGTAGCCATGTACTGAGTTGCGATGTACTCTTCCCCTTCTCGTATAGGTCGCGGGATGCTGAAGTATGCTATATAGAGATTAGGGAGGCGATGAAACCCGTCGTGAGCCTCAGAAGCCATCATCAGCTTGCGAGTGCGCGATCCTATGCCGTCGGCGCCAATTACGAGATCGAAGCGATCTGTCTTGCCATCTGCAAAGCGTACTTCGACGGAATCCTTGCTTTGCTCGAAGCTCTCGATCGACGTTCCGAATACCCATTTCGTTTTATCTTTAGAGGCATCGAATAGTAATCGACATAGATCGCCTCTCATGATTTCGTATTCTGTGGTGAAGTTCTGCGGGCCCTTGCCGGTGACGTTTGCTGGGAAGAAAGCCCACCTCTTGCCCTTCCTATCGACTACCTCCAAGCCTTGCTCGGGAGCAGACTTGGCTTTGAAAGCTTTCTCTAAGCCCATATGTTTCAATACCTCGATGCCGTGACCGCGAAGATCGAGTTGCAGCCCTGTGATCCGGAGGCTAGAGAATCGTTCTACGACGATGATCTCATGTCCTAGTCGCGAGAGCCAAAAGGCAAGGGCACCACCAGCAATACCTCCTCCATTGATGAGGACTTTCATTCGTGCCATTGACTTGATGGAATTAAGATTGACTGGTACTCGAGATGTTCGATATGATTGGGAAGGTAGTAGCTTTTTCTTTTCAGACCAATGTATGAACGTGGGGAGTGGGAACTTCCTGTTGAAGTGATTGATTGGAAAAGAGGAACGAGGAGTGTTGGTGAAACTTTTCTGGCTAAATAATTGTTGTGGTGAAGTGATATAGGCGTGGCACGGTTATCTCCGTACAAGGTGCGACCTCAGGCCTGTCTCGGCCGAATTGATATCGTGGTGCGTATTCATTATAGAAACACTTCTCCAATCTTTATCTAATGAACGATGAACGTATTATGCCTTCCTCCGGCATATATTATCTAATAACGGGTTCGCGTGGAAGCTGCTGTCGTTTAGAATGCGAGAATACAGCAAGATATATTACATGTGAGATCAAGAGTTTTGGCCAAGCCAGACAAACCTTGCGGGAATGAATTAGACAGCCGAGCTTGTCAAAGAATGACCCGCATCTGGCAGAAAGAAATCAAAGTCTAGATCTAGATTCCATCCATAGTTCTCCTGGTCACCTTCAAAGCTTGTGGGTGTGAGGCTAGTGCCACTGGGAGATGGTGCAGAGCCGGCTCCCAGCCGTTTTTGCAGCAATTCAAGACAAAATACAAGGCTCTCCACTGCACTCTCCGCAATTTTCCCCTCGCACGGCATACCTGCTTCTATCGCCTCAACTTGAGCCAAGACCATAACCAAGAACATGTGGCCTTTGATGTTGGTCTCTCCCTGTCTTATACGCTCCGCTGAGAACGTAATAAGATTTCTTACTGCCTGCTTTAGCTGTTCTTTATGCTGGGAGTCTCTCTGCAGCATTCCTTCCGGCTGCCGGGCTTCAACTTCAGCGATGAGCTCGAAGCTGATGACGGAAATGGCACATCTGACGCCTTCTCTAAACATGCCGCCACCGATAGCCATGAGTCGTGAGAAGTGATCGTCTGTCTCGGGCGAGATCATGGCTACAGCAGAGTCTAAACTGATCTTCAGCGAATAGTAAAATAGTGGATTCGTCCGTGCTTGAATGGCGAAGGAACAATGGAGAGGGATCAGGAAGCGTCGTATGTGGTATTCGAGCAGGTTCCTATGAAATAGTGTCGCCCCAGAAGCTTCGTTTGCTCTCATGAACTTTGTGCAAGCTTCACAGCTGTCGGTGACCTCTGAACTTAGTGCAAGGACATCCATGTAGGAGATTTCAGAATGCAACCCGTTTAGAAGACGAAGAATCCGGAGTCGAGTGGGTAGGGAATCAAGAAGCATGAGCTGAATTGAAGTTCCTGTAAAAATATTCTTGGGGCGTGGAAGCAACGTCGTGGTCGACTCATCAATATCTTCGTCGTCGATATTAGTCGGAGCCTCAGTATCAAATTCATCGAAAGAAATCCTAGGAGGCATTGCTGAGTCAAGTGAAGTCTGTGCTAGCATTTCGAGTATGGTGGCCCATAATCTCCGACGAATCTCGGCTTGCAATACGCTCATAGATGGGAGATGTTTGGGATCACGATGTAAGCCTACTTGCATGGCTTTGTGGAGAAGCGATCCCATCGCCATCCACACCAAATCTCCACCAATTGAGAAGACCTGTCGCGCTAGTATTGTTAAGCAATGAACCTGCAATCCCGTGACATCCAGACGATCCTTCTCCAGAGGTCCGGATAGCCATGCTTGTGCAGCATATATCCATTGGTGGACCATATGGCGAATTTCCGTATTCGCATCCCCATGCTCGTGCAGACTTGACCCTAATCCAATGACAAGAAGGATTTTAAGACGGAGGCCATTCGTTACCTTTTCTGGATGGTCCCAGAATCTCTGGTACTCTGTCCAGAAACTAGGCTTATGGAGTATACGGTGTGTGGACTCAAATAGTTTGAAGTATAGAGCTGCCATAGCATCCGCAAGCTGACGGGATGGTGGTTCAAAGCCATTTCCAGGTCCAGAAGGATGCCTGCTTGGTCGGTCCACCTTGAGACTCCTTGCGATGTTTTTGCACTTTTGTAGTAGATGACCCATCTGATCAAATAGTGCTCTAGTTTCAGCATCTTGATACGAGACACCGTCACTATTAGGGCCAACTGGCCATGGCGCTGCCTTAGAATAGCAGGCAAAAACTGTTGAAAACTGGTGTTGTGATTAGTCAAAATCAAGCGAGGAAGAATTATTTAGAGTTTGGAATACCTCACGAGCTGTTCCCAGCCAGTGACTCCATCGTAAAGTTCTCGTCTTATTCAAGGCGATCTGGGAGTCTTGTAGTCCAGATTTGCGGAGTATATCTCGACCAAGCTCGGGGCCATCGGGGACAGAATTGGGTCTTGATGAATCTTCGAGTTTCTGTACCCGTCGCAAAAGATCTCGAATACTTGCTTCTGTGTTTTCTGAATGAGCACGGTCTGGTGGTTGAATATTGGTGTAGTCAGAGATAGCTTCGTTTCGAGTGGAAGTTTGTCTTATAGCCAAGGCTGGTGGGTCTGTGACTTCGGGGAAATGGACCTGGGGGAAGAATGACTTGTCAATTTTATGGTGTTCTGATGTTGCTATGCTATTGTCGGTCTCTTGCGTCTGGGCTAAAGTGGTAGAGGGTTGAGTGTAAGTGGTGGGACTTGAGAACCAGGTACCATCACGATAAGACTGCTGTGTATTGGTGGACTCATTGCCTTTGTCATTGTTGTAGGTTTTGAATATGCAGTGGGACTTGCTGGAAACACAGTGTGCGCAAGGGTCATTCCGGTCACATTTGATCTTTCGGCGTCGGCATTCGAGGCATGCCAAAGCTGGCCTTCGTCGCTTGTGCGGCTGGCGCTCCATCTAGACAATGCTCAGATCCCTCGGCCGAATCTAGCGCTTAACAGAGTCTTCTTCTGCAAAAAGGTAGATGTTGAGCCAATCACACCCAAATGCAACGACTATAACATGGACTTCTTCTGTATAGGAATTTAAACTCCCTTGGTAGCTCGGACATAACGACTTCGCGACCACATCTCACAGGAGTTTTAAAAATGCTAACCTTTGGCATATAGACATTATAATTGTAGGCTGTGGCATCGCCATGATAGTTTGAACTGCGTCACCATCTAGACTCTCGATCGGGACGATTGGAAATAGACAAAGATGAATACCCTGTTTCTGCGCCTGCGGCACGCACAACCTCGGCCGAGACGATGCTCCACTCTAGCAAAAGTCCGCTCGCGTCCCATTGGGTAGCGAGCTTGGTGGGTGCGATTAAGACCACGATGGATGCATGACTGAATCAAAATAGTAGAGTGACAAAATCTAGAGGAGAATACAAAAAAGACACTGGTTTCCACGTCTCTAGAAGCAGGATTCCCCTTTTGTAAAGTCAGATCAATTAGTTCCCTGCGTTACATCGGGTTACCAGCACCAGCAAACTTGACCAGCTCCTTCGGACTCAGATGTTGCTAATGTATATGATTAGTAGCTTTCGTATTCCATCAAGAGTCTTGCATGGTATGAACATATAAAGACTAAACCACCTATGCGAAATTTTACAAATGTAAAATTGACTTTGTAATGTGCAGTAAGCATTTCAAAGTTGACATACCCCTAGCACTCAAGTGTCTTCATCAAAGTATTGCTGGAAATGCCATGGTATTTCTACATGATCCTTAATTTGCCTCGACGCCCATTCTCATTGCTTTTGTTTTCATCCTACAAAAGCATCATCTCTTTGCAGCTCTTCTCGCCTTTCCGGGCCTCGACTTCGCAGCACCCTTCATTTTCTTACTCGAGAAGCCCCTCAAATCACCGCTCGACATCGCGTCGCCACTCTTTTTAAACCGCTTCTTTCCACCGAAGCCGAATTTTTCATCCCTTTTCTGGCGCTTGTTGGGCCCTTGCTTATCTTTCCGAGAAGGTTTCGACGTCTCGTCGTCCAATGCTACGTCGAACAGATCGGCTTCATTCGTAGCTTCGTTGTCTGCGCCCTGGCGCTCTGTAGGAATAAAGTCAGTACATTCCTGAAATGCTAATGACGGGAGAAACAAACTTCTCTTCAGAACCTTGATCTTGTCCAAGGTCTGCTTCCGTTCCTTGTCTCTCTCCTGTTGCTTGGCTACCTGTACCTGCTTGCCGAACTTCTTCAAGTCTCGCTGTTTCCTCGCCTCTGCAGACGCCTTCTTGCTAGCCGCCTGGTCAATCAACTTCGCCTTGATCTTCCCCATGTGCTCATCCGCCTTCACCATCTCGGCAAAATAGTCTGTTGGTCGCGTGAATGGAACCCCCTCTGCTTTCAGGAGCTTCCGCGCCTCCTGTGCTGCTGATAACGATTGTGCGTAGAAGGCCAGCTCGCGATTTAGATCGTCTGAGACGTCAGCGATTGCGACTGGAGCGGATGTAGTGATTGACTGGTGCTCGGAGAAAGGTAATTTCGATATAGGTAGTGCAATTCGTTTCAAGGATGCGGTGAGAGCAACGGTATTATTTATAGTGAGGCGTTGATGGGGTATCATATCTTCTTTGTCTTCCTCGTCGAGATCTTCCAGATCTGAAATTGGGATGTCCTCCTCGTCTTCGGGTTCTTCATCTTCAACCTCCTGATCATTTTCCCCGGCAGATGATTCACTGTCACTCTCATCGATGCCCTCGAAATCAATCTGCTATGATGTTAAATTCCACATCGAGAGCTCAGACATGGTCAAATTACCTGCGTGAGAACCCCTCCAGACTCCTCCTCATCGCTGTCACTCTCGCCTTCACTCGACTCGACACCACTATCCTCACCCTGGTCATCATCATCCTCCCATTCCTCTTCGACATCCTCTGACTCGGATTGGACCTCGTCCCCGCCTTTCCGCGACTTCGCTTTCTTCGCTACCTTTTCCTTCTTCTTTTCTTTCAATTTCTGAAAATCTGTCCCTTTCTCTGCGGCAAGCGCCATCTTCAATTTGCTTTTCGTGACCATCTTGCTGGTCTTCACAGATGCGTACAATTAAAGAGCTTTGTTGTCGAGTGAAGCTGCGCTGCTCTCAAAATTATTTTTTTGATGCGGAGCGGAGTGGCAGAATCTAACCAGATTCGGCTGACCGCCTTCCATGGAGCTGAATTCAGATTATGCGTGCGATAGAACTTTTCACCGTGCTCAACTCGATTCCTAAATTTCAATCGGATTTTGGTGATGAGGTTGCCAATACGTCAACTACCAGATCAGCTCGGGACCCAAGCATATTGGCTAATGTTATGTTGTGCATGATTGGAGAAAAAGAATAGCTTAGTTGCTACACGGACAAGCTCGCGAAGTCTCGCAAGAGCTTTAGTTGAGGAAGATTTTACAAATTCATGAATCTCCGAAATCCACGATCGATCTCCACGCCCAATTGAGGTGTGAGGTGGTCAGAGTGACGAGTAGTCCTACTAGCTTGACTACAGCCCTAGCCAGAGAAAAGAAGCCGCGATTTAAAAATAAAAGGGAGAAGCGCTTTTTACAGCCCTACTTGAAAAGGCTCAAATCTTACACAAAGATCCGTCTCTTATGGACAATGAGTTATTTATTAGACTGGCCGAGAGCCTCTCCTTTTCAATCAAATTGTCCTTTGATTTCCTGATCACCTATATTCAGATAAGTCTATAGACATCGGAACCTTTCGGCGAGGCATTATCGGTAGAGATTAGCTTACCTATGGTGATTATTGGTGGCAGGTGAAGACCGCAAGCACGCCCGCGCTCATGACACGTATTTGCTTTTGTCAATATACCAAAATCTGACCCGGATTACTGGTATGCCTGTCGATATGGGATTTAACGCGTGCTGCCTACCGGCACGTCCGTTTTTGTGGGGTTGACATATCACAAGTCAATGCAACTCATTCGCTGCATTGAGGTGAACTCCACAAAGCTCATCAAATCATTGTTGCTTCTTTTCGGCGTCGAAAATGGAAATGAAAAATGCTGATCTAACAAGCTTGCTCTGAAACATAAGTAGGTAAATATCCATGGAACCCAGTTTAGCGGTAGACTAAAATAGATGAAGGATCTAGCGTGCACGTGAGGAAGAGAAGATAGCTTCTCCCACTCACACCCGCCGGCCGATACAAGCTGCATCCATTAAGCACGGCAATAAAGCCAACTAAGAATTGCCAAACATAATGCGAATTATTCACAGGGTTCGCCGAACCTCTTGAAATGGAAGTCGTAGCCGTTTACGGCGGGATTGTCGCGGCATTAATACCGAAAACCAATCGGTAAAACCGTCTAACAGACACTAATGAGGTAACAAGAACCAGGGCGCTGCTGCGTCACGACTGGGAAGCTGTACCCTTCTGGTGCCCTTGTTTTCTTTCTCCGGGATGGCTTGATGATCGACGGCATCCTTTACAGCCAAGAGATGCGGCTCATTGGGCGCAAGCCACGTCTAGGACCCATTGGGATCCGCTGGACGGCTACGCCGGCGAGCGACGAACCACGTCCTAGGGCATGACGTCCCCCAGGATTCAAGCTTTGTGGGATCCAGTTTAGCGAACCCTTAATGGAAAGAAGACAATATGTTGTCTCCGAGCGCTGCGGCATTTCTCCAGACTTCATTCAGTTCCTCCTCTATCCTTCAGACGGGTGATCGGAATCCTTCGTCTCTTCCGTTGTCAATTTTGGAAGTATTACATGGTCACGTAGCATGTATCGCGTTCATTCATCACTTATAAAAGTCTTCAAACTTCCTTAGGGGCCAAGAATTATTAGTTCATCGCACACTTCTCTATTTTCAACCACTCGAATACTCATCTTCTCCGAGTCGCATCGACCGTGAACACCACCACACTACGCAGTCATGAACGGAACGGAGACAGAACAGGGCCATAAGAACCCTATGGGCCATAGTACCGATGGCTCACTTTCAGATCACGAGCACAAACTCGGGCCTTATAAGGATGGAGACATTCTCGGCGAGACTGCGACGCTCGAGGCGCAAGGCACTGCGCATTTCAACCGCCTGGGTTGGAAACGCTTGACTGTGGTGCTGATTGTCGAAGCCATTGCTCTTGGCTCCCTCTCTATTCCGTCTGCTTTTGCAACCCTTGGAATGGTCGCTGGTGTCATCTGTTGTGTTGGTATCGGATTGATCGCTATCTACACCAGTTTTGTGGTCGGACAGGTCAAGTTGGCGTTTCCTGAAGTGGCTCACTATGCCGACGCTGGGAGGCTGCTCATGGGAAAATTTGGATATGAACTTGTCGGAGCTATGTTCACTTTACAATTAGTGTTTCTGGTCGGATCGCATTGGTAAGTTTCCTGCACCGGTATATCAAGAGCTGTCAGGCCATCGATGCGCTTTCTTGGTGCAAGGCCTGTGAAGCCTGTCTTGAAACTCTATTTAAGCTCATTCGGTAACGAGTGAAAGAAACATGTGCTGACTTTCCTACAGCTTGACTGGCACAATTGCATGGCTCAATATCAGTGACAATGGCGCCTGCTCAGTCGCACTTGGCATTGTCTCTGCCATCATTCTGTTCATCGTAGCTACTCCTCCTTCATTCGCTGAAGTGGCAATCTTGGGCTACATTGATTTTGTTTCCATCATGTTTGCTATCGGAATCACTATCATCGCAACTGGAATAACAGCTGGCAAGTCTGACGGCGGAATGTCAGCTGTCAACTGGTCTGCTTGGCCCAAGGATGGCGTCAGCTTCGCCGAGGCCTTCATCGCTATCACGAACATCGTCTTCGCCTACTCCTTCTCCATCTGTCAATTCTCGTTCATGGACGAAATGCACACGCCAAAACACTACGTAAAGTCTATTTGGGCTCTCGGTCTTATCGAGATTTTCATCTACACTCTGACAGGCGCAATCATCTACGCCTTTGTTGGCCAAGACGTGAAGTCTCCTGCGCTCCTCTCAGCAGGTAAGACCGTTAGCAAAGTCGCCTTCGGTATCGGCCTGCCAGTCATCTTCATTTCGGGTTCTATCAATGGCACCGTTGTTGCTCGCTACATTCATGGCCGGATCTACAAGGACTCGGTCACTCGTTTCATCAACACGAAAAAAGGCTGGGCTACCTGGCTGGGTCTTCTGGCCGTCATCACAGTTGTCGCCTTCCTTATTGCTGAAGCTATTCCATTCTTCTCCGATCTGCTCTCCATCATGTCCGCCTTGTTCATTTCCGGCTTCACCTTCTACTTTCCAGCCTGGATGTGGTTCAAGTTGATCAAAAAGGGCTCGTGGTCGTCCAAGGAGAATCTACTGCTTAGCATCGTCAACGGTGTTATCTTCCTTATTGGAATTGTCACCCTGGTCGCTGGAACTTATGCTTCTATCGTTGATATTGTAAGTCTCGATTATCGAAATTTGCGAATAGAATTGATTGCTAACTCGTGTATAGAGGGACCAGTACAAGGATGGCACTGTCCGAGGCCCATTTACATGTAAACCAATTTGATAATTGGTGTTTATAGATCTTGATACTTCAATGTACGATATGAGGAACGATAGACTGTATATATAGCGGTAGAGTGTACATAAAAATAGATTGGGCTCATTGGCTGGGAGTAATTTACGTAAAACTTCAGATACTCATCAGTCTTCACATTTCGGCCTGCGGATAGTCCACAATATATAGAAAGTTCGCACTTTACCCCAAGTCGCGTGTATCACTTCTCCATATGAGTATTTCAATTGGAAAGTTTTAACAAATAAACAGATTTTTTGCTAAGGGGCTTCTGCCTAAGATTTGACATAAAATACGCGCATCGCAGGCCGGCTTCTTCGTTTGCACATGATGCATCATCCTTGCGCGCTTTGAAACGAGATGTTTATTTGTTTATTTTGATCTTTCACATTCACCAACACGGATCTTCTCTTATGCCTACGCTCACATGCTAGTATTGCCACCACTGTACAAACCTGCATACAAAATCAATCCAACAGTTCTACTGCTCAACCTGACACCTCAATTTCTAGAAATCTGCAACCAAGTATTTCACGGTCTCTAAATATTGGTGTCTAGTTTCATAGCGAATTCAGCCTGTCATGTCCGACTATTATGTTGACACCGGACTTAAAGGCGAGACCTTTGCTCAACACCCAATCTCTAGGCTCATCAGATCTTACCTAGAGCCCATAGACCCTTCCCCAGCCATCGGTTCAACAGTCCGTCTTGTCAAGCTGCTCCTACTCTCTAACCAAGTCGCACATGCAAACACACTCATGACCGCTCTACACACTTATACAAGGCAAATAATCACGTCCAAAGATTCGAAAGCAGATAATATTCTCAATTCTGGTGTCATTCTTTTCAACTTCTGGCTCACGCATCCAGAGTTCCCAATTCCATCAGGCGTCACTATTCCAGATATCTGTGCAGCTGAACTATCGGCCGGAACCTGGGGATGGAACAAATATAGAGAATGTACCCGCACAGGCTGGATGCTGGAGCACTGCTCCCTTCCAGAACCCGCCGACCCGCACATCTGGCGCGAGACTGATCACCCAACTGTCCTCGCGATGTGTGCGCGACTTCTTGCCAAAGAGAAAGAGTGGGGTAAATACCCGAGCGATGAGCAGTTGAAGGAGGCGCTGGAGGCGGGCATGAAGCTATATGCGCAGCCTCAGGTCTGCATCTCAGATTGGGATTACAGAGACAAGAAGGCGGGGCGGAGACATAATTATCTACTCTATCGAAGACTGATGATAGAAGTTGCGATCAGAGTTGGGGAGCTGGAAACTGCTGCCAAAATCTTGAGTATGGCTCTGAGGATTGATGGGATCGAGTATTGGTCCGGTGGTGGTCTGGATGCGTATCTGGCACTGCCGGGTATCTGGACTGTTCTTCCCCTACTGGCGACGCAGGGAAAAGATGGCAATCCATTTTTCATTGACGAGGAAACTGCAGAGTCTTTTGTAAAAGAGATTATCGCGACGTTAGAGCTGAGGGCCAGGGAAGGGCGTCAGTGGTCCCTAGCACCGGAGAAGGTAGGATGGGAGGAGTTGTTGAATAGACTAGCCGAAGGAGCGTGGAAGGTAAACAGGAAAGAGTATCGATTGCGCGGCCTTAGATGTGCCAAAGATATCCTGTTCGATCCCGCCACAGAGGAAGAGATCACTGCTGTTGAACAGCGATTTGGGGAAATAGCGACAGACTTCATGGAGATGGTTCGTATTGCTAATGGGTAAGTGGCTATAATCCGAACACCCTTACAATAATTCTAAATCAACTCAGGTTCCGAGGAGGCTTTCATTTCCTCGAAGGGGGCATAGCCGGTATACAGAATATGTGTGTAGACGATGATTACGGCGTGTTGACTCTTGAGTTTATGGATTCCGAGCTATGTGAAGGCCTTCAACGAGGTGATTTGATCGAACTGCAACCCGGCGAGGATGAATGTGATGGCTTCCGGCACAACATACTTCTCGGAAGAACGAAAGCTAGCCGAGAGAATACTGAAGGAAAGAAGATCCGAGATTGGAAGTATCTGTACTTCCATGACGCACCATGGAGAGCCAGCGTCGCGAGTAGCTGGACTTCGGTCAGGGATTGGGTCGCATCGTGCGTGGAGGAGGTAGAGGGGATGATTGAGAGGGGCGAAAGAGCAGATGACGACTTGGATGCTGCTGATGAAGACGAGGAAGCACTTACTAGAGCTAGCGATGAAGACTTAAAGGCTAAAGGTGAAACTAGCAACACTCTAGAGGTTTCACTAGCTGAAAAGAAGGTGGAAGGCGATGACGAGTGGGAAAAGCTCTAATGTCTGTAATCTTCTCAAAATACTTTTTCATCTGTAGGCACACTGATTGCTTTCTATCATTCTTCTTATAGTTGGTGAATTGGGTACATAGAGTGAGGGATCTTCCCCTCGAACACTCAGTTCATATCCGCCATGATCACATAAAGGTATAGCTCGCGTACATGTTGCAGTTTTTTTAATGGCCCATTGCCTTGAACCCGTGTGACTGACGCGCCACAATATGGCTATTTTAGGCATTATATTAGGGCTCACCTCTGGCCTCAATTCAACGTCACTGGTGAGGGGATCGCTTAAGCTCCTGGCTGCTCAGGGGCGTGGAGTTCGGCACTTGGTGTTTCTCGGTGAATCCTCTCTCTAGGAAGAAAGGCATTTTGTGAGAGTCCTCAGAATATAGCAAGATTGCTTGAGTAGACTTGTTTCCCATGTCATTCAACGGAAGCAGATATCGAGAATATGGACGGAAAAAGTCAAATTGCAGTGTTCTTCACTAATGATGGTAATGCTGTTGCCCAACCGCTCGTTTCAGACACTAAAGAAGTCCCGCTATATTCAACCTCGTTCAACTTATGAGCTTCTTTTCCTAAGCTTTATTTACAGGCAGCGGGCTAGGGTATGGTCCGCCGATAACGGCACACTGGCTCACAACTTCCGTCTCAGTGTGAGTCCTGGGGTCTCTGATACGTGTTGTCGTATACGTGACTGCGCTAGTGGAAGTTGCATAACTTGTAATAGGCGACAGGTAGTAGGCTGTGCTAGTTCTAGTTTCGGTCTCTGTCCGCTCCTCTGTGATGGTAGTGAGTGTTGTATAGGTGGTGCAGGATGTGCTGGGCGGTCGTGCTGCATCCGGGGCTGATACAGCCAGGGAGCTGTGAAATGGCTTGTTAGTAAAGTTTATAGACGAAAGTGATTAAATCAAATCTAGGTCGGGGCCTTCAGTTGAGCGAAACATTGAAAAAACCTTGACTTACCTTAAAGCTAGCAGAAGCAATGCATTTCGTACAAGGCTACCCATTATGGCAATGTTCTGAGGAGGTCTGAAATTTGCAACGGACTTTCACTTCTCAAATGCATGGCATGTACGGGGAGAAGTGAGGACTTTTATATTAGTTCCGACATATGGGATGTCGGGTAAGATCATTTGGAATCATCATTTAGAAGTGATGGTAACTACTCTATTTCTTCATTGCAGGGTTCTACCTTTGCCGAGATATATCGATATTCAATCTGATGTTCATGGTTACTCTCCGAAGCGGGCTAGTGAATCTGGCCGCTTCTACATTCACTAGCCCGACTCTATGAAGAGGTGGGGCTTGGCAGGGGCGGTTAAACCCAACATTTGACTTGGCGGAAGCACGTCGATGAGAGAAAGCGTTGGTCAGTGAGTTTTAGACATTCGATGACTAGTTTGAACGTATTAAAGCAGGATGAAAATCTTCATCAACTCTCTCCGTGTTCCACGAAGACGTTTGCGGGAACCGCTCCTTCAGAATCTCCGACACTTAGAAGAAGCGCATAAACACTCGCGCCTGGTTGGTTGCCTAAGAAATCGATCCATGAATCTTTGTTCATCGTATATAATAAAGGACCAAATCCTCTAAACTGCTTTGCTTTGAAGGTGGCATCCTCGTCCGACCACTATAAATGCGAACTTGGTCAGATACTTTCTAAACAGAAAAAAACACCGACTTGAGGGAGAGATCATGTTTGAAGACTGAAGACATGCTGTCCCAAGAAGATTTTGGGAACTTTTGCTTAGAAGCTTCATCTTTACGGTGGATACGAAGGCACGATCCTGCACAATACTAATGATGCAACAGAAAGTTCGTATGCATAAGTTTACTCACATTGAGATAATCGACAAGCACCATGAATAACCAGAGACGGCATTCAAGCTTCGACCATAGCCACTGTGGAGCATCCCTCGCCTGTATGCCGGTTTGCGGAGATATCAAGTCTGTGGTCGGTACATTCCGTTTGCGCACCGGAATGCGTGATGATTTCTTGACCCTAATAGTTGCTTCTTTATTCAATACGTTCAATACGATCTCTTCCATGCGAGGTGCGCTAGGCTTTGATATCCCATAGAGGAATGAAGATATTGGCGCTGGGAAGAGAGGGAGCATATTTGGTATTCGACTTTGAATCGTTTGTCTTCGAAGAAGGGTTCACTTTAGTTCTCGTAATTACGATCGATATGACTGGCGTAGTAAAGAAAAATTGCAGAAGGCCAGAGTCACCTTTGTATTTCGAGCGTGGAGCAACTTGATATTTTAGTACTGGTACTAGACGTCATTCACAACCGTTCAAAGTCATGGCCGGTTACACTAAGTAGAAAAACCATTGTATCGCTAGAAGCTAGCGTTCCGTTCGCGGTCGATATAAGTTGCGGTACGAGGCAAAAATGAGTTGTAGATTATCAAATCAATAGAAAATACTGGATACATGCTTTATTGGAGCGATATGGTGGATAACATCTCGGTGAATGTTGCAATTGTAATTTTGCCATGCACCTCTGCTCCCATATATGACCTAGACTCCGCCGAATCATGAAACAACAAGAGAATGTACAATAATGATGCACCGATTCATATTATTTAGACAGTGTTCTGTCAATCATAGCGAGCTGTTCCGTATCGGCAAAACGTTGTTAACCGATTTTTCTACTCTTATTGACCATTCTGTCATGTTACCCTGACAACGAGCACTTAAGCAGCTGGCGTTCTTTTGACAAGAATTAATGAACTATACTAGGGCCAATCCACTGCTTGATACAAGAACTGTCAGCGGCTTCGAACAGCTTGTGCCACGGTTGTCAATGCTGATGTTTTATCCTGCCGCCTCTGATCCGCTTCCTAAATGACTTCAAAGTGTGCTTGTTATGGTTTTCGTGCCTCCATGCTTGGTGTCTCTCTCGACCATTTTACGCTCCGTTGGTGGGGATTGTATAGGTCGATTTGCTTGGTCTTTATGTAGAGCTTCTATTCCAACGCTGATGATGAACCAGGATTTTTCCTTTGTTTCTAGCGTTACCGTGTTGATAATAGACTGGCTTAAAGCTGTAATTCTCTTGTCTCCTAGATACTAGCCCTCGATAGCTCTTTATTCGGCGGAAGTGGTATATCGTTGTGGAGGTATTCTCAGACCTTGAAGAAATCTGTATCTTCGGCACGGTTCCTGCTTATCAAATTTGGTATCTAGTTGGTACTCGTTGAGTTGACGGAAGAGATGCTACTATTGGTATTTCCCGCTCTATACTCCATACAGGCGCTTTAAGTGATAACTCAACTTACTCTCCGTCTCTTTACTACAGCCATATCATGCGAGATATTCGACGTTGTGAGTGGACCTTCGGTGATCGTGAAGAAGCTGCAAATGTCCACCCCGAAGGCGCTCGCATCGAGCAGAGCTAAGCTGTGAAATTAATGGTGGAGGTGGCTCTGGGCCACAATTTAACTATTATGCAAAGTGACAAATGAAACACCGAGCTACAATCTACATCCAGCATGCGAGATACGCAGATCCAGGAACTCCGCAAGTTCATCTTTGGGACGTTCAAGCTTCTGTTCAAATATTCTTGGTGCTTCTAATCAATGACGGGCCAGCCCACTTGTAGCGGTTTATCGATGGAAGTCCTGGATTCCTCTATAGACTCCGTCGCGGAGTTGTTCGCTGGTACTGTCACTTCGAATATCATTGCGTCAACTGACCGCGATATTGATATGCGTTTTCAGGAATTTCACCTTATTGCCCCGATTCTATCCGTTAGGGGTATTGGCAGCATTAATAGAACCATCCACAAAACCTGATTTTCATGTCGCGCCGTTGGTTCATGCGACGCAATTGGCTGGAGCTGGTTCTGATATGGTGCGCTACCATCCGGAGAGAGGTCCGGTGCTCTGCGATACGCTGGCAGCCAGTGGGATCGTAGTACGGACAAGCAAGCGAGGTATGGTTTGTACAACTGACAGTCCTCCTTACATCACTTTTCTAACCTTCTCTCCATGCATACGTAGTATATCAATCGGCAATATTTCATCAACTTTGCAATCATGGACACTACTAGACCGGCTACCGCTATCCCTCTGTGTCTACAGTTTGGTAGTGGTTCGTTCGCAGAGCTGAACAATTTGACATAAGTGAGTAAATTAGCTCTAAGTGGTATTTTTCGCAAGTTCAATTGAAAAACGCTTACTTTTACAGCATGGATGCGTCCGTACTTGATCTATTGCATGACCTGAATTTGGTCCAATACGTCCGCGTCTTCGAAGCACATGGGTTTGACAGTCTGCTGAGCCTTCTTACAATTTGCGAGGCAGATTTCTGCGCCATGAATGTGAAATTGGGCCATCGACGCAAAATTCAAAGAGCAATATTCAGACTAGCAGGTGGATATGACAGCGAGCCTCTACCTCAAGATACGCCTACCTAACAAGTAGAGTATCATCTTGATATCCTGAACCCGGCAAAGTCATCCCCAGTCCGCTCAGCGCCGTTTCCATAGTCCCGAAGGCGGGTACAGCGACTTAAGCATTCGAGCCATAGCAACAACGACATTGGGCACTCATCAATTTGACGGTATTGCTATAGACTGCCAATGTAGCGGCGGTTGATTAAAAGATGCTTGATGGTGCATGGTCATCTATCTTCGAGTACTCCTGTTGATGATAGTATTGAAAGCAATGGACTATTGAAGCAGGAAAGCCTCAACCGCAGTATCGTGACTAGGATCTGGCTACAGAAATGGACGAATCAGGATCCAGGGCTAATAGATATCACATATCGTTGAATAACGTTTGAATGAGTGTGTAATAAGCCCTTAGAAACTAAGTTAAGTAGTCTGTGTCTTGTGTATGTGTGTCCTTGAAACTAATATGTATAAACAAAATAAATATCGCGCTGGGTCACGCGCATGTCACGTAGGAGGCACCTAATAGCCCTTATAGGACCACCATACTATTGCTGGTAGAAGATAGCTTGAGAGCATTTCTATCTAATCATTACTCTGCTGCAAGATTCTAGGTCTTTGAACAATGATTGTTTTCTCGTAAATTTATGCGCTACGACCTAGATGAGAATCTACAGGAGATCTTCTCTGGTCTATGCGCCTGTCGCTTTCCCCCTGAGACAAGGTGGAGCATCTCACAGAGGACCTGAATCCGATTGTCATGACATAATGTAATAAATCTTCATTGGTATATTCCCCTAAGAGATATTATCCTAATACTAACACTGTGCAGCCTTTTGGACATATGTTAGGGCACGCAAAGCTTAGGACTTTAAGTCAGGACCAGCATTATAACAACACATGGCTTGCTTGGGATATTCAGGCTTTATCAATACTTAGCTCAGGTAAAAGCGGCCACTACTTCAATTCTGGGCCTAAAATCGAACGAGTGAGGATATAAATAGAGTCTGACGATACTCAAATAAGACGTTCACTCAATATATGTTGCATCTAGGCATCCAGTCTCATTGATAAGATGCAACATATGATAAGATCCCATGATTTGATACAGGTCAATTGCATCTACCGGACATTCTTTTTACCTGTCCATAGCAAAGAATCTCGCCAGAATTGGATTCATGGTCGGATGGAGTTCTTTTTTCTGGTCACGCATGGAATGATTTCTAGAATTCACAAGATAGTTAACATGAAGACTCTAAATGTTTGATAGCTTACTGTCTGTATATTTACTCTCGTCGGAACACTAAAAAGTGCCAGAAATGACCTGCTTGTGCAACCCACTACCAAAAAACAAGCTTTGATACCCTGCGACAGATCTCCGAAATTACCAAAGAACTAGCAGCTGTTAGATGCGGGGAAATTTCCTATCGGAAGTTCCGATATGCCAGATACATGCATGTTAATCGTCTTTATTGATTAGATTAACCATATTAGTATACGATAAGTCGGTGTGGGAATTGAACAGTATTTCAGTATAGCCTGAAATGTATCCGGATGGCGTGAAAAATCCTACGCTACTTGCCGAAGTAATTGATCTTCCAGCCCGAGACAAAGTATCATAAGATCGCTCACTCCAGCTTCATGATGCTTTCTGATAATTTGGAAAGGCACCAACAGCCGTCGGAGCGAACTGGAATGGATGATGCTAGGAGGATGCATTCCAGGCACCAAGACAAGAGCTCACTACCTCTAGCCCAAATCGGTCATTCAGCGTTTGGAGGCAGAGGTATACACTTGAATTTCTGTAATGGAAAAAAAAAAAAAATTTAATTGATAGGAATAATGGAGAGAGGCGCCTCAACATAGTCCAAAGCATGCAGTGACACAACCTGCTCTCTTCCAAATCTTAGATCTTAATTATGTGGACAATAAACGCTTGTATTCCTTCCCCAACTATTTCAAACACTGATAATAAATCAACGAAACTGAGATCCCGAATGCCTGCAAATCGCCAAGTCTCAAGTTCATCCCAAAACCCTGGTTCAGCGCTCGCTTCCGATTTGGCGCACCAGCCCAACTACACACTGGTTCAATATAAATAAGACAATGTCAAGATCTTACACCACTGGATCTCTGGAATCAAATGACATGGCATCAAACGAACAAGTTAAATGATGCAGGCTATGCGAGACGTCTGAACATCAAAGATGGACGAGCATTAATGCAGTTTGGTGCCGCAAGAGACACACTCAAACCGAGAAAATGCGGCTGAGGAGCTCGAGTGATGACATACGACGATCACCTTGACGGTTTACGGCAAGATCTTCCGACAAGCAAAAACTGGAGGCCCGTCGTCTGAGGTCTGTGACATGCATTGGCGTTGGCAGCGCGCAGAACTCTGGCTCAGGGGACGATCAAACGTCACAGCAACCCCAGACCTGCAACAGGCAACGCATTCATCCGATCAACCCCAACAAATCAACACGCCATACCAAAGTCCGCAGACAAAGCTGCTATGACTTCTCTGTGCTTTCGCTATGGATCTCACGTCGCGGCAGCTCCATGTTGAATCAATGCTGGGCGTCTGATGTTGCTGACCTTGACACTATGGTGCAACCGCTCGTGATCCGAACGTCGAGATGAACTGTCCCAGGTGTGCAGACGGGGGCAAATTTTATGCAATTACCAGTTCCTACAAAAAGAGAGCTCGGGGCCCCCTTCGAGGAACATGTTCGAACAATTCATCCAAACTTCATAGCATTCTCTTTTTAATCCAACCTACTTTCTTTGTATACACATTCGTTTGACCCGGTGTCAACAAAACAATTACTTCTTTCGATAATATACAGTCTCTTCACTCACTTCCAAAACAACTATCAAAATGGTTCGCATCAGCGCCTTCACTGCTCTTATGGCTCGTATGTTCCCTGCCCTTCCCATCTCATCACATACCTATTCCTCTTCTCCTGTCCTCTCCTCATCTCACCTTTCCCTTAATTCATATATTGGATCTTGATACTAACGTCATCAAAACAGTCGCCATGACCGCCGTAGCAGTCACCCCCAACAACGCCGGCGCCAAGGACGTCGGTCAAGCCAACGGCCAGCAATTCATCACCGGCGGCTGCACCTCCGACGCAGACTGCTCCTCTGCATGCTGCGCCGGCAACCCGGATGTAGGTGTCTGCTCTGCTGAGGCGGCGGCGAACCAGGCTGGCAAGACGGGCTGCGGGTTCGTCGACCCGAATGCTGCGGCCACGGTCGCGGCTGCAAAGGCGCAGGTTGCGAAGCAGGGGTTCTAAGTTGACGAGACGGGGATGAGAATGGGGAACTGGTGAAGTGAGGAAGGAAGGGGGAAGAGGAAATGGCTGGGCTTGTTCGAGCTCGAGTAGGAATGCTTGGGATAATAGGAACCTATCTTCGGATTGTCTGAAAGCCTTTCCAATTAACCCAACTTTTTTGCACTTCTTCTCCAATTCCTGAGTGACCTAAAACGATAAGTGGACAGCCGTGGTCGAAAAGTTGTCTTTGAGATGGCGGATGTGAAAGCATGAAGTTATTCAATGTTATGCCGACGAGTGATCAGTGGCAGCGTCAGCGTCTCATATGCAGCATGGACCAACAAGGGGTTTGACAAGTTGTCCTCCATGTCTTCCAATTCGGCTTCACCATTAACTGCTAAGCCAATGAATATCAGTGGCATTTGAAAGATCATTAACATTCTTTATTCCCAATTCATGAGGCGTACACGGAGAAAACAAATATATATCCATCATAACTCGGAAGTCATATATATCCAAGGCAATTCCCATATACCCACAATCCCCAGTACCCTAACTCCAAAACTCCACTTACATTCTCCCGATCACTTAGTCACTCACAGCTCCTTCTCCTCCGCCTCCGTCGTCGTGCTATTCAGCGCATTCGCACACGGGAAATCACAAGTCCAGCTCTCGATCCCCGCACTCCACACCACATTCCCGGCCCCGCAGTCCTTCGTCGTCCAGCTATACTTGGCATCCTTGATCTCGAAGCTCAGCTGCACCTTTGTCGCGCCCGTGCTGGGGTCCGCCCAGTCTGCCTGCAGCGTGTCGGTGTCGTACGTGAACGCCGGCGCGTCGTCGACGTTGGTGATAGTAATAGCCTGCGCGACGCCCGCGCTGGTGGGGATCGTGATGGAGTCGCCCTTGCCCATGGGCTGGTTCTTGAGCTGAGCGACGACGTTGACGTCTTGGCGCAGCAGGAGGGGCACGTTGTAGACGGTCAGATCCCAGAGGTCGGTGCCGGACCAGCGGGCGATGCCCATGCTGCAGTTCTGGCTGCTGTGAGGAAATTGAAGGTCAGTCCATGTATTGTATTGTACAAAGTTACTGTACTGTAGGTGGCTCCATCCACGAAACTAGGGACCGGCGCGGGGAAGTGGGAAACTTACTTTTGGGCGGCGCAGATGCCGGCTGCTAGGAGAAATGCGAGGAGCTTCATCTTGACAATGATTTTTAAGGAATATCTGATGAGAGAAGATGGATATAGTGAATTCGAGATAGATGCTCACAAAAGCACAGAGAGAAGAGAGGGAGCGTTGCAGTTGATAAAAGGTTGGGTTGACAAGCAGCCAACCTGCAGCCTGATAGCCAATGAGTGGATGTTCAGCGGCTGGTACGTAGGATCCGGGCGCTTACTCCAGCAACCAATCATGTCGCGAGCGGGCGTGTTTCAAAGGCACCTTAACCGCTGGATATGGAAATAGAAACAGAAACGTGGGGTCTGAGGGGACTTGTTGAGAAGGAGAATAGAACAGTATGAAGGACAAAGGGAGGAAATGCAAGATTTTACTGCAGTCAAGGGAACGAAGTGATTCTCCAGAGGCTGTGGAATTTATTGAAGATGAGAGGTAGACATACCGTAAAGATCGACATCAGATCAGTACTAGGAAGTCAATACACTTTATGATGTTGTATGTTAGCTGACTACCTATGCTAGCATTACAGTATGAAAAACTAGCCTAGCTTATCAGATCATCTTTACGATCTGTGGCTTGACATCCCTAGACCATGCTTAGGTCCAACAGTGGGGTCATGCAGAAACCTTTCTATCTTTTGATTACAGCTACCGGACTATGTCAAGGGCATATGTTCGGGTAGCTCATAGGAGATCTATTCGTTGAGGTTTTCCTCAATATCCTATAGAAGGCTATACGCTGGGAAAACAAGTATACAAGAATAGTGTTGTACAATATGACAAGTCACCCGGAAGCTCTCGGCCACAATTCTTCAATTCTTATCGTAGGAGCTGGGACATGGGGTTGTTCCACAGCCTTGCATTTAGCTCGACGAGGCTATAGAGACGTCACAGTCCTCGATCGCTACCCCGTCCCCTCACCAATCTCCGCCGGCAATGATATCAATAAAATTGTCGAACAAGGTCCATGTTTCCCCTCCCCCCACTTCTTCACTGAAGTCTAACAGTCTCTAGGATCGTTCTCATCTTCCTCCGAAGAAAATAGCATTGATTCGTTACTCCTAGACCTAGCCACCCGTGGCTGGATAGATGATTCAGTCTTCAAGCCCTTCTATCACGATACCGGTTATATAATCTGTGCCCACACGCCCGACGGCCTAGAGCACCTCACGCAGCGCGAGAAGATAACCCAAAAGTCTCAAGACTTCGAATGGCTCGACACGCCCGCCGCGTTCAGAGCCACGATGCCAGAAGGCGTGCTGACGGGTGACTTCCCAGGGTGGAAAGGAGGCTTCAAGCGCAAAGGCGCGGGCTGGGTCTTCGCACGGGGTGCCCTCGTCGCCGCCTACAAAGAGGCTTCCCGCCTCGGCGTGACCTTCATAACTGGTCCAGCCGGCGACGTCACATCGCTAATCTCATCCCCTCCATCATCATCATCATCATCAGAGTCGGTGATCCTCGGCGTGGAGACTGCATCTGGCGCAACCTACCACGCCTCGACCACGATTCTCGCGTCTGGCGCCAATGCACCGCAGCTGCTCGACATGAAAGGCCAGCTCCGCGCCACGGCCTGGACCCTCGCTCACATCAAGATGTCCCCGGCAGAGCGCAAGCTGTACCAGGACCTGCCCGTGCTCTTCAACATCGAGAGCGGCTTCTTCATGGAGCCCGACGCCGAGCACGGCGAGCTGAAGATCTGCGACGAGCACCCTGGCTACACGAACTATCTGCCCGGCACCGACGCCTCTCTCTATGCTGCACGGCAGCAGCTCCCCTTCGCGCGGCACCAGATCCCCCTCGAGGCGGAAGCGAGGGTGCGCGCCTTTTTGGGGGACACGATGCCCCAGCTCAAGGACAGACCGCTGAGTTTCGCGAGGATATGTTGGTGTGCTGATACGCCGGATAGAAATTTCTTGATCTGTAGACATCCTGAGCTGAGCGGGTTGGTGCTGGCGGTAGGAGGGAGCGGCCATGGGTTTATGCATATCACTACTGTGGGCGGGTATGTAGCGGATGAGATGGAGGGGCGCTTGGATGAGAGATTGCGGAGGGCGTTCAGATGGCGTCCGGAAACAGCTGTTGGGAGGGATTTCAGGGATGTCCAGAATAGAAGGGGTGGACCAAATGTTGTGATGGATTTCGGTGATGTGGGAGAGGCTGAATGGACTAAGATTGCTGCTCGGACTTGAAGCATTCTCAAATCTGCACTTGTGGAAACAGCCATTTGGAAAACTTATCAGTGGAACTGTTGTCAACTTTCGTACAACGAATAGAGGTTTGGTGGTAGTTGCTGATCTCCGTGCATTGCCAACCAAATCCTTTCCTGTAATATTTTATAGTCGCTGAGCTTTTCGCTGTTTGTAGCGGGTGAAAAAAGAGAGCATCTAGGGCTATGCAATCCTAAACTTCTGTTCATCATACTGGCGATAGATCTTAGAGATCGAGATCCATGCCAACGGATCAGGGCCCAGCTGCCCTTCACATCTTAGTCCAGCAGCTTTGATCTTCCTGAATCGGTTGAAGACGTTCAATCGCCAGTGATCTTCGCGTGACGGAAATATTTCATGCCAACCCATGCGACGACCACCCAGACCCAAGCCATCACAGCCGTTAGAATAATCAACGCGGGATAATAGCCAACAATCGGAAGCGTCGGGTCATCCTCTAGTTCCGGAGGAGCATACGGCGTCTCGCCAACATCCCAAGCCCAGCTCCAAACTCCCAGGCACGAACCCATGCCTGTGACGAAGACGACCCAGGTCACAATCAAGACCACCCATCCCCACCACTCCGTCTCTGAATAATCCCACTCTCCATCCGGTACGGGAAGGGGACTCGCTGCAATGCCACCTATAGACAGAGGCGACTTGCTCTTTTGAGCTGAGCGACGACGCGTGAGAGAAGAGGTGCCTACGGGGAAATATGAGTCGGATCCTGATGAGTTCGGCCGGGCGTTGGTATGATTAGGGATGCTGAGAATGTCTTCCTCATCGGTAGTCGAGGTATACGTAAAGGTCGGGCTGGTTGCTGGTATAGACGTGGGAGAAGTGACAAGGTGATCGTCTGTTCCCATGGAAAGTGTTTTGATGGGGGATAGGAGAGGATTATTGCGGCTGCTGTAATGCTCTGTTGTGGAGTGGGCTGTATGATTCGAGATGCCCAGGCCTAGCCCAGTGGCCTCAGACATTTCCTCGGGCGATGTAGGGCTGAGAGTAGTGTCTCCAAGCATATTCGTATGCGATGTGTCAAGAGAAGATGTTTTGGCCTCTTTCTTGTCCCGTTGAGCTCCTCTACCAAGTAGGGCTGCTTTTCGTAAAGATCCCTTTCTCCTTCGAGTCTTCTGTTGCTGAACGGCAACAGCCATCGCTCGGCTGGTTTTCTTTGACAACACGCGGTCATCACCGGGCGTGAATTCGGGGCTCACAGAACCGTTTTCAGGTGGACTTTGGCTGTCATCTGCTGTTCTCAAGAATGACAGTTTGGATAGAATGCCTCCAGAGTGACTCCTTTTGTGGATACTCTGAGATGTGTCTTCAGAGGTTTGACTGGGATCAGTGCTATGTAGAGGGTGATGGACACCATTGAGGTCTAGGGAAAGACTTTTCTGATCCTCCATTTTGTACTCTCGGATTGGGTAGTCCAGTGTTTAATTCATGTTCGAGCACGTGCTTGGGCGGCAGATGATGCTGAACTAATCCAGTCACAAATGCAAGCAGCTATGTGTGAATGATTCGTGTAAGCTCAGGTATCGATTGTTGAAGTTTGTCAAGTGACTGAACGCAGGTATGAGCACAAGCTTTTAGTGTAGAGACGCGTGTGCCAATATGAGTATATACTGGTCCAGGTTGACTTAGAGACGCAGAAACCGCAATGTCCTAGGCCTTTTCGGTATTTCTT
Source organism: Proliferodiscus dingleyae (assembly GCA_003988795.1). Lineage (NCBI taxonomy): Eukaryota > Fungi > Ascomycota > Leotiomycetes > Helotiales > Lachnaceae > Proliferodiscus > Proliferodiscus dingleyae. The sequence goes on from QYAK01000008.1 coordinate 874,419, forward strand.
CTCGTCCTCTCATATGCTACACTTCCAGGGCAGCTTCGATGCATGCAAAGTGTGAGATCAAGAGCGTGTTTGATAGAATTCTGGCATTGGAGACCAGTTTAATTATGAAGCGCACTTCAAATGAGACGGACAATATCAATTGTGGCTTGATTCATGTGGCGCATTACGCTAACGCACTCGCCCGCTGGCCAGGGGCAAACCTACCACTGATTGTCAACACCTTCGAGATTGTCGAGTCCAAGTCACTCCCTCAACCTGCCTCATGCCACCTTGATATAAGATCACATCCAGGATGGCCTCGAGCCTACCAATTCCCGCTCCGCCGCGGACGCCCACTCCGCCCACTCCGACGCCAGAGGAGAAAGAGCAAGGTCGTGGCTCTGCCGTGCTGCAAACAACACCAACATTCGATCCCAATGCTCTATCACCAAATACAGATGTCTTCCCTGGTCACTTTGGCTCAATGGGCTCTCCAATGCCAGCCTCAGCAACGACGCCGACTTTTCCAAACAATGAAAACCTCCCTCCCAGCGCAGGAGCCCGCAGCCCCTTCAACTTCCAGACACAGACCATGAAAGACACGCCCATCAATCCCACCGTTGCGAAATCCGTACGCCGCTCTGCTCAGACCCTTCATACATGCACGATGCTGACAGGCAAGAACAGAACATTGGCCAGCGCCGAGGCCACCGCTACAAACACTCCTCCGTCTCCGCCCAGCACCAGATCTTCCTCGAGCCTCCGCCCCGCGCCCCCCTCGCTCTGCCCGCCTCCCTCCCCATCCCCACCCTCCGCGAAGCCTGGCAGTCAACCTCCTCTCCGACCCTCTCGCACCAGCGCCTGCGCATCTCCTGGTGCGCGTGCCACGCCCTGGTCGCCGCCTACGTCCTCACCTCCGCCGCCGGCTCCCTCGCCATGACGGCGCTCAGCCACCTCATCTTCTTCGACGCCATCAGCGCCAGCATCTGCGTCGCCGTCGAGGTCTTCGGCAACTTCGAGGTCTGGAAGCGCAGCAGCATCCGGCACCCCTTTGGCCTGGAGCGGGCGGAGGTGCTGGCCGGCTTCGCGATGTCGGTCTTCCTCCTCTTCATGAGCTTCGATCTCATCTCGCACAACCTAAAGCATGTGCTCGAGTCGCTGGGGAGCCACACGCCGCATCATCCGCACAGTCACCACAGGGTGAGCCCGGGCAGTATCGATAGTGCGGCGGTGCTGAGTATACTGGCGACGCTGATCAGTGCGGTGCTGTTGGAGAATCACAAGCGGATCGGGAAGGTGATGCCGTCTCTGTCGTCGCTGCCGGGGATCCTGTCGAATCCTAGCCATTTGCTGACGCTGTCGTGCTCTACGCTTCTCCTTATCCTGCCGCTGCTCTCCATCACTATCTACCTGTGGATGGACCGCCTCTTGTGCTCCATCATCGCACTCTCTATGTTCTTTCTCGGCTGGCGCCTGGCTGTTACTCAGGGCTTGATGCTCCTTATGAGCTACTCGGGCAAGGGCGTAGGGGATGTGATGAGAGAGGTGTCGAGGGAGGATATGGTTCTTGGTGTTGAGGAAGCACGGTTCTGGCAGGTGCATTTTGGGCTTTGTATGGCGAATCTGAAGCTCAGGGTGAAGGGAGACGAGGGACAGGTGGGCAGGCTCAGAGAGAAGATCGTCGCTCTCGTAAAGACTAGGCTTGGAGGTGGGTATGGGAAGGGTGGAGGTCTCAAATGGGAGGTCACAGTGCAATGTACGCTCGAGAGATGATGCGATTGTATATATCTAGAAGTAGACATGCGAAGAAATATATCATCAATTACATATCATACGCCAATGTATAACACATTTTGGAGAAGACTAAACATCTATATGAGGCACATAAACTTCTACTTTAGAAGCAGACAATGCGCCGTACTTATTCTTCTATTTTCATACCAAGTCCATCCTGTCGAAGTTCGGGTCTTGACAATTCGATGCACCAGAGACTGAAGGTAACGCCAATTCGCTCTATAAAACTCCCTCCAGGTCGTAGACCGCCGGAAAACGCCAAGAACTCAGCCGCTCACATTCGGGGACTTTTTGTATCAAGCAACGCCTCAGTTCAACTCGGGAAAGTACTGCGCAATTTTGACAGGAGAGCCAGTCCTTACTGATGTCGGGTTCTCGACCTCCTCTACTTCTTGTACGTCTTCCCTCTCCGGCGCACGCTTCTTCTTCGTGTTGCCAGTCTCATGTGAGGTGGAACCGAAGCTTTGTGGAAAAGGAGTTGGACGGCGTAGGTCGGCCGGTGGTGCTCCGCCATTAGCGAGGTACGACAGACCGGGTGAAACGGCTGGAGAGACAGATCTGAAGAACGCGGAATGGGCCAGTGTGCTCGCAAGGCTGTCATGGAGGGCTTTGCCGTTGAGAGTTTGGGGCTTCTTGGGCGGGGCGTTGGTGGGTAATTTCTCGTTGGTGATGAGGCCCTTAGCCTGAACGAATTTGGAGGAGCGGTGGATGTAGGGGTCACAATTGTAGTACTCGTCGATGATGGGGTGTACCATGACAGTTTGTTTGTGAATTGTCAACATCGAGTTCGTGGGGACCGTTACCCAGCTTTCTGTTTTGTGTCAGCTACCTGTCAGGAAGCGAACTAGAGGAGTGGTCTACCTCTCTCGAATGTTAATGGTTCGCTCGCAACAAGCACAATATCAGCTCCCTTGTCCCGACGGTCCATATGAAATTCTCCTTTCTTGCCGTTATCCTCCCACGTTGTGCCAGAAGAATAGTACAAGCTCGCAGCTTCGTCCTTCTTGCTGCTGACATATCGAGTGCAAATCACACTGTGCCCATCGGTGACAGCAAAGTTCAACAAGCTTCGTGTATCTACACGCTCGTTCTCCACTACATCAGCCGGAATCAGAGCGATAAAGTCGTTGATTCGCTTGATCGTCTCCAGCATTGCGTGTCTCAGGACAATCGGACCAAAGCCCCCCGGTGGTGGAGAGCTTGGGTTGTGTCCCATCCGCTCCAACGTATCAAGATACAGCGCAAACGCCCACTCACTATCAGTACCTCCTATAACTCCGAGATACCATCTATCAGCCAATTGTTCTCCGAGGCGGCGCTTGATGTATTTCCAGCCTCCTAGTCCGCCATTGTGCATCCACATGAGACTACCATGGTTGAATGGGTGGCAGTTGTCTTCGCTGAGGGAGCCTTCGGTAGTAGCACGAACGTGCGCGAAGATCAGGGGAGAGGCGGTCTTGGAGGCAATACGCTGAAGGTTGGTGCAGTTCCATGCAGGCGTCGTAGATGTAAAAATGCAAGGCTCGGGACCAAGTTTGGGATCAGTGTAGTAACCAATGCCGAAACCATCGCCTAGCACACTGGTAAGGGAAGAGTCGGAGCGGGAGGAGAGGAAATTGCTTACCATTATGAGGTCTTCTCATGTCTAGACGGAGACGAGAGTCGAACGACTGGGTGAGGATGGAGTGAGTCGGGTCGAGGATGAGCTTCGAGAGAAGAATCTCATCTGAGCCTTTGTAGACCTGAAAGACATATTAGAATAGCTGACACAGGCCGTGTGCAATGGCAGTTTGGAGGGCAGACCAAAAACCGACACATCTTGCCAACCCGATGGCGTTGAGTGAGAACGGTTGACAAGTGATGTCGATGATCATCGACCAGATTGTTCTTGTTCAGCTCCGTGAAAAGATCGACATGGAACAGTCGTGTTTCTATTGCAGCGCCCCGGTCGGGGTTGACTCAGATGTGAAATGGCGGTGCAGGGAACGAGACGAGGCTGATGGAGGACAATGGCGCAATCTGGCCGGTCGATATGACCAATAAATGGCTCAATAGGGATCATTGGCTTTGTGTCGACGAAGACATTGATGGTCATGGACCATTCGCACAGATGTAATAGAGAAGCAGCATGCGGTGAACAAGTTGCACTCCGCTCTCTCGAACGATTCCCACTCCGATCTGTCCTGCGTCACACTCGAGGCTGCGAGCTGTCGTGACCGGCTTCTTTACCGGCATGACGGTCCAACCCAGCCCAGCTTGCGCCACAGCTCACTCGCCACACCTCATGCATGATACTCAGTAACCTTTAACCTTACCGGACCCTCACTTGTTGATTGATAGTACGCATTTTATATCAACGCCCCCTTTCCTACACACACAACACATCACATCAAGATCCATGCTGCCCATAGATCTCTTTCTATACTCGAGACCACCTCATCGGCCGGAATGAGCGGGCGGCTGCTAACAGCCAGGCTCCTGCCTTTGGCCCAACGCGCCGGCCTGCGCTCCCAAGCAGCGCGTCGCATCCACACGCCCTCCTCTGTGGGCGGTCTGCTCCGCTCTGAATCTGCGGTCCGCGCAGTGCGTAGACGGATATGGCCTGCAGGGACGACGCGGTTCTCGAATGCGGTTATAGTCCGGAATGCTTCCTTTGCTAGGATCATCCCGAACATCTTGATCAAGTTTGTCAGGATACCAGCGCTATTTGCTGGGGCTACGGTCACGGCGCTGGCGTATGTGCAGTATCAAGCCACTCGTAAGTTTTATTCAAAACCATGATCTGGCTGAGGTAATGTCTGCTGACTAGATGGCAGAGGCGGGAAACTATGCGCTAGATGTTTTCAATCGGACCAAAGATACGGCCACAGAATACGCTGGAGGGCTGTTTGGTGGAGCAAAGAGTGTTGCAGATCAGACTTGGAGAGGATGGGAGAATACAAAAGAGCAGGTGGAACTGCCTGAGTGGATGCAGAAAGTATTACGGATTCATGAGGAGATTGGGAACGGGAAACAAGGTGAGGAGGGAGGGCCAGGAGGGGAGCCGCCGAAGCAGGGTAGGGCAGGAGCTGCTGCGGTCGGTGCTGGAACCGCCGCTGCATACGGGTACGATTCGACGCCCGAAGAAGATCCAAGATCCGGAGAAGAGGCCGCTAGGGATGATCAAATGATGGTCTTGACGAAAAAGATGATTGAGATACGGACAATTCTGCAGACCGTGGGACAGTCGAATGCTCTAACCTTGCCGTCAATTGTCGTGATAGGCTCACAATCCTCTGGAAAGAGCTCGGTGCTGGAAGCTATTGTTGGACATGAATTCTTGCCAAAGGGATCCAACATGGTCACACGGAGACCAATTGAGTTAACCCTAGTCAATACTCCTGATTCTACGGCAGAATATGGCGAATTCCCTGCTCTGGGATTAGGCAAGATCACTGACTTTTCGAGTATTCAAAGGACATTGACGGAACTCAATCTGGCCGTCCCAGACTCGGAATGTGTTTCTGATGACCCCATCCAACTCACCATCTCTTCACCTCATGTCCCGGACTTATCCCTCATCGACTTACCTGGCTATATTCAAGTCGTCGGCCAGGGTCAACCATTGGCGTTGAAGCAGAAAATCTCCGACCTCTGTGACAAGTATATTCAGCCACCGAATGTCATTCTAGCGATTTCGGCAGCAGATGTTGATCTTGCGAATTCTACAGCCTTACGAGCAAGTCGTCGAGTCGACCCTCGAGGAGAACGGACAATTGGTGTAGTCACGAAAATGGATCTGGTAGATGCCCCAAGAGGAGCGTCGATTCTAAACGATCGAAAGTATCCCTTGCGTCTGGGATATGTTGGCGTTGTCTCCCGAGTTCCTCCTCAGACAACAAGTCTATTCAAAAAGGGCAGCGGAAATATTCAGTCCGCAGTCTCAAGGAACGAGCAAGCCTTCTTCGGCGCTCATCCCCTTGAGTTCGGACCGGAAGCTGGAGTAGCTGTGGGCACAACCACGCTTCGCACGAAACTCATGCACATTCTCGAACAGACAATGGCCTCCAGCCTCCAAAGCACAACCGACGCAATTCATCAAGAGCTCGAGGAAGCAACTTATGAATTCAAAGTTCAGTATAACGATCGTCCTCTCTCTGCCGAATCATACCTCGCCGAAAGCCTGGACGGCTTCAAACACTCTTTCAAAGAATTCACTGAACACTTTGGCCGTCCTCAGGTGCGAGAAATGCTAAAGGAAGAACTCGATCAACGGGTCTTGGATCTGCTAGCGCAACGATATTGGAACAAGCCAATTTCTTCTCTCGCTCCAGCTGTGCAAGAACCCGACTCCCTCGCCGACCTCTCCAAAGCAGATCCAGAGTCCCTATATTGGCACCGCAAACTCGATGCTTCGACCTCCGCGCTTACCAAGCTTGGGATTGGCAGACTGGCTACAACAGTAGTCGCAAATGCGATTCAAGCAAATATCGATGGTCTCATTTCTCGCAGCACATTCTCATCACATCCTTTTGCTCGACAGGCTATCACTGAAGCTGCTTCAGGCATTCTGAATGAGCGATTTTACAGCACAAGTGATCAGGTGGAGAATTGCATCAAGCCTTATAAATTCGAGATCGATGTCGAAGATGGAGAATGGACACGAGGACGGGAACATGCTGCTGGTGTTCTCAAGAACGAGTTACGCGCTGTGGAGGAAGCAGTGAAAGACGTAGAGAAGAGTGTTGGAGGGAAGAGGAGACTGAAGGATGTCATGGGGTTCGTGGAAAAGGCCAGGAAGGGCGAGGTGGAGGTTGTCGGTGATGGAGCGAGCGGCGCTGGTGGCTTCTCCTCCGACCTCCTACAGAAAGGTATTTCTCTTCACGTACGAATTCCAGATAGAGTAATACTAACCTGAGAGCAATAGGCAAAGAAGCGCTATTCCTCTCCGACCGTGCCATCCTCCTCAATCTTCGCCTCAAAGCGCTAAAGTCATCCCAATGCGCGACCAAGTCTAACAAATACTTTTGCCCGGAGGTCTTCCTCGATGTCGTCTCTACCAAGCTAGTCAATACAGCGGTTCTATTTCTCAACGTCGAGCTCCTCAGCGAGTTCACATATCAGTTCCCTCGTGAACTGGACGTGAGACTGGGCAGAGGCTTGACTAAGGATGAGGTGGAGAGATTTGCGAAGGAAGACGGAAGAATCAAGGGGCATCTGGAAGTCATCAGACGAAAAGAGCTTCTAGAGCTAGTCTTAGAAAAGATGGAAGGGGTCAGGGCGCTAGAGACGAAGTCGAGGGATCGAGAGAGGAGTAGGGGCGCGAAGGCGCAGAGGAATGAGAAGAAAGGGGGTTGGTGGTAGTGGTTGAATCGGCGTGTGAAAGGATCCAGGGAGCAGGTGTAATGTGATATGATGGGATTGGCGTTCGAATTGGAGTCAAGAATGATATCACCCTTGTATCGAAGTACAGATGAGTTCCCCGCTTTGTCGGTATGGTAGATAATTTTATGGACTGATCCACTCATCATTTACAGCTTCGCCGCGTGACAGCTTGTTGAGTACATTAACCTTTACCACTAGATCAGCGATCTAGACATTTGACAGCTAAGTCTAGCAGCATGCATATCATTCACACATCATTCTTCTTTCACATTTTTAAGGGGGAATGATTTGCCTCGGCACTGATATACATAACCCAGTTGTGAACTGCAGACCGCCTCACTAGTCGCAAGTGAATCGACTCTCGTCAGACACGGAACCCTCGACCGCGTGTATTTAAGTTTCGACGCGTCTCCCACAAACAATAAACTCCAAAAACCCAACAGTCGATGACTCTTCGACGCGACCAAAAACTTGATGGCGAGAAGATCAAGGAGACCAGAGAAGAAGATAAGGCAAGAATTATTGAAGAGGAAACGGAAGGATATGACCAACGACTTCCAACGGCTCAGCATGGCAAGTCCGCCAGACAACGGCAACACCTCCATCTCTCGCCGACGCTACCGCCCCAGCTCCTCCAGCCCCACGAAGCCCTCGCTCCATATCAACTTGCGATATGAGGCGTGCACGCATAGCATCTCATTACCAGCCGATAAAATCTCTGAGAACTTATCGAACGGCGTCCATCATCACCTCATGGAAGGCTTTTGCCCGACGTGCATGCTGAAGTCAAAGCTCCAAAAGGAGGGGCACGAGCAAACCGTGACGAGATTCAGACAAGGACTAGACGCCAACAGAGTAAACATCATCGACAACACCAGGAACGAACACTTCAGCAACTTTGGCTGGGGCGTCAGCGGATCAGAATACGACTTCCTCCGGACGAGGAGGCAGCAGCTCTTGGAGGGGTGGGCACGGGAGATAGAAGCATTTGGACTAGGCAGCAGGAAGGGCGGCAGCATGAGAGTCGCGCGAGAGGAGCTCGAGAGAGCGGTGGCGGACGTGGTGGAGAAGGTCGGGGTGCTGGTCTTGGTCAAGCAGCGTGGAGTAGAGGAGAATGCGATGTGGAAGCGGGAGTATGATGAAGTGGCGGATGCGGAGCACGCGGAGGGAGGAAGCACTGACTCGTCGAATGGCGACCCGGGCCTTGAGGAGAGGACGAGGGCGAGTAGGCGGTGCAAGCAGTTGGTGGAGATCAAGGAGAGGCTGGAGGAGCTGAAGAGACAGATGGAGGGGTTGGGTGAGTATGCGAGTTTTGTTGAGGGGGTTGAGGATGAGTTTGGAAAGTTGGCTGACAGGGTTACTTGTACCTTGAGGGACGAAGAGTATACTCCTGCATGATTTGTCGGGATGGTCAGCGGGACTTATAAGACAACCCAGGACCAAAAATGCTTCTTCTGTAACGTAATGTCGATACTAGCACGGAAGCAGAGAAAAGAATTGACAAGTTAAGGTGGAAACTTCCAAGACCGTTCAACAGTTATAGCATATTGTAAAAGAGATCTATGAATGTACTAGCCAGTGTATTCTTTACTTGAGAGTTTGCACTTCTACAGTGCTATCCCAGCCCTTAATCTATCCCTCCGATCTATCCGCACGCCGATTGATCCTTCCGTTTGCCGAGTCGCCCAGCAAAGGCTCTTCTTCGCTTTCCGAGAGTTCCTTTCCTTTATTCCCTCTATAGACGCAATAATGTTGTATGATGAAAATAACATCGAAGAAAATACTAATATTCCCCAGCGCAAACTTGACGGGATTCCCTGTTACGCCAGACCAATCTCGTTGTAGATAACTGTCTATACCTAACTGCAAAAGTGAGAGTACGCCGCCTATAAAGTCTAGCAAGATCTGGCCGATCGCCCAACCATGCGTCGACTTGTTCCGATAGTTCGTCAGGACTTGCGGCATGTATTTTACGAGGGTGATGATGACTTTGACATAGGATATAGCGTAGATCTGAAAAAACAATCATCCAGGTCAGTACGAATTTTGTGTTGAGAGATCATATTAGCTCACCGTATCGATCCATGCCCACCCCTTTGCGGGATCCGGATCATTTCTCGCGACCACGATGAGAGCAACAATGCTAACACCGAGAAAATTACCAATGATAATACCCAGCATCCCACTGCTGATCCTAGCTCCCGGGCCTGTCCTCCCCTGCTTGTCGAACCCCCAAAGCCCAGGTATGAACTGGGATGCAACAACTAAGCATATAGCAAGCGCATGCGCCGCAAACGCTAGGTCGTTTATCTGCACCGTCGGCGTAAGACCATGATGTCTCGCAGCATAGTCGCTTCGGATCTGCGGCGAGTAGATGAAAGCCGTGCACGAGATGAAGTATGCGAGGAAGCCAACTACATTTGCGACTGGGAAATCGATGGTGGTTCCTGTAGTTGACCGTCTGCGGAAGTTGAGGATCGGCTGGGGGTAGAAGGATAACGACCAGGAGAAGGTGTAGACCCAACCGAATATCTCAGAAATGATTTGAAGAAACGAAGCTGCCATGTTGGCAGCCGTCTTATTCAACTCATCGAGCTCATCGAGGAATTTTTCTTGAATGCGTTTACAGTGAGTGAGGTCGAGAGTAAGACTTTACTTCTAGTGCCGTTAGTAAGCGCGAGCACGCGATGTGCACGACGCGGTGGTCGATCGTTCAATTAAGGTTATCGAGATCCCTGCGCCGCATCTTATCAGCCGGCACTACAGCCTCCTGTCTGTCATGAGCACCGCTTCATCCCAGCAGATACATTTCATGGTTGCCTTGAACAAGATGATACTTATATTGCAGACCTAAATATTAGAAGGGCTCACAATTATAGAAGCTCAATGCAATGCCATTATCCTTCTTAGACCTGCCTGGCGAGATCCGCAACAAGATCTACCGCCTGCTCCTCCTCCTCCCCTCCCTCTCCACGCGTCGACAGTTGGGAGATCCCCCGATCCACTCCTCCATCCTTTGTACCTGCCAGAAGATTCATAATGAAGCCTCACAGATCCTCTACGGCTCCAATACATTCCTCGCACATCCAAATCTGCTCACGGGCCTCCCCCGCCTCCGCCTCTACTACAACACCATCTCCCAACCGCACCTCATCTCCCTCATCCGGCGCTTTCACATTCGCGTACGACTTGACTGCGATCCCAATTTCCCTGCGAGCAGAGCAAAGGAGTCCTTTACGGGCGTCGAGGAGCTGACGGTTGAGGTCTTCCAGGCACAGTTTGGGAGCTCGGACTACAAGGTGCTGAAACTGTTCGAGGGCATAAGGGGCGTGAATAGAGTGAGGATATATGGTAGTGTACAGGGCTTTCCGGAGTATGCACAGTGGTTGGAGAGTGTGATGACTGCGCCGGTCGGGACGGAGGTGATGGGGTTTGATGGGACTAAGCCTGTGCTGCGGAGATCCGAGTATGATCTGTGGGTTGTAAGTTAAAAGCATGGATGGTTTGGAGAAGTGGACTAATTGTTGATTGTAGCATGGAGGGCGATAGACTAGACGCGGACCCAAAAGATGGGATTCAATTATGGTCAGGCACATCGTCGCAGTCGGGTCTTCTTTTTGACTCAGGAGTACGTCCCAACGAAGTCCTCAAAGGGGCTTTGATGCACCGGCGGAGAGCATATTACCGAGAGAATTCCGGTTGTAGATCTTCAAGTTGCCCGCAAGATACCAATAGAGACGCAGATGTTGAGCGCGTCGCGTCGCGCTGCTGTCAGGTAACAGCATTAGACGATCCCTGGTGAATCGGTAGCATCATCAATAGCTTGTTCCAAGACAGTGAAATTCACGTATTTCGTTTATCTTCACGCATTTTTCTCGGCCCGACTGCTGGGGTGAATTCGATCTTCTGCTGCTCCAAAAGCTCAATTGTTCATGCAACTCGGAGTTTCAGCCCTCTCAACTGAATATCTCCGCCTGCTTCAGAAATCATCTACTCAGAAGATCAACTACTTACTCATAAAAATGAATGCTCCCCTCACTATGCCAGAGCACGACCCGATGGCATCGTCATCTTCCACGATCGAGAACAATCGGTCCAATAAGCTGGCTCTTCTCTCAATGCCTCCTGAGATTCTTGATGAGATATTGAAGCTCCTACTTACAAACCCAATCTTGAGCACTCCTGCTTCCATCTCAATATGCGAAGACAAGATCGCTTATGATCTCTCACCGTCTATTTTGCGAGTTTGTCGCCAGCTATACAACAATGGCTCTACAATCCTTTATGGCATGAATACATTCTGCAATCTCTGTCCGTTAAGTACTCGGGCTAGGCCTAGGCCGATGCCTTATAATTGGACCTACTCCCCGTTGACTAGGAATTTTGTTGAAATTGTTATAGGCGACCCGGCAAAAAATAACCTGATCAAGAGCATTTCCGCATACTCAATGGTGAAGCACTGGATTGTCGTCATCGAAGATGGATCTGAACCGCGTTACGCATATGGATCAAGCTTTGAAACCTTCTGCCGAGCAGCATCTTGTGCAGAGATTTTGTCTCTCGATATTGTGATTACATATGAAAGTACCGATTGGCATACCGACGAAACGGACGACACAATTGTGGACCTCTTAAACCCTGTCCGATTTCTACGCAACGTGCACAACATCCGGATCCGACACGCCTGCGCGTCAGATGTGAAAGAATTAGTGCTGAGGCAGAGTACTCCAGAGTTCTATTTTGTCTTGGACAAGAATAATACTACCTTTCAGCCTCTTGGGCGAAGATTCGCATGTACGGACGAGCTGATCCAAATAGCCCAGAGCAAGCAGCAGGAACCACTTATCAGGATGCATCGATGTCTCCTAAGGTATGCGCAGTCGTTCGAGCGTTACATACCTTTCAAAAAGAAAATGGACGACGACACAGAGGTCGAAGATGAAAGTACTTGGCTATCTAACATCTACTACTGGCCATGCAATCCCTTCAAGGCCTACCCAGGTCATCCTGTTGAGCTAGGTCTATGTCGCGCTAGATCTGCTGCTGAGGAAAATGATGTTGAAGCTTTCAAGACTGCGCGGGCTTCTGTTCTAGGATATCTTGAGGCGCAGTATCAACAGATTTGTACCGCATCGGATGGCGTTGATAACTTCATCGGTTGCAACCATGGCATCTTCGAGCCATGGGAAGAGACATACTTTCCATGGTATAACGTACATCTTCAAAGGTTGGGAAGCTATGCTATGATTCTCATCGAGGACTACGAAACATCTTTTTTGCGTCACCTACCTCTAGATACCAGGATCGCAGTCGGTGTTCATAAACGTCAGTTCGATCACATCTATTCACAGCTCCCAAGAGCTAAGCATATAGAAGATATGAGAGCTATGATTGACAGCGACGACGATGACGACTTCATCCTCCTCTTCAAGCAGGCTGTTGATAACATGAATACGCAGTATAATGATATCTTAGAACACCGAAAAGCATTGTTCAAAGAGGACTTTTCAACACAACTCGGCTGCGATATAGAGCTTGAACTCTGTCGTTCAAAAAGAATCGTTGATTGGAATTCTTTCATCTGCGCGGATGATTCGGCATGAGCAGAGCTCCCGCTCTTAGATGGTCATGAATAGATATCAGATGCTGGGACTCTTGGTCCTAAAGTACTGCACAACTGGGTCGTGGAAATCTGGGATATCTCCAGACTACAGAAATTGGCACACAGCTTGGTGCTTTCATTTGGTACACGCCAGGACAATGACAAATTGAGTATCGAGATAACTAAGATATAATCCCTCTCGCGGATCTATAGATCCAGAAAATTCATTTTTTTGTCCTCTAAATTCCCAGACGGCCGCGCTTTAATTTGAAACTCCTCTTCCAGGCCAACCAGCCATCCCAAATCCCAAATCCCCTGTACCGATACAAATTTAATAATACAAGTTGCGAGACACCTTTCCTTTCATACTAACAGACACGCTTTACCCCAACGCCACATTCGTCAGTGCTGAGCGGTACTCACATCACAGGCGATGAATCTTTCCTCCACTTCATACGCCTTCACGATACTCATACTCATCGTCCCTTGTATACTCATACTCATCATCCCTCGCATACTCATACTCGTCGCTCCTTGTATACTCATCATCCCTCGCGTACTCATACTCTTCATCCCTTGTATACTGGCTGACATTCCTCTGCGCCCTCGCCCGTGCCTCACTCTTCATCTCCGACGCCAGGTCCTGTCCAGCGGCTTCGTCTTCTGGGAAGCCATATGTGTCAATCAGTCCCTGTGTATAGGTGCTGCTATACCCTGGGTTCGTGTGTGTCGAATCCCGCAAGTAGGTAACGAGAGTGGCGGATGGTTCGCCCTTCCGCTTCTTGCTTGACTTTTGGTGTCCATGTCCCTTTTCGTGTTGCTTTTTGGATGATGATGACTTCTGCGTCGAGGCGATTGACGAGGAGCTTTTGGGTGGCTTCGGATGAGAGGTCTTGTGGTAAGACTTTGAGCGAGAGTCTTTTGTGTATGAAGTAGTTTCTTTTTCAGTTGATCTTGAGTGAGTCACACGGCCATTGCTGTCTGGCGTCGTCAGAGTTGTCTCGCGGTGGGACTTGACGGAGGATGTCTTCTTCCCAGTCGATGTGTCAACGGAAGAAGAGGGGCAGTGGCTGAATACTCTGTTAAGTTCTTTTCTAACCCACTTAACTAAAGTATTTTTGACTAAGACCCTACCTCCAAGGACTTGTCTGGTAGAAAGACATGACAGGAAATGGAGTGCGGAGCAGCAAGGCTCCTATAAATCACGTGATACAAATGGTTACTTGACTGAAAAGGACTTTGAAAGGTACTGAGCGATTCTGCGTGAGTGGTATGATCTCAAAAACAACACAGCTCACGGCACCATCCATACTTATGAACACCCGTAAGACTGCTATCGCACCATGGTGCTGGAAACTGCAAGCGCCCTCGAGATAGTCGGAGACTTCCAGCATGCAAAATGCAAGCCCACATTTAATGCTGGGGACGCTTGACTTCGAGAAGATTTCTGCGGAGTGATGTCCCTCTGAGTGGAGCATGACTCGCGCACTGAATGGGGCTAGCAATGCATCTGACGAAGAGGAAGATGCGAGATACTGCTAACTTATGGTATGTGGCAGGCTTTGGGAAGAGTGGTAATTTCGGAGTCCGGGTAAAGAGAAGCTACGCCCCATTGCAGCAGCACTTTCATGAAGGTGTGCCACACCACTGAGCACCTGGGATTACAGTTAAGCTTGTTCTGTTCTGGTGAAAACAATGTCCGTTGCTGCAAGTTCTGGTCTGACAGGCAGGCCTGTCAGTAACCGATGACTTTTCAGCCAGTGAGTTTGTTTCACTCTCAGGTCCAATCGTCTTTCCATTGATACTAGGAGAGAGTGTGGTGTGGCAAGCTGAAACAAACCGAAAGAATCTTTTGCCGAGAAAGCCTTCGATACTACATCGGTTCAGGATTTCGTGCTGGACAATCAGTTCTACAGTTGTGTTAATCACAATGGCTGCTCATATTTCTTGTTGTTCGAACGCATCAAAACGTTAATTACTTATTCCAAATACACGTAAGAGTTCTTTGTGTTCTGATATTATTACACTGCTCTGGTCTTTGGCAACTGCTACCTTGCAGCGTGGGGGTGGACGTGGGATGACAAGCCCAACACCTTTCACTATCCTACTGGGATTTCCCCGCAGTATGTGGACCGTGGTAAGACACGGCCCATCGCCTCCAAGTCAAGCTAAATATTTGACATCTTGGTGGTGTCCTGGGGTAGATCCTTGTGAACGGGTTGCAAGTGCACGGTCGAGGTGGAGATGGAGGTTGATAGTTACGGGAAAGAGCCAGCAGTTCTTGCCCACCCATACACGTTATTTTGCTCTCGATGGAATTGTCTCATTCTTTCAATGAGCGCTCCCAAGCTCAATACGACTTAGGAACATTGTGGCGAAAAATTTTGCAGTGAGCCTGCGCGAGGCGCACAAGGCAGAGAGGGACCCCCGGTCTCATAATTTCCCCTCGCCCTTTCAGACGGCAGTGGGCTTGCTTTTCTTGCAGTTTGCAGTGCTGCAAAGGATCTGCAGCGCCACTTTCCAAACTCAACACCTGAGACTGGCCAGTATTGCAAGACAGCATTAATGCGCTCCTCGCCTCTATTTCCGAAAACACGAGCTGACGCACTGCTGGGCCCCGGTAAGGTCGCTTCAAGAAGGCTTGCGCGACGATCCGGACGACTAATTCGGGCGTCGAGTTAGAAATTCTGCAACGAGAGAGTCCTGCAGCAATGCTCTGTTATAGAAATCGTTGGGAATGTGTCCACCGTGTTTCAAAACCGGCAACAAGACCAAATATCTCGATCACCAGGTCAGGCTTTAATTTGGGAATGATTTGCCACCCCTTACAAGAGCCTTCTTCTCGTAAGCAGACGGTTTTCAGCCTCCATCTTGATATCATGCGTGGCCTTTACTATAGGGGCTAGCTTGCATAGGCAATCGAAACTAGATCCTGCCGCGTCTGTGTTTCGCGCTCACTTCTCCATTCCTTGTACCATTGTTCTCTTCTTCAATACATTCATTCTCAGAACACCAACAAGCGACATCTCCAATCTCACACCACCGTCTCCATGCTGGACCCGTAGCAGCATGCCTCTCGTTGCTTGACCTATTAGCTGCATCTATCAGTCATGAACACCCGGTATTGTTTGCCAACCCAACAACCCCCGCAACTGGTCGTAAGAACTCAGTTCAGAGAGTGTCTTCGAGACTCCTGCATATGATATTGTGCAAGAGTCTCCCGAACATTTTCTGAACGACCCAGGAATGTGACTTAGTCGCAGCTGCCGCCTAATGAAGGTCTTGCTCTCTGAGCGTCCAGTCCCTACCTATTGGATTACATCTGCTGGCCAGTTATCCACGACACCTAGCCAATCCAGCATCTGCCACTTGCAAGCCCTGAATTGTCTGTTCGACTTGCGCCATGTCCACCTCGAAACAATCCAAGTATGATTGGAATCTTTACTTTCCTCGAATGATTGATCTCTACCGCCAGGGCTTGTCTTTCCCAGACATCCACAAGGCTATCTTAACAGATGATTTCCAGCCAAGGTTCACATTCCGGTGGCATGAGTAAATACCTATTGCTAACATATTATAGTGAGAAGACTGTATACGACCAGCTCGTCAAGAGAGGATATCCCGCCGAGAAAACTAAACGAGCGGCGAAATGCGAAGAACTAAACATTACGCAACCGTTCTCTGAGCTAGTTCCAAGTTCTGAGACCCGGCGAGTTCAAGATAATTCGCCGCCTGCCTCCACTTCGCACAATGGCGTTACAGTTGGTCATGCGGCTGACTCTTTAAGGGGCGAATCAAACGACCTCGATGGACAAACAGGGACAATTCCTGGAGAGCATCCGAAGTGTATGCCGTATGATGAACTCACCAATCCTTCCAATTGCCCGCTTGACCCATGCGGTTCCGCTGCTGCACACGATCTTTCCGACATTGTTGTTCGCAAGGAGCAAGAGTGGAAGGATACTGTAGAGTATCTTGCTGCAATGGCTCAAGACGATAATGCTTCTTCTCAAGTCACCGGTTCTGACTTGGACCTAACTTTAAGCATAGAGTTCCCGACTGTTTCGTCCACCATGACCGCAGCTCACTCTCAAGAAGCTCGTTTAGTCCAGTATGACAAGGCTCACGAGTATAAAAATATACTCCCTCATACAGATTCGTCACGTCCCCGTCCGGCCTCGGCTGAATGCCTCGGGGGTAGAGCTAGTTTTGTAAACAGTGATTTACAGCGAACCTCTAGTATGAAATTCGCGATACACCAGCAAGATATGCAGACACCAATTGACACTCCCGATCTGGTAGACGCACCGACACCGCTATCGGTTGCTGCATTCTCCACCCCTCCGAAGTACGCCAACGCTATAGTGGCCGTCAGCTCGAAAAGCCGGCCGGTCGACCGGGGGAACCTTCAGATCAAAGCCTCCAAACCACTGTTGACTGATCGCAATTCTTCTTCTACCTATGATTCCGGTTATGCCAGCGGGCGAAGTTCACTTTACTCTCTACAGACAGCAGACCGTGTGCAACGCCGTGTTACGCCGATCTCTCCCTACAATGGCCTGCATCGAGTCCCATGTGAGTATCCACACGAGTCAGAGATGTACAACACCTCTTCCAATCTTCAGTCCACGGATCGATGCCAAGACTCTGCTGTCCCCTGCCGGCACTGCAAGTACTCTGCGATTCACAAGCTAGCATGGTCTGCCCAGCATCCAGACTCAGAGGCCGTCAAACATGAGCTCAGGGCCTTTGATTTCCACGAATTGACCGCTCTTGATGCAGCTAACAATTCAGCACTTCATTACGCTGCTATTGGTGGCGCCAGGCTGGAATTCATTACTCTGCTTATTGATGCTGGAGTAAGTCCTTGCCGGATCAACACTTCTGGCGAGCTCTTCCTCCACTGTATGCGGATACAGTTCGATCAGACACATCCCGACTTTCAAAATTACATTTTTCCGACCTTCAGAACCAATTTGGTCAATTTACTGAATGATCTGAGCCAAAGATATAACGGCCTTTTCAGATGGCGAGACAATAATGGTAGAACGGCTTTGGAAAGTTTTGTGTCTAACATAAGTGACTATAATACTCAATCGAGAGTCATGGAGTGAGCACAATTCCTCATAACCTTGGGACAATTTCAGAGAAAGACTGACATGGATCCGTAGGACTATCGCTAGTGCAGGCTATGCGTTTGATGCACTAGATGGTTTGAGAGGTGCAATGCAACGGCCATTGAGTCTTTCACTTGACAGTTTCACCGATGCAATTTCTAAGGGTACTTTCGATTTCAATGGTTCACGACAGGGTATCGCCAGGGAGGTTGCCGAACATGCATCCACCGACCCTACCTTTGTTCATCCGGATACTGGTGATAACATCCTCCATGCTCTAGCGCGACTTCGCCGCCAGGAAACGGCAGACTTCATCTCTCTCATCCGAGAGTTTGTCTCTAAAGATGTAGATTTAAACACATGCAACTTTGATGCAGATGGTCCTCTGTCAGCATTCACTCAAGAGCCTCCAGCCAACGGTATGCACAGCGAAGAGACTGGCGCCACGATCTCGAAGTACCTTGATGCACTGTTGTGGAAAGATACCCAAAAACAATTCCGAAACAAAATCAATGTCAACATGCGCAATCGGGAGGGTGCAACACCACTTTACTATGCTGCAATCCGAGCACGGCCAGATTCTGTTAGGAGCCTAATTGAGGCTGGCGCAAATGTTAACGCTCGACTTGGTAAGTCACTATGTGCTCGACATCTCTAGCTAGTCGCGTCGTGCGCTGACCTAGAATAGAAATCAACGGCCAACAGACCAGCACGCTTCTTGCCAGTCAAAGTGAAAAACAGAGGGCTTTCCTCGAGAACAACGTCGTGAGATTCGACCGGCTCAAAAACGTCATCTCATATCTAGAGCATGCGAATGCTGTCTCTGATCCCACCGAGTTTCTGGAAAAATCTGTCTGCGATTACACGGTTGACAGCATCGCAGTGTAAAATATCTGTACTTTATATTGCATACGACAAGGGGATGATACGATATGGTGCTATGAACTTATGATCTATTCGACCCTGAAAGTTATTCTGGGTATTTTGTATTTGTTACATTGGACTATGAGGTTCTAGCACGCGATTATGACAAGCATGAAGGATTTAATGGGAAGGAGTCATGTTCGAAGATATGATGGTCGATTGACAATTTCGACTTCAGGGTGCCGACTAGGACACCATTTATCGGACTCCTGATCTTGTATGATAGTTCTTATAGGCATCAATTTTAAATACCGCACCATGTGCTCTGCGAAGAATGACTTCTCTTGCATATTATTATTCCTTGGTACCTTCTGCGACTTGAAAAACTGCACCTGTCGTCTGCGCTACGCTTCCTTCTCTTTCCCTGTCACATGAACCACCCTCACCTCGCAGCTTGATTGTTGGTACAGTACATAACGGTGATGGATATCTCCATCAAGGTTGAATAAGTCTCATAAGAATATGCGATTTGTTATAAATTTGATTTCTAATAGTCTACAAGAGAAGGAATACATGGTATTATGGCAAAAGCAAAATATGCTAGTCCCAATTAGGTGATGGCGATTCGTTGTAGACCTTATTCAGACAAATACCATCATTGATCCACCTGTCCAACAGTACATTCAGGGGGTCAAAGCAGTTAGGCGTGAAGAATCGCCATTATGATTGAGAATTAGATTGTTAGAGCCAGTGTTTTCTACGGCGGTATAGGAGATAAGTGCGTCAGATTATATTCTATCAACAAATGACAGTATGGTAGTTTGCTTTATGGCAAACTTCAAGACAGCATTCCAAGCAGGCATGGCCCCTGACAACCACTGGGATAGGCCTAAATCGATCGTTGTCGCCTAGAGCATATAACCGGTTACTTAAAGCAAACATTCTTAGTCGTTGTTGGCCACTAACAGCAACGACTCCAACTCTAGGAGGATTCGATGGATAATCTAACGGCCCAGATCGGTTTAGTGGACTTATGCTAGTTGGCCACGAATAATAAGCGGTCAATACGTTCTCAGGATCATGGGCACAAGAGTCCACGACCAAGGCACATGCTAAGCCTTTCAAAATGAGGGAAGGTGGGGTAGACCTATAATTTCCATCCTTACCAATCCCAAAGCTAATGTGCAGGCAGTCCTCTACCGAATACGTTTTCCATTGCGCTACTAGTTCTGGATAAAGGTTTTGGGGCGCATTTACAGGACTGTCAATGATGCGATAATCTTCGAATCCAGTAGGCATTGATACCGCGTCAATGCCTATCCGATAGATTTCTCCATTATATCGCAGTTGTCCAGGTACCCAGGAGATTATCAGGTAGCCCTTTGCAGTAAGGTTTTCGATGTCGAATATGCGAGGGTAGACTGCTTGGCCATTATATGACGAAATTACCCATGGTGATATCCCTCTTCCATGCCAGATCCCCCACTTCTGAGGCTCTTGTCCAGCAATAATCAATGCTAGTTCTATCACATCATCAAGTGGACAGTAGCTTGGCTCCCCCATATCTAAGATGTCGCGACTAGCACGAATGAACAAGCTATCAGTCTTGATATAACGTCGTTGAAGAAGCATCTTTTCGTGCCGTTCCTGGGGGCTGTCAAACAGGGATATTGCTAATATGTTTGTGACAAAGACAGATATAGTATGCTTGAATTGATCCACTGGACACACCGATAGATCCCTTACGTCATTTCGAAGATGATGCTCTACATTACGGATAGAGCAGATACAATCAGGGCGTTGACACTCTGATGCCAACTCTCTGATATAAGAACTTACAAGTGGCAGGTCCACAATCGATGTATCTTCTGGAAGAACGCGAAGGCTTTGGATCTCATCAATGTCTAATAGTTGGGATGACGTTGACACAATTACTTTGTCTTTCGGGAAAGGATCGGCGACATGACGGAGTATATCACCAGACTCTGATTCCGGTCTGGCAATAGCTAGGACTGTGCTTCTGATATCGGCAAAAGAATTGCGTACGTCCAACAATATATTGCTGGTGACCAATTTTAAGGCGTATGGCAGCGCTTGCTTTAAGGCTCTGAGCCCTAATCCCGACTCAACATTTCCTTCCTCAAGCAGCCATTGCCCATAAGATCTAATGCTGACCATCCCTGGTAGAGGAATTGTGTCCTCAGTGCTCTCTGCAGCATGATAGATCAGTTGCGATGGAGCTTCGATATCTCGTTGAATAGTGATTTCCAGTCCACAAGATAAAGAACCATTGTGAGTTTCGGAATCCACAATAGCGAAGAGAGTGACTCTGCTGTTGACTTGCTGCAACGCTGTGTTTTCATGATTGAATTGGATATTTGGGGGCAAGCCAAGGCACCATTGGGTGAAGGCTACTACCCATGGAGCACCTGAGGTATTGTTATCACTAGAATTCTTTAAGAGTATGGAGCAGCCCCTAAATTCCAAGTGACGGAGGCACTCACATGTTGAAGCCTTCAGAAGGATACGAACTCCCTCTCCTATTCTTTCTACTTCTCGAAAAGCGTCAACTAGGCCTGCTAGCCCATTTGGACTTGGCACATGACCAACGTGTTTCCACTGGCGTCTGTGTCCTTCTGAAATACCAGAGTAGTTAGATAGAATAGTTCTCCATCCCATATGGAGATAGGAAATTTCAACTGTATGCATCGATAGGAAATACTGTTGAGGAGATCTTTGAGATGTCGAGCCGGGGGTAGAAGAGTCTTGTCAGAAGCCGTACTCTTTAACATTATTGAGAGCGCTTCAGCTGCTGTATAAGCCGACATGCTGGATTGCAGAGCCGTAGCAAGAGCGAGGAATTGTATTCCTGCTAGGTTTGCTGTGAGATACGCTGTGGAGTCATCGGGGGAGTATCCAACAGTCGCTCCCAGAAATCGTATGGCTTCAGCACGTCGAGACTGTACCTTGATCAACTCGAATTCGACCTTCTCTCGTGTCAAAGGACATATTGCTAGAGTGGCACCAAATCTCTCGCAAGCCATCAGTGCTAGTGGCTGGACGTCGTCGTTCGTTGACGCACGGATAAGGCCTTTAGCAATGGAGAAGGCTGAGTCGTTTGTTCGTGCTAGATCCCATTGCAGTTGTGGAGGAGCCATTGTGCAACATGGAAAATATTAGTGTGATGGTCTTCGCGCCGCACAGGTAGCCTCTACTAAACACAGATGCGTTTGGAACTGTGCGGGAACTGTGCGAGAACGGTGTAGATTCTTCAGTCTAAGCACGGCTACAAGGTGGTGTAACACTATGGAGAGAATGTCATTGGCTGAGACATATGCAAGACACCTCACCGAAGAACAAGTAAAGAGGCTGCTAGATCTCTGTCATTCTTCAACTGGGCTATACATCTATATATTGATAGCTGCATCAAAAGAAATATGTTAGTGTAGTAGGCGACCTTGGTCGATCAAGATATCGTTTGCCATAGATTAAACCATCATCACGCACGAGCTGACCGTCAACAGTCGGAAAGCTGGATGCTGAAGGTCATGAGCGTGTGCTAGATGATGGAAATAGGAGGTGCTATATTGAGATTAGCTGAGTAGAAACCAACCAAAAGGCAAGTTGGAAGTTTCAGCAGCTTTCTACCCATCACTCACGTGATACACTCTTGCCTTCCGAACTTCATTGTGAGCAACAATGTGTATAATACACTATCGTGCACCTATGAAATATTTGCAGTTATCAATCTGCTATATATCTTCACAGCAACAGAATCCCAAAAGAAGCATTTTAAGCTTGTTCCAAGATTCACTATCGTCACCTGATATCTCTCGCACTAGCTCCTTCCCGAAGATCAACACACAAAACATCCCGCTCCGCCCCGCCCCGCTCGCCTAACCCCTGCGTTATGGATCTAGCGCTAAGCGCTAGCTAAGCGGTGCAACTTATTTCCAACGACATGCCGTTCCCGAACTGGCGCCGTGGACCCGTTTTCCGTCCGTAGGATTTCCCTGCCCCCGAGCGGGCTAAGGAGCGGGGTTTACTTTCTCTTTTGGGAGGCAGACTAACATGGGCCCCCTTTGCGCGTTAGGGCTGAGAAGTAGGAGTGGGAGGGGAACTAGGAGGGTGCGTGGGTGTGTGGGTTTGATAATGCATGCTTGTAAGTTAGGTAGTGAGCAGCGCAGTATACCTCCTATCGCTCGCTGGGGTGTTATGGTGATAGTATTGTGAATTTGGTTAGATAATATCAATGGTATATAGGAAGGAAAGAGACGAAAGGGTTGATTTGATTTCACTTTTGATTGCAGTATGAGTATAGAAAAGACCAAAATAACGAACAAAAACACGAACTCCACTCCCTCGCAGCCCTCGCAGTTTCCGATTGCCATATTCCAGTTTGGTGTTTGTGGTGCGTTCCCAATTTCTTCCCTCGCCCGCCCTCCTTATTGAGGGTCCAACACATCCCTACCCTACAACCTCCAGAGAAGAGACACAAGACGCAAGCAAGCAACAGCATAGTCTCCATCCTCTTCGCCCTTGGCCACCACAATTACAAGCCCTCAGCCTTTCAAATCACGAACAATAGCACTAGAAAGCAAAACGATATTCAACTAGCGCAACGATAGGAACAAGAACAAAAGAAAGGGAAACAAATAGCAGTCGTATCATATCGGTCGTAAAGGAGTGTAATCTTTTTTTCTTTCCCCCATCCCGCAAAGTTGTGAGTAAGCCAGAGACACCAATAATCAGAACACCTGAACCAAGTATAGAAAAGGAACCAACACGCGCAAATATACCTCTCAACCCTTTAGATAGTATTGAGTGACAGGCGTGTGCGGTAGGAAAGTTGAGACGCGGTGATAACAAGAACTACCAAGATTGACACCAAGAGGCAAAACGAGTCGTTGACCAGACCGAGTGTAAAGAGAGCTCGATAATACAAGGGTCGTTCACTGATGCTGTGGATGAAATGGCCCAACTATCGCTTTCTCTTCTTGCTCTTGTCTGGGCTGCCCTGGCCGGCGGCCGCGACCAGAGCAGGGGCAACGCCGCCAATGTCGATGGAACCCTCGTCCTTCTTGACTGGAACACCCATGTGACGTCCATAGCGTCCCTTGCGGCCATTGCCTTCGTCCTCGCTGATGCATTGATCAGCGTTGAGACCGGCATCTTTGCAGCGCTGGCATGGACGCTGACGGTCGCAGCCCTTCTTGCTCTTGCGGCAACGCTGGCATCGGGGCTTAGATGAGAGATCTTCCTCATCCTCACCAAGTTGATTCTGGAAGGTGACGTTGGACGCATTGGACGCCTTGCGGGACTGCGAAGAAAGAGAGGTAGGGGAGATTGGCTTGGCGCTACCAGGTGCGCTGACGGCTTTCTTGGACTTGATAATCTGGCCGGGACGAGGTGCTTTCAGCTTGCTGAGCTTGTTGACCTTGGTGTTAGATGTACTAGTGCGAGGCTTGCTGCCGAGGGCTGGCATGCTCTTTGATTTTGGCATCTTGTGCTTCTGCTCGGCGCCATCCATGCCTTCCATTCGGCTTTCAGGCTTGAAATCGTAATCGCCCTCGTCTCCACTCGGCTCAGTGCTGTCTGTGCTTGGCAAGATATCGTTCAAATGAGGATGGAATCGTTTGATCGCACCGGGAGGCAGGATTGGGCTTGTCTCACGCTTTTGTCGGCGGGCAGGTGGAAGCTCGTCCTCGCTCTCGCTCTCCTCGTCACTGGTAGCTCCAGTGGAAGACGCAATGTCTGCCTTGCCGCTGAAGGTATCATCCAGTGTTGAAGCGGAAGTGCGACCGTGGGAGATGTTTGACATTTCGCCCAGTCTCATCAGTTGCAGAGCTACGTCCTTGTCCTCTTCAGACATACAACTTCCGACAGTAGGGTCGGGAGTGGGCAGTATGCCGGAACTATTGCCATTTGGCGTTGCCCCAATTGACTGACTGCCTGGATATGCAACACCACCGCGTGTGCGACGATTATTGGCAGCCGGTGTAGAGTACATATTAGGCTGCCCAAAGCTATTGCTATAGCTTTGAGGAGACTGCATAGGTTGTGGATTCGAGAAGGGATGTTGGGAAGGATGCGCGAAGGTGAATGGAGTTCGCTGGTGCTCAATTCGGCGGGCAGGAGAGACAGAGGAATTCGATGCAGCAGCAGGCATTTGTGGCGGCGCGAACAAAGGCAGTTCCTAGACGTATGAATTGTTAGACTGTGTCTGCAAAGGGTGAAGGACCAGGATGTGCATTTAACTTACGGAACTCTCGAATTTGGCCCTTTTGCGACGTCCACCTTCCACAATGTTGTCCAAACTGATCTCTGTGTTACCAAGATGTTCGCTTTTGGTTCTGCTAGAAACAGAGCCTGGTGCTCCATCTCCGCTGCTGTACCCATTGAAGCCGTCGCTATGATTGTCTGCGAAGCTGCCGTGGGTGCTTGACCCCCGACTTTTGAAGCCCGACCGCGAGCGACTCTTCTTCATCGTGGGCAGTGGGTTTGTGCTCGCAGAGGTACTGCGGCGACCACGACTATTTGGAGACATGCTGCGCTTGCGAGAGGTCCGAGAAGCAGGCCTTGACAGTGGCTGCCCGTAGCTGAGAGCTTGGGCCGGCTGTGGAGGTGGCATTTGATGGCCCTCATCATGATGAAAGGCCTGTTGCAACACAGGCGATTCCGAATGATATGATGATGGCCCGTAGGTACCAGGAGGTGGTGAGGGGCCATCAGTCACCCTCACATACACGACCATGTTGTTTCGCAAATTTTCGTAGCGAGCGATGAGCGTATTGCCCTGCTCATCTTCGAAACTGACACCTTTGGCGCCCCCTGGGGGAGCGTATAGGCCATAGAAGTTTTTGACCGTTGTGACAATCGACTCAGTAGTATCGTGGGGAAATATTTGCACTCGCATAGGGAGGCGCGCACGATATTGCGGCGATTCGGGGAAGAGGAGTTCGAATGCGACACTTTTGGGCGTCGGGCTTCCGAACGGCGACATATTCGAGTTGTGTGGAGTTGTAGAGTTAGAATGACCATTTGTAAGTGTCGCAGGAGGTGTAGCCATTCTCTGAGCTCCAGTGCGCATGTCCATGCCAGCCATGGTGTGCCTGGTTGGGTATGGGTGCTGTTGAGGAGAAGCGGCAGCGTCGTGAACTTGGTTTTGTGCGTTTGAAGATACAGGCTCCGATAGAAGATTGGATAATTCCATCCCACTATATGGATCGTATTTCTTAGGCAAATGATAGCACTTATTACCCAAGTGATGGGTGTTCGGTGTGAATACAGCGGCTACGTGCTGGGCGGATGAGGCAATTGTCGCAAGCAGACGGGATCAATCGGAAGAGAACGAGTGCGTTGCCGTCTTTCGATCTGAATGGTTTCAAAGGTCAGTATCAATCGATGTACACTCGACGATGATATTGGGAAGCAAAATGATGAAGGAGATGGTGCGTTGATGGAATTGTGACTTGTTCAATGCTTGCGTGGGCGCTTCCTAGCTGACGGAGGTGAAGTAGGAGAGCAGACACAGTTCGGAGATGGACAGGAGAAAAATTGACCATTTTGCTTGATCGCATAACCTCAAATACGAGTGGAAACTTACAGATGATCGAGATGGATACCGTTGGGAGTCCTATCGAGGCATTTGGAGTCGTCGTCCGTTGGGGTTAACGTCCCGAAGCACTGCGACACAGGGACATTAGAAGGGTAGTGTTCTTTGAGATACTCGAATGGAGAATGGTTGGATCAATCTGCGAGAAGCCGATCGATAGATTTGGGACTTACCAAATGTTGTTTTTGTCGTTGTGGTGTTGCTGGAAGGCCTCCGGTGTGGTGGTGAAAGAGAGGAGCACGAGGGTCGGCAAGCGGTGGTGGTCTCTGAGCTGGTTACTCAGACTTCACGTTTTAATGCAGTCTTTTTGACATAACTCTCTGAACAACCACACATTAGAGCTGGCACTTCTCCTATCTGCCTCTGAGTCTAATTATATTTTGATATGTCTACTAAAGAAATTATTTCCAAAGGTCCTGCTTTTTCCCTAAGGTTCTCTGACTGGAGCCTGCACGTTCGCCTTGTCATGGCCTGCTTCAGTCCTCGGAGCTGCGCTGCACTGAGGTACCAACAACGCTCGCAGCGGAACGTATCTACGTGGTCGGGAAGATTCTTCTCTCTAGTAGTTCAGAATTATTTAAGTTATGAATTCCGATGTTCCGGAATTCTCCCTCTAGAATTGAGACATTTCTTGGCTCGAGTCTTCTACTGAACCCCGTTTTCGGAGCATGCTTCTACTGATGCTCCTCCTAACATATGCGTCCGCGACATGTCCGTGGGTGTCCAGTAGTTACCTTACGGAAAACATCAGATAGCGGTAGGCGCACACACTTCGAGAGCGGCAGGTCATCAGCGTCCCGAGCGCATGCGACTGGCAATAAACTAATGGCACTTCGGTGTGGTCGAGACAACTGCTCAAGACGCAATGGCCAAGTGCTTGATTAAGTCTAAACCAGCCAATGGAGTTATGCGCCGGCGTCAGAGGCAAGGATGGATGGCTGGTCATGGGTGGAGGTGGAGGATCCTAAGTCGGTTGATCTTGACGTCTTGAGAGACTGGACTGGTGCGAGGAGCGCAGCGTGGATGGAATTCGGTGGTTAACAGCTCTTCAATCAGCCGCCGAGTCTAATATTTGGTCTGTCAAGTTGTCGGTGTAGGGAGCGTTTTTAATATTAGTCGCGCCTCTCCAGGATGCTGGTATGCGCTGGCGACCAGTTTCAAGTACCGTTCATGCCCAGCCAGGAGCTGGAGGAGCGGCCGCACAGTCTGTAAGGTCATGGCTACGACGGTGATGGCACGCCCGGGAATTGCAAAGGCAAATTGATACGAGGATGCTGCGCTGCCGATGTTGTGTTGAAATCCGTAGTCGAACGGGGCCGATGACTGGACGGATCTACAGGCTGCAGATTTAGTCGGCATCAGCATGCGATACAGTTTGTTGTGTGCGACGCCCGCAGTATCTTAATTCGCCTGGCGCATTTAGAGCGCATGAAGCGGTCTTTGCGATAGAGGCAGTCTTCCACCGTCCAGTGTCATTGTGATTGTGACTTTGGACATCCACCAGATCCCAAGTCAAACTGGTGCTCGTGGGGGATACATTGTCACACCTTGAGGGATAGTCCCGATTTGAGCGCAGGGTTGGACCATTCCTGGTCTTACACCCCGGGGGGAAGTTTGGGAGGTTGATGACGACGACCCAATGACCACTGGAAGATTTTAACAACGCCGAACATCTTGGCCGGCAGACCGCGAACCGCGGGCCCGCGACATGGCAGCTGCAATGCGATCGCAACCATCCATCCTGCCCCGTAAACAAATAAGAAGAGGCTCACGCCGTGACCGCACGGTCACACCGTTCCTTCACGGGGCGAGGTTCGTTGGGTGGTGCTGATAGGAAGACAAGACATGTGTCTGGTCTGCGCCACCAAGCGGAGACATCGCCTAGAGATCCTAAAAGCTGAGCTGAGCAAATCAGCAGGACCGCGAAGGAGAGGTTCCAGGAACGCAGTTCCAAACCACTTGATCGGCAGCCAATCGCGGAAGGCCGCTTTGTTTTGCTCTGCAAAGGACAGACCTCTGCATCTGCATGCGAAAGGGTGGAGATCCGGGCCACCGATCGAAGAAGGAGAAGGAGAGAGAGAGAGAGAGAGAGGGCGAGGGGCCTGATGCGTGGCACACTGGTGTCCCGCACTCGCTGGAGCTTCCAGACAGGCCGATTTCCGAGCGGCTAAGCTTTTCCATCACTTGATCGCGAAAAGAAGCATTTCGAGCTCGAGATATGCACTCGGACGATTGAGAGTGATGATATATGATGATTCGAGATGGAAAGACGATGATTTGCGCAAGTTGTGCAAATTGAATTTACGTCATGTGATTGCGTGTCATAAACGCGAATTTACATGGCGAAAACCAAAAGTCCTATGCGACCAGAACGTATGCGATCGCATTCATCCCAAAAATGACTGAGAGGCAATATACAGTAGTAAAGCATCTTCTGAGGGTGCTGCATCATGTGAAAATTGTTGAATGCTGGCGTTTTCGAATTTAACAGTTTCCGACCGTGCTGTTGAATTTCTCGAGGAGACGCGACGGTGCGCACTGAGCATCATCAATCTGGGAACAACATTTCTCCGCTCCGACCACTTCACCGTTTCTGGCCTTAGCGTTGTTTACCACGACAGGGGCTCTGTTGTTATGCCAGCGCCTCCAGCTTCGTGAATATCGAGACTCGTTTGGGCTGCAAAACACTGAGCCATCGCTCACTCATCTCCATCACCTCCATGCCTCCGCTCCCCACCACCTACAACCTTATCTTCTCCATGGACTTGCAGTAATTTCTACCTGCAAGAATACGCAAGTACGTTGCAGTATTAGAATTATCTAGCTTGCCACTTATCCTCCCCATCCCTTTCTCCCTTGGAAGAAGTTTTGGGACGCGACATTTTGCAGCACAAATTTCTCGCATTGCACTATTCAGCTCACGGATACTCAAAATAATTGCTCTTTTGCACGAGCTTCTAGCATCTGGCTATCGCAATTTCCATAGCAACTACCCATCATGGACGCACGGGTAAGTTTGGTGTTATTGTTCGCAGGTGCCTGTTCACGCCTGCCTCACTTTCCTCACTCTCCCCTTCACGCTCATTCCACGACTGTTTAACTCTCCTCCTACACCTGCATTCCTCAACATTGCCTTGGCAACCCGTCTCTCTAGCAATTCCTTTGCATGACGGTATGAAGCTGACATATAATGATTCAATAGCCACAACGTCCGGCGCGACCTCTCCGTCTTCAAGGCGATGAAAATATTGCTCCTTCCTCCAAACAGACTCTACACCAACGTCATAAATCTACGGGCACGCTCTCCAGCATGTTGGCAGTGGGAGGACTCAAGGCTGCGGCCAAGAGAACTGCCTTCGGAGACGTGAGCAACACGGCGAAGAACTTGTCGAGGATTCATGACGACTCAGTATTACCAGGGAAGTCAGTCCAAGCAGACTTCGTCAAACCCCTTGCACAGCAGGAGAAAACTGCAGCTTTCCTCCGCCCAGCTCAAAGACCTCTCAATGCTGCTCCTGCCAAGGGCACATTAAACATTACTTCTACCACTGAGCAAATCTCTACTTCTGCTGCTTCCAAAGCGCCGCTTGCGGAAATACGTCAGCCAGCAGCACCATTACCTCCGCTAAAACGTACCCAATCCAAAAAGACTTCTATTTACAAGGATGCCGGCGTTGAGAACGAACACCCGAATAAATTAGCTGCTGACCACAGCGTCAGACCAGATTCTGCACCAACAGCTCCAGTCCACCAGAATCTCGAACCTCACCAGCATAACAGTCAGTCTGTGTTCAAGGTAGATGAGCCCGCTCTTCGGAAGACACAAAGCAGATATTTTGACACCCATGCCCAGCCTCAAGCATTGGAGAACATAAATCTGGAAGAGCCAATTTATGAGGATGCCCGGGAGAATCAAAGTACAAGCAAAGATCACAAGCCACATAATGACTCAAAGGCAGATGCCCCTGTGA
Organism: Proliferodiscus dingleyae; assembly: GCA_003988795.1. Taxonomy (NCBI): domain Eukaryota; kingdom Fungi; phylum Ascomycota; class Leotiomycetes; order Helotiales; family Lachnaceae; genus Proliferodiscus; species Proliferodiscus dingleyae. The sequence continues at coordinate 904,725 of QYAK01000008.1, forward strand.
TCCAGCAAGCTAAAGAGGCGATTGAAAGACAACATCGACAATTGCCGGCTCCGCCATCACTTGTGTCTGAGCCAGAAGAATACTGGGAGGATGAGGAAGAGGAGGTCTATGATGAGCAAGGCTATACCACCGCCCATTCTTATCGCTCGAGGGCCGAGAACACCACGGGCGGTGCGACCACTGTTCTCTTCCCCAAAATCACAAACAAAGCCAAGAAGGAGATTGCTGCAGCCAAGGAGATCGTTGAAAGTGCTCGCACTCAGGACGAGATTGAAGACGAAGCATGGGATACTAGCATGGTAGCGGAGTACGGCGACGAAATTTTTGCCTACATGCGAGAGCTCGAGGTATGTTACCCCAAGTACCATGCATCCAATCGTCCATCGAGACGCGTCTGCAACCTCATATGTGACCTTGCGGCCGTCTGGACGGCCGTTGTTTACATCTGTACCTTGCATTGTTTATCTCTCTTTATTCATACGCTAACGTGTCGACCCACAGATCAAGATGCTTCCCAACGCGCATTACATGGATAATCAGGCCGAGATTCAGTGGTCAATGCGTTCAGTCCTGATGGATTGGCTGATACAAGTTCACCATCGGTTCTCGCTCTTGCCGGAAACACTATTCCTTTGCGTTAACTATATCGATCGATTCCTGTCATGTAAGATCGTGTCGCTCGGCAAGCTTCAACTTGTTGGGGCAACAGCTATCTTTGTTGCTGCCAAGTACGAGGAAATCAACTGCCCTTCCGTCAATGAAATTGTATACATGGTTGACGGTGGTTACACTGTGGACGAGATCCTCAAGGCAGAGCGATTCATGCTCAGTATGCTTCAGTTCGAGCTTGGCTGGCCCGGTCCCATGAGCTTCCTACGACGCATCAGCAAGGCCGATGATTACGATCTAGAGACGAGGACGTTGGCGAAATACTTCCTCGAGGTCACTGTAATGGACGAGCGATTCGTAGGAAGCCCTCCCAGCTATGTCGCCGCTGGCGCTCACTGCTTCGCTCGCTTTATGTTGAAGAAGGGTGACTGGGTAAGTTCTCTTTTGGTTAGCACTGAGGCACATAGCTAACAAATATAGACTCCTGCCCACATCTATTACTCTGGATACACCTGGTCTCAGTTGAGACCATTGGTTTCCATGATAATGGAATGCTGTGAGAATCCTCTCAAGCATCATGCTGCTGTCTTTGAAAAGTACTCGGATCGTCGCTACAAGCGTGCATCCACTTTTGTCGAAGCAGAAATGGCCAAGGGCTTCGTCCTCCCATCGGTCCAAATTCCCAACTGGCGGCCCTCTCTCCCCTCTCTCGATGATGTCGCCTCACAGATGCAGTATGACACACGTGAATCCTTCAAGCGAATGGTCCAGGTGAAGGGCTAGCTTGGTTGCACAACCCAAATCTTCAACTCTCAACTTTCGATTCTCTGTATAATTTTCGGGCCAGTACCTCAACGATCGATACCCATCAGGAATCCCTCGCGGTCGCACCTGGATCATCAGCATACTCCAAAAAAATTTCCCTAATAGATCGCAGTGCTTTCCAGTCATTGGCAGCACTGTATGCGATCGTCCTCTTTAGATTTCCATCATGGCATATTTCCCTCTATCTCACGGTCATGCATTTGATCCTTTGCTTCTTCAGCGTAACGATGCCTCACGATACACATGAGACCACGAACATGTTCTTGCTTCAGGCGCAAATGAAGAAAATGGGCTCTCAGGCTTTGGTTTCGTGTCTACTTATAAATGCATAATGGCTGTGTCATTCCTTTGTGTCCAAATCGGCGTCAGTGGTGTATGGCATGGGAGGCGATTCTTGTTAAAAGCAATGGAAACCTTGGGAGTAGATACTATCAAAAGATACTTCTATGAAAACTAAGCTCGAGGCCATGAGTCAATGCAAGTGATATTTGTAGGCTATGATTGTTAGCTGGTGTCCCCGCTCATCGTAATGCACCGTTCTTTCTTACTTGGAAGACAGGCTCACCAGCTTGCCCTACCCCGACATCTTGATGACCTTTGCTCGAGAGAATACTACCATGAATGAAGCTCCAAGCATTCCATCATGCTCACGTGCCCTTTCGGAATTAGCCCGCACATTGTCTCTCGTCCGAAGCACGCTCACCCTCTCACCTCATCCCTTAGCGGCAGATTTTTCCTCGAGCAGAATGTCATCCCGAACTTCACCCGAGCGCGCAAATCCACCAGGATCCTAAAATTGTTCCCCTGGATTCCGGAGCTAGAAAACAAGAAGCTTGGCTCAGACGCCTTCTTTCCCCAGACTCCGTGAAGCTCCTATCGCTACTGACTCAGTTCTGAGTTCCCAACCCTCGCGCCAGTTCGAATTCCTTTGCACAACGTGTACAAGAGCGGATCCGGCCGTGAAAGTACGGTGTGCGGCAACGGGAAGGCGCGATCTCCATTTTTCTGCGTTTGCGGCGCAGAGCACGAACAGGACACGAATTGAACGTTCGTTGCTTGGAATTTCTAATTGAGAGAAGGGAGGAGCAGAGCATAAGATGCCGGACGTCATCAAGGCAAAAGAAGTGGTCAAAGAATCGCTTCTCGGTTCTGATACCATTGGCGATGTGCAGCTGTCCGCGCAGAGCAAGGCGACATTCGAGAGGAATGCGCAGCAAGATCCGGTGACCGGCGAGCTGTATATGGGAGAGGAGGAGTTTGTCAATGCGGTTGCGCCGCAAGGGGAGGACTACGTGAGTGTAGAATCCGTTGCCCCTTTTCTTTTCGAACGTCTTGTCTGGTTGGGACAGCAGCAGGCTTGGGTCGATAAGTGAGATTGCAGAATGAGACTGATCAGTCACAGCACAAAATCAAGCGCGAACAGTACGGCATTCTCTTCCGCGTCGCAGACCGCAGGCGTACGGGCAAGATCAACCTCTTCGATTGGGGGACCTTTGAGAACCTGCTCGCGAAGCCGGACGCGGAGTACGAGATCGCGTTCCGGCTCTTCGATGTCGAGAACACCGGCTTCGTCAAGTACGATGATCTGAAACAGCTTTACGAGACGAATAAGGGGCCGGATAGTATACCGTTCGATTGGAACTGCGAATGGGCAACTCTATATTCGGGAGGGAGGAAGAGGAGACATGACTTGACATATCCTCAGTTCTCGCAAATGCTGAGGGGACTACAAGGGGAGAGGATAAGGCAGGCGTTCCATCATTTTGACAAGGATGGGGATGGGTTCATTGAGCCCGAGGATTTCCAGAGGATCATCCTTGAGACGGCGAGCCACAAGCTCTCCGACCACTTGCTAGAGAATTTACATACTCTGTGCAATATCTCGACAGGGACCAAGATCTCATACGCGAACGTGCGCGCTTTCCAAAACATGATAAGAGAGATGGATCTTGTGGAATTGATCATTCGACAAGCTGCCGCGCAATCCACGGACGGCAAGATTACGAGGACAGAATTCCTGAACGAAGCCGCACGAATCACACGGTTCTCCCTCTTCACGCCTATGGAGGCTGACATCCTCTTCCACTTCGCCGGCCTCGACGAGCCCTCAGGACGTCTTGGCCTCTCTGATTTCGTCAAAGTCCTCGACCCATCATGGAGGAATCCTCTCTACAATGCCTTCTCTAGCGCGGCCAGCGAAGGCGTGCAAAAAGCCAAGACTACAACCCAGCAGTTCCTCCACGGCGTTCTCGAGTCCGCACACCATTTCGCACTCGGCTCATTGGCTGGTGCCTTTGGTGCATTCATGGTCTATCCCATCGATCTCGTAAAGACTCGAATGCAAAATCAACGTTCCACACGTGTTGGTGAACTGCTGTACAAGAACTCCATCGACTGCGCTAGGAAGGTCATTAAGAATGAAGGTTTCCGCGGTCTCTATTCCGGCGTGCTTCCCCAGCTGGTAGGTGTAGCGCCAGAAAAAGCCATCAAGCTCACGGTCAACGACCTTGTGCGCGGTCGTTTCAGCGACAAAAACGGCAAGATCTGGATTCCTCACGAGATCCTAGCAGGCGGTACTGCAGGAGCGTGTCAAGTCGTCTTCACCAACCCTCTCGAGATTGTTAAGATCAGACTCCAAATCCAGGGCGAAACTACCGCTCCCAACGCAACGAAACGCTCTGCCCTCTGGATCGTCCGCAACCTAGGTCTCGTCGGTCTCTACAAGGGTGCCTCTGCCTGCCTCCTTCGTGACGTCCCCTTCTCCGCCATCTACTTCCCCACCTACAACCACCTCAAGCGCGACTTCTATGGCGAAGGCAAGAACGGCAAGAAACTCGGCATCCTACAGCTCCTCACCGCGGGCGCCATCGCCGGCTGCCCAGCTGCGTACCTCACTACCCCCTGCGATGTCATCAAGACCCGTCTCCAGGTCGAGGCCCGTAAGGGCGAGTCCTCGTATACTTCCCTGCGCCACTGCGCGCGGACTATATGGCGCGAGGAGGGCTTCAAGGCCTTCTTCAAGGGTGGACCGGCGCGTATCCTCCGTTCGTCACCACAATTCGGCTTCACCCTCGCGGCGTACGAAGTCTTGGGGAACCTGCTGCCCATGCCGGGAAGTGGCAAGGAGCAGGAGAAGCCACATCTAGGCGTCGGATCTTCTACCGTGGGTGGGCTGCCGGGGCAGGAGGGACCCCTGAGTTACTTGAGGAGTAGGAATGCGCTGAAGATCATCTTGGATCTGGATGAGGGCTTCGGGCGGCATAGCCTGCCCGGAAAGGAAGGATGGAAGGGTCTTCCCAGAATAATGGGAGGTGGGAAGTAAAAGGTACCATTGCGTTGAAGCCTGGCCGCTGGGGGGCGGTAGTCTTAGATTGTTGATTATGATGGGCTTGGGCAAAGTACAAGTACAGTATAGAATGGTTCGGGGATTCCGCCAAAACCATTTGATGCGGAGAAACAACGTAGAGATAGAAAATTTTGGCCCCGGGGGTGGGCGGCGCATAGAGGCTAGATGTCTTTGTACACAAGGAGGCGGGCTAGAGTTCGGGATTCCCATATACAGAGGAAGATAGAGGAGCTACATATGCAACTTTCCTACTTCTATATTATTTTTTCCTCTTTGGCAGATTTCTTTTCCTGGGATGGATACTCATCATGGTTCGGCGTTCAATTTATATTTGTTTTTCTTCCTCTGCTTTTTCTTCTCGAGTATCTTATGCATAGAACGGACTAGCATAGAATAGAATTATGGATGAATATATATATACATATATAGATTATACTCGTGGTTTGGTTCCCCAAATGTTCGAGGTATGTATGGTAGTCCATTTTAGTCTGGGCTTTAGACGGTTCGGGCGTGTGATTTTAGTACGAAATTCTCGTGATTGGCTCGATGCCGCGCCCCTACCGCTTCAAACGCCATCATCCATGGGCATGGGCTTTGACATTGCAATCTGGTCATTTCCACCCTCTATTTTCCTTGCCTATTATCCGGTCGTATGATAGGCGATGGGGTACGCTCTCTTATGTTACGATGGGATTGTTTGTGGCTCGATAGATATAGTACTAGACTAATTATTAGGACTTTCGCTTTATGCCAAGATTTTGTTTAGCTTATCACGAAGTATGAGAAAGAAGATCTAGTTGAATGCAGTAGATTTTCTTCTTCTTCAAAGACTGGAGTAGCATGCGGGCAAACGTATCTAGGAGAGGATTTAGGGGTCGTAAGTAGAGTCCGCATAACCTAAACACATAGCCTTAGAAGTAATTATCTGCTTGCAACTGCGGCGCAGTTCACACTTACGGTCGCAAGCTATGGTGATCTTCCCTGGGCTGTGAAGAACATTCGGCTGCCTATTGGCTCAAACATCACTATGTCAAGCTTGTTACATATCCCTAACAGCTTTATTTGTCCAATATGCTCTTGAGGATCCTGCCTTTCTATACCCAGTATGATTGAGTTTCGTGGCAAAATCGCTATGATAAATCACACTTTGGTTCGTAAGACACTCTCGTGCGGTGCATGTATGCATCATTTTGAAGATCTACGATATCATTCTCAATACTCTTTGCCTCTTCCAGTCTTCAATTCAATTCCGACGTCTCGATCTCAAGAAGTGATCGATACAGACATGGCTGTGTCTGCCTATTCTAACGAACTGATCCATTATCACTACCATTACATGCCCTATATGTACAAAGTCTTGTCTATCTCACTCTACTGCTTCTGTGATCTTCAAGTTCGAGAGGGATCGGCACAGATATGCCGTATCTGCTGAGGCAAGGAAACGGTTGATCGAGGTAGAAGGCCGGCTGGAGGCCTCTTTCGTGTTATTCGCGCTTTTTGTAGGCACTGAGCTGTCTCGCACTTGTCGATCGCGACTCAAGCTTGGCTCTAGAATCTTGTTGCTACCCGCTGGAGCTCAATCATGGATTCGTAGAGGACACCGCGTACAGGTGTTGAGTTTTCGTCCTGCGTAAGTCAGTGCTGTCTGTGAGAAGGCGAGAATAAGGTTTGTCGTTTATGGCTCTGCGACGTAAGCCGTAGATTGCCTTGGTGCTCTTGAATAGGCCAGGTGAGTGCAGAGAACGATAGCTCTTCTCTACCTACACCTCGCTGAGCTTCAAGAGAGTTAAATGTCCTAAAAATAAGATCATTGTCAATGTTGCTATGATCGAAATGTGTCATGATTGTCAAATAGGAGTTACCTCCCGTTCCGGAGCAAAGGTCCGAACTTCAAGGCTGACCTAGGATCCCAATTGTAGTGAGCTAGCATCCGAGTGATAGTGTTAATGGGAATGAATCACACAAAAATGTCTGCCGAACGTCTCGATTTGCCTGTTTCACCACACTAAGACTGTTTATAGCCTTGACGCATAGCAGTGCAAATCAGTAGAAGGAAAACGAGAGCTTCCTATGGCTCGGATATAAGAAATACAGGGTCATAAGCTCTGCCTCAAACGATATTTGGGTCTTTAGGAGACGGTCCAGGCCCAGGAAAAGCAACCTTAAAATATCGTAAATCCTTCTTTTACTTGTCGTAATCACCATCCATTCCATCATTCTGTGCGATCTCAAACCCTTCCTCCTCCATCTCCTGCCCACCAGTGGCAGTCATCGACGGCAGTCCTTGCATTGGAAATGGTAAAAATAGTGGTGTTTCTGTTGTCGACAACACTGACTGCAAGCTCTGTAATGTCTCCAAAATGCTGACATCCGGGTTGAATTCGTCCATCAGTTTATTTGACGGCCGATATATCTTCTTCCTCCTCTGCTCGACGTCTTCGCGCTCCTCGCGCTCCTTGTCGGTTTCTTCCCATAGCTCGTCGACTGAAATTCTCCATTGCTTGGCCAAATGTCTCAGCGCGTCGATAGCTCGTACAGCAAAGCCATGGCAAGCTACCATTTCTCTGAGATAAACTATCGAGCTGTTGAGGGTCGCTTTTGGGGCGTTGTTGGACGGGTCTTCTTTGATGTTTACAAGGTGGATTATGGCTGCGGTGAGAAGGAGAAATGGAGTGAATGAAGGGGTACGGCGAAGAGTGTAGAGCTCGGAATATGACCGAACGAGATACGTTATAGCGTCAGCGGCTTGGTTGCAAACCTCGCGGGGAAGAACAGAGGAGTTCGTGAGCTTGAGGTTAAGGAACGGTTGGAATAAGAGGAGAGTCGTAGCGTGATAGAAGAGGCTAGAGGTCAAAATTAGGGTTCTATTGTTCATGTGCGATGGTTGGGTACGATTTACTGCGCGAATAATACTTGTGGAGTGGAGTTCTTTCCAAGTCGAAGACTGTCAGGGACCGTGTCAAACCACTGAATGTACTGGCTATACAAGTCTATCAACTTCTGACTGTTCACTGTGGTCTCTGGACTGTACAACGTGCAAAGCGCGTCATGGACTTTCTCAGAAAGCCCCCGAAATGTATTGTACACAGATCGGAGATGTGATGGCTGGTAAAATTGATCTTCAAGAAATGCGCCTGACGAAGGAATCAGCTGTGTCATACTCAGGATTGTTGGAATGATACGCTCACCCTCATCAGTGTAAGGTGTCCAGATGCCCTCTTCCTCACGTTGTGTAACATCTGGCTTTGGTGGCAATTTGATGTGTTTTGAAAGGTTTGGCATAGAACCCGTGCAGAGTGACAGCATACTATAAATAAAATTAGTCATGATGGTGTGGCTACGGAGGCTCGATCACAGTACTCATCCAATGATAAAGCACCCCCGAAGGTCGCTTCGCAAACATGGAGCCAAGGGTTCTCATCCTCGTCCTCGTCCTCGTCATCCTCTCCAGATTCTACAGGCAACCCCATTTCAATGAGACGAATGGACTGCGCCGATAGATAATGACTCTCGGCAATGCGACCACAGCTAGCTTGTCGAACGGACATGACGCCGAGTGCTTGCATAGTGGTCAAGACATGATGATGACGCTGCTGGTGTAGCAGGTTCACTGCTTCCGCAAAGAATTCATCACCGGCAGTTGTGCTATCGTCCGGGATCTTTCGAATAGGACGATAGTCAGAGAAGCGGCAAGCTACTGCTAAGAGAGCGTTCACTAGTATGGGTGAGCAGAATCGGGATTTTCCGTTTCTGAAATCTTCCATGAAGTGGTCTTGGCTTATTGGAGCGAATATTGGATACTCCCAACAGAAATACAAAGCCAGCAAATGTTCTACTAACGCACTATCGGACGTCACGATCGTCCAAGTTTTATTTCTGTCATCTGAACTATGATAAGCCGGAGGATCTTGGTAATCAGCGGTATTGCCAAGCATAAGTTGTTGTCCGGACAGCATCGCTGAATCCGTGGGGGTGCTGATCGAGTCCCCTTGAAGCCAATCTTCGAAACCGAATGGCTGCTGCAACTCTGGAGAGTTTGATGCATTCGAACCCAGGCTTGTTAGCCCCGGAAAGTTCTGTAGACTTGGTGCCCTCCAGGTTGATCCTAAGGATGTAGCTTGCATATTCTTCAAAATCCCTTCGAGATCCTCACCACTCCGGAGTCGGGATACAATATCAGCGGTATCATTTTCATCTGAAGCCAGCGCATTGAATACTTGTCTACTTTGAGTTTGGTACCGTCGAAGGCGCTCGATTTCTCCCCTCATATCATCCTTGGACTGCCTAGTTGATAATTGATAGGTGCACTCATCTGCAATGCCTTGAGATGAACATCTTCCACATGGGTGTTTGCCATCACACTATACGAACCACAGGTGGTCAGCCACGCACATGTTCGGGCAACTCACAATACCTTGGTGCGTTTCTTTCGGCATTCCGTGCAAGCATTTGGCGTGATGAACCCGATGCCCCGGCGTCTCGCTGGGTTACTGGAGCTCATTGTTCATTATAAAACGTATGCCAAGTTCTTGCGTCCGTCTTTCCTATATTCCTTGGTGTTGTCAACCAAGCCACACCCTGACAGACCAAGTGTCGTGCTACGTTGGTGCAACCGGCCCAAGATGGCCAGTGCCAGCCAAGGAGAGATGGTCTCTGACTTCTGAAGACCCTTTCTCTGAAAACCCCTTTCCGTGGCCCACAATCCGAGTCACTGGGGGCCGATTCCAAAGGAGGTTCATGGAAGGAGAAGATGTGCAGGAAAGGCTGAGACCCTAGCTCTTGCGCAAGTCGGGAGCGATCTGTGACGCCACTGTTTCTGGGCTCTTGGGAATCTCTGAAGATCGAATCCCGTATCTGATGCTGTAATCCATCAAAGGCTGGCAGCTGGCGAATGGCTCACAGAGATGCGGCGATCCACCAATTACATAACCCGGAGGCAGCTCCGGGTCTGCACCGCACCCACATCTGCCATGACTGCCGCTAGTCTTCGCCAGTCTTCGCCACTGTCATGTGGTAGGTGGTAGGTGTACGGCAGCTCGTCGCCACATTGTTGTACATCAGAAGAAGATGACATCTCGGACTGGCAAAGGTTGATCGATAGATCGATCGATAGGAGCTGACTTGGTGCGTCATGGCAAACTTCTCAACGGGATGTTTCGAGCTGGGCTGGGCAGCCAACCTGACTCACTGGCACATTTGCATTCATTTATTCATTCAACAAAACTTCATCCCATTTCCGCATAGGATGCAACACGAATCATCAATGGACTCCTTTTCTCCCACAAGGCTCGACGCGCCTTCAGTTCAGTTCCTTCAAGTCAATACCAATAGGCTGCATAGCTTGTCGTTCGTGCACCACTAATTACACTGTGGCAGCTGCGCCGTGTCTAACCTATATTGCGTCTTTGAATGCTACGAGAAGTGCCCATCTGTTCCTGCTGGTCGTGAAGCAGCCTGCGCTTGTTCGACCGCAATCGAATGCGAATCATTCAACACCTCTCATGGACTGCCTCACTCTGGCCCAACACGAGTCAAATGTCATCAAACACGAGAATGTAGGTTGGGACTCTGCCACAGAGAACGGCTTTGGCATCATCGATGGGTCACTTATTTTTCACGGAATTTGCGCAGATGTTCTCTATAATTGGTAGTGCCCGGATGAGGAGTGACCAGTTGCAATTTCCTTCATAGCATCAGCAGTTCATCCATATCAAGAACACCAAGAACATCAAGCTTCATATGCGAATTCAGACCTCCAGATGTCCGTTGTCCGTTGTACACGGTAGTCTTTAAGGTGGTCGCGCAGCGTTGGTCTAGGACTGTGGCGCTTTGAAGCCCTAACTCCCACAATTAATCATAATTCGGCGTAGCTCACCCGAAACATGAGAAGCATTGATCAAATTCGATCTGAGCCATGATGAGATCCACCGTACACATATGTAACATAACGATAGAATAACTTTCTATAATTCGAGCCTGCACGTTAAAACTCGGTGTTGTTAGCAGCTGACCAATGAAAGGAGCAACGGAGCTCGGATCAATATTGATGCGAGGAGCTCGGGCTTTAAAAAAGTTGTCCCCCAGCAAAAGTATATCAATATCCATGTCGAAACATGAATCAGCTTCATTCTAGCTCTCGCACGCAGTTTTGCGGTAGCATGAATCATCAACGAATGGTTTGACAGCAGCAACCTCGAGCAACAGCGCTTAGACAGCTTTGTTCGCCCACGGCGATGCCGCCCAAAGCTGCGCGAGGTAGAGGGAGGGGGCGGGCAGGAGGCAGTACCGGCACAGGCGCAGGACGATCAGTCTCAGCACAAGAAGCTGTATCACAGCCTGAGCCCTCATCATCCCAGCCATTAGATCCACCTTCGATAACTGCTCAGAACCAACCCAGCTCTCCGAACTCCCCACCTACTATCCCTACTGAAACCCCAGCCCCGACCCCCGTCCGCCCGCCCCCACAACGAGCACCCAGCAATGCCTCCCGACCGGCTGCTACAGCAAGTAAATTCAAGCCCAAGGCGATCCGCCGTGGACAAAGCGAGCGCGAAGAAATAGCGAAGAAGGAATTGCTGGAGCAGCAGAGGAAGGATGAGGCGGCGAGGGTAGCGAAAGAGAAAGCTGCTGGCGCTCCAAGCACGAGGGGCGGGAAGAGTATGCGGAGTAGAGGGGGTGCGATGGGGAAGGGACGAGATACTGGGCTGTTTGGGATCACGCCTGGGGCTCTTGGTAAGGCTATAAATGAGTTGGTTTTCATATCAATATTAATATTGTGGCAGAACACGGTTCTCGACCTGTTGAGCTCCTGAACGTTGCACAAAAGATGAAGTATACATCGGAGGGCCCCAAAATTAGTGACTTCTTCAATGATGAGGAAGGGGAAAATCCTCGGGGAGGCCGTTCTGGCGGTGGAGGAAGAGGAGTGGGGGGTGACGGTGGGAGTAAGTGGAGGTCTTTCGAGCCGCAATACCCAGTCTTTGATGGTGACGACCTGAGCGTGGCGCGAGTCGATATCGAAACTATAAACATCGCTGATGATAGCGATGATGAGGTTGTTATCACAGGTAGTAGAAAAGTCGACAAAGGCAAATCAGCCGCTCGGTCAAGTGGCATGCGACCAATTCGACTGCACAGAGTGGAGCATAAGGAACGAGTGACTACAGTCAACACTGCTCCGGAGACTCAGATTGAGATAAAGCAAGATTCGAAGCCTGTGGGCCCAGATGATGAGCCCCGTGTTACTTTGGTCGATGAAGAACAATCTAGAGGAAATCCAGACCACTCAACGACCAACGCTCTCGCGGCCTCTATCAAGACCGAGCCGATCGAAGACGATGAACATATTCCTCCTATTGGGGGACCGCCTTCTCCAGAAACACAGCGCAAGATAAATGCAAAAAGCAAAGAGCCAGCTTCCTCTGAAATCAAGAAGAAGAAGAAAGCAGCACCTAGAAAGAGAGACGAGAAACCTGTTCTCCAAACTGATGAAGACCGTGCCGAGTACGAGCGCCACCTCGTCGATGCTCAAGTTCTTGCCAATGAGCTAGGAGGAATGCAAGCTAGGAGCCAGCCCGGCGGCGGTGATACGGCTATGACCGGCGTAGAAGATGAAGCCAACGACAAGAAAGCCGGGCGACTTTACCTCTTCCAATTTCCTGGAGTTCTTACCAAGCTCTACAACCCCCTGACAAAGCCCAAGGCCATACCCAAGCCCGAAAAGGATGACGACCTTGAAATCACGAGCTCTACATCAAAGCCACCTAAGAAGCAGTCGACAGTCAAAGTCGAAGAGGCAGATGGAGAAGTCATCATAAAGAAAGAGGAAGAGGAACCACCACGCAAAGTCGATGAGGTGGTTGACGAAGTTGGAGCTGTCGGCCGCATGCTGGTCCGCAAGAGCGGGCGCGTGGAAATCACTTGGGGTAACACAGATATGCTTGTCCAGAGGGGCACAGAGACTGGTTTCCTGGGAGCGGGATACATCATCGACAGCATGGATCGGATGCCAGTTGCTGCTGCCGATGGGAAGAAGATGGGGATCAGCACAGCGATGGGAATGATGATGGGCAAATTTGTCGTCGTGCCAGACTTTGAAAAGAGTTGGTGATTCGAGGCGAGCACGGGTAGAATCCCGTCTGGCGAAGTAGAGAAAACCTCAATGCATTGCATGGCGTCCTTTCAAAGGAGTTCAATACCTCTGGGTCATATCCCACGTTGGATTGGGAAATTGTGTATAGAATATGTAGACATTATAACGAAGATATGTTGAGAAAGGGCTTCGGCCTCTTGCCAAAGCCGACGCGACTGATCCTGCGGCTTCAGGGAAGTGTCTCATTGCCTTAACTGCGCTGCCAGTATCAAATCAAATGCTGCCGAATTCAGCAGCCGTGAAGGTATTCAGATATATTACCGAGTGGACGCTTCGAGTGGACAGCTCCGCGTAAGAATCACCCCACCACACGGTCCACCCCCCGCGATTGCGGGGCCTCCACAACTCGCTCGAGCTCTCCACTAGAGAAAATAGTGGCCGGTAGGAATATACGTAACCCAAAACCCAAAACCCAGTATTCGAGACGATTACAAAAAGCTAATACTACAGGAGAAAGAAGGTTTCTAGAGGGTCTTATGTGTATACGTAAGCTCTAGGTAATAACTAAATCTTGATTTTTTGTTCTTGGATAACGAACGGCTAATTTCGAGGTATTCTATGACAGGGGCCAATATCGGCTACTTTTTGTCTAGTGGAGGGTCCAGGCTCTTGTCCACTTCATTGACGGCATCTTGTATTTACTTGCTCCGTGTTCAAGTACTTTCCTGTTCCTGAAAATCTTTCAGAGCTTAAACTTTCGAGTTGGATATTGCAGGAGGTGCTGTCCTGAATGGCTTTCTTGAAATTACCTTCCGTTGTATGACGCCGATATACTAGCTCTTTCAATCTCGTATGTGTTCAATAAAGCTTGACTTCGATAGAGACTTCGAAGCTCTGGCGTACCTTCGCATTTAGAATAAGGCTCTCCGCGGAGCTAGATCAGGATGTCTATACACCTCATCATCATCGGCGCCGGCCTGGCAGGTCTTTCCGCGGGCCTCTCCGCCAAAATCGCAAATCCGAATCATAAGGTCACAATCTTGGAGTCTGTGAGAGAACTTGCAGAAATCGGCGTATGTCTCTTCTTGCGCTATCTCTTCCCCAAGCCTGGCTGACAGTATTCAGGCGGGCCTCCAATTGACGCCGAATGCTACCCGCCTCTTCAAGCCTTGGGGCATTTACGACCGCCTCCTCCCATCCGCCACCTTCCCCGTACTACTCAATGTTCGGCGATATGATGGAACCAAAATCCTGTCGCAAACAAAGAACTTTCAGGATCAGATCGGCGAACGCTACCCGGCCCCATTCTGGGGCATGCACCGCGTGGACCTGCAGCGGGCAATGGCATCTCGCTGTCAAGAGCTCGGCGTCGTCTTCCGCCTCTCCTCCAAAGCCGTAAGGGTTGACTTTGAAAGAGCAGAAGTCACGATAGAAGATGGTGAGGTTGTCGAAGGCGATGTAATCCTCTGTACCGATGGCCTGTGGAGCACAATCAGACATCAATTCTTGGGCAAGCCATCACCAGCAATTCTGACCGGCGATCTGGCTTACCGTATCGTCATAAACACAAAAGACCTCACGGGTCCCGACGCCCCAGAACTCCGCAATTTCATCCAATCCTCTCACGTCAATTTCTGGGTCGGGCCAGAGACCCACGTGGTAGCTTACACGATGCGTGCCGGGACCGTCTACAACATCGTGCTGCTGTGCCCCGACAACCTCCCTACCAGCGTTACCAAAGCCGAAGGCGATGTCAATGAGATGAAAGCTCTGTTCACAGGCTGGGATCCGATCCTGAGGAGATTTCTAGAGCAGGTGAGGGGCATAACGAAATGGAAGCTAATGTGGCTCGACACTCTGCCGGAATGGGCGAACAAAGAGGGGACGTTCTTGATGGCAGGGGACTGTTGCCATCCCATGCTTCCCTATCTAGCACAGGGTGCGAACTCAAGTCTGGAGGATGGCGCGGTGCTGGGCTACCTGCTCGGCAAGGTAGATGCTGGGAAGAAAGGAGAGCAGCTGCCGAAAGCTGCGCAGATGTACCAGGAGTTGAGGAAGAAGAGGGGAGAGGATATCGCGAGGGAGACGTTCAAACAGAGAGAGGATTTCCACCTGCCGGATGGAGAGAAGCAACAGAAGAGAGATGAGGTTTTTGAGCGGGCGCAGAGTAGGGAGGAGCCAGAGGGTGATTATCCCAGTAGATGGACTTGTCCCAGGGTACAGAGATGGCTGTATGGGTATGATGCATATGCGGAAGTTGCAAAAGCGTTTGAGAGGAATCCATTCTGATGATGCTCGAATACTGTGTACGTAGGTGCCAGGCTTATGGCTAGCAATCCGTGTAAAACTTGTAGAGGAGCTAGTTTCATGTGCGATTTCCACGAGACATGCAAGGTATATTGTCTTCAATTATGCCTCTATCCCTTGACTATCTTCTACGTCTATCGCATTGAGTGAGTAATACCATATGTGCTGGCCAATAAAGATCAAGTACAGCGTTTACTCGTGGAGTCACTTAGCTTGTGATAAGCAATACTAAGAGATGCATGTAAGCAGCGCATGTAAGCAGCGCATCGTGCAGGAGCTGCAGCGTACTCCCTCATGCAGTTGGTCTTTACGGTCGAATCTACACCTGTTTCTCATCTTAGCTAAAAGAAAAAAAGGACTTTTGGCTCAAAAGAGTTTCTGTTTATGAGCAGCTTTCTCGAAAGGTAGATGTCGGACTGCAATCGATTGGAAGCGAGAAGGAAAGGAATTTCATTTTGTTTGGAAAGGACTGCACCGTATTTGGGACAAGCTTCGACTGGTAAGTCTTCTGATGAGGCTTTTATTAAAAATAAATTTGACCTCTGTTCATGAACGATCCGGCTAGACCTAATGTATCGTTCCTTTTGGGGCAGCTATGGTAGGAGTACGGGGCTTTAGCCCACGAATTAAGTTAGGTGACCTAGCAAACTGGCAGCCGTCATTGTATTGACGATTAGTGGTGCTTTGTCCTTTCTATTTTAAGGCTGTAAGGCGTCGTAAGATTCTCCAATCACCGATTGTATTGCGTGCGGGATCCGCAAATTATGGGGGGATCCGAGATCTTAGAGCGCGAGATCACCACCCACGTGATCTGATTCATCAGCCTTAAGCTTGCGCACTAGTTTGAGGCACAGTTCTTGAGATGTTTCATTTCAATTTGGCTTCGAGACCTTATGGCCATGGAAATAAGGATAAAGTCCATTGGGGCTGCGATATTCGAAGGTCCTCGAGGGGATGAAATCTGACAACAAAATATTCGGAATCTCATGAGAAATTGACCCTACGTTCATGGATCCGAATCAAAGCGAAGCGGCTCAACTAGAGCTGCCTGCTCGTCCGCGTCGCAAGCGACGTCCTAATGCTTCTGGTTTCGCCAAAGAGGACTGCCATACTTGTGTGAATGAAGGCAGGACTTGTGATCGATTGCTACCAAGATGTGACGCCTGTGTTGAGAGAGACGAGGTCTGCGGTGGCTATGTGGTCGCCTTACAGTGGGGGTCCACCGTTGTGGCTGAACTGAAGAGTGAGGATGCTGAGACTCAAGAAAATCAGAAGAGTTGTGATGCCAAAGACTCTAGCTTGGTGACAACAGAGAAGACAAAGTTCAAAGAGGCCAAGGAAATCAAGTTCAAGGTCGGAAAGCCAAGGCAAAAGAGAATCAAGAATTCAGATCACGTGGGTGAGAAAACGAAGAAGCATATCTCCTCTAGTACTGCGAAGAAGACAGTTTCCCACCGTGGCAATGATTCGGACCTCGAAGCACCGTCCGGTGAATCTTCTAGGAGTGTGTCGCCTGCCCTGTCAAGCATGGTTCGTTCTCGATCTTCGAGTCCATTTAGCATACCTCCCACCATCACCTACCTGAGTCTTGCGGATAAAATGGGTGGCTTACTCGAGATGTGTAAGTTTTATATACTCTTTCATTGCTTTGTGTTTCTTGTTAATAATTCTGGCTAGATGATCACGAATTCTGTATTGTGCCTTTGACCAGCGATGTGAGCTTGAATCCATTCCGCTGTCGTCTCAACCCGCAAGACTCCCCGTTTCTTCTACACGCCATCCTCGCCATCTCATCACTGCACCTCCAGAGGAAGAATGAAGATGATAAAATGGCTATAGCAAGTTTGGACCATAAGAACACAGCGTTTCAGCTGTTTCGCGAGGCGCTACCTTATGTCAGAAAGCATGCTCTAAGCCTTCTCGATACAATGATGATTTTGTTTACGATTGAGGTAATTCTCCTCTAGTATCTTTAGACGTTCCACTAATCACAAGGATAGTCGGCGCAATCTGCTCTTGGGCCTTGGCGACTCCACCTGGCTGGCTGCTATAATATTCTGGATGGTGCAGGTGGCACCACAATCTTTCCGATGCTTCCTGCATTGCGGCCAAAAGTAGCTATGTTTCTATGGTACATTCACTCCGAATCTCGTTCTAATTGCCGTACTGATTCATTGTAGGTGGGATGTCATCGTGGCACTGCTTGCTCGCAAAACTATGGTTTTCCCTCTCCGTTATCTGGAGGTAACACTCTACAACTCCGAGCAAGACGGTTGGTCCTTCTTCGACCTCAACGGCATTCCAAGTGCGCTCTTCATCTCTATGGTACACCTGGCACAGCTCTTCAGCATGCCAGACAATGATAAACGCGGAGAACTCTTCCAGAGAGTTATAGACAGCGTGAAAGGGTGGCAGAACGACATTGAAGAGCTCGGCTCCCCGGACCCCAGAGGGTTTGTCACCAAAGCCGAGCGATACCATCTTGCCGAAGCATGGAGGTTCGGTATTATACTCTACATATCGCGGGTCTTTGCTCGGGACAGTGATATAAGCGCAGCAGCCCGCTCTCTAACCCTGGCAGAAATCACCTTGGATCATATACGCGCCATCGAGCTTGAAACGACGGTTACAAAACAAGTCTTCCTACCGCTCTTCCTCGCTGGTTCGGAGGTCTTTGACCATGATAGCAGAGACTTCTGCCGCCAGTATTGCCGCTTCTTTAGCGGTGGCCGTGGCTACAAGACTTTTGAGAATTCTTGTGGCTATGGCATGTTTGCTAATGGTGGAGAGTTGCTGGAGGAAATCTGGCTTGAAAGGGATACGAAGGACCATGAAAGTTTGTGGTGGGATAGAGTCGTGGATAGGAATATTACGGATCTAAATGGGCTGGAGTCTCAGTTTCTGTTCGGCTGAGGAAGCGCGGGCTAAACTCAATGAGAGTATAACGCCTGTTGTCCAAAAGGGAGGATGCAGATCTCCTCACTATCAAACACTGGAGGAATATATCATAAGTCACATACGATTATTCGATCTGACTCCTATATTATCAGAGATTGACAGAGAGGATGGGACCGGAGCTTCATCGAAGTTGCAGGATACTGCACAGAGTCAGCAGATAATCGACAATTAACACATCTTGACCAGCTATGGACAACCTGGCATCGAACCTAGCTGATGGCTTTTTGGCGATCCTTTGTTTCATCGCATCCAACCCAAGATCAAAGAGCTCTCGGAAGAGTACGAAGGATAGTGATGCAGTCTTCTCATCGTGCGGATGAGATACGTACGTGTCAGCAGCTTACCAACGTTGCGTATGGTGGACCCCCAACAAGTTCTCGTCGAGTGAGTCCACCACATCATTTCTCGTAGCACCGACAAAAATGAACTGTACCCAGAGACTCAAAGCTCTCTGTATAACAATGAAATCCATGGGGAATAAGCCGGGATATGATAGATAATGTACGTTAGCTAGAAGGTTCAGATACATTAGAGCTCAATTTGCATAAACCCGGTATCTCAACAGTCAGATGTTTACTGCGCTTGGCATCACAGAGTTATAGATATTCAGATCATTCCGCGGGTGTTGGCCCAGCTGAAAGCTTAAGATTTATACATTTCCCCACATTGATATGTGCAGAGCCTTGCTGTCAAACTGTCCACATCGAAATGCTCTACGGAGAAGTGCAATGAAGTACATCGGTATCATTCCTTATGGTAAATGCATTGGATGATATGCTGAGCATGGATTTGAACAGGATTGTCATGAGATAATGCAGTACCAGGTGCAAATTGAGGGCAAAAGTGAGTGTGAGTGTGAGTGATGATGGCATATTGTAGAATTCAGTGTTGAATACTGTATATTAAGATCTGTCTGACCAAGTTGAATGGTCATAAAAACGAGGTTGTATATATGAACTAGAACTAATATTATATCCGAATACGCCGAACTCCTTATTCCAGTATTGAGGCCTGACTGTCGATCAGGGGTAATTAGTATGAAGCCTGAATATACCTAATATGTCCAACACACACCGATGCTTCCGTTCAGGAATATGGCTGAATTTGGTGTTGATCATCCTTGTGATAACTTGGTCGCGCCTTGGCGTATCCCTCGAGAACTATATAGGTATAGAAGGTTTACTTGGATCCCATGGACCAATGCATATTCGGAATTCATCATCCGATTCATGGATTACTCCTTCACCGATGAATTTCTTGTAGTCGTAACACTGGTTCATGTACTTGTGCGGTTTCTGAGGACGCATATCGCTCTTGATATCGTTGCGACACCATTTGCAATCGTTGTCCTCCCGAAAGTCCCTTCTCGAGCGGTTTTGGAACCCTTGGTAGTCCCCATATGCTACCTTAGCGTCCATGCTTTCCATATCGCTTTTACTGTTGGCCTCACCCGCTAGGCTACCATACCTGCTGACCGTGTTCAGGTTCGCAACCCTTAGCTTCTGAACAGTCTTCTTGCTCTCGGCTAGCATGATCGCCAACTTGCCCATTTGATCAGCTAGGTCGTCCACGTCTAGCTTGGTCTCTTGCTTCCTGGGCACAACAGCTACCGCGCGCGCAATAGGTCGCAGGCTATTATAATCGATGAGTCTCCCCATACGCGTCACCAACAGCTCCTCTTCCTTACTAGAAACTTCCGGACACAAAGATGACCTCTTTCCTGACCTGATAGACCAAGTCATTTGTCTCTCAACTTTGGAACTACGTCCAATGTTTAAAGACTAATTCTTACTCGAATTCAGACAAACACAGACTTCCGTCTCCTAGTTTTCCAGGAGCGAAGTCAGATGTACACCGAACAGCAACGTTTTGAAGCTAAGCTCCTTCTGGGCGGCCCGCACATCGGGCAGCTCAAGAAGGAGCTTCCCTTCCCTTCGTCTGGAGCTCTTCTCCAGCACGTGGCTTGTTGGTTTTATATAAGTAAATACCCCGGATACTTGCGCCGCGAGCGTCGACGCATATGTCTCTTCTCCCGTAGTTTGTAGATCTCCACGAGCTGCTGGTCTGGTCCTGAATTTGGCCAGTATTCCATTGGTATCGTATTTGTAGGTGTATACCCACATTAATGTAAGTTCAATTACATGAAGCTTTCCTGTATAGATTCTGCCCATCGTTTTCCACTGTCCATGATTTCCTGAAAAGTTTATCACTCGTATGAGTTGCAGGTCGAAGACGTTGTATTGAGATAATTATACTGGAGGTTTCTGTTGTTCGATTGCAGTGTCTAGAGTTCGTAATTTGGCTCCTGCAGATGAATCTGGTCTGCTAACAGCCAGGAGGAGGGGAGGATTATCGAAATCCTTGCGAATCCGGTATGCTGTATATCGTCATGTCCTGGCGATTGACGAAGCTCAAAGGGGTGAATAACGTTGTCGGTAATGAGGTTGTTGAACATTCGTCCGTTGAGTCACAGATAGACCGACTACACGATACATTAGACTAGATCAGGCAACCAAGTGTATGGACAGCGTACTGAAGACTATGAATTCCAACAACATGCCTCCAAGCGATCATATAAATCATTTGCAGACACCGGTCTGTCATTCATACGAGTCGCACATGCATCTGGTCTTGAACCACGCATCAACCCAAAGGGCTAATTCGTGGTTGAGGAGAAGAGGTGGAGTGAAGATGGCCAACAAGTTGGTATTACCCGGACCCCGCCTCGCGCCGGCCCGATATTCAAGCGCGAGGAGACAGTAGCCCGTGCTTAGAGATACGTACTCTGCTGCAATAGCATGTCACGACTTTGACTGGAATTGATCCTGATCAATATATCCTGCATGCTTGCATAGTGCTCACGAAAGATGTTGTGTTCGATCATGGCTTCAAGTGATTGATCTTCTTAGGGCGAGCTGGACTTGGTCGGGAAGTATCACGTGCTGATGCCCCCCTTTTTAGGTCCTATGAGCCCACCCCTGTTTATTCGAGAGCTATTCAAGTGACTTCTGATGGGCTACATACGGTACGTTGATACAACATTTTAAGGTTCAATAGTGGCGTAGTACCATCTGTGAATATTCCGAATGCGAAGAATATGGCGACACAAGGGGTCAGCCGACTGGAATCTTTTCATTTGTATCGTCGTGCGCCTGTAAGCAACTTCTTGCGTTGCCTTTATGTAAGACATCATCGAAATAAATAAACATATCTTTCTGTGGTCTTGTTAGAATCGTATGTTTCTTCTGGGGTAGTACAGCGATTTAGTTTCTCGATCCTCATGCTTAGGTTTTTGTCAATTGAGTTGGAGTTGAAGTTTCCTGCTAGAAAGAAATCTGCTCCCACAGTCTCGAGACTGCACTTTATAATATCAATTATAGCTGGAACGGTGCTGCTCAGTGGCCACAATACAGCGGCAATGCTCACAGATCTACATCCAAGCCCAAGCCGAAGGCCAATTCCCGATACAACGCCTCCACCAGGCCAAAGTCCGTCGTCTCCCCTTTTCGTAGACCTTCTCTCCCCCTTCTCAGCTAACCCCCCACCCCTTTCAGCATACACAATGGGATATCCGCTCTGTCGCATTCCCGGCTGCAACCAAATCCCAGGCACTTACACGGAGACTATCTACCAGTCCTTCAACGACACCCTTAGAGGCTGTCGTGAACAATGCCGCGCTGCCTTCCCAGATTGTCTCAGCTACGCATTCAACGAAGTGTATGGAGAGTGCTTGTTCTTTGATAGAGCAGTGGAAGGAACACAGCTGGTCAGGAATGACAGTAGTGACTTTGTGCATTATGATCTCACGTGCCATGTGCGTTGAGAAGATTTGACAGAGAAAGGACAGCGGAGTAGGTACAACAAATTAGCCATTAGAGTTGCAAGCATATCAAGGCTCAAGAAAATTAAAATACATGGACTTTTGTAACTTATTAAACATTACTCATTCCCATCCGTGAAGAGGCCCATCCTTACACTCCCAACTTGACGGTAGCTTGGGATCTCCCTCGATATATGTTTGCTCACTCGGATACCTGCCCTTCATTAATTCTTCTCTTTCAAAATGCCTCAAAAGCTGATTGGGAAGACTCACAAGCAGTGCCGCCTCTGAAAATCCACGCCCAGACTTGCAGTATCATTTACATATTTTGTCCCCAGCAGGGCCTCCGGCGCGTTTCCTCCCTCAACCCAATCTACGATTGCAGCCAACACATTCTGCTCCGGCACAAATGGGATGCTGGGCAAGCCACCACCTTGACCCACATTCCACGCCCCAGGCCCGGAACTGCAATGGAACATGCCCGATATCCTAAAGAAGCGGTAGTAATCTTGGACATTGGGATCAGCTTCCAACATGCGATCGTAGAAGCGCTCTGTATTGAAAGACGAGATCTGATTGTCTTGACCGCCATGGTAGGTGATCATCTTACTGCCTCGCTTTGCGAATGCAGGGAGACTGCGCGGGTAAGTCCGGATGTTGAATGGATTCTGGCGCTCCGCCTGGGAGACGAGAGGAAAGGAGTAGAGGGCAGGGTCCCAGGTCGTGTCGTTGAGGACGACATACCGGAACCAGTCCTGTTTCTCAGGTAAGCCAAAGCCTCTGAAAGTGGTTGCCGAAAATACTATACCACTGAACTAGTGAATGGTGTGCCCGAAAAGAATCTGGTGACTGCCATTAGTTCGTTTCCTGGATTCAGCCTGGGATAGATCAGTTTTCCGCTAGGATAAATGTATGGTGCGTATATTTGTCGGAGTTGCAGAACTTGATTTAGACTCAAGCACTGAGTGTTGTTTCGAGGCGACTGGTGACCCTGCTGGCAAAGTAGGACATCTGGATTGAAATGGCATTTATCTGGGACTTCGATGATGCCATCTTTGACACCGTCAATCTCGTCACACTGGTTCAAAACCTCATTGTGAATGAGACCAGTCCAAGTGTCTGCGTTGATAAAGTTGGAAGAATTAATGGCGCCAGTGATGGTGTAAAATAGGGCCCTTTCGCCTTGAAGATGAAGGAAGTCGACCGCCGGGCATCCAGCCACGACTCCGTCATAATCGTCAGGAAACTCTTCTGCCCCCTTGATGCCTTGGCGACCGCCTAGGGAGCAGCCTAAATAGTACGAATATGAAGGCTTCTGTCCGTAGAATTTCTCTATCAGAAGCTTGCCCGCTGCAGTGCCAGTGTGAAGACTAGAGTCTTAAAGTTTAGCCAAGGCTTCTTGTTTGGGATGTGAGATCATACGCTCTGTACGCATAGTCCTCGATGATATCAGGATTGTTCAACAAAGTCACGCCAGTGGTCCCATTATGTCCGTTATTGGTGCCCATAGCTGCAAACCCATTTGCCGTGGTGTACGCCAGGTCCTCATACTTAACACCTATGACGCCTTAGCAACAAAGCCGGAACCCGCTCTTCCAAAAGTACATACACCCATCAATGCCTCCATTACCTAAAGATACAAACCGGGTGCCGTTCCAGTTCTCGGGAAGCCATAGCTCAAAAGTGATGCTTGATCGGCTAGACGTTGGGATGGAGAGCGCGATGCGACAGAGATCCGTGGAAGCTTTCTGACTGGGCCGAGCACAGGAGGCGACATTGCCAGTAAGACTCAGTGTGGTATTGGCGGTAACATATTCGAGCTGAGTCCTTGTGGAATTCTTGATGAAGCTTTGGGGTGTGAAATCAAGGCACTGCTGTTTAAAAGTCTGCGTGGCTGTTACTCCGGCTGCAATTACTTGCAGAACCAAAATGGTGACGACGCGCATGGTAACTTAAATTTGCAATTCAGCTGTTTGGCATAGTGTGAGAAGCATGAGTAATGAGGAAACTGAAGAAGAAATCTACAGTGGAAATATTATGAGAGACGGGAAAATTTCATAGCGTTGACCTAATTCATAGCGTTGACCTTTCCCATAAGAAATGAGAAAGATCCCCATCAACGGGTGGGAGGTCCAGCTTCCGGATCGACTCTGCTGATGATCAAATCATGCAGTAGTATCAGCGGTGTCCAAGCTCGCGATATAGTACCTTCAGGTACTTGTTCCCTGGGCGGTGGCACTTAGTTTCTCTCCAATCCGATATTTGGCTAAGGTGTATAGATAATTTCGAGTAGATTGCGCAAGCAGAAAACGTTTTTCTTGAGGC
The DNA here is from genome assembly GCA_003988795.1 of Proliferodiscus dingleyae. NCBI lineage: Eukaryota > Fungi > Ascomycota > Leotiomycetes > Helotiales > Lachnaceae > Proliferodiscus > Proliferodiscus dingleyae. The sequence goes on from QYAK01000008.1 coordinate 929,007, forward strand.
TGAATATTTCGAAAATAAAGATTCGTGCGCACTCAATCCTGGTTCTTGGCGATATTGACTTGTCGCTCATGCTACAAGATCTTCTGGTCTCATGTCTGGGGTGCGGGGGATGTGGCGGGGGTAACCTTTGCCGGCGCGCACCGAGCGGCATTGTCTGAGATCTTTCAGATGAACTGACTGCTTGGTTCATGCGACGAAAGTATCTTGAAATTGAGTCATGCGATTGGCTGTCTCGCAAGCCCATCTCAAAGATCAGACGTTGAAGTAGGCTTCCACTTGCCAAACTAAGAGTCTGGACCAGATTCATGACCAAGACGCCGGGGTAATTGGCACCAGTGACATCCCTCTACTGCACCCTTCCGTTAATCTTGAGAATTTCCTGCTCTCGTACTCGGAAGATCTTAAGGTCATCTTGTTCCATCAGACGAGGCTTCTCGTCTTAGATGTCATTTCTGTCGTTTGCAAAATTGACCTTAGAAGTGATTGTCCTAACTCGGTGAACGAGTGCTGACTTGACAGAAGGGATCGAGAGCAAGAGTTTTGGGAAAGAAATAATCAAGTATGAGAGCACGACTCCATGCTCTACAACTGGATCGATCCCTGCCATCAAAACAATGAGCGGCGTATTAGGCCGTCATTGATCTGACATTGGTTTGAGCTTTCTCCATTTGAAAGCAGTATTGCAGCTGTTTATATCGCTGGATTTAGACCAGGCAAGTGTAAAAGCTGACTTAGTATTGTTGTGGAGGCTATGGAAAGTTGGTACATTACTGGAGTATAAATTGTGTACGATAATCTTGCTTGCAATGTTATCTCTTAAGAATGCACAATGAAAATTTACATATGTATTTGAAAGAGGGAAGCGTTGATGCTGCAAATCGGCGTATGACGCCACATCACAAAGGCTGAGGCCCCACCCGCATTTTTCAATTCGACCTGCAGTTCCCTTCAGCCTTGCGTCTGCTCCAGACACGCAACCCATTGCATTATTCGCTATTCAAAGATCATTGGATACGCCTAACTTCCCTATATTATTACATGGAGATCTATTCAACATCAATCTATCTGGCCAAAGATGGTCAAGAAGGGGCAGTCGAAAGGGCCCAAACCTGGAGGCGGGGGAGGGGCCAAAAAGCCCTCCCCCGCAACGACAGCAGGTGATGACAGCTTCATCGTCTTTTCAAATTCCGATAAAGATCCAAAACCGAGGAAGCAGCCGACAAAAGATGGATCCGGCTCCTCAAATCTCGACGGGCCTGCTCTCGCCGGCGAGGCACCAAAGAGACCAGATGTCAAGAAGTTGATCGGAGGCGCATCATGGACGGGGAAGCTGCCTGTCAATATGCTATCTGAGCACTGTCAGAAACAAAGATGGGAGAAGCCGGAGTATACGATGGTAAGCAATTATAGTGCTAGTGAGACCGTGCTAACATTTTGTGTCCTACAAGTCCCAAACTGCTGGCAGCTACTCTTCGATGGTCATCCTCAAGTCGAAGAATCCCAAGACCCACGAGCTGGTCCAATTACAACCTTTCAGACTTCCGCAATCCCACAAACATCTTGCCGTGAAGCCTACGGCCCTTGAAGCAAGACACTTTGCTGCTACATATGGGCTCTTCCGTGTCTGTAGCATGCGCAACATACATATGATGTTACCACCAGATTATCGCGATCTATGGAAAGGAGAATTCGAAGTATTGAAGAAGGAAGATGTCAAAGCAGGAAATGCCTGGATGTACGAGGCGGACCCTTTCGCAGCACTTCGTGAACGGGAGGAGGCAAAAGCTGTGATGGAAAAGAAACGCGTGGAGCAGGCAAAAGCCAGGGAGAAGGCGGCCAACACTCCAGGTGGTCCTAGTGGTGCAGGATTGGCTCTTCGTTACGATGGATCAGCCGATGGGAATTCTCGCCCGCATAATATCCACAAGGGATGGACTCGGGTACCCAAGATCGAGATGGGCAAACGCACCCGTGCTCAGGTTGAAGCACTGATACGGAGACACGCGATCTGGAATCCTCACGATGTAAAAATGTCGGAATTCCAGAAGCATTCAATCATTCGTGAATTCAAGCATCTTGACTTTCGGCAGAGTCATATCGAGGAGGCTGTAGAAGAATGTAAGGATAGGGAAGAGACTCTGGAATGGCTCCTTATTCATGTCCCAGAGGATGATCTGCCACGATGGGCGCTTCCTGAGGGCTACACCGCTGGAATCAGTATGGGCAGCAGTGATCTTAAGCGAGAGGGCGCTATCAAACGTTTAGCTGAAGCTGGGTACTCCTTGGACTTGTGCAGGCAAATTCTTGACGATACCGGAGAAGAAGGCAAAGCTGCAGAGGTTCTACAGAAAATTCTGCTTTCTAGTGGACAATCTATTCCCACTACTCCACCGGCAGAGGACTCCTGGGCAGCTCAAGATGGAGGAGAAAGCTCCGAGAGTATTTGGGAGGACGAAGTCGCAAGTCTCCAATCTGTTTTTGGCGATCAATTTGAACGTCTGTCCAAACATGTTTGTAGAACCAAAATAAAGCCGGTCAACCGTGGACGCAACAAAGAAGTAGAGCCAATCCTACAAATCCGCCGCTCTGCAGAATACCCGCGACAACTCCCAGTCTTATCAATCGAGGCTTCTCTACCCTCATACATACGCCTGAGTATCGTTAAGCAAGCATTAAACCATGCAAAGGACAATCTACTTGGGGAACAGATGGCTTTCTTTCTTGTTGATTGGGTCGAGCAAAATCTCTACAACATCATAGAGAGACCAGGAAAACTCCGGGAGATTTCTGCTGCTGCCTCGACAGTGAGCGAGGTACGGACTATAAACCGAAGACGACAGCAAGTTTCAAGGCATCCCAAGCCCATCAAGTGGGCGCCAAACCCGACTAGCAAGGGTGATTGGATCAGACGGCAGACAGAACCTAAACTACAGAGCAGAATACAGCAACGAAAGACGCTTCCTGCATGGGATATGAAGGAAATCATTATTGACACGGTTGATGCTCATCAAGTCACCATCATTTCTGGGGAGACTGGATCTGGTAAATCCACGCAGTCAGCACAATTTATCCTTGACGACTTGTATGAGAGGGCTTTAGGGGACTGTGCAAAGATCATGTAAGTGGTCAACTATGGTAATGTTTCACAAGCTAATGTGGCCACCTAGCTGCACCCAACCTCGTCGTATCTCTGCTCTTGGTCTGGCCGATCGCGTTAGTGACGAAAGATGCTCCCCAGTAGGCCAAGAAGTTGGTTATATTATTCGTGGCGAATCTAAATCTACACAAAGCACCAAGATCACATTTGTCACAACTGGTGTGCTTCTCAGAAGACTTCAAACTTCAGGAGGCAGTAGCGATGATGTTGTTGCGAGCTTGGCAGATGTCAGCCACGTGATTATTGATGAAGTCCACGAGCGAAGTCTTGACACCGACTTCTTGCTTGTCTTACTCAGAGATGTGCTACGGCGGAGAAAAGATCTAAAGCTAATTCTCATGAGCGCAACGCTAGATGCGGGGGTCTTTGAAGAATATTTCCGAAGCGATGGTAAAGTTGGCAGGGTTGAGATCAGTGGCAGAACATATCCCGTGGAGGACTACTATCTTGACGACGTTATACGGATGACTGGCTTCAATGCTAACCGTGGGACAAGACGAGATGAAGGTGATGACGAGACTGCTGGCATGGATGCAGATGTTGCTTCTGCCATACAGAGCATTGGGATGAGGATCAATTACGACTTGATCGCACAGACGGTCAAAGAGATCGACGCAGATCTGACACACTTGAAGCAAGATGGTGGCATTCTCATCTTTATGCCTGGTGTGCCTGAGATTAGTCGCGCTTTAGATAGCCTGCGGTTTATACCTAACCTGCATGCCCTGCCACTACATGCTTCATTACAGTCGGCAGAACAGAGACGAGTCTTCCCTCATGCACCCCATGGGAAACGCAAAGTCATTGTTGCTACAAATGTGGCTGAGACTTCAATCACAATCGATGATATAGTCGCCGTTATTGATAGCGGACGAGTCAAAGAGACAAGCTATGATCCACAGAATAACATGCGGAAGCTCGAAGAAGTATGGGCGTCACGTGCAGCTTGCAAGCAGAGACGTGGTCGAGCTGGTCGTGTTCAGGCCGGGAAATGCTACAAACTATATACTCGCCGAGCTGAGATATCAAAGATGATGGAGCGACCGGAGCCTGAAATTCGGAGAGTACCACTGGAGCAGCTGTGTCTTTCCGTTCGAGCAATGGGTGTCAAGGAAGTCGGAAAATTCCTAGCAAGTGCCTTGACACCGCCTGAGAGCCTTGCTGTAGATGGAGCAATGGAGCTTCTGTCGAGGATGGGTGCCTTAGATGGTGATGATCTTACTGCTCTTGGTCGTCACTTGTCGATGATTCCAGCTGACCTTCGATGCGGCAAGCTCATGGTCTACGGAACCATGTTTGGCTGTCTCGATGCGAGCGTCACCATTGCAGCTATTTTAACTGTCAAGTCACCATTCGTGTCGCCACAAGAAAAGAGAGAAGAAGCCAAAGCGGCGAGGGCGAAGTTTGCGAAAACTCAAGGTGATCTGATTGGAGACTTAAAAGCCTACGAGCAGTGGGAGGAGATGATGGGCAACAGATCGTAAGTCTGAGTATCCATCCAACCTGCTCTATATTGACAATCTATCAGCATCCGGCAGGGAGAAGTTCGCAATTGGTGTTCTGACAACTTCCTCTCCTTCCAAACTCTCACAGACATCTCTTCGAATCGCGCCCAATATCTAACCTCCCTTCGCGAACTCTCCTTTATTCCCCCCTCCCCCTCTGCGTCTCTTAACAAAAGCAATTCCAATGTTGCCCTTCTTCGCTCCCTCGTCGCCGGTGCCTTCAACCCCCAGCTCGCACGCATTGACTTCCCTGACAAGAAGTTCGCGCCATCTGTCTCGGGAGCTGTAGAGCTGGACCCCGAAGCCAAGACGATCAAATATTTCAACCAGGAGAATGGAAGGGTTTTCGTGCACCCGAGTAGCACGGTCTTTGATGCACAAGGTTTCCCGGGTAATAGCGTCTACATGAGCTACTTCAACAAGATGGCGACGAGCAAGGTCTTCATACGAGACCTCACGCGTGAGCTTTTGCCTTCCTCAATTCTATGTCTAGTTGCAAATGATCCTTGCTAACGTCAGTACATAGCGTTTAATGCCTACACTGCGCTGCTATTTTCTGGTCCCATTACCCTCGACACGCTTGGCCGCGGCCTCATCGTCGACGGATGGCTACGGCTCCGTGGCTGGGCCCGCATTGGTGTGTTGGTCAGTCGGTTGAGGGGTATGCTGGATGATGTGCTAGCAAGGAAAATTGATGAGCCGGGTCTAGAAATAGAGGGAGATGAGGTGGTGGGGACTGTCATGCGGCTGGTCGAGCTAGATGGATTGGATCAGTAAAGGACTACTCGATTTTTCAGTACACATGCCGTCGAAAGGACGTCGACATTAAGGAGATATGAGTAAATAAATCATGGTATCCTTAATTTTGGGACATTGCATGACTTCCTGATCCTTTATTCCTCCTGTCACTATCGTCACGCAGCAAAAAGACCAAGGCCAAAATTTGGGTCATCGGATCGGTATGCATGTCTATCTAAGCTAAAGACCAGATACTGCCACGGCTTCGACAAACTCTAATGAGATGAATAGTGTATTTCCTAGCTAACGATCGCGCCTGACTGAGAATTACAAAGATTCAGTAGTTTTCGGCATTCTCTCCTCACCCTGTGCGGAAAGAACTGATCACATATCATTGATATATTGGATATTCGTGTAGGATAATGAATCTCTCTATCAATTTTCTCAATTCCGTGAGTTTGCCCAATTGCCCAACGCATCTTCACGGACCGGGAGGGCAGGTACTTGCCCAGGTCCAGGCGCACAGAGGGAACAGGATGGGCTGTGGAAACGTGTGTCTTGATGAAATAGAAACTGGCACCATGGTACATAGTCAACGCCTGTCCAGATGCTCCGCTGCGTGAGCTCTTTCTTTGTGGCGTTGTCCTTGCCAGTTGAGCCTTTAGAGTCAGCATGGCCGACGATGGTAAGCTCGGCGAGACTGGGATCCATGGTAGCGTGCTTAAGCAGTTGATAACATCCGTTGTGTTGCATACCTCCCGGCTTCTCACCAGTGTTCCCGGGCTTGGACTGGTCAGGCAGATGCAGACTGGCCATTAATCCATCGGTATGCCTGTCATGCTCCTGGCGGTCCAACTCGTTCATCTCTAGCACCACCGTCGTGAAGTGGCAGGCGGGGATTCTTCCACCAACGTGAAAATCATTTTCACGCGCATCGTCTAACTGAAGCACAGAGTCGGCCGTGATACGCAACATGAACATCGGCATGATAGCTTTCATTGCCTCGTCCGTGAAGTTCGGACTCCACCCAGATGCCACGCCCGCCTCTGCATAAGACTTTCTGTCAGGCTCATCCTTTCCTCCATCGCTTGCTTCGCTCACCGTCTAATCTCCATCGGCGCTATCCGCGTTTTAGCTCGAGGCCGATGGTTCCATATTACTTTTTAGTATAAACCCTCAGCTCTTGGATGCATATACGAACGGCTAACGTGACGATAAGCCTGAGGACCCAAACGACAGGGTCGGGGGTTCGTTGATCCCGCCAGGCCTCAAACATGTCTACCCCTTTATGAGGTATGGCAATATCCCAAAGGAATTGTAGCCCTGAGGTAAGCCGGCAAGAGGGAAATTGGTGCTAATGCTGGTGTCATGTTTCTCGAGGTCAGGTTCGTGATCATCTGTGAACTTTGTGTCAGAGATGACAGAAATAGCTATCTTGCATAGCTGCTTGTTGCAACGAGTATATGCTGAAGAATAGACTTACTGTGCTTGTTAAAGGAGGATGGGAAGCGCCCCCTTTGATGGTAATAACAATGACGACGATGGTGATGGTGAAGTTGGTTCTTGCTCTGCCTTGTGTGGAGTCCCTTGTAGCCCTGAGGGATTCTAGTGTATACATTCCCACTTCTCAGAGCCCTCCTGGATTAAGGAGCGATAGTATGAAAGGGGAAATGAACGCTACACGAGCCTCCCATTAGCGAGCACACTTCGAGGTATAGTTTCTGGTAAAAGCACTATGATCATGGTTGAGGCAGCTTCCCTAAGCGCCTCTATATTTGCTTGGGTGGATGTCTTGGTAGGCTGGTAGATGCAACGAGTAGTATGGCCGAATGTCACACCATGTGGCTGTAGGTTGGATTTGATGGAGTAACTACATGTCTTGTCGTTATCTCCGGGACTTTGGTTGATAGCTGAGCAGAAGGTCGAGTCTTCTGAGGAATAAAAGCCAGAGACGGCCGTAGCTACGTCTTAAATAGGACAATCAGTCGTTAACGCTCTTGGAGAATGAACACCCAAGAAAGTTCCTTAGTCAAACTTGAAGAGTATGGTGGACTTGCAAAGATAGACTGTCGAGAGTGACGGAATACAAAGGCTTGAGAATTTGGTATTATATATTAGAATAACCAGGGACTCCACAACGTTATAAGAGGTAAGAGAGGCGAACCGCGTATTGGAAAAAGACAGACATGATCGGTGCACAAGGCTAAGGAGCACCTGCTAATATCATGTCGCTAACAGAGAAAAAGAGAAGAAGTAGATATAAAGGGGGAGGTGGAATCGAGCGGTAGATGACAGTGTAGGAGAACTCAGTATCTTGGGCCCACTAAGGCAACGGAAGCATAGAATCAACAGGCTGAGCACATTGCACAGCTGCCAAGGGGATGTGGGAATTTCAGAAACACGAGACTAGGGTGCCCAAGTGAGGAGGTTCCAGGAAACGGCAACCTGTCACCATTCAAGAAGCACCGATCATAGTGAGGCTTCGTGTTTGCTTCTGCGTAACGAGTGATATAGAAATTTTCATCTGACTCCTGGTCACGGCCCGGCGGGGAGGGCTTTCCCGGGATGCAACCACGGGATGGTACAGCATACGCGGCTGTGTGAGAAAGAGACTTGTGGCTTAATCTGAGTTCTCAAGGAAGCACTATGCCTGCTCCAGCGGCTGGACCCTGGTACATACAGGAAATCACACTTCACCGAGTGAAGTGGAGTCCACGCAAGGCTGCATTCCCCCTGCTGGCAACGTCCACTTTAAACCGTCCAAAATTTCTGTGGCGTTTAATGAGGGAAAGATAGCCGGTACAATTGTTTGTACTCCGATATCATGCAGTTTGAGGCGTCTGGTGGCTCAGACATGGGTGGTCTCATATTGACATTTTGCTCCATCTGCGGCTTGAGGCTTCTTGCCCCGCGTGAATGCTTGGTCGAGACCTTGTACCATAACCCCTAATATGGTTAGTTAAGATGTAAACTTGTTTAACCTGGATAGAACTACTATCGCGGAACTCGGACGCAAAAATGATATGTTATAGAAGCTCAAAAACCAAGGGTCGATTCGTCGGAGGTAGCCTTAGTGATAAGCAATTGCCTCGTGCAACACGACATACGACGTGAACCAATTGATATTGAGGCAGTAGGAAACACGATTCAGTACTTGTTTGAGCAAGAAGTATTGATGCAGAGGATATCAACAAGTCTTTGGCTATATGTGGTAGTTGATAAGTTGAATCCACGGGCGTGGGAGTCTCTAAGGGGACCCCGCTGCGGGGTACTGCATTCACGCTTTGAATCTTCTCTCGTGAAGTGACATCTCACGTCTCATGGCAGAACCAATATTCAAAAACCTGGTGCTCGAGCGCCGTGGCAATATATTCATACTCACGCTGAATAAGCCTCCAGAAAACCGCCTCAACAGCACATTCTGCCAGGAAATCATCCGCGCTCTCCGCTTCATCCAGCAGGCCCTCGGCGCCGGCTCAGAAGGCGCACTCATAACGCGCAGCCACAGCGCCAAATTCTTCTGCACAGGCCTCGAACTCGAGGAAAGTGACTCGAATCCCTTTGCTAGCACAGATGGGTTCTATCCACTGCTACATGCGGTGATGGATTTCCCGTTCCCGACGATAGCGCTACTGACGGGCCATACATTCGGCGGCGCAGTGCCATTCGCATTGTGTCATGATTATAGAGTGATGAATAGTAAAAGAGGGTTTCTCTCTATGGTCAGTCTCATTCCTCATTCGAAGTCATAAATCATTCGTCAATTGAGCATGTATAGCCGCCCGTGGACTTGGGACTTCATTTCGATGGCATCGGCTCTCTTCCGCGGCTCAAGCTTCGTCCAGAGGTGGCGCGGAAAATGCTATTGGAAGCGCATAGATGGACCGGAGAGAAAGCCCTCGAGGATGGAATTGTTGATGCTATTGCTCCCCCAGAAGAAATGCTGGAAGTGGCGATCCAGGTAGCGGAGAAATGGGCGCCGAAGGCGAAGATGGGTGTTTATGGTGTGTTGAGAGCTGAACTTTGGGGTGAAGCTGCGAAAAAGTTTCAAAGTATCAGTTATGTCCATTCGAGGCTGACGAGTAGACCTGCTTTGGTGAAGCTTTAGCTGTGGAAGATTTAATGAGCCAGCTGACCGATTTGCGAGCCTTGTGTTGTATATTTTGTTTGTTGCTACTGTTGGGAGAAACACGCTTCTCTCCCACGATTCTCCTGAGCTGTTCTTCCCTCTCTTTTTTTCTCCTAGAAATCTTCGATTTTTTTGAGTTTCAGAAGGTGGAAGTCAATATGTGTTCAGCTGTCAGTCACACTTGCCTTCTTTCGACATCATACTCCAGCCGTCCCATCCCAACGTCGATTATTATTCCACAATTCTACCTCACAAATCATTTCCTCTTCGTTCCTAGATTGCTTCATCATTTTCGTTCACAAGATTCAGTACATAAAAACAAGATTGGAAGCCTGACTAGTAATTGTTCTCCGACTCACTCTTCGATTAGACTGCACGTCGGTAGTGACTGTTGAATTAGCCGTAAGTCCTGATTTCCGCCGCACTTCACTCCTAGTGCAGTATGCGACGCTCAGTGCCCAAGGCGCCCGATCTCCTAAGACTAACACATGGAACATTTCCTAGACTTGATCCGAATCTCGTCAACAGTTCGACGGTCAAAACGAATCCGTGGCTCCGCAGCCAGCAGCTCCTAGAATACTCGAATGTTACCAGGCGAAGATATTAATATAGCAGCCCCAGCGCTAACCCAAGATGAGAGTGACCAAAGGACCACCCGTGGTTTCAGTACCCATCGAGGAGTCAAGCTTGCGAAAGGCCTTCGAATTCGACCTTGGCATATTTTAAGCATCTGCTGGCGAACGGCGAGTCCTGTTTCTAAGTTTGTCAACATGCTTTGGCCACTAGCACCGACCGCACTCGCAATCAAGTACTCACGAGGAGATCTCCACCTGGTTATTTTTATTTTGAGCTACATCGCTATGGTACCATGTGCAAATCTCATTGGATTTGCCAGCCGTGAGAGCACACAGAAACTTCATAAAGTCCTGGGCCACTTGATAGAGACAGTTCTGACGTCTACTCCAGAGATGATCTTGTTGATAACTTTGCTCTACAACAAGGAGTATGCTGTTATCCAAGCTGCAGTTCTGGGTTCCATTCTTGCTACACTGCTTCTTTGCCTTGGTCTATGCTTCTTCTTCGGTGGCCTGATCTATAGCGAACAGAAATTCCACCCCGCAGTCAGCGAGCTGGGAAATGATTTGCTTCTTACTGCGTATGTCTAAACTCTCAAATTACTTCCACCAGATCTGTTTGCTGACAGTTGTGGTCTATTAGTGGCATGGGACTTCTCATTGCAGGTGCATATCGAGCAACTCATCAAGAGGAGAGCGGTGCAAATGGAGAAGTTCTCCTCATTTCCCGCGTCGCAGCAATCCTACTCATGACTGCATACGGCGTATATATCTACTTCCAGCTGCGAACTCATCATCAATTGTACGAAGTACTGTTAGAAGAAGAGGAGCGTATACTCAATCGCAGAACCGCTGTCCACAAAGAAGACAAGCTCTGTTTCGCGGAGTGCGTCATCTCTCTCCTCATTGGTCTAACACTTGTCACTCTACTCGCAATCAACCTTGTGGATGAGATTCCATACATTGTCAAGGAGCGTGGCCTGTCAGAGCAATTTCTTGGGCTTATCTTGGTTCCTATCGTCGAAAAAGCTGCCGAACACATCACGACGGTGGAAGATGCCTGTGACAATCACATGACAGCCGTCCTGTCCGATGTACTTGGTGGTGCTATCCAGACGGCCATGTTCAACACGCCACTGGTCGTCATCTTAGGCTGGCTCATCCGCAGACCTCTAGATCTGAACTTCAAGGTGCTTAATATGGTCTCGTTGATTCTCTCTATATTAGTTGTGGGCAGCTTCATCAAAGATCAAAGAAGCAACTATCTCGAGGGGGCTCTGTGTCTTATTGTGTACCTTCTAATTGCTGTTGGTTCGTATTTTGACTGAAGACGCTTTGAGCATGCTCGTAATGCATCAAGAACAGGAAGAGTCTCAGAACATGAAATAGTTGAGAACACGAGCTCGCAACAATACATTTGAGTTGTTATAATAATAGTTCAGAGACACGGCTAGTGGTGTTCGATGTGTCAACGACGGAATGATTCGTCGTCCGCTTTGCTGGGTCAGGTCGGGACCACCTCTTTAGTCATTCGTTCTAATATGAACATGACACTGGTCTGCTAGCGCGGTGGGTGTAACTCTGCCATATTCTAATTTTCAAGACTATGGTAGCTGTACTTTCTATTGCTATATTCCTTTGGAGGCACAGAAGAGCCTATAACTAGCACGGGCAACTTTCGGCCCCCATTCGTCACAAACTCTATCTTGACCGGGCAAGTGCCATTCCGCTCTTCACCTTTCATTGCCCATTCCTACATATCCGAAGGTACAAATAAAGACCTGTCAGGTCACCTGCCAATTTGTACTCTCGTTAATACAGAGGAAATGCCACAGAAGACGTCACAGTTGACATCGTGTAGCGTCGACTCAGCTTCACCAAGACGTTCCACGCGACTCGAGCAATTACTTAGTCGAATAGAAGCGTACATACCGCTTTCGAGACTTATATTCTGAATTCGGAAGATTGCTGTCTTACGGAAAACGTCCCAAGCGGAAAGGGGATGCACCGAAATTAATTGTGTCACGTCACTTTACCTTCGGACGTACGAGCGCAACACCATTACTCTCCGATGCACGACAGTGATCATGTTCTAGAAAGTGTGATCAAACGACTGACTATCAACTTGCTCCTCATTAATAAACCAGTTATAGCGTATGATACATGTTGTCTGGACGGACATATCAGTCTTCAGGGGAGCATATAAAGTGTGTCCTATTACCCCTCTAGATGAGCTAGAGTCCTCAGCTCATCTTGCGATCATTACATTACCACACAGATAAATTTCATTGGATCATACTCACGCAACAAGATCTCAAGATGAAGCCAACTTTCACAGTTCTCGTCACCGTTCTTGCCGCATTTGCAGTTGCTGCCCCGAGTCTTCACAACGCTCGCACTGACAATACACTTGTATTGAACGAACGCAATTACGTATGTGAAAGATCCCTCAAAATGCAAAATCGACGTCTACCCTCTGAACTCTTACTCCTATTCTCTTATAACTCTGACAAACGCTTGCTGATACAAGGTACAGGAGCCTCCCTCTGGAGGTGCTCCCGGAGCTCCTTTCCAACCTCCCACTCCCGATGCTGGGAAAACCATCTGCAAGCAGCTCCTTTTCAGCTGCGCGGCTTCCTTCGAATGTTGCTCGGGCCTTTGTCTCCAGGGGTTGTGCCTCTGAAGAAAAGTCCAGTGGAAAATGGTGCCGAGGAATCCCTCGAAAGTGGTTTTCCTACTAGGTTTTCCCACTTTCCATATGCGACTGCAGAGGATGAGAGAGTCTATAGATATAGTGGCTAGGAGGTCTTCAATACATCTTAAATAATCATTCTTTTGAATGAAACCTTTTCGTCAGCTCTCCATTGTAGGAGACGGGAATATTATAACGCAGGCTTCTAATCTCAATGCCACCATAGTTACGAAAGGTCAGTATCGATATGGATCGATCCAGTAAAAAATCCACTAGTCATGGGCTGGTCAGGGGCTTACCCCTGAAAAAACCCTAGTTAGTGCTTATAGAGTACTTTTTAAGGCGTAATCCCCTAAATAGTATATTTCAGGGAGCTAGCCCCTAAATTTAGGGAGATCAGCCCTGAAAAAACGCCTTACAGAGAATTTTTTACTGGATCGATATGGATCGATCCAATCCAATCCAATCCATGCCAAAACCGATCCTGGATCATCGCTAAGCCTGGGAAGCATCATATTGAGCCTTACATATTTTGACTATGATTACGAAAAGCTTTTCAACATTATTCATCAAAACATCACGCATATTCTGGGCTTGTAGGGAATTTAAAGGAGATAGTAGTTCATAGTATAGAATGGATCTCATTTTGAAGGACATAAGAATAACCTATAAGAGATATGTACAACTTCATGGGTGTGGAATGCCTAACTGGTGCCGGGCACAAATGCAGCAGCTATACTGGTCTGACCAGTCCCCCGGACATTCGTAGATTCGGGTGGATATCGAGCCTCATATCTGAGATTTCGTCCCTCCACGATGGGAACGAGGTTGTAATCGACTCTGTAGTGCCTTCTCCCGCGAACTGCACCACGCCTGTTCCGTCTCGGAGAGGTGGGCTGGATGAGGCCCTTGGCACGAAGAAAAGTCATATTGGTGATTACTCTACCAGCAACCTCCACTCCTTGGAATTTTGCTTCGTCAGAATTGAGTCGCTTTAGGGAAAGATTTTAGCCTACCCTGATTCTTTGCGTGGTCGAGAGCAAAATGTGACTCCGTTTCCTTACTATCTGAGACGTATAGCACTTCTTCACATAATAGTGGTAATTCATCTACCTCAAAAGTGTGGGTTGATATATAAGGTTCATACGTGTGCTCTGCCTGAACGATCTTTCCCTGTCACAGATCAGCTGCCTTCCACTACTAAACTGCGATCTTGGAATATTTTACCCTGTGGATGAAGAAGTCAATGACCTTCACGTATTTTTCGCCATCTAATTCATCAGTAAAGGGCTCGGCTTCTGCATGGCCATCAAACTTCTCAGGTTGATAGGGTTCAGTTCTGAGAAAACCGTAGGAGGCTTCGGCACGTCGCATTGGACCTTTCTCTTTATTCAGCGCTCGAAGTACGGCGCCCATCGAGACTGCTGTAGCGCTATCGAGCATTAGCTGGGGAAAAAATATCATTGAAGAAAGATAGTCACCAGTCGTGATGCTGAGGCGGTGGGATGAGAGTAATATCCTCCAATCCATTCTCGCTGGCATAGAATTGGAGATAGTCCTCTATGAAACTACGTAACGACGGCGCTGCTGCAAATCCGCCTACAAGTAAAACTTTCTATATTCATTTTAGCCTGCCCTAAATATACAGAAAAGACGTAAACGTTACCGTTGGGGCCTTGCCCTGGTCAAGTGCCTGGTTCAGTTGTCGTCTGAGCACATCGGCTGCCCGCTCGAGAATAGGAAGAAACACGGCACGATAATCTTGGCTATGGTCACCGAAAGATGCCACATTAGAAAGGAAGTCGAAGATTTGGGGAGAATAAAGGACTCACGATTCAAAAAGCATATAATTATCCTTGAAGCGCTTCACTTCCGACTCCAGAAGGCCAGGGATGTGGATTTTGTGAAAACACTTCCGAGTAATGTCTTGAGTCCTCTTGTAGGAATTCTCAAAATCCAGAGTAAGCCGGCTAACAATCGATTCCCTGGTTTGGCCATGTATATCAAGATACTTTTCGTCCTTCAACCGCCATAAGAGTCGATTGGCGTAATTATCATTCAAGTAACTGGCCCCGCAATTGTCACCTAGAAATATTAAATTCAAGGGGCCTGATATTTATCAGCTACAGAAACCTACCTGAGGGTTTGGCGTCCTCCCTGTCTAGGCGCAAGGGAAGGTTGTTGGTAACGGTATACGTCGCGGCGTCTACAGTCCCACCACCACAATCCAGGACAATAAATTTTTCACCCAACTATGATAATCAGAATTTTGGGCAAACAAGGTTTATGATTTGGCTCTTACCGTGAGGTCGTTTGAATTAGCCACAAGATACGTCGCAGCCGCTTCAGGTTCTGTGGTGATAAACAGGTTATCTATACTATCGTGTCCCAATGTCCCAAAACCTGATTTCCGAATGGCATTTTCCATGGCAGACTGGTAGATACGTGAAGATTTGTAGTGCCAGATGACTGGTACTGCAATCACGAAGGAGACGAGACATTCATTTGTGAATCCTGCGTTTTGAGAGAGCTGCTTGCCGGTATGTTTCAAGACCTCAGTTAGAAAGTCGGCTGTGATGTCTTGAACGTCTCTAGCATCCTGGACACCTTTCTTGCCGAATCTTCGAATGAGCCCAGAGCTGATCAATTTGTCCAACTTTGGTCGAAGAATTCTCTGGTCATCCTGTGTCAGTTCGGACTTGACTAACATGGACTTCGGCCTTTCAATGCGCAAATCTGAATCACGAGAGGAATTTTGCAGGTATTTCTCGTAAAACACATCATAGCCCCAGATGTATCGTGAATCTTGGTTACGTTCCTCATCCTCGTCATGCTGTCGCTTGAGAGTCGTTGGTGTGTCGGAAGTTTCTGTTATCGAAAGACTGTCACTCTTGTGACCGGAGTCGTCAGAGTCGTCAGAGTCTTCAGAACTCTCTTGGTTTCCATTTGGACTTCGGGATCTCTTGACAGGTGAGTACCAGCTTTCGGTTGGAACATGGTTTCGGTAACCGCCAACGTGATCGTTTGGCCAGTGCATAACGGTTTGAATGTCCGTGGGTACTGCCTCTGGACGTTGATCAGTAGTGGGGTGTGCGAAGAAGGAAACGGAGGTGAAGGTTGTGCCAAAGTCTATTCCCACAATGAATCTCTTCGTCTCGGAGTGTTGACCAAAACTGAGATTTGAGACCTCTGTCTCGGAGTGCTCCTTGTTGTTACCTCGAGTACGCTTGTGTGGTCGCGGGGCTGAGCGGGACTGAATTTGTTCAGTGCGTGCATCTGCGTTTGATGCATGATCGGAGGCTGGATTTGAGGGTCTTGACATGATAGACAAGGTCGCGGAGGGTCTATGTTCAAAGCCATCATCCATAGTTCTGGATGGTCTGGATGCAGAACTGGCAGCTTTGTCGTGCTTCTGGTGGGTGGCCTTCTTCCGTGATCTGTGTGAGAGAGGTGATGATATTCCAGAAGTGTTTTCATAAATGGTGTCATTTGATGGTCCGGATCCATTTCTAGAAGGTTTGGGGGAAGAAACATATTTTCCACTGATGAGATTGTTTGTTAAAACAGTTTTCAATGCTTCCGGGTCTGCTGGGAGCTTGTCACGAGCAGAAACCCGCTGTCGATTTCGCAGGTCATTCATGTTGATATCTTGAAAAACAAATGAAGAAAGTAGTCTAGTCAGCTGCTATAATTATATTCTTTCAAAAACTCCAATGCTCTGGTCACCATATAGAGCTTGCTCTGGGATGAATTGATTATATACATGGCTAAGCTTCAGACTAAATGCGTTAGTAATTTAGGTCTTAATTAGAGCCATTGTTTTCGTCAAATTAAAATTAAAAATTTGATAGATCATTACGAGGAGAATCCTGTGAGGCGTTGGTATAATTAGCATGCAGAATTTCGTTTTGCTAAAGGTCGAAATAGTCAGGTAAGCCGAGATGTAGCTAACGCCTAAGCCTAGCAATGCGAAGTAACCCTGCCTGCTGCAGTCCACCTTATGCAGTCACTTTCCAAATGCGCGATATTTAGACTTGTCCATAAAATTAAAGCAAGCATGTTGTTAGTCCACAAAAGCCTGAGTTTTGTAAATAATCAGGAAGCGACACGAGATACGTTACAGGTGATACGGCATTGTGGTTCGACGCCACAATCTGAGATTTAGTATACCTGTCAGCCACCTATGCATTATGCAGGAGAACGGGAAATGTAAATGTTCTAGTTCAGGTAAAAGCAAACGCCATTTTGATGAGGCTGAAGAACAGGGTTATTTTGATAATTTCAGGGTCTTCGCCATTCCCCTACCTGCAAGTCGTACTAAAGCTCGATCAACATTATTATCGATGGCGTTTAGATCAACATTACCTTCTACTGAGTCGGAAAACTACCGAGAGGGTGAGAGAGATCCCAGGGAAGACTCGGAAGCACAGAACCACTTCTTATCAACATCGAAAACTGGTGCTGTCATCAAACAAAACATGAATAAGGTAGAACAGACGGCGATCGAGCAAAAGAACATTGAGCTAGGAGAGATGCGTGCGCGCTGGCGGCAAGAAAGTGAAGAGCTTGCTACGCGCATACGGAGGTTGGAAAAATCTGAGCGCAAGCTGACAGCTGAGAAACGAAACCTCATGCTGGCGCGTGAAATACTTGACAATACTCCCAGAGACCCTCTCGAAAGCCAGCTAGCTGCGAAGGATAATTATATCTGGAAATTGCATGAGCAAGTCCGCGATCTACAACGGCTTAATGGCTTCATGCATAGATACCAAGACCGCGCGGAAGCCCAAGGCTTTCAGTCAGATAAGATCGATGAAGCAATGGATCGCATAAAACTGGAATTGGAATCCATTCTAATCAATTTTCCTATGGTGGTTCCAATGAAAATTTACAGCTATGATCTGGAGTCCATTGTACGGAGGATTTCTGCTGACGATTCAGGAGGGGATGTGCAAACGAGATGGCTTCGAAGATGGGCATCTAAGTTTCACCCCGAGGTAATAGTTAGAGCTTTGATTTTGGGTGCATTACAGCAATGGGTGTTCGAGATTCGGTTCCCGGATTTTAGACCGGAGACTATGAATCTAATCGAGGCATATCGTGAAGTTGTGGCAATTCAAGGTGATGTTCACGAATTTAGAGGCTCATTATAAACTGATTTCTGTTAGATGGCTGGGAAAAATTAAGATGTCTCGATCTTGCAGCATATTGTACCATTATACACAGGGACAGATTTCAAAAAGTGGACATCCCTCTAGAAGCAGAGCATCTGACATCTCGTATTCTATCTGCACTCGCACCGCTCTTTCCTTCATCGACAACGGGTACTGAGAAGCTTCGCGGTATGCTGAATGAAGACGGAGAGTTTCATTTGATTGAACTTTTCAAGGCGGCGCTTAAGCTCAAAGCAGAAACTGTTACTCAAGATTATCAATTTGAATTCGTGGTGTATCAGCCAGGCACCCTGTACGATGGCAATGATCTGAACGTTGCCGGAAATGGCAATGGCCATCAGCCAGGCGTGGATCAGAGACTTCATCGCCAATCAATGTGGTGTCAAGCTTCAATACATGCCTACCAATGGAAATCCTCGCCTCATCGAGGTGATATGCAGGATGCACTGGTGCAAACAAATAATTTCACTCAGGCGGCTAGCCGAAGAAATGATAAACCAACATATTCAAACTTCTTGACTGTCATTAAAGATGACAGAATAAATTTCAACTGGGCTGAAGATCGAAGCTCTGGGACGATTCAAATGGCGGACAGACTGCAAACCCTAGGTATTCAGGAGCAGCCCGGTAGCAGCAGACGAAAAGAATATGGAGATGAGCGACGGATTGAGCATCGTAACAGCGAAGATTGTGATTCGGGGTCCGATTTTTGCGAAGATGTATCGGACGCGACTTCGTGGAGGCGAAGAGAAAGTAGCGTGTCACCTAAGACTTGTAGGAGAAAGTCTAACGCACCACGGAAATCAGACACGAACCTAATTTCCGAAGATATGCCCAAGTGTCGAAAGTGTGGAGACACTTTCGCGCAGACAAAGAATCTAAGAGCGCATCAGAGAAAGGGTGAGTCGAGATACTTTGATGGACTATCTGTACTGACATTTATATCTTCAGAAAGATGCCGCCGATGCATGCCATGCAATGAGAGATTCAGAACCTCGGCACTCTTGAAGAAACATCTGAGGACTGAGCACCCAGCAACAGAGCGTATTGCCGATTCCGACCAAGATGAAGAGGAAATGACGGGTCTTCCCGACCAGAAACGAAGGAAGACAAGTCAGCAAATTGGCAGAGATGGCGCAGCTAAAGAATCTACACATGGAAGCCGTAAGGCAGTTCAGAAGACACATAAAATGAAAGTGCATCAACAGGACAGCGGCACTGAGTGTGATGTCTGCAGACGACAATTCAGCAACAGCAGAAGCATCCTGGAACACAAAAAGCAGAGTAAGTGACGATTCCCTTGGTAAGTCATGTGGCTGAATGACGATTGTAGACCGCTGCTCGCGATGTGTTCACTGTCCAAAAATCTACCCTACCAAAGAACAGCTCAAAGAGCATTATAACCTTGAGCATACAGACTTCGGAGACCGTCTCTTGGAAAGTCCTACTGTGGCGTTGCCTGAATCGCTTCCAGACGCCAGAGTGAGAGGTAGGTTAGACTTGCAAACCAATGCTAGTCTTGCACTAAGAAATGGGGGTCTCACCGACCCAAAATCAATAAAATGCAATTGTGGAGAGCATTTTGACAGTCTAAGAAAATTGAGCAATCACCAGCGTAGGTCGACCTCAAGACTACAGTATCGAAGCTAAGATACAGCAGGCGCATGCGTCCAATGCCCAGATTGTGGGAAATGGCTACCCAGGAGCCAGGAATATAATGATCACAAAGAGTCTGAACACCCGGATAGCCTTCAAACGTACAGATCTGCCCGAGATAGCACAATCGATAGCGGCGTGAGAACCGGCGAGCGAGACCATGTTGTATCTTCGCGCTCTGAGCAAGGGTCTCCTTCTGGTCATGAATAGGGCTAGGCACCTAATCGAGGTCCTCGATGGAGGCTGGTAAGTGACTTGGGAGGAATCCAACCAGAAGCTTGAGACTAGATTCTTACAGAGAACCTTCTTCAGAGAGAGAAATGTTACGTGTAGAGCCAATTACTGGTAGCATAAGATTTGACTGAGTATGTAACCGCCATGGCCGATCGTTCAAGGGCGAACGAAGGGTACACGAGCATAAGGTAGTTGATGGTCCGGAATGTCTTGAGCTAGTGTTTGACTTGGAGTGTGCGACACTGGTTGAAAGGCATTTTTGTTTTCTTATACATGGATAGCGCAGATGGAGAGCGGCATTACCATCTTCAGAAGTCCTCTTGATCTATACGCTGAGGATGAAAGTGTGAGTTGGCTTCATGACTTAATGTAATTCCCACTCAGTGTTAGTTGAACGAACGAGATGTTACTGCTTGCCTGTTTTCAATCGATGAGTAGGTAAACGGGGCAAATGAATGATCCTTCGTGTGATAGAGAGGAGCTGCGTACGTAACGACAATGATGCGTGGGAAAAGACATGATCGTACAATGATGACCTTGTTATTTGGTATTCTGTAGTTGTTATACCATGTTCGATTTATAAGGGTGAAATTGTAGTCCTAGAAGTTGACTTGTGCTCCCGAGATGCTCGTATGGATGAGGTTGTTTCTGAGTTGATAGCGCGTGCTGTCCGACCCCGCGCCAAGGTTTCGAAATGACCGTCTCCGCAAACCATGATTATTTACTTCCCCTCCATCCGCATAATTGATTCCTAAATTTGTCCAATTCTAGCTAGAGATAGATCTTTTTCAAATATCATGCTCCGGCGAGCTTGGAGAACACTTTCTCTTCTCCATCACAATGCGGTTGTCTTTCCTTTCTTTTGAGCTCCTCTTGCTCTATATATCCGCCGCGCAAGCTTTCGATAGCTATCGAGGTGCCGACTACAACTCACTCCCCCTCGACACGACCTTTCCCGGGCCGTGGGAGCGCAATATCCGAGCTCCATCAAACAAATCGGACATCAGGCCCTCAAAAATCTTTGCATTCGAAGGTGCAGTAGAGGGAGCTACGAGTGTGCTTTCAGATGTGGCTGGCAATGGTGGATTGTCCTGGGTGATAGGGCCTGGAGGTCTCATCACCTTCGAATTTGCAGAGAATATTGCGGGGAGGTATTTAGGCCCTCAATTTATCTTTTCGAACGGTCACTCACGAGTAGCAGAGTATGTTTCGAAGTCGATGATCTCAAAAATGATCCCTACCTTGTACTAGCCCACTCCGAATCCTCTTTCTTCGCAGGCAGAGAACCGGACGCGACGAACGATGAATTGGCACGAGATCTACCTCTGAAGTTTTTAATTACGCATAGGGGAAAGAATTGCGTGGCACCGGGGTACAATAGAGGAGGGTTCAAATACTTGACGGTCTACATGCCCGAGGCGGATGTGCCTGCGGAGGAAGGATTCTGGCATGATGGGCATTCGGCACCACGAAGGGGGAGACACCAGCCTCGGTATGCGGCCATTGGACAGAAATTTCTGGGTTTGGGCTCACAATCCAAGAATGATACCGCGAGGCAGCCGCAGGTGGTCATCTCAAAGTTGTGGGTCAATTGCACGGCGTTCCCTTCGAATCCGAATGGGCGGGCATACACCGGATATTTCGACAGCTCTTCGTCATTGCTCAATCGCGTCTGGTACGCGGGTGCGTATACTTTACAATTGTCGACTCTGGATCCAAGGGAAGGTGGATCTCTTATAGACTTCAACCGCCAATTCGATCATAATACCGCACCGAAAGGAGCTTGGTACTCAAACTACACAATCGCAAATGGTACTGCAGTTACCACCGACGGAGCAAAACGTGATCGTATGGTCTGGCCTGGGGATATGACAGTTGCTGTACCTGGGATTGCGGTCTCTACGTATGACATGCTAGCAGTCAGGAATGCCCTAGATACTATCTATGAACATCGGTATCACGATGGGTCCATGCCGTATGCAGGACCTCCAATGGGAACACGTGAGGAATTCAGTGATACGTATCATCTTCACACCTTGGTTGGGTCCTATGCTTATGTTCTGTATTCTGGCGACCTTGACTGGCTACGAACGAGATGGTCAGCCTATCTCAAAGCTCTCCGAGTTAGCATCTCAAAGGTCGATGAGAATAACCTCCTGCATGTTTCGTCTACCTTTGACTGGCTACGCCCAGGCATGACGGGTCATAATATCGAAGCCTCAGCCCTTCTGCACGAGGTTCTTGGAAATAGTTTCAAGCTAGCAGATTGGCTGGATGAAAAGCCTGATGAGACCTGGGAAGTGATCCGTATCAGACTCCGGAAAGGAATAGCTACACTCTACTGCGTAGACGAAAACCTCTTTTCCGACAATATGGGTCGACGCAGCTGCAATGGCTCCGAGAGGGTCCTCCCTCAAGATGGAAACAGCTGGGCTTTGCTGTCTCATGCCGCTGACCCAAGCCTTGCGTACACAGTCTCCGAGGCTCTCCGCGCACGCTGGATCAAGCACGGTGCCCCCGCTCCCGAGTTCCCAAATGTCATCTCACCCTTTGCGTCATCTTTCGAACTACTAGCTCATGTAGCAGCCGACAATCACGACGCGGCCGTCGAGCTTATGGAGCTGATGTGGGGCTACATGCTCGACGGGCCAGGCATGACGAACTCTACTCTCCTGGAGGGATATCGAGTCGATGGCTACGTCCACTATCCCGCCTACTGGTCAGCAGCACGGAACTCGCACGCCCATGGCTGGTCCTCTGGTCCAACTACGGCACTCATGCAAGGTATTCTGGGTATCAACCTGCTGAGTCCCCTTGGTAAGACGTGGGAAATTGAACCGCATCTGACGAAGTGGCTTAGCCACGCGCGTGGTGGGTTCGCGACAAGACTAGGCAAATTCGAGGTCTCGCTCAAGCGAATGAAGAGTATAAGCTTGGGGATGAAAGTCGAGGTTCTCAATGTTACGGTCCCAAATGGTACATCTGGAACGGTCAACTGGGGCGGGCAAAAAAGGATGCGTAATCAGAAACAAGGGCAAAACGACGGGATCAACCTGGTTAGACTCTTGGAACCTGAGCGTCTGCAAGAATCTGCACGAGTGTGGACCATCACTGATTGGAGCGATCTCGTGCCCGACGATGAATGGGTGAAACCTGACATTGTTGAACGATCAGAAGGTGTTGTGGATTGGCAAGCGTTGGAGGAGAATTATCGTCTTGCTAAGCAGAGGTTCGACCCTGCTGCACATGCATCACAGAGGAGCGGGAAGGCCTTCCAGAATAAGCAGCAGCCAAATGGGAAGCAGAAGCCTTCGGTGGGCATGTGGATAGTGGAGACGATAACAACAGCTTTGTGGGGAGAGAAGACAAGTGCAGATAGGGAAGACTTGTAGACAGGGATGTATGTACAGTATATAGTGACAACATTTCTGTCAATATATTCATACATATTTGTCAATTATCTATTGTTGTGCAATATCTAAGAGCGAATGCCAAGGCTGACGGAAGCAGGTTATCTTCGGTGTCTTGTCCAGGCTCGTCTCCCCAACTCCTGCTATGCTTCAGAGCTTGGTCATGCATCGTCGTGATCAACAAGACCTCGCAAGTGCCAGTCCCTCTATAAGCCAGTACGATTCCGTCGGGATGTCCTCCTACAGCTATCTTGCGAGATTGCTTTTCGTAGGATTCCAGGATCGTAGATATGTTCTAGCATCCCATGTACCCTATAATTATCATCTCTCACTCTTTCTTCCACTCCTCAAACTCTTCTCTCAAATGCTCCTTCAACCTAGCAAATTTATTCCCAAAATTCTCCCCACACCGCCAACACTTCATGTCCTGCCCCAACAGCATCCTCCTGCTACTCATCTCCTCCTCTTCCATAGGAAATTCCTCCAACCCGACAAAAAACCGCGTCGCAAAGCTATTGTAGTGCTTCCGATGCCTCATGCACTCTGAATACCGGTCTACACTCAACACATGTACATGCAAGTGATTCATGCTCGGCCCGGCATGTATACCCACCATGACGCCCTCCTCCCAGTCCCTCCCCCGCGGCAGCTCGTCGCTCTCCACCTCGCCATTTAACACCGCCTCGCGCTCTCTATCCTGGGCCGAGAATGTCCCGTACCGCCGCTGCAGTTCCTTGGCTACCAGCGCCTTGAGCCTGCCGGCCTCGGCGCGGACGGAGGCCAGGAACGCGGCGTCGCTGAAGGCGTCGAGGGGGTGTAGGAGGTTGTGTCGCGCGGACCGTGGCAGGAGGAGCGTGTGGACGGATGACTTGGGATACAAGTCGTGGATTGCAACGAATGAGGCATTGTGGTATATCACTCGGGAGGAGGGGAAGGAAGTTGGGTTCGAGATGTAGACGCCCAGGCCGTCGCGGGAGGCGCCGGATCCTTTGAAGGGGGATTTGTGCTGAAGAGTTGGCGAGGAGGATGGAGGGGATGAGGAGGAGAGTGGACGTTTCTTGGACATCAGGGCTGTAACTGAACGATTCAAGGTCAGTGAGGATAGGAAGTATATGGAGGAGGGCCGTACATGCATTGCGGGGCGAGGCTGACGAGGCTGTCGGTGCGGTGCCTTGGAGTTCTTCTGCTGTCATTGCTTCTTCGGGACTTGGATCTGGGTCTGTATTTGACATTTTGGCCATAGAAGCTTGAGATAGATGATCCTCTACGTGGTGGGTGGGGTTGGTCAAATATATGTACTTTGGGCGTGGATTGAGTTGTGTGTTGTGTAGTCCACGACGTGAACTAGCGATGACGCACAGCGGTTCTAGAGAACAGGGGCAGGGGCTTTCAGGGGTCCAGTCGCTAGATTTTAGCGACCTCGACCATGATTTCAGGGTCGCATTTACGGGTGGACTAGGCGCTTGTTCAAGTTTATCAAGAATTCATCTTCGCTGTGATATATTAACTCTTAAAAGGCACATAGAAGTCTCCTGAGAGTCACCGAGACTTATTACTATAAGACGCATTTTATTATCATTTTCATATCTCTGTTACTATCAACTAAAGTGCTGCTGTCAACAACCTTGCAACTGTTGATAGAATCTTTTCCTAATAGTATCACCACTTTTACGTGAGCTCTTGCGCTCTAGAAGTGCCGCATCTACTGTTCTCCATTATTTTTACCGACTGAAATGGATGATCCATTGTCATGTGACCGATAGTTTCGGTCAGATGCCGGAATACTCGTTATATATCGTAATCATAAGTAATCACTTCATTTTTATAGATTAGCTATCAAGCACAAGTTCCCATTTTGAGCATATTTCGAAAATAGCATGTGCGGAAGCGAGCAAGTATCCTCCCTTGAAACTCCAAATTTAGATGCAGTCTTGAACCGCATCCCGCTCCAATGCATATTCCTGATCTTCCTCAATACATGTGCCGAAATAAGAAAATAGTTCACGACCAAAAGATGAGATCAAGTGATGATATCCTATCCTCCCAGATGCCCCAGAATACAAATCTTTTTAAGTATAGTAACATCCAAATACCCCTTCAATAGAATTCGATCATTTTACCCTTTTCATACGCTTATAACGACCTTCATACCATCGCTGAATCTCAAGTAGTTGCTGGGAGATCCAGATCGACTACCCAGGGAGCGTGCGTTGGTTTGTACTGCAAATCCATAATCGCGGCATTGACCATCAGAGTCTCACTTCCAAAAGCAACTGCGCCATTCACAGCCTGAGGATAGTCATTCATAATATCCATCTCTGCATCGATAGCGCTAGGCCCAATCGCCTGCTCATCGTCTTTCCACTTGATAGCCTTGGATCCGTACGCCTCATGAATATGACCAAAGCAATAGAGTCGCGGTCTCGCTCGACTGACAGCCCGCAGCAAGCTCGGGCAGCCTACCGTCCCGTGGGCAGTCCAATCAAGGGTATCTTTCGGAGGCCCATGGGTCATCATGATATCCACGGCTGGGAAGTTTGGGATAGGATTTTGAGTAATGCATTTGAATCCCTCCTCGACCTTCTCAGCGGGATTGAACCGATCTTCATCTCTCTCGTAAGGAAAACCCCAGTCGCAGAACTCAGGCTGGTACGGCGAGGTATATAATGTGAACTTGGCCCCATTCTTCAACTCGTAAGTGCTCAGACCCTCCTCCAGGTACGTGATCCCGGCCTCTTTTGCCAGAGGCCCCTTCCACATCTCAACCGCCTTCTCATGATCCTGAATACTCGGAGACCGCCATGAACCCCTACCTCCATGAGTCTCGCAGTATCGCTTGTCTAGTGTCAAGTCGTGATTGCCAGCAATTACCAGCTTGAGCTCCGCTTCAATGGAACCGAGCATGCGAATGCAGCCCTCGTACTCGGAAAGCCCACCGACCATTGTCAGATCACCACAATGAAGGAGGACGTCACATTTTGGTGGCGGATGTGTGAATGTGCCCCGATGCCTTTCAGCGTCGCCGAACTCGAAGCTGTGGGTGTCTGAGATGATGAGGAAGCGTGTAGGAGGCATTTGGAATAAGATCCGCAAAGGCTACGACGACGATGCTTCCTTTATGAAATGACCGAGCTTTTGTAACAATGATGCTTGTTTCAAACAACCGTTGGCTTCGAGTACATATGAAGTAGGTCACCTGAATGGTGAGATGTGATTGGTCGAAGCGAGACTCAGGAGGACGCCTAGAGGCAGCCTTTATAACTTGAATCGACTGATTTCGTGAGCGATCTTAAGATGAATCATAGATAGCGCCAAAGTAACGGAGTTCAACAATGATGTTTTGCATTCCTTGATGGTCGAGTGAAAATACATATGAAGGGAAAAATGGAAGGAAAGCAGGCAGCGAGGAACTCCCTCCAAAATAAGCGCCCACGTGGGAGGGCAGCCATCACGTGTCTAACTTCTGCCTGCTCTTTCTCCTATCGTTTGATATCCCGGGATATCCAGAATTGTGTATAGATCGGATATGTGGATATGTTGATCTTGAAGCGAGGCGCTCTTCTATGACCTTCGCTACTCCAGGTTCGTGTGCGAAAGTGATATTGCCGCAACGAGGTATACCACGCCCACAGAAGCATTAAATGATAGACGGTGAGAAAATCCAGGGTTTCTGATAAGACTGCTTTTGGATTCCTCAAAATCATTTCCTTCGCTGTGATATTAGAATATTTTAAAAGAGTACAGACCTTATGTGATAATCTGTGACTGGATTTCGTTCGAAAGCGCCACAATTATACCATCCGTAATGCTTAGGCCAAGAAGTCCACAGTCTCCTTGGTGAGACCTCAGTGATGGCTGCTCCCAGGATCAGCTCCTTTATCTCGAGGCCCCCGCCATCATCTGGCGTCAGCTCTCCATGATAACCACATTGACGCCTCCGATATCCCCCCCAAATGGCTCCAGATCTAATACCTCGATCCTCCGCATCCACGTCTCGGGCCACAGCAAGAAGACCCCATGCACATCTCGCATATGCGTCTGCCACTCCTCATCAAAAAGCGTCTCGCGGTTATAGCACGGCGTCCTAATGTCGCCCCGGGCTTGAGACGCGGGCTGCGCTACAGAGTGCGTTTTACAGAAGTCGAGGATCGCTAGGCCTTCTGCAGAGGGGATGACGGTCCATGCTGTTTTGGTCCGGATTTTGTGCTCGCGCAGCACCCGGAAAGGATCGGGAGCTGGTGGACAAATGCTGTTGAGGTTGTAGGGTGCATTTATGGTGTTGAACATTGCTGAAGGGTTATTACTAGAGGAGCCGGTAGTTGAGTAGGGGTAGTTGAATGCCATCGGCAATTGGCTACTACTTTGCTGAGGTTGCGTTGTTGACGGAAGAAGGCTGGAAGTAGATGTGGAAGTAGACGTAGAAGGATACGAGGCGCGTGTCTGGATTCCGGGATGAGATTGGCGTTGCTGCATCGATGAGAGGGCCGAGGAAGGCGAAAAGATTTCTGATTGTGGTGGGAGAATACCTCGCCGCTGTTGTGGAGGACTATTGTTGCTTGTTGAGGCGATTGACTCGTTGTCATCTGAGTGCTGGGACATCTGGGCCGAGAATGGTCTCGGCTCTCGCGAGGGTGGCATTTCTCTTGCAAAC
This sequence comes from Proliferodiscus dingleyae, assembly GCA_003988795.1. NCBI lineage: Eukaryota > Fungi > Ascomycota > Leotiomycetes > Helotiales > Lachnaceae > Proliferodiscus > Proliferodiscus dingleyae. Next base: position 956,928 of record QYAK01000008.1, read on the forward strand.
CCGTTATCAGTACTATTCCTCTGAGTACTCTTTCGGGAAAGCAGGATGGTGATACTCACAGTCTGCCTCGACCGCTTGAACCTTCGGCAATTGTAAGATCCAGACCCTCATTCTTGATATGTATCGCAACATGCTGAATTTCTAGTGAGCTACAAATTCTAGGTATCCATTGATGCCCCAACCTTTCGAAGATTTGCAGCCGTTTTTGTCTCCTTCTGGCAAAATCCACAGACGGTCTCGCACTTGGCTATCCGCAATATTCCTGTGGTATTCCATGGTGGATGAACGTGCCCTTTACTACATGTGGTGTTTCCCAGCCTTCTCTCCATCCTCAACCTTCGTTCCCTATACTCAAAAAAGCCGGGGCCCGTAGAACACGTCATTAACACCGGAAATTGCTCAGACGGCGCCGTGTAGCTGAAATGGAAAATCGTACGGAAATTCGTTCGTAAGGTCGTCATCCGACAAGCGATATTGTACAATGTAACTCACATCCGATGAACGCCAGAAGTGCTGTGCAGGAGGGAGGAAAGAATTAGAGAATAAGAGCATCAGATGAAACGCCCCCCAACCGTTTGGAAGCATATCACAATCCTTATAAGTTAGGATAACCTAACATTTCTTCTTTACATTCAACCCCCGCTCTCCATTCCTCCCGATGCAGATCGAAGATACCGTCCATGCGTTTCTGGCAATGGTCGCGAAGGGAAGTACACTACTAGTGGAGAGAGTGAAGGGGGGACCATGAGGATGCGATGATGCGATTGGTTCCGCCATGCATTACCGAATGCACAGGGATGCGGGGAGTAGGACGAACGAGCTCCACAGAAGCTCTAGAGAAGCTCTTTGGTTCGTCCGACACGTTGAGCTCATGCCTAGATGGAGCGAAGGGGGCCCTTCAGGGCGTAGATATCATGCCTTGGGGCGCCAGGTTTGAGCAAAAGTCCGCTGTAATCCGCTCTTTTCGGCTTAAGCTCCATCAACGTAAGGTTCCGGGCATCACCCAGTTGGGCTAACCATGCGATTGAGCTGCTGCTGTCTCAGAAACAAAACTTCCGTGAATGACGCGAAAGCTGGCAAGCATATGTCTTAAAGCATCCCTGAGTAGATGAGCCGCTATTCTATCCTCTCTGGAATTTGAGAACAATTTGCTAACATTTTGTCATGAGGTCTGTTTCAGGACAGAGTTTGCAAAAACTGCGATGCGATTGGTTGCCTTTCTTGCGGCGCAAGCGTCCCTCTAAAGCTGGCGTGATCTCTACATGTCGTCAACAATGATCCTTCAAAGCTGTTCGCTACGTTACATGATTCGATTTGCTTTTTGTCAGCCCCTGAGTGAGTCGTAATGGCGAAGAATATATGCATAATACCATCCAGAATACAAATCCTCGCCACCACTAGAGAGTGATAGCTCCGACAGCTCGCAGACTCTTTTCGGATCAAGTGGACACCGTTGATGCTCCATGATGCGAAAATGGCTTCAGTGATGCAGAGAAGATATGCGGCGAAGTAGCATATGATTAATCTGACATGACCCTTTTCTCCAAACTGATATGAGACAACCCATCCGTCTGCGCTGGAAATAGCTTGCAGTACTTGAATGTCAAGCGGGACGGCAGATGTCGATCCGTCTGGATTGGAATGATAGCTCAAATACCACCACCAACATTAGGATATGGAGATACATGGAATGGTAAGCCACACTTGCAGAGCAGGGAAGATCCGAAATTCCCCAAGTATTCCACGTTAGCTTTTTCCCCCTTACTTGAATTGGCAGTGATTCATAATTTGGATTTGGCTGATGATGATACGACATCCAAGACAGGTCAAGATAGGAATATCCAGACAACTATGTATCTAGATGCGAAAGCTCAAAACCATGGCATTCCAATGAGCCTTCAGACCTTCGTTCGCAGCTATTGGGCAATTGATTGCAAACTCGAGACTTCATGAACGCGTAGCCAGAACACCCAAAATTGGTGGGTCAAAATTCAAATGATCAATGCCGTTCACGACACTTAAGACGAAGGCCTTTCTGTGAGAACGGCTAAAGAATGAATACAACATCAACACTCTATCCCCACCCTTGAAAGACGAAAAACGTTCAAAGTGGTTTCGTGAAGAATTGGTACTTGCTTCTCAAAGCCTGGGAGCTGGGCTGCAAAGCGATAACTTCACTAAACGCAGTGAAGTAGAACAGATGCGGCACGGTGGTCCGTTGCTACTGAACAGTCATCAAAGTCCCAGCTCATAACAACTCGATATCTCCCAGATGAGTCGAGAAAGCGCTCAAAAGTGTAGAGAGATCAAGAAACCATGAAGTGTTTCCGGGAACGAGATCTTGGCTTATCTTTCAAATACCGATGCTGCAATCGCACCACAATGCGACGGTTCTAGACTGTCGTTAAGCTGCACTTGAGCTCCACGTTGTCTATCGCTGATTGATTGATGGTCGTAGTTTTACTCTTGAAAATCTTGCGTTCTCTCATTGTAACATGAACAATATATCCGGTACTGTATGTCCTGGGATCGGTGTAATTCCGGCAGAATGCAAAGGCGCAGTGAGTGCAGAAAGTCGGCGAGCAACAGCCTGTGATGGTGCTCAGCCACTTAGCCACACTTCGCGGGGTGCCGTAGGCTGAAGGAAGTGGAGGAAATGGAAATGACAGCGTTACTTGTACGTAGAGAACGGGGCCTCATTGAGCGTAATTGCTTGACAGAGCTTAGCTCCGGGCGCTTTACTCGATGCCCAGACTGTTTGGGTTACATTGTTCACAGAGCGACCGAGATTATCTTATCGTGAAGACGCCGTGGTAAGAGGTGATTGGCTGGTAGTTCTCTTACTTGCTTCCCTTTTCTCTCTGGCCTGCATTGCTTGTATGTACCAAGAGATGATGGCACGAATGATGAATCAGAACGCCTTTTCTCAGATGAGACCCGGTCTCGAGCCACGGAGTCGCCAGCTCCTCAGATCGACATGATTGGATGTCTGCGACTCAACCAAGCTCGTGCAGGACCAAGAATGAAGCCCAAGAAGCGGCAGCTAGGGTGCTTTGAGCCAAGAAGTAAGCCAAACGGTAAGCACGACGGCGGTAGCCGTCAGCCCTAAACGATTTTCCTTGGAAGATCGGGCCCCTCTTCTCGCTCGTGGCCCTATCGCCGTCGTCCTGGTGCTTCGCCTTCAGCCCTGTGGATATGCACTGTGCGCTCTCTGCAGCGAGCATCGACGGCCCCAGTAACTCCTAGCACCATCCAAGAAGCTCTGCCACTCTTCGTTGACCGTCTGTCGATGCTTTGCGTGCCAGATGATGTGAACACAGATCTATCCAGGTCATTGTGCAGCAGGGCTGTGTTGGTGGGGTGAACGACAAGCCTGGCAAAAGATGGTAACCGTGTGGTTCGATCATAGATATTAAATATCCTAGATACGTCGCACGGGGGACTGAGAAGCTATGTTGGCTTCCATATAAGCTTCCGTGTGCGTCGGTCCAGTCTGTCGTGCTACAAGCGTATTGCAATCCGCCAGATCCTTTCGGAACCACGAGACAATCTCGCTCTCCTCGAACTACTGCATTTGGGACGGGCGCCCGGTGTTCTATAGGCCGCACAGTCGTCCTCTTCGAGCTGTTTGAATTTCCCCCTTCCTGCGGTGCTCGTCCATTGCAACGACTGGCTGTCAGACGATCGTGCGTTAGATAGTCATTACACCATTGCTAGAGGTGATCCCCACAACTCTTGACGCCAGCATAGCACTAGTCGCGGTGTGGCCTCCGGTAGATTCTGTATAGATCCCTCTGCATCACAGACCACGGCAGACGCATAGGGTGAGGGAGAGGAGCGCATCACTTGGCCATCCTAGTCCCCATTATTCGGGACATCAACACCCACATCTTGCATTGCGCCCATCGGCGAGGAGTCAAGGCATCCAGTAGGAGAGGAGGAGAACGCACATTGGTGAGTTTCTCCCGCACAAAGTCCTATGGTGCGGTGTGATGTGATGTGGTGTGGAGAGGTGTGGGTGAAGTGTTGCGCAGCGTGCTGGAGGGCTGACATTTTCCTGCGGGGCACTCTTTCCCTCTGTCTCTCCCCCTTCCTTCCCATGCTCCTCTCTCTTTGCGCAATTGGCATCGAAGATTGATGGTAGATTTTTGTAGTCTCCGTGCAGCACAACACCACAGAATACGAAGAGCCACAGCTATCGCGTTGAGAGCTCACTCTCACGCCTCCCACCATCCGACCGTCCTCTGCCGCGTTTTTGCTTTTGCTGCCAAACCTCCGCGCGACGAACTACGTGCTGCAAGGTGTGTAGGACAAGGACAAGCCAAGTGCTGCTTCCGGTGTGCGTGCTATCCCAGCGTCCCCCCTCGACGTCGCATCTCGATACCTCCCCACGATGCTTTCCGGATTCCGAACAGTCTGATGCGCCCTACACCATCGAATCAACACTTGTTGTATGCGGAGCATTTGAAGCTTGAGACCGCGAGGCATTTGCTATTCGCGAGGGACGGCCCGCGAGCTATGACAGAAGAGCACACTGCGCCCTAAGATGCCGTCACCAACTTCAGACGACAGTGGAAAAGTCAAATCGAAGAGAGCGAGCCGTCCAAAGGTCAAGACTGGCTGCAATAACTGCAAGTAAGTCATCGCATCTCCATAAAACTCGTTCCTCCCTCCGCTCCCTTATCTCCACGTTCTTGTCCCTGTTTCTTGCGCGCATCTGCTGAGCCGAGTCCGCCATCTCCACAGGCAGCGCAGAGTCAAATGCGACGAGGCGCGACCACAATGCAAGAAATGCGTGAAGTCGGGGAGGACTTGCGATGGCTACCCAGCGTACAAACGGACTAGCCATACCGAAATCTTTATTGCTCCCCGACCAGATCCTAACAGCGTGTCGACCTTGAGCGATGCATCCCAGGTGGCGACAACAAATCCCCCCTCTACTCAACCGCTTCCCCAATCACATTCAAGATCCAGCAACAGTTCTAAACCTCTCTCACGCGCGGTAGAGAGACATCAGCCTACCCCACCCCCGACCCCGACCCCCGGGACGCAGTTGTCGCCAGTGCTATACAACTCCGGAGCTCGAGGCGCATCATTCTCGCCAACGACATATAGACCCGGAGGCTTTGCTCTTGATGTCCAAGAAGGACAGTACTTCCAGGTCTTCCGCACAAACACCGCCAGCGAGCTCTCGGGTTTCTTTGACTCAGACTTCTGGACCCGAAGTGTGCTCCAAGAGAGTCATTCAGAAGCTTCCATCCGGCATGCTGTGGTGGCATTAGGAGCATTGTACAAGACATTGGAGAAAGCGTGCGAGTCGCCACCTGGATCCCCCGATAGCGGCAATCTAGATACGGCACCGAACCATTATAATTTTGCGCTTCAGCAATATGGGAAATCACTTACGAGGTTACGAGAGGCGTTGGAATATAATGAGACGCGGTCGCGTCGAACGATATTGATATCCATCGTCCTGTTCACGTGTTTTCAATCCTTCACTGGCGATCACAAAGCTGCCATCACTCAAATCCAACACGGGTTGGGCCTTCTCGAAGAAAGACGGCAAGAGGCAAAGCAGCCTTTGGTCCAGCGGCGTGGTGATGAAGTTGAAGATGAGCTCGTCCAAATATTCACTCGCCTTGCAACTCAGGCCAAATCCTACGACATGGCCTTTCACTTCCCCCATCCCTACGTGATCCGTCTCAGCTCTGCGAAACAGCCAACCTCACCTCAGTCGCCATCTTCGCCCTCTGATCAAGCATTTCCGTCTTGCAATGATCCACAAATCCCAGAGATCTTCGTCGACTCTCGCGAAGCACGAATCTCACTTGATTCATTGTGTGAGCGCATCATGCGATTTCAAGAAACTCTCTCGTCTTTTTATCAAGGACCAAATAATATTCTTCCGGCTTCTGTGGAATCGTCAGGCCAGGGATTCCGCACACAGCTGGCGCAATGGGCCGCTGCCTTCGAACCGCTTTTAGAATCACGTCGCAAGCCAGGTATCTCGAATACAGAACGCGCAGGTATCAATGTCTTGAAGATGCTCCAGACCATGACATCTATCCTTTTTCTCATGGGATTTCGCACATCTGAGATGGATTTCGACCTCTTCCTCCCACAAATGACGGAGATCATAGAACTGGCCAAAGAGGTCGTTGTTGACGAAGAGCTATCTCTGGCACAGGCAAGATGTGGCGACACATCAAGCTGTAGACACAGGCACCGCCCCACAAATGGATGGCGCGCAAACCCTACGGTCCATTTCCCAGGTCTAGCCGCTCATCAAAATGGCATAAATCACGAGGTTGATGGTTACGAGCATATCAAGGCATCTTTCGCTTTAGACCTCGGAATCATTCCGCCACTTTTCGTTGTTGCGACCAAATGTCGAGACAGAAAACTCAGACGCGATGCTATCAAGCTCTTAATGGTCAGTCCAAGAAGAGAAGGCATGTGGGACAGCCTCCTCAGTGGCAAGGTTGGGCAATGGATCATGGAAATTGAGGAGGAAGGCATGGCTGAGTACCTGGGGTATGGAATGGGCAGCATGGACAATGCTGTCGTTAAGCAAGATAAGCGTGTCATGGTCCAATCTATCCTATTCGATCTGCAAGCACGAGAAGCGACGCTGAAGTGCAAAACAAGAGGTGTGAGAGATGGTGACGACGACCCGAGAGCAAAGGAGACACATATGTCCTGGTGAGGACGCTTTTTGATAGACCGACTCAACGGCGAGTAGCCAGGCTACTCGGGCTTCCAGCAGAGTATGAGAGGTACCTTGAGAATACTCAAGTTTAATTACCACACTTAGCAACGACGACACCACACTCATGTTCGCCCCAAGACGGGAGCCAGAGCTGTATCATAAAACTGTACATATGCGACGACAGATTCCGCCACATTGGAGAAAGCACAGAGACGTGCATTGCTCTATATTGTTTGGGATGGCGTTTTCAAGCTCTCTGCTTGTTTCTGGCGTCTTTTGGCGCTTGTGGACTAAGAAAGCGGGCCTAAATGGGAGAGCACAAGAAAAAGCAGCTTGAAGAAGTTTCATGATCTTATGTTTGCTTTATGTTGTCTTAACGGCCTGGATCCGGGAGGGTATAATCATGATACAACTTTTGTCTACGAACCACTGAAATAAATCGAATAATCTCCAAATTCTATAACTACAACACACCTCTGTATGTATTTCTCTCAGACACTCCCTCTAGTCTAGCACCTGACGGATTTCTGGTTTGCTTCCCCACTGTGACTCCTGCTTGCTTGCCCGTATATGGAATTTACTGGTATTTTTCATGTGTAGAAATGTACCCAGGCTCGCATCTTACGGTACCAGGGCATAGCCACTAAATGCGATGTACGAGCATCAATTCAGTCTTACGATAATCCACAACCCATTTACGATTCATTTATAACTTTTAATATCAACAGCTCATTGTTCTGATATGCTACTATAGCTATCACGCTAGACTCCTCGGCCAGAGCGAGAAGCAGGCTATTGAAACCAAATCGCCCGAGGGTAGCAGGACTCAGTAGCCTTTGTTACAAAATTTAGCCGTGTGTGACGGGGAGGGAGCAAGAAGAAATCACAGCATGGATCTAACAGAGCATTTACCTGCCCTCATTCTTCTATCGATTTCTTTAATCACTCTTCCGTACTGAGATCAACTCCTAATATTTCATAGACTATTCACTAGCATACGAAGTTGGTCTTATCCTTATTGGCCCCGGTGCTCCACGGCTGACCAATTAGTACTATCATATATCACTCCTGTAGTTAAGATTCAACATCTCACTCCTACGAAACAATTTTGGCCAAACTCATTCTAGCCAACCCAATGTCGCTCCTGACTGAACCTGAGTCGCCTTCACTATTGCTTTGCGCTGCGATGCTTCCGAAGCCTCCAATATGTCTCCTGGGTATGGGAGTAGCCGCATTCTTCGAACCCCGAAGAACAATACGAAGGGCGTGGTGAGAACAATATTAAGGGGTCTCGCTTAATTCTCCACTCCAGTCCTGATCGAGCCACGACATCTCTCTCTCCCTCCTATTAAATTCCTCGCCCTTTCAGATTTCTGCTGCTGGAACAAAGAGAACAAACAGTATGGTTCAAGAGACAAGAATAATATCAAGAGACAATACTAAGAGGCACGTTTCTCAAACCGCCAACGTGAGGAGATGACGGGAACACGACCTACCGACAGCGATTGCCTCCAATTCATCCTTCTAGAACACTCATAGATTATTGGCAATGATCAGAATTGTGTCCTATCATTCGCTCTATGCTATCAGTATTCAAGTGAACTAATGAAATAGCTGGTTCTGAGGCCCTAGGATCGGAACAGCCGCTACCCCGGCCGGCCAGCCATCCATTCGCCATGCAATAGCCATGCGCTCATCTCCGAGACGCTACCCAAACTCTTGTTCCTGTCTTGTTCTCTTTATAAGAGTCGTCCTTCTAATGGAAAGTATAAAGAGTACCTCCTTTCATCGACTCTCGCTGATCTCTCCTTCTTCTGATCTTCACCAAGTATTAATACACAGACTACCAAATACATATCTCTGTACACACACACACTTCTTCAATACATAAGCAGATACACATCGACCAAATGGCTTTGACATCAAAGGCTCGCGACGGAGGTGGCTGTGTTATTCAACGCAATGGGGGCGGATGTGTCATCCAACGAAATGGTGGAGGTTGCGTTATTCAGCGGAACGGCGGCGGCTGCGTCGTCTCCTAGAGGCGGAGGCAATCACAATACTGGGGCCATGGCGATATGGACGCTCCTCAACATCCTCATCGTCCTTACCGCCTGACACAACCTGGCTCCTTCTCGACACCTACCTATCCCTCTTTTAGTTTCGGAAATTTCGAAATATGCGAACACACATGTTCCAGTCCTTACATATTTGCCTTCTTTGGGGAATGGAAGATTGGGGATCTTTAGGCGGTCTGGGTCGTGGTGGACTGCCATTTTTCTATGATTCTTGAGGTGTTTTTTTTTTTTTGGCTTTAGAGCAATATCTGAATTGATGGCGTTGTAATTCCGACTTATATACAAATGAAACAATAGCGAAATCCGCTCTTTCTTCTCTACATGCCTATCCTGATTACATCGTGACCATCCGTAATATCATCTAGAACCGGGTAAACGGCAGCCTATGTATCCAAGCTATTAGTATCGAATCGAGCACCACAATTACAGTCTGAGAAATTGAAAGAATATATAAGACCAAGAGAAACTTACCACTTTCCCCTCAAGGTGATCACAGCCCACTCCCCCTTGTCATCTACCTCCTTCTCCACCTTCGTGCTAAACGAAATCGCACTCATAATCCCGTCCCCGAACTTCTCATTCAGCACCGCCTTGTACGCATACCCATAATTCTGCACAATCTCATACAGCCTATAAATCAACGGCTCCGTGGGCGGCATGGGCCCTGAGTGGCCCCTGTTAGGGAATCCGAGCAATTGCTCTGCTAGTTTCGACTCGGGGATGTCGAGGATGGTTGACAGCTTTGCAACGTCTTCGGGAGAGGCTTGTGCTTGTCCGTAGAAGAGGGCGGCGACGGCGACTTCGGAGCGGCCGAGCTGGGAGGCAATGTTCTCGAATGTGAGGCTCTTTGCGGTCTTGGCGTCGAAGAGGGTCCTGGCTGAGACGGGAAGGCGGTCGACGATTGAAGACTATAAAGATCAGCTTCTATTGGTTTTTTTTTCATATAGTATCTTAGGATTGCATTCGGGGCGTGGTCGTCAATCCCCGCCGAATGGCAATTCTAGAGGTGGACGGAGAGTAGACCTACATCGAGGACTGCGATCTTGCTGTTGTCCGACATTTTGCTCTGAGATTTGATTCGAATAGAGTACCTAGATGATAAATGAAATCTTCTAATTCCTGTTTTGGCAACAGAGAGCAAGAAATTCGTGTGGGGTTTGGATTATTATGTAGGTTATCCTTTAGTGCTGCCCCGCGGAGGTGATAGTCCAAAGCGTCATAGCTATGGAGTGGTGTTGGTGGGGTACCTTGTTACGTAATTCCGAATTCCCGACAACACTCCTGATGGCAGACTGACTTTTCCGTACAACGTCAGTATTTACGAAGATAATGGTCTCTGCTACTAGAACATTTATTGGCAGTATGCAGCAGAGCATTCGATTACTCAGGTTGAGTCATAGTCAATGAAAATGCCAAGGGCAGCAGGATCCCACAACTTCTCCGAACTCAGAGTTTGAGCGCTCTACCCAAGATAGTGTCTTGGAAGGGGCATCTAGCTGACGTGAGATAATTTTATACTATTTTGTGCTTCAAAATTCTAAGAGAATGCGACTCAAGTGAGGTTGAATTCTCGTCATATGCCTATCCTCTTTTGTTGCGAACTAGGCGAACAATTGTTCTGATCAAATTTCTCCCAAATGTGCATTGGATTTTGGCATTAGACTATCATGGAAAGCAACGCGTATGTCTATTTATCTAACTAGCACTATAATATCTAGCTCTATTTGGTCATTCACAACCGTTCCACGTCGTTATTTCTTCGTTCTAATACCAGGCTCCTCGTCGAGGGCGAGGGGGACCAATCCCAAAACCCCCGTGTCTAAGACCTAAGGCGCCACGATGGGATGAGGCATGAGCTTGTAGAGTTTGCTGTAAAAACTGAATATCCCCGGATGGATCTGTAGGATCAGGACCTACTGAAGAGATGAAAGATGGTGGTGCATTATAACAGAGTGAAGGAGGAGCTGGATGGATAAGTTGGGATCCACGGCGTCTTGAACTGAATGGATCGTCACGACCATCCTTGCCGAAAGGTCCTTTCCATTCAAGTATCTCTCCGTCAAGGCTTATAAGCAATACGCAATACCTCCCCTTTCCCTCTGCCAGCAGCTCATCAGCCACGAAATGGCTTCCACCAGCGCAGCGGTAGCCGCTCATACCCTCAAGATCGTCAATGCGCAGCCACTCAAAGCCTGCGACACAGGATCCGGCGTTTACCTTCAGCTGCTCCTGCGCCCATTTTTCCTGCTCGGCGCGCTCCTGGGGTGCCATGCTCATGATGCTGGTCTGGCGCGTTGCCATGGTCTGGTCGTAGTTTGTTTTCAGCGTGCTTCCGAGGGCTGCGGGTGCATCATAGTTTGACTTCGTCGTGCTTCCAGCTTGGTTTGGCCGGCCACCGGATTTGGATGATCGATGATCAGTTCGAGTAGACGAATCACGGTCAAGACGCGAGCCCATGGCGCTACCAGCGTTGGAAGCACCAGGATACTGGTTACGCGAAGACGAAGTAGAATTGGAACTTCGTGCCTGGCCAGCATTGGAAGCACCGGGGTGCTGTTTACGTGAAGACGAAGTAGAAGTAGAATGTCGTGCCTGGCTAGTCTTGGAGGGCAAAACGGCGCCAGATTTAGAGAAACCAGTTGATCCACTGCCGCTAGTTGGAATAGCTCGCAAGCTTGAGCGATTGGAAGACATGATGTCTACTCGAGAGCAGGTTATTTCTTGTGGATGATGTTGTATGGAAAGATTTAAGAAGGAATGTAAAGAAGGTCAAAGAGGACCTTTTAAAGAAGTATTTATACTTCTGCGGTGAGGCTTGTATATGTTATGAATGGTACATGCGGCTTATTGTGACCCATAGCAAACTTTACACGCAGCAGGATGATTCCACACTGCTGACATATCACCATAGTAATTTCATATAATTTCGAGAAGTTAGGTACATACATGGCATCATCAATGCGAATACAGAAGGCGTGTAATAGCTACTTAGTTCACCTAGGTCCTCACTTCGATTTTCTCGGCCCACCAAAGCTGAAGTTAATCGAGCTAAACAATCGTGGATCTTCACTTCCTCTCATCGGGTCTCATGAGACTAAGCGTGCGTTAATGGTACTGTTGGTCCTCACTCGCTCAAATTGATGAATGTCCCTAGCACTCTTACTGTTTGATCCCGCTGACGAATTGCTAGGTTGCCCGCTCTTTTCACCTCCGGTATTGGCTGTGCTTGACCCGTGCTGCTGATTCATCTTGGAAATGTACTTGGTAGTACGAGTGAGAAGTGGCCGAAGCGTAGGAAGACAGGCACAGATTATGGCAGTGCCTATGTGAACGGAGGACCAAAGCTCGGCTTTAGGGAACTCGACATTCTGGCTCCCAGGCTTGTAGCCGAGAACTACGCGGATAAGACCTGTGACTATGACACTGCAGAAGGTGAGTAATATGTTTAGCTTGAAGGTGAATGCAATTCTTACAAGCCTCCAAGAAGGAATATGCCGGCAATCAATATCTTCTGCTGGCGAGACATCCAAAGCTTCACGATCATGCTTACTGGCAAAATTAGGATGACAGTATCAATCACAAGCTCTACCGAGCCCATGGACATCCAAAATATGCCGAAGTTGAAACAATAGCCACCCGCGGTGGGACCAACCCAAAGCCTTGACATGGGGATACAACTGACGGAAGTGAGGATGTTGCCGACGAGCCACCAGAACACGACGACGCCGCCAATGAGAAGCGAGTGGTAACGGAAAGAGTCGACTGCGAAGACGCGACGATACATTAGAAGGATGGAGATCTTGATAGCTGTTACGATGTTGAAGTACAGGACCGCGGCGGTAAACGAGACTTTGAGGTAGGTGGTGTGAGGGAAGTAGTCAAATGTTGCAGAATTGCGGTCAATCATCTCGCCCCCTTCTGGGTCAGAATGCACTCCTACAACGCAAGTTACTGGCCGTTCTGCTACATGACAATGCAGGCCGAGTTAGTGGACTCACCATACAAAAGAATACCACATGTGATGAGCCAAGACAGAAGCCCAACCAAGATCCACCAGTCATCGGCAGCAACACCTGCTTTAGTGATCCTGCGGGTGATGAACCGAAGAATAACGGCAATGATGGCTAACGTGCCGACAACTCCAGTAGCTAGATTTGTGGCTTGACCTCTCTGTGAAACTTGGCCCATGGCTGGCTGAATATATGATATGAGGGGCTAATGGGGCATATTCTGAAGAGGTATAGGAGCGGAGAAAGTAATTCTTATACAGAGACCAACACTGATGAGATGGTACGAGATTCACCCTCGTGGGAAGTCACCAAAAGCTAAACAAGGTCCTATGCCGTGGAAAAAAAGAAACGAAAATAACGGCGAGAGGGGTACGCCAGCTGAAACAGTGAGAGAATGGCTGAGATAGCTTCTACATGCAGGTTGCCAGGTATCGTGAGACGGTAGAATGGCTTGTACACATGCAACAGCCGGTAGGGAAGGCAAGAATGGCTGTGTGAAATGTGTCAGTTGACATGGCAAGTGAATACGAAATGCTTTTCTACATACGAACTTGCCTCGTCGTCCAGCACAGCTCCAGCCTACCCCGGCCTTCGAAATTAGAACATTCGTTCGAAAATGCATCGTTCGTGATTTCGAAAAGCGCCGAGTCATGTTACAAGTCCTAGTTGGTGTTCTGGTCACGGTGGTCACGCTATGTGTACTTGTGTAAAGTACTGTCCGTTCCGTCAAGGTACGTTACTTTCAAACATGAGGACAAAGAGAACACAACAATCTGAAATTAGAAAAGAAAAATGATCACATGAAGTCAAACGAGTGAAGTGCGTGGTGGGAAAGATATCTGAAGTGCTCTTGACGCACCCGAACTTTCCTCAACATTAACCGGTATGATCTACAATATGAACCGAAAGACGAACATTTTTTTTTTTTAGAGATTTTGGTTATGTGCAACTTTTATTCTGAAATATTAGAGTAGCTCGCATTGAATCAAAATGCCACCTACGTGTCCTTGCACATGTTGTACTACTAACACCAACCAACACCAACAAACAACTTGGTCCGAAATAAATCTCCGTACGCATGAATAATTTCATCTTTCTTTTATTGTCTTTTGAATATCTGAATAATCACTCGATCATTCTGTCTGTTATCATACTGGTGCTGTCACGCTTGTTGGTGGTATAAGCAATATATCTCGAGCACGTTAGGAGGCGTGTTTGATCAGATGTCGTCTCTTTAAGGTTGTTTCTCAAGGGTGAATGAGTCCCTGCAGAATGCGAGAGATGTACCTCGGGCCGGGTCTAGTGCTGACGGTTGAGAATAGCAGAAGTAGGAGCATTTAGTGAATTGTGTTGTGCCTTCCTGCACTTCAGAAAGGTGTCAAAAATATTCTCGAGCATCGCCAGGTGCCACTCTTCTCCACCTCGTCACTGCAAACTTGTGGCCCATGATGGGCACCTTCGACGGACGCAAGATGAAGATTGTGATTGTACGTTCTTTATGACCATATTTGCTTTTTGGGTAGAAAGTACTAACTCTTTCTCGAGATTGGGGGCTCCAATACAGGCTTGATGAATGGCGTCGTTCTCAAGCGTCTTGGCCACAACGTCCACATTCTTGAGCAGAACAAGGAGTCGCAGCGCAACGATCTTGCTGCTGGTATCACTACGCATGAGGAGTTCGAGAAGTTTATGGAGATTCACGACCGGACCGAGGAGGCATGGTTCGTGCCCACTCCAGGCCCTCAATTCCTCGACAAGGATGCAGTGGTCAAGCGCACCGTCAACAAACCGCTGCAATTGACCTCTTGGAGTATCATCTATCACCTTCTTCGCGCCAACTTCGATGGCCTCGCCAGCAATTTCTGTCTCAAGCCTCCAAAGCCAGACGAGAATGACGGCGCAGCAGTTTTTGATCGTGGAAAGCTTGTCAATGATATCTCCCTCAACGATTCTGGTGTTACAATTCACTTTGAAGACCTCTTGAATGACAACAAGAAAGGAAATATTGAAGCCGATATGGTCATCATTGCTGATGGTGCCAATTCAAGATTGAGACGCATTCTCTTCCCCTCTGTCACGCGCTCCTATGTCGGCTATGTTGCTTTTCGCGGTACTGTTCCAGAGTCGGACGTCTCCGAAGAAGCTAGCAAGATATTTGACCCGAGGATCAGTTACTACACGTTCAAGAACGGATACATTCTACTGTAAGTTTTTACTATTTTTATGGTTGATGACCTGTCTTATATAAGCACTAGATATATCATCCCTGGTAATGACGGCTCCGTAATTCCGGGTCATCGTCGCTACAATTACGTCTGGTATCATCCACTTCCAGCAGATTCCGCATCATTCACTGAAATTATGACGGATACCTCGGGAGTCCTGCACCGTAATACCCTGCCGATTGGGGCTATGCAGCTCTCTGCTTGGGCAAAATATGTGTCTCTCGCCGAAGAAGTCATGTGCCCTCCTTTCGCTGAGATGATTCGCAAGACTAAACAACCATTCATCACAGCCATCAGCGATGTTTCATGTCCTCATGCTACTGCACTTGATGGTAAAATCATCATTGCTGGTGAAGCACTCAATCTCATGCGGCCACATATGGCTCTGAGCACCACGCAGAGCGCGACACAAGCTCTCCTCCTTGAGCGTGTGTTTAAAGGAGAGCTCAAGTTACAAGAATGGGAGAAACAGGTGCTTCACTGGGGTCGTATCAAGTCGTTGACCACAAACGCGTTCGGAACTTTCCTTTTGTATGGGTACTGGGAGGCGGCTGGGTGGCTCTTGAAGCTCGCCGGTGCTTACATCAGTACTTTCATGCCTTTTTGACTGCGTCGAACTATTGGCAGTGCTGCTCGGGATAAGCAGGACTTAATGGCTCGATATTGACAGAAAAAGGTTATTGTACTTGCTTACGGACTTTCGTCACGAGGAGTGCATCTTGGCGTTGGGGTCATAGAGGATGGGTTGCTTATTGTAAAACTATAGACCTCGACTTGCTTCATCGCGGATCGCCTATGCGAGACTTAGATATACACTTGCTGTAGACCTCGTCAGAAATCACTTGACTACCTTAACTAAAATCTTTCTTTCCTAATTAAGAGTTCAACCACCTCATTTGACATTTGACTTGGTCTTGTCAGCTTAGTCCCAGCCACATTTTAGTGATTAGGGACCACTTTATCATACGGCACGCAAGCGAACAGCCCTGAGTACCGCAAGCGAATACGTACTACTCATAGAGCCTTCCTAGCTGTACTATCACACAAAGTAGAAAGTGTTTCACATTTTAGCACAAGGGTCTAGTATACTCTAAAATCTAAAATTACATCCAAACAACATAAATGCTCGCAAAAGTCACCATTACTTCAGATCGCTCATTATCAGATTCGTGTCCCCCGGCCGGAGCTCACAGGTACGGCTTGACCTGTGCCTCGTTCCATTCCCAGAACTCACTCGCGAGGCCCGTTCCACCCTCGGCCTTAGATTTCGATCCCTGGACGAGATCATTCTTGATCTTCATATGCCGTCCCCAGGGCACAACTAGAAGAAAAAAAATACGTTAGCCAACGAACACATCCATACTGAAGGTTAACCTTGAAACTTACCCCACTGCCCAGATTTTTCCAGCGTGATATCAGGCGATAGACCAGCATACAACTCTGTGTACGCCCCATACACCACCGGGTGCAGCACAAACGTCCTCAGGAACCAGCTCGCCAGCGCACCCTGGTTTCTCCACAGCGCCGAGTTCAGATTCCCCGGGTTCAGCGGCACGCTCACGATCCCGTCCGTCTTGTGCCGCGCCGCCGCCTCGGTGCCCTGGAAGTAGTTCCCCGCCTTGCTAACGCCGTACTTGTACATGGCCGATTTCTCCTCGTGGTAATCGAGGTTGGCCATCTCGACGCCGCTGGCAGGCGTGAAGGGTGCTTCGGCCGCCGAGGAGCTGACCCATACTATGCGCACGCTGGATCTGGGCGCGGCTCTTGCTGTCGCGGCGAGAACTGGCGCGAGGAGTTTGGTGAAGAGGAAAGTGCCGATGTTGTTGACGCCCAGCTGGAGTTCGTAGCCCTGTGCTGTTTTTGAGCCCTGGTCTGGTTTCATGACGCCTGCGTTGTTGAAGAGGACGTGGAGCTTGTCTTCTTTGGAGAGGAATTCTTGGGCGGAGGCTTTGATTGTGGTGAGGTCTGCTAGGTCCAGGCGCAGGAAGATGAGCTCTCCTGTGGATTTGGAGGTGCTGGGGTGCTTTTTGATGTCTTGGATTGCTGCCAGAGCCTTCTCTTCAGAGCGCGCGGCGATGTATACTTTTGCGTTTCTTGAGAAGAGTATTTGCGCTAGCTCCTTGCCAATGCCGACGTTTGAGCCCGTCACGATGTACACCTGAATGTTGGTCAATGCATGCTCAAGATGAAATAAGCTAGTGATGGCCTAGGACGTACCTTTCCCTTGAGATCTGGAACGTCTTTCTCTGTAAATTTTGGTTTGGGAGGGTACAATTGCGATATGGACGACATTGTGACAGATATGTAGATAGGTGGTCTTGGGCTACGTGAAGACGAATTAGATTATTCAGAAATTGGAAGTTACGTTTGGGAACTGACAGAAAATTAATATTTATATAAAACCCTCTGAGTCTTTTGCTGGTATGGTTGGGCTTCTGTGGCGAACAGGTTGTCGCGCGTTGACCTTCCGATCTCAAACGGGTGTAAGAAGTCGTGAACGGGCCAACTATGCCCCCTAATGCCGATGACGCACAACACATTGCGCCGCTCACCGTAAGCTAAATGCATCTTAGATCTGAGTATTAGGTCGAGCTGATTTCCCATCTGGCATCTTATCACCGACAATATTTGGTATTTAATCGTCTTTTGTGCCATTACGCACGAATGCGGCGTGATTTCAAGCGGATGCGATTGCGAGCGCCGCTGCTTCGCGGGATGACTAGCTTGAGACATGTGAACACTGTTCATGGCTAGTCATTTGAGCAAAACTCGGCAAGCCAAGATATCAAGCCTTTGATCCTTTTACACGATCTTTGTAACCTTGTAGAATGAATTTAATGCTGGTATCAGAGGGATGTACACTCGAGGGTGACAGCTTAGGAACAAGGTCGAAGAAAGCCGAATACCATATTGCCGGGTGATTCATGTCTATTTACAACCCTCCTAAAAATGAACGACCCTGTGGATCAAGATTTTCAATGCCAATGATCGAACAAAACCTATGGAATAAAGAACATTGCTGCGCCACTTATGACCCAACCGCTTACCCTGTCCCGGACGCCAAACTCGTAGTACCTATAAATGAAGCTCGAACCCAGATTTGACCTAAATGCCCAGTAATACCTTCAGAACCATGGCAGCCAACAAAATAACAACGCCTGCAATCGCTCTATCGATCCACATTGGTACACCGTCGTTCGACATTTGCCCTTGGAGTAGGAGGGGTTGTTGCACATGCTGGTGCCCCGTCGGTTGTGCATGCAGTTGCATCTGCTCTGATGCCCTCTGCTGGAAGACTTGAGGTTCTTGCGTGAGAGACACATCTCTGCTCGGCTGCGTTGCCGCGACTAGACCATTTCCCACGCCATCACTCGTCCTCACGAAACCCTCTGCGAGCTCCGCCTCAGTCTCTCCTTCCCTCTCCTTCCCTTTCTCGTTGTCATTCTGCTCCATTTCGTCCTTCCAGCCCATCTTCAACTCACTCGGCACAGCTGTCTCCTCCACCTTCTCGCCCTCCCTCTCCTTCTCCTTGGCGGACTCTTCAGACTCTGCCAAAATCTCCTCATTGCTCCTCCCACAGACGCCACACTTCCAACCTTTCGTCCCAACAGCAATCTTCTCCCTCTCCACCTTACTCACATCTAGCCCGCCTAGCTGGCCTTTACTATCCGTCTCCATAAACGCCCTCAGCGCCACGAGCGCCGTCCGGATCCCCCATGCCGGCTGCCACGTCTCCTCATGGTGCCCGCTGATGCTGAGGCAGATCTCGCGATTCACCTCGAAGCGGCCACTCGGCGTTAGAAATCGGAACGAGGGAGGGCGGAGCGGGTAGGAGGGAGGAAGAGTGATGCGGCCGTGGTAGATGCCAGCCGCGTAAGCGGAAGAGGGGGGTCCGCGGAGGGTGAAGTGCCAGTCGAAAATGTCGGAGTCGGAGGCGGGGGAGGCGTGGAAGTCGAAGGAGGGATTGGATTGGAGTTCTGACGCTTCGCGAACTGGAAAGGTGTTAGAATCGAAGTGGTCCATATATGGGAGGGGATCAAGGGAAGGGGGGATCAGCTGAATTGTAGGGAGCCGTACGGATTCGTTTTATTGTTGGAGACTTGGAATTGAATTTCGGGGTCGCCATTCTGTCGGAAGAAAGTATGGAATGGGAATATAGAGAAGAAGTTGTCAGACAAGGAGACGTCCCCCGACTTCTGCTGGTATGGAGGTATCCAGTGGGAATGCGGATTGGACAACTATGATGTTGGAGCTTCACTGATAAGAAAGCGATAAAGAAGCACGTGCTCTTACATCACCTGATATTTTCTATTTTGGGAGCTTGGAAGATCAAGTCAATATTGGATGAGGGTATTCTTTTAGAGACTTAGGATTGACTATGTAGAACAAGCCGGGTATATATACAAGGCTATGCAACCAAACGCCCAGGAAAATCCCAATCAATCTCTTAATCCACGCTGTCGTCATGACCATCCCAGCCTCGAGGATCAGAGTCTTTCTGTCTCGCAAGTGTGTTCCCCAACAACGTATTTGTTACAACACCCACTCTCTGCGGCCAACCAACAGCAGCTTTCCTGTCCAAGGCTTTCCTCTCAGCCTCTTCTTCCTCGTCACTGCTGAGCTCATCCAGATCACCGCGTGGCCTCAACGTCTGCATGGAATGGTTGTTCGCAGCCTCAGAACCATCCGCGTATTGGTCATTAGTTCTCCCGAGTATCCTGTCTGCTTTCGACATCAGCCTAGCTGTAGGTGCACCAACGTAATGCCTCCCAGCCCCCTCTTGTCCCCTTACCGGATGCACCGGGGATTGTGGCACGCCCCAGCCCGCAGCTAACTCTCGCTGCCGTTGCTCTTCTCTCTCACGAGCTATCTTCTCTCTAGCTTCCATCCATCTCGGGCTTGGCTCCCAGCTCCAGCCATCTCCAGTCGTAGTGTGAATTGGGACGAACCATAGGGCCTTTCTGTACCCAAAGAGATGCAGAAGGTTCCTCTTCCGTCCAAGGTCAAAAGCGCTGGGTAGCTTCTCCGAATCTTGCTCATCAAGATACTCCTCATACCTCTGGCGAGCTCTCTGTCTTTCATATGCCTCGTATTGGGAGCGTTGGTCACCTTGATACGTTTGCCGCTCCTGCCGTACACCGTTACTCATATCATTCAACGGCTGCCCCATATCGGGCTCTCCATTCATCTCTTGCGACATATGCTGATGTTGCATCGACTTCCGTAATGGCGATAGGTACCTCGTCTTCTCCAAGCATTCGATCGTAGTCTGGCCCCTACTTGCAAGCAGAATATGCCATCCCGTGAATCCCGCCAGCACCAGCCCAATGATTCCTGAAATGACAGCCAGCATTACATAGTTGATGGGCATCAGCGACTCCTGCTGCTCCCCATCATTCAAAATCTCCCTCCATACCCAGGTGGCCGAGACAGCGAAACACAAGAAGCAGAACACCGTGGTATAGATCAGGAATAGTAGAAACGCCTTGTAATTCCTCAGTCCGACACAGGTAGCGAGCCACGGACAGTGGTGGTCCATCTTCAGCACGCACGTCCTACACGTCGAGCAGTGGTGCGCGCGATCCGGCTTCCGGGCCTGGCACTTCTTGCAGAACCGCAGCTCGCCGTTCGACTTGACCGTGAAGTTCGTAGCAGCAGGCGGAGCTTGTGTCGGCAGGGAGCTGTATCCGTTGTTCGTGCCGGTGGTGGTGCCGGGGCTGGTGAAGACGGCTGTCGTGTAGGACCAGTTGAGGAGGGTGTAGATTGCTATACCTAGGAGCGATGTTCCTCTGCCTTTGCTTATAGGTCAGCTGGTTGGTAATATTCGGGATGGATTGCAGTGTATTACCCATCCAGACATCCTCCGCAGGCAAGAAACCGATTGTGGCTTCGACCCAGACCGCCCATGTCGTGATACTATACACGAAGACCAGAGGGAAGTAGGTCGCTCCCAAGCAGCAGTAGCGCTCGCATTTCCGGGCCCAGCGTCGAGGCATCCTGGTGGGCGAATGCGGTGGGCTAGGAGATGCGAGAGTAGCCATCTATGTCG
Source organism: Proliferodiscus dingleyae (assembly GCA_003988795.1). Classification (NCBI taxonomy): domain Eukaryota; kingdom Fungi; phylum Ascomycota; class Leotiomycetes; order Helotiales; family Lachnaceae; genus Proliferodiscus; species Proliferodiscus dingleyae. Next base: position 977,999 of record QYAK01000008.1, read on the forward strand.
GTAGTCATAACACGAAGGAAGAGCATGGGAAAAGGGGCATGTTTGTGAAATCCGAGGAAGGGGGTTTTATGCTCGTGCTTGTGTAAGAAGGTGCATTGTCACTGTGGCTCAGTTTGTGCTACTGAACCTGGCGCAGCTGACGAATGAAACGCGGAAGAATGTTGTCCCGATGGTTGGAGGACGACGTTGACTACCGACGACTTAATCATTGTCGTTTTCTTGCGTTATTCTACACTTGATAGATTTGAACTGAATCACGCTTTTACCTCATTTCGGGAATATGACTTCAGTATATGCAGTAGCCTAGGCATTACATAGCCTAAGAGTGAGTGAATACAGATTGCTATTCTGCTTTTCTCCTGTCTAAGACAGTTAGACATACCACTAGGGGGTGCAGTAATTCGTGGAACACACAAGTTGACCACAGCTACGATATTTCAACCCGGCGCGAACGGCCATGCTCTTACGATTGAAGGTTCTTAAACTGTTGGCATCAGGGAACTGACAATGTTCCCCATGTCACCGACCTTTTGTACTAGCGTCTTCGCCGCATCCTCAATACTATACTGTCGATTTTCTCCACTTTCACCTGCGAATATAGCCTTCTTCGGCCTTCTTTCCAACCATATTCAAAAGTTTGGGAAGCAGAAGGGAAAGTGGTAGTTGTCATGAGAATTTGCATTGATTTGCGCAGTCTGTATTGATTGAGCGTGAAACTTTGAACACGGGAACTGAAGTGAAAATACTGGAATGAAACCGGATATTCTGGTATCTTGTATTGGAATGATCTGCGCTTTGAGACTTCCCTGTGCGTCGTATCGATAAAGTTCCCGATGACTGTAGACTGGAAGGATAGAATTTCTAGCTAGTAGTTAGTAGTAATCCTCTGCGTGGTGAAATGGTAGCTTTATTGCGCCCTCTTCTCTCCTGGTTTCTTGGTCATGGTCATATTTGTCATGAATGAGCTGCGTCGACTGAATATCCAGATTCACACTCTAAGATCCATAAGTTCCATTGTCATTTCTCTTAGCCCACCTGGTCTGCTTCTCAAGATCCTTCCTCTCCTCACCAGTCATTTGCTTCAGTCCCTCCTCTCGGAGTCCAGCAAACATCTCGAGGGCTTCTTTATACCTCTCGTTCGAGGTCCACCCATCACGGGCAACAAAATCTTCTAACCCGTCCCAGAAATCGGCCTGCTCGTTCCATCCATCGCCGTCTCGTATATGATTCTGTATATCTTCCTCGGTAAAATGGACAGGGCAAGGAACGTCAAACCCTATTTCATCCCAATGCCTATGTGTTCTTCGTTAGTTGATTTCGTAGAATCGAGAGCAAGGCAGGACAAACCTTTCTAATCTGATAAGACACTGCCTGAAGGGTAAAATATCTCCTTCCCAAGTATCCTCGGCGAATTCGATCGTTTGTCTTCTTGTCGTCCCATGAGGGATATCATTGACTTCGACAAGCAACGGATTCTGTTTCTTGGTTTCTGTCTCATATAGATATTGCACAAGAGATCTCTCAACCTGATTTGCTACCCGATATTTTTCGCTCTTTTCCATGTCCTTGTAGTCCCCAGGAAGTCTCAACATCACTTCGCCAGTGTAATTGACAAGCTTCGGGTAGCGGTACTGAAGGAACAGAGGGCCAGCCCATGTAGATTGCCAATCAATGAGGCTGGTAATTCGGTCATCTTTCACAAAGAAATTTGGGGTATGCATATCCCAATGCCAAAGAGTGGAGCGAGTCATTCTCTCATCTTGTGGAAAAATGTATGGAGAGATGCCTAGGTATTTCTTGTACAGTGCGACGTGAACGTTAGGAGAATTCTGAGCATCCGATTTTTGGAATATGTCTGTTGGCGGTTCCCGAACCGCATGTTGACCCAACCACTTGATTTGGTTATTAGCTAGAGCTTTAAGATAATCATGAGCAGTTTTCCCTACAGAAAATTAGCTCATGATTTTGATCATGAATGATAACTCCTTGGATGCTTACAAGGCCCTCGATCAATTGACATTGATGCTCGCTCTTTTCTCCAAAACACATGCTCTACCACTGGACCAATTGTGAATCGCTCTTCCACCTTTTTTTTCAGTTCTACAGAAACATCACTAGAAACCTCTGCTTTTTCGCATCCAGGGAACGAATCTTTTGCGAAGTAAATGTTGCCATACCTAACAATGTTAGTAAAATTCTTAGAGGATTGTCCATAGAACTCACCAGGTGAAGGACACCGAGAGTAGCTTCTTCTCGATAGCTACCAGGTCTTCGATGACTTTATCTTTCGACGGAAGTTCCATATCTTCCCATATATCTGCTAGCGGTATTCCAGGGGCTTCTTCCATTACAATATATTCTGCTTGAACGGGATTATCTGCCACCGCACTCCAGGCGTGGATCTTAGGGACCGGTATGTTGAGAATAGTTCTGGCCTAAGGGAGCAAAATATTAGCTCCCACTTTCTCCGATTAAGATTCAGGGGAAGCTCACAAACTCCATGGTTGCAACCTCAGAAGCGGTGGTCTTGAATGCTGGACCAGCATTGGGGCATGGTATGCGTGCAATAGCAACAGAACCATTGTCCATCACTAGCTTGAAGACCTTGTTGTATCCACCCTCGGCCAGCTTGATCATTGAGACACAAGATTTCGCACCAATGCTCTCGGCTGCAATGCGCTTGAGTTCTTCAACATTGAACTTCATATATCTCTCACGAAGCTCCTTCTCTTCATTCCATAGCCACCTACCACTAGTATAGCGGAAGAATTGTTCATATTGCTGCGGTTTCGAATCTGTGGACATCATTCGAGACAATTTGGACCGGAAGAAGCGTTGCATCTTGGTAGGGAGTTGAAGTTAGACGCTCAAAGTGCGGGTAGCATGGGCGCAGAGAATGGTCGCGACTATTTCCTCTAGAATAGAGCATTATTTTGAGTTAGATGAGAGCTCAAGCCGCAAGGAATATGCGTCTGTCGTGGTAAGTGAATTGGGCCCATCTCCCGCAGCCCTAGGATGCCTGCAGAGATGCGGGCGAGAGCTTATACTGTTACGCAACAACTCATGTGCATCTGCATGAGATGTTATCGTCAGGCTGAAGGATACGCGCGCGTAGCAGTGGATTGCAGATGAAGGAGGGGGTTAGTTTCGGTACATGGCCATGGCGTAGAACGCTGATGTTACGGTCTTGGGATCAAGGAAGCGGCACGGAAGGTATGAGGTTCAGAAGTGTATTTTACTGAAACTAAAGAGAGAAAGGTAAATAGAGAATAAGCTCTCTGCTTATACAATTGGGATCCCTGTATCCCCTCAGGTACGATCCCGAGACCTAACAGCTGACTAATCCGCGGTACCCTTGACCTAGACAACCTCATGCTTGCAACACCAACACCAACACCTTAACTAACTTCGATATGCTTGCTGATTAATCTGGCCCTCGAAAGGTCGCATATACTTCAAGGACTTTTGCCAATTAAATGAGTCCAGTAAACGCCGGTACCACAATGGCCACAGTTATTTATACGTTCAGATTCTTGATTGGAGTACGTCGGGGTCTGGTTAGGACCGCCATGTTTCTATTCCCATCTTCCAAGTGCTGAACTGCGAGATGAGGCAGTGGAGTAAAGACAGCCATGGGATGAGTTCTATATAATGCATAGCTTCAAGATATGTAGTAGCTTAGGCATTATATAGCCGAAGCGTGAGTGAATACGGACTACCATTTTGCTTTTCTCCTGTTCCAGTATTTACTGTTGGTCTACTATACATTCTACTCCAAGGCCATCTTTTTGACATGGTATTTTTCTCACAGATCGTTAAATGTGGATGAGTTTGCTCTTCAGTGTGCTCTTCAGTGTGCTCTTCGCCTACAGGCTCCTGCAGTGCTGCCGTAATAGTGAATTTGCATATCTCTTTCCTAATTTACTTCACTCTGCTCCTACTGAAACTGTTGAACCTTTGTGTCTCTAAATGGATGAACTGTCTCATCAAGAAAGAATCGTCATATTTTGGACTCTTCTATTCGAGAATACACCTATTGGTTGAGCAGCCGGTCTGAGACTTGATACTGCTATAGTTGGAAGCTGCTTCCCGTTGCGCGTCTTGTTGCCCAGGTGGGCGGTCACGAGGGAAGCGAGAGTGAGGGACATCTTGCACCTCTTCTTAACTTCCTCTCCTCTTCAGTCTCCCCCATTCCCTAAACTCCACCCTCCAAGCATTCGCTCTCACTGTTGCGATGTCTACTTACAAGCAACCTCGTGTTGATCTACTTGTGCCTAGGGAACCGCCTACACTATGCAAGACTTGCCAACTTGAATTTACAACTTTTGAAGCTTTCCACCAGCACAAAATTGATAGCCCGCGGCACGTTACATGCCATTTTTGTTCTAAAGACTTCACGACAACAGGCGCTCGCAAGCGTCACCAACTTCTAGTATTGTCCTTATCCCTCTTTAAATGCTTCTACTAACGCAGCGCAGAATCACGCTGCTGAGCAGAAATTGAATTGCCCAACATGCTATAAGAAGTTCCCACGTCTCGGCGGGTTGGTCACCCACCTAGAGACAGACAAATGTGGTAATGGAGAGGACTTTCAAGCACTTTATGAGGAGAGGAAGCACCGTTACGATAATGTGCGGAACGTTGATGATTTGAAGAAACTCGAATATGGACATACCTCTGGCATTTTCGACGATCAATACGAGCACCAGACAACACGTTCAAGTGAATTGTTCTCCAGCAAGAGCAAAGACAAGACGCATGACAAGGACGTCGTTAAGAATGTCGCGGCAGGTAGGACGAATTGACTTGAGTAGCTTTGCTCTGCTGACGTCTGCACAGAAAAACCTTCCTTCGCTCAAGAAGCCCTTCAGCCAAAGCGTTTGGCTGCCAAGGTCGATATTCCTGCCCCTTCGAAGGATGCCACCTCGGCAGATAAGACGCCAGTCTTCAAGAAATCTGCTCCTATTTTGAATCCTATCTATGCTCCCCCCCTTGTGGATCTCATGTCCGATGAGCCTCTCGCAGTTGACCCCGCAAGAATTCCAAAGGCAGATGAGGACTTGATCAGTTTCGATCGTGTTTACGAGCGTATAGTTGCTTCAGAAATTCTCAGCGCACCTCTGTCTATGAAAAACGAAGATGTTGAGGTTATTGCAATTGCAAAGGCTAAAGCAATCGTGGCGGAGCAAGAAGAGCAGCTTAAAGCACGAAATGCTATCATCAAAACAACAAAAGAATCTGAAGCAACTAAGTCCAATATATCCCCTTTGAAGACTAGCAATGCTGTTCAGGACTTGGAATCTCCAAAACTTGAAGCTCAACTCATCAAGAAAAATGCTCCAAAGAATCAAGATGTTATGGATCAACCGGCTCCAAGTGTAATCGGTAGCAACGCATGGATAATCAAGAAGGATTTGTTCCCAGACGCACCTGCTGCTGTTGCGCCACCTGCGAAGGTACCTGAATCAATTACTCTGGGCAAGATTGAGGAAGCCAAAAAGTACGCTCCTCATGATCCAGATAACCCGAGCTTCGACGCCGGGAAATACTGGGTCCCTATTCTTGGGAAGTACAAATGTCCTTTTGGCCCCAGGTGCATGTAGGTCATCTTATCTTCTTTAACCCGTAATGGGACACTAAATGCTACAAAAGGAAGAAGTTTGACTCCGTGGCCGCATTTAAGCAGCACCTGAACTCACCTGCTCATCGTGAGGGCCGGGACCGCTATCTATGCAGGAATTGCCTTCGAACTTTCGATACGGCTGGCGCTCTAGCTCAACATTCGGAAGCCCAGGGTGTTAGATGTGTTGTACGGGAAACGGCGCAGTACGATCTGTGCGTGGATGAATTCACTGCTAGCCATGCAACTGTTGCTGGCAAACACAGGGACGATACCATCCGCTATGCTGTTGTCAAGGCGCCAATAGACTCAAGAAACATAGAAGCTACTCACAAGGCGATTAACGAGGCCGTTGAGAAGGACAAAATGACATACTGGAAACGCAACACACCGAAATGGTAGACGGAACTCAAAATTTTTTGGTCACTTCTTGCTTTGTTCGTTTCAATAGCTAGAATGTGTCACTCGGCAGGATCTGGCTTGAGAGCGGTCTTTCCCGCAACCTCTTCTTTGCCCGATATTCAGACTGTATTATAATGGCTTGGCGTTGGACCCATACGATCAGATGATCTTTTTGTCCGAATAATAGATTTTGCTTCCGTTAGTTGCATTCATGCTTTAATAGCTGCGTGGCGTTATTGCTAGCCGGGTCCAGGCTTAGAGATCTGATTGGCTGGTATTTCTATGTACCTAGTGGAATACAAAGCCTCCGTTTTGCAAGTCCTGTGCGTTTTCAAGTTCCCCGTATGTTCACTCTTCAACTTAAGTCCTGACCGACGAAGTTTGAAGGAGGTGATTGAACGTCGCTCACCAGCGTTGATAATAAAATTGACACAAAAAGAAGGTCGAACCTATGTTGACGTTGTCTAAAGCTCCCTCGATTAGCTGAGGTTGGGCTGTGGTACTATCCAATTCCATGGGGATCGCTTTTGGGGCGTTGGCTGTAGGAAGGTCACAATCTATTTCTTTCCAATTTCTTAATTCTAGGCCTGTCTCTGCTATACAAAGTTCAAGGCACACAACTATGATCCCGACCACCTCATAAGTGTCACAGCAGTGGTATATACACAAGCCACAGCCCCTACAGTCATAAATACGACGTCTCCGAGCTTCACGTACTTGTTCTCCGCCACACCCTGCATATGCAAGTAAGCAGGGTATATATACACCAGCGGCACACACGCAAAACTTCCTATTAGCGCAACGAACTTATCCAGATCCGCTGCGCCAGCCGCAGCGATGATTCCACAGAGGCATACAATGCCCGTACGAAAGGCATTCTTTTTCCACTTTGTCCTGGCGTCACGCTTTCCCGAGCGGTGCCCAAACAGCGAAGCCTCCACGATGCGCATGGCGGGGAACAGCTGCACAGGCGTACCGATCAGCACCGCGAGCGAGTAGAGAAACTGCACAGCGTTGACGAGCTTGCTGTCTTGCGGGAAATTACTGATGATCTCGACGGTCGTCTTGTCGCCGAATGTGGCGTAGCTGAGGGCCCCGATGGAAGCGAAGATCACAGTGATTATGACCATGACTACAACGAGCAGCTTCTCGAATTTTCGGGGCTCCTTCATCGAGGATTGGATGGGTAGGATGAGACCGATGCCTTCGAATGTGAAGATGGCGGAGCCGACGGTCATGGTGAAGTCGCGCGGGTTGAAGAGCTGGACTGTGGGGTTGATACTGTGCTGAGCGATGGTCGAGATGTCGTAGTAGAAGATGTAGCCTAGACCGAGCACGATGAAGACGTCGGCTAGGAGGGCGGCGCCGCCTAGCTTAGAGATGTTGCGGATAAAGGCCAGAGGGATGAGAAGCACGACTTGGATCCCGATGAGGGCTATGGACGAGAGGGGGGTGTCGGCTTTGCAAACGGCCTCAAGGAATGAGCTGATATTCTCTGCGGTGAAGATGATTCCAGAACAGACGAAACCTATCTGGGAGATGGTGATGGACCCTAGGATGATAGATCGCATTCTCTTCCCTGCAATGGACTCGCCAATTTCGCCGTAGCCTCCTCCGTACCTTGCTCTGCATCGCAAGAGGAGATGAAATGCAAGACAAGAGACTAAAGACACGGTCACGAGGGTAATGAACGAGAATAAAATGCCACCATTTCGAAATGCTTTTGGGAGGAAAAGAACGCCGGTGCCGATGAAGGACTTGATCAGTAGGAAGAACGTCCTGGTGACGGTGGCATCGCCTTTGGTCGCTACCCGTGAACTCTTCCTCCTACCCAATAAAGGTCTCCTTTCACCATCTGAGGGTTCGCCTCGTTCGATTTCATCATCCTCGTCCTCGATCGCAGATTCATCCTCATCGGTATCCGCAAGATCCTCGCCGGCAAACGCGCCATACAGATCCAGGAAGGCCACAAAATTGCTCGTCACTGGAGCCGTAGCAAGACTCAGGCCCCCTCGTTGCTGCTGCACAAAATGGCGCCGAAAGCCGCCAGGCTGTCTCTGTTCCGCCACAGTCTGCCCATCTGCTGTAGGTCTGGCCAAATGCGCGAAAGTTTGGGCTCTCAACAGCGGGCTGGCCTTCGCGCTGATCTTATATAGATCGCGATGAATATCCCCTCCCTGCAGCTTCAACGAGGATTCATGCTCTCTACGCTCATGAGAGCTCTGCGTCGAGGATGATGGCTGGGGTGGCTGGTCATCTGATGCGGCTCCGTCAAAATTTGCTGTGTATGCGGGGTCTAGATGTCTCTCGACGATCTCTGCCCGTCGCCGCTCCTCATCAGCAGATTGAGGGGTATCGGACATGGGAGATGAAAATGGACGCAACGGAGCAAGTACTTATATATCTAGTGACTACTGCGTGGTGTTGTGCAGCATATTTCCAAGAAGTCTTCTTTTTGATGTTCCGACCTGTATGACGTTGCGCCAACTAAGAAAACACTTTTCGCGGGGTTAGCCGAGACTTCTCACTGGCAGGTTTTTGCCCCTTTAACGAAAAGTACGTTAAGCGAATCTGCATTTCCCATTGATGTAACTAGAAAAACTATCTCGCGTCATAGAATGATCATGAACATGGGATGCTCGTTGCCGAGGTAAGGTTTTCTAGTGCCATAAAGCTGGCTGCCGAGTGTTTTTTGGGGGGAACTCTCATTAATGTATTGAGGAGACGATGAAGTTATTTTCACGTCAGCCAACCCGTGAAATTACGCCCCTATGTTTTTCTCCCACAGGATGAACGAAGACTTGATAATTTTGCTGACGAACAGACTCAGAATCTTGAGAAGTAGAAGCTGCTGAGCGTCGAAGACCAACATACAATTGTCTTCCATCAGAGAGACGGATCGTACAGCGATCGGAAGGTGTTTTCGGAAGAAACAAATGGCGTTGCTTTCGTTGCCGCTTGTGAGTCTTCACCTCCGAGACCGCCTTGATCGACCACCTACAAATCTCGACAATTTTTTCTAATTGCACCAGGATCTGAGGTTGATCAGGCAGGGCCTGGCGCTCAGCAATCCGACAGGAAATCTCAGCATGGCCCTTCGAGCCTATTTTTCTAGTCCGGACCTTGAATACCCCATTCTTAAGCTTAGAGTCCGAGTTCTCTTGACTTTGCATATTTACACGACTTTCGACACATTTAGCATTCCATGCCCGGGCATGATACAGGTCTCCAGAAATACTAAACGTGGTGTCGATTTCTTGCATTTCATGGCCGAGCAGTGGGCCAGGAACGAGAATCTTTGTTTTCTGCATCCCGGCCGAGCATCCTTTGATATCAGGTAAGAGGGCTGGAAAGTATGAGCATCGATAGAAAGATGCGGCACCTGAATGCAATGGTCGATACAAGAGTAGACAAAGAGCTCCATTCTCGTAATGTGGTAAAGTATGATTAAGCACTGCGACATGTGATACTTCGGGATGATCCACGTTGCCATCGAGGAATTTCAAACAGCCAGAAACGTCTGTGTAGTCTATGATCAATAGTGGAGCTGACATTTCATTCCGGAAGGGTGTTACAGTTGTGATGATCTGCTCGTGGGGTTGAGTCGACCAGAAATTCGATTCCACAACGACATCGTATGGGATATTTCCAGGAAAGCATGTCTGGAGGCGCAGTAGGCTTTGGCATTGCTCGCAATACACTCTGCGGCAAAAGCGGCTTGAACAATCAGCGAGCAATGGCTGATGATCGACGTGGGCACTGTAGCGGAATAGGAAAATTGAGTCGTCGCATGTAGAGAGATAAATCGCTTCCTGTAGTCTAGCAAATGCCCTTGCTCGGCCTTCTCCGTACAGCATCGGCATGTGGATCTGAAAGAGACCTAGAAGCGAATAAGCTTCGTCTTCTTCATGGGTGACCTGACGATGAGCCGCCCAGGAGAATCGTTCTGCTGTGCTGTAAACATCGACGGACTTGTTTTGAGCCAACAGATCTCTGGCAATGCTGGTGATCTTTGCAATCTCGTCGTACCGTTCCAGTTTCGTGCCAATAGGTGACCAGTCCGCAGCATGAAACTCAACATAAACCGGGGCAATTAACTCTTGTAACGTCCAGCCTCGAGTGAACCACTCGCTGTCTTGAAAAGCTTTGCCCCAGCCGGCTTCGTAGTCCGGGACATCTGCCATATATACATAACAGATATTTGAATTTGTGTAGTACGTCCACATTGAGTTAATATTCTTGTCCACATCCGCCGAGCTCTCTTTGTCAATGCAACAGCTATCAATCCAAATCCAATCATATCCGTTGTTAGCAGCTAATTTGCATGACCCTTCCACTTTTGAGAAGCCTTTTAATTGTCTAATTGGACTGTCACTGCCAAAGATAGGGCATCCGGTGATGTCTTTAAACGTGACCTCTTCTGGTCCCCATCGGTGTGACAGAATAACATAGTCTGGAGTCTCACTAGTCACGAAACTCCTGAGCTCGAGACTTCTGGTATTTAGAAGCCTCATGGTTGCGAGGTCATTTATTATTCTAGAAACTTTTGTTTCTGGAGCAACAAGAGGACGATGAATTTGCCAGATTGATCAACTTGAAAGGGGCCGATACATTTATGGCTGAAATTCATATGTGGAGTTTTGTGTCACGCTGGCAGAGGCGCAGTAATGTACCTTTGTTTCCAATGGACACGTCGACTGCGCCACCCGCAAGGCTGTCGTGACACCCATAAATATTTCGACAGCAGCCTAGGCAAAAACTACGACGACGTGCATAGGCGAACCTAATTGGGTGGGAGAGGATGGGAAACACTGATGAATCTAGCCACTTCCGAGATGGAATAAAGGTTACAGTGATACACAAGGTTCTACATTGAGCTTCGGCTGGCATGATTTCTATCCTTAATCTTACAAATCAAACGGTCCTATCATAAACGCCGCGCTATGCTACATCCATGCTACCATACCCAATACCCTCAGAAACGCCCATGCTCCCCTCTACCAAATTATTCCTCATTCCATTGTCACAAATTTGGCCAATACAGACCCACCACCACTCGCTCACAGTCCATCCTTCCATACGCGGATGCAAGCTCTCAAACAGTCCAACTTGGCAGCCCCATACCATAAGTCTCCCCAACTCCCATTGCTCCAGTGTTGGTGTAAACATTTTCGCTAATGCCGTAGTCGTGATGCCGGATCTAAGAGCCACGGTCTGGGCCACGGCAGTGATAACCTTGCGCCATAGCTCGACAATGATGGAGCCGCCAACATCAACCCAAACAGGTATTTCTCCGCTTGGGCCGATGCTGGGAGGATCGATCATGGTGAGATTATCGAGGACTGGGATGTTGTGGCAAAGGAGGTAAGAGGCAGTAGGCACAATATCAATATCCCACTTGAACCTCTCCTTCGGGATGTCCTTCCCTTGATAATTTCCGTTGTCGGTCAAGCCAAATTTGCTCTTAGGCACATTCACACCCTCTAGTCTAATGCGCCGTGCGGCCTGCAAGCTCGTGATGCACATGATTGCGCCGTCGTCAGCCGTGTAGTCTGCGCGTTCTCGCTCCTTGCCAGATGCAAACACATTGTCGAGATATGTCTTAAACTTGAGCGCCTGCTGGAATTGCGCCTCCGGCATATGTTTGCGCAACGGAGTCAAGAAAGCATCGGTGGCTTCGTAGGATCGCCCAGGTACGGCTCGACCTTTAGATCGGTGCATGAGTACTTTTCCTTCAGTAAGTGAAGCCAGCGCACTTTTAACCAAGTCATTGCCAAGAGTGTTAAGCTTTTCTCTTGCGATTGTCGATACATAGTCCCAGTTCTCTTCTGTCGTAAGCGCTGTTGCGCGGACCCATGACTTGGCGACTGCGAATCCATCTACAGGCGATGACTGGACCTTATCTTTTGAAAGAGGCAGAGAAGCTGGAAAGGCGGCGGCGACACCCATGCGCTTGTACATGGGATTATGAGCACTCTGTAGCCCAAAAAAAGTCTCGCGCCAGCCAGAAGCTTCAGGATCCACTTCGCCGAGTTCATGACTTGCCTCAAGGTCTTTTCGAGTACTCGGAAGAATGAAATCCGTTGATACGAGAGTCGGGTTAAGCGTCTCCACAGCCCAATCAATCAACTCGTGCCAGTCATATTCAATGAGATTGTCAAAGTCGACCGGGGGAATCCGGCCCTCGCTATAGGCAGAAAGAAATGCTTGCTGAAAATTAGTGACAATCTTCTCAATCGATTTTGTGTGACTGCTCTCAAGCTGCCTCCAATGCTTTGTAAGGAAGGTAGTTGAGTAGTCTGGGAAAATTCTGCAGATAATCACCCAATCTATCAGTGCATCCAGACCACCAGCCAAAGTCTGAACAGCGACCACGGCGATGACAAGCCGCAGTTCGAAACTTGTAGTAATCGCTTTGATCTTTTGGCCCCTCTTCAAGCGCACGTGGCCTGGTTGCTGTGCGATTTGGACACCAAAAATGCTACTAGCCTCCCGAGGGTTCTCAAGAACATCCTCAAAATCTCCAAGCACGGCTGTCAGTGATCGAGCTGTTCCAAATGGATCTTCGGCTGGCTCATCATCTACCGACGATACCGAGCCGACTCGCTGTCTCTTCCGTGCTAAATTTGGCGAGCCATCAGATTGGTGCTCCTCACTATCCGTCTGAAGCTCATTGTAAGGAAGTGTTTCGATCGTTAAAGCAGTGTCTTCTAACCACCTGACTTTGAAAATGCTTCGAGCGGCGCCGTACGGCTTGTCAATCGTCCACGAACCATCAGCAATGTCTGAGTTAGAGGAGACGAGTTTCAAGTCTATGAATACCAGACTGGTATGATGGGGCGAGAAGTCACCATTTGCTGGGTTGCTGGAGGATTGAGGACTGGCTGCAGACCAGAAACAACATGGTAGTGTCTCTAGTCCCGGATTTTGAGAGCTCTCGACATCTACCGTTGTCGGCTCAATGTAGTGAGGGTCAACTTCATCCAAATGACGACGAGGCCTCCTTGACAGCCTGCCAGACCGACGCACGTTCTCAGGCTCAGGCTCTAAGTCCGAGCTCTCGCTCAAAAATTCAACTCGAGATGGCCTCGGTCTTCCTCCGGACGCTGCAGGATGCTGCTTAGCCGATCTTCTGGGAGATCTCCAATTGACATCTTCATCTGAAAAATCCAGTTCTTCGTTTTTCTTCTTCCTAGGTCTAAGCCGAGTACGTGGCGGATCTTTTGTTACGATCAAATCTTGGAGCTCTGTTCCAGAGGCTTCAGGTGACTTGGCTTCCAAATTTCTGAGCAGGAATTTTGATGGTGCTGCTGGAAGGAACTGCCTATTTTTCGTTGGTACCAGTACAGGGCGAAAGCCAGTCTGCAATCTCCTCAGGTAACCTCTTTGGGTGGGATTGCCATCAGCTCGTCGAAGAGGTCTAGAGAAAATGGGAGTGACACCATGACCGAAGGCTCTCTGTGACCAAGCACCATTTGGGCACTGCAAGAAAGTGATGGGCTCTGGGATCCGAGTTCGCAGTTTACGAGGTCTGGACGCCTTTGGTGGCTCCTGATTCCAAGCTCCACTTCTCGAATCAGGAAGGTTTATTAAAGCCGGAGCCCAAACATCTAATCGAGGAGGTTCAGGCACGGAGCGTTTTCCGCTTTCTCCTTGTGGTACAATTTGACTGCGCTTTACGACTTTCTTAAGTTGATTCCACGCCCCAGTATCTGGATCTTGTAGAAAGCTAGTAGCAGGAGTCCAAGTATGCTGGCGAAGAAGTGCAGTGCGAGTGCGTTTGCCCTTCTCTGTCTGTGTTGGCCGAGAAGGTATTCGCGAGCTTCGTCGTCGACCACTGCGTCGAGATGGTCCTTCTTGTAAGGACTCTTCTCCAGCTATCATCAGTCTGCGGGTCCGGATAGGCCCCGCGGGTTCGCTGTCATAATCGGCATCTTCATCATCGTCCAAATCCATCCGTTCCGCCTCTTCCTCAGATGAGGTAAGCTTATCATCCGAAGCTTCTTCGCCCTGATCGTCACCGAGCTTTCGATGCTGAGGATTGCCCTGGGTGGCGGAAAGATTTCGTAGCTTCGAGGCCCACGGCTCTACAGGTAGATGCTGGGGTGTAATATAGTCGATAGGATAGGCCTTGAGGATCTTCTCTTTTAGATTCTCAATTTTTGAAGCCTTGTCGTTAGCATCTTGATCCACGATGATGCTTCGGTCCACTCTTGTCTCTCTACTCCCGCGCTTTTTTCCATCAACGTGGAACGTGAATGCAACATATTCGACTTTACCTGCAGCCACAAGTGCATCAACCGTTTCGAAGCAGAACCTGGACTCTGGCATATCAGTATGATTCATAGGATCCCCAAGCCAAGAGGCCACAAAAGCGAACCAGAGGCTTTTGTCGCCAGGAAACAGCCCATCGTTCTGGTCAACGAGAGAAAGGATTATATTTTCGAAGGCTCGCTGATCACTCTTGCAGGGTGGATCTCGTGGGGCACGTTTGTCAGTCAATATTCTTGAGCCAGCCCTTGGATGACCGAGAATCGTTGCCATCTCATTCAGCATTTCAGCCTCATTGCGCATCCGACGGTAGTTGCCTTTAGTTTTGGTAGAGGGATACTTTGTTAGAGGATACTTTGGCCGCGGCCCTGTCTGATTTGGTTGAGGTGTAGGAGTCTGCGAACCCTTCTCGCTGAACTTCTTGGGCTGCATACCATCCGTCGCAACCGTCTGAGCCCAATCAAAGATAGAATCGTCGCTGTCATTAGGCGTATAGTCTTTATCTTCGCCTGGGGCTTCCGAATCGTCATCTTCTCCTGGATTAGAGTCCTCGACAGTATCTATTGACCTTCGCTTCTTCTTTTTTGGAGCATGCTTTGGAGGAGGCCTCGGGCCCCGGGGCTTGATCTGAGAGACGTCGAAGTTTGGATTACAAGAGGTTTGAGATTTGGTAAGATGATATTTGAGACCGAGGTCGTTCTTGAATCGATTACCACACTTATCGCATTTCCATGGCTTTAATATTTCGTATTCAGTCTCTTGAGGACCATCATACGTGCCACCGTTTTGGACCTGGTCGGTGATTCTAGCAGTGACTAGCTTAGTCCTCATCAGACTCGCAGCTTTGTAACCTTCTTTAGTCGTTGCAAATTGAAAGCGATGTTGGTTGGAATTTTCACCGTCGCTGCAACTTACCCGGAGCTCCATCGGGTATGAGCCTCTCACAGATATAACAGGATTTGCATCCATCTGAGAAATTGGTACAACTAAAACTGGGGACTCTGGCGGGCTTCCATCAACGCTGAAAAACTCTAGAATTCCCTTGTCTTTTGAGAGCAAAAGATTGCCAACAATATCTTCATATGCAACAGCAAGTCTAACGATTCCTTCCGGAAACTGAATGTCACTCGCCTTAAGCAGAGCAGCTTCAACTCTGGCTTTTTCAGCCACGTTTCGCTTTGACTTCGAGGAACGGCTTTTAGAAGCTGATTTAGGAGTGGAAATTGAGCCTCCATCTTCAGGGAGAGGTGGTGGCGATGAGGTAATTGGAACTTCGGGCACCTGTAGATCGAATGAGATTTGTTGCTCAATTTGAATTGCCGGAGTTGATGTTGTGATTTGCGTTCCTTCGAGCTTTCGTTTCGACCTCGGCCTCCTGCGCTTTGCTGGAGTTGGAGTAAGATTTGTCGCAGCTGGTATTGGCCGTGGATTTTCTAGTGAAGCACTGGCATGCCGAGCATATTCTTGTCCAGTAGTCGTGGTGGTCGATTGTTGAATGCTGGAGGAAGGCTGAGTACTTTTGACTAATTGTATCTCGGACGGAATTAGGATATGAGATTCAGATATTGAAGGACGATCTTGAGCAATGGACATAGCATGTTTGGGTTCCTTTAGTGGTGGAACTTGCTGAGGGTTGGTAGAAGTATATGGCGACTGGTATGGCTGTGCCGGTTGGCTTTGATAGAATGGAGATGACACGCCTGGGTAGGTTGAAATGGATTTCTCCTGTTGCAAATGCTGCGGACTAGCGGCAAACCCCTGTGCATCAAAATTTGGTACCTGCGAAGTCGGTGGTCCGTCTGTAGTGAACGGAGGATGAGAAATACTTGTATCTAAGGCCTTGTTCTTTCTCACATATTTCCGCTTTTTCCGCATAGGCTCAGACTGTCCTACAGCTGACGGACTTGCTTCAGAAGTTTTCCTCTTAGAAGGAATTTTCGGACGAGAGGTCTCGGCAGAAGGTGCTTCAAGTGAAGGTGATACTTCATCGTGAGTATTAACAGTAGGCAAAAGAACCCCAGAAATTTCTCTATCAAGTCCACCAGAAAGGTCTCCCTGGGCTCGAATATTCTGCAGAAGGCCATTTTGTGATTGAGGTGACCCCAACTTATCATTCGCGTTGTCTCTCTGATTGATATCTCCAGACTCAACTGGCGTTACTGGCTCTTGTAAACGAGCGACCGTTACTGTTGCTGGCTGAGCTGCGTCATTTGAAATATCCTTATTGTGGTCACTATCCCTCTTCTGGTCGATTTTGCGGCCTCTTGGAGGCCCCCTCTTTCTTGGCTCAGCGGCAGGCATGGAAGCATTGTCAATATTTTCTCCCAGAATATGCCTCTTGAATATCTTCTTTCGCCGCTGCGGCGTCTCAGTAGTATCTTCCGTCTCAATGACCGCAGCGGCAATGGCAGTAGCTATGGCTTCCGTTCCGGTCCCTCTGTTCTGCACCAGCCAATCTGGGTTGAGGAGCTTAGCCGACCTGAAGATGAGGACCAAGGCTTCTGCATCTGCCATACTAGTGTCATTTTCATCCTCTCCTGATTGAAGGGAAACTCTATATACACCTGGAGGTCCTGCTAGACGTCGTGTTGGAAGCTGTTCACCATCGTACAACCCAGAGATAGAATCACTGAACCTTAGCTTACGAGGTCTGCCTCTCTTACGTGGCCCTTTCGAAGCATCGTGCAGTGTGGATTTATCTCGGATGAGAGATGATGAAGATGGTGCTGTCGAATTAGACATTTCAATAGTCTCATCCTCTCCTTCTCCAGTGACAGCAGAGACATCGGCTCCGAGTCTAGTTTCAACACCTTCACCACTATTTACTCCAGTAAGCAAGCCAACTGCTCGAGGAGGCGACACACTGGGCTGATCTTCATTGGCATTCAATGCTACCGCGTGTCCAGCAATTTCTGGTACTAACTTGTCGGGCTTTTCTGAGTCGTAAATCTCAGCATGCTCAAGTTGTAGCTCGCCGTTCGCTGGCACGCCAATTTCAGAATGCTCTCCATCACTCCGTACTCTAGAGCCTGGCGACTTCTTGCTTCGACGCAAAGAATACATGGGAGAGGCATGCCCCCTTGTCCGCGATGATTGTCTAAGACCTGAATCTTCTGTGGCGTCTTCTACGACTGGTGCAGGGTTTGACGATGGACTGCTGTCGATAAGTGATCGCTTTTTAGCAGTGGGCTTGGTTCTGCGTCCGGAGCTTCGTAGTCCATCTTTGGCCGTGTCAAAAGGGGAGTCTCCAGTAGACTTGTCTTTGGAAGAAGCCGGTTCCGGGTCTTGGCCCTTTGATAAACGGGTGCTACGTTTGTGGATTGCGCTTGTGCTGGCATTGTTGTCGGATACATTCGTGGTGACTCCAACTGCAGTTCTTGGGAGATCATGAGATGATTCCGTGACAGAGGCTCCTTCATCTAGGGTTGCTCCGATATTTTCTGGTGCTGGCTTCTTCCTGGGCCGGCCTCGCCGCTTCTTCAATGAATGTGTATGGTCCAGCGAGGCTGCATTAGCATCGACCTCAATAGTATTTCCCGCACCGGCTATGATCAGAGGGTTCTCATCTTCATCCAGGGCTCGGCGCTGCAGTCGAACTAGGCGATCTCCTAATTTTGACGTAAAGACTGCTTCTAGATTCAAAATCCTAAAGCGTTCCTTCTCATCACCATCTCCCAATAAGATGTCGTCTCGTGAAAGCAACGACTCCCATATCGCGTTACGGGCCCCATCCTCAAGGGTAAAGGCGGTCTCAAATCCTTGGAAGAGATCACTGATCGAGATGCCTGCTTATCCTCATGATTAGCACGCTATACAAGAGATAGATAATATGTCAATCCAAGACTTGAAAAGACTAAGAGATATGATGACCACGTGACTGCCCCTCCATGCATATCGTGGGGCATTTTGTCGTAGATGTTGACCCCCGGCGCGGAACAGACAGCAAACATTGTCTGCACTTATGCAGCATGTTCCATGGATAGGGATCTGCTTATGCCTCGAATCAAGTTGCTGCTCTGCTAATCTTCGGCACGTGGGGAGTGCATATAAGATATATGCATGAAAGAATTCCGCCTACCTTCTTCAGCGCGAGCGAGCGTGCCCAGCAGCCACTCGGTCATCTCATCTTGTGAATGTGCCATTGCCGCTGAGAGACTTGCTTTTGGACCATCATCGATGAGCGTAGCAAGGTTCCTGCCAGGTGTTGCTTGTTGTGAGGCTGCAATATGGTGGCGAAGACTAACGTCGTGGTGATGGAGCCGCAAGGTTCAGTCATTTTTTATTTTTTGGCGGGATTGCTGGGAGTCACGTCCTGATGAGGCTTAGCCCCGCCTCGCTTAGAGCTGATTGCGGTGCAGAACAGTTCTACATTTACAGCTTTGTTTACAAGAAACAATTCAATTGCTTTTTACAACTGAAGAAGTTTTCAATGCCGAATGCTGTCGTACAGCTGACTACATACCCAAATGCTGCTCGCTAAACACTCATACCTATAGAGTCTCTACTATTCTCGGTGCTGGCAAACCAAAACCCTATTGGTAATTATCCAGCATCGGAGTGGCAGTCATTCCCTCAATCTACTCTTTACATTCTCCCTATCTCTACAACTAGGATTGAAGCATTTCTTTCCTGGTATTTATGACGTCGTATGTAATGTTGCGCAATGGGAGGTAACACCAGGCCATGGCAAAGCTTGAGCCTGCACCGGCTAAAAGATCACCACTGCAAGCACCCGATGCCAACTTATCTCATCCCTCTCCGTCTTGTTCTCCGCGATAGCAATCAAGACTCCACTGGCTTTTGATAGCAAGCGCTTCGATCAACTGCCCGATGCACAATGCCACTTCTTTCTGTCTTGACACAAACTTTTCTCCAAAACCCCGTCCTTGCAGGAACAGCGTTTCGCGACCAGGATCATCGGCAGACAGGCTGTACTAGGAATGTAGAGCTACATGTGAACGCGGGAGTCTCGCAAGATCATACCGCAGAAACCAGCCACAGGTACTCTCGCGATACTTCAAGCCACGGAAAATCTCTCCCTTCACATCCGGCGTGGGCTATATCCCTTGCACAGCCGGACGTCTAATGGTCTTGCGGTGAGGCATTCTGGACAAATGCCACTTTCACGCTACTGGAGATCTGCAACAATTCATGTGTTTGAAACGATCTTATCAACCTCATGCTATTTACCAATAGCTCACGGCCGACTGGCTTAGCAGCGCAAGGGCAGATATTCTACGTCAATGTTAGCAGGTTCACCTTGAGATGGAATCAGATCCTTCGACCAGCGCTTACTTAGTGCCCATTGAGGCTTATACTAACGAATTGTGTGATAGAAAGTCGCTGTTAGCGCGCGACGCCAATAACTGGGGTTGCGGGGAAGAAAAGGGGGGGAACGGAGGGGCGTTGGCATGTGGGATTATAGTGCCGCGGCATCTCAGCTTGACACTTGATAATCGACGCTGCAAGACGAATGTGACACTTGAACTAAATGTGACGACGGGGTCTGGTAGAGAGGAGAGCATTGTGAATCTCAATAGGACTAGCCCTAAAGCTCGAACGTGCATAGACTTTCATAGACTTCAAAGTAGAACGTGGGTAGGTACACAAGATCATGGACGTGATATCTTGTTGATTGAAGTTTTGATCAATATTTCTTCTTACAAATTATAGTCCAGAATCAGAGCGCCTATGGACACTCAGGCTGAGGTATCATGCAAAACTCCAAATGGGCTCCAACATCTTGACTATACAATAGTGTACAAAGCCTATTGGAGATCTACCCAGGCAACAAAATAATGAATGCCACGCTCCCTATATGCATACAAAGAAAAATCAGGGAAAGCCCGCCACCCACTTCAGAATCGAGCCGCAACCAAGAGCGATGCCGCTCTAGATAGCCCTGCTAGCTCGTCTGATGCCCCTTATGTACATCCTCGACACCACGACTCCTCTCACACGGCAAAAGCTCCGTGTGTTATGATATAGGAGAGCACGGCGCTGGGAAATATCGCCGCCTCATGGATGCTAGACCCCCAGAACTCCTGATAACGCCACCAGGAAGCCTCGCTGTCCAAAAACATGCTAAGCCCTCTCCACGCGTCACCTCTTGATGTCAGCATGCTCATCCCCATCGGTCTTCTTCTCGTTTTCAGGAACTTCAACCGGTTTCGCTCCGTCTGCGGGCGGTTCTTCGGCAGGTCTCTCCTCGGCTGGTCTCTCCTCAGGAGCCCTCTCACCCTCCGAGCCGGGTTTGGGTTTGCGCTGGAACGCGAGCGTGTACATTTCCTCGCACGAAGCTCGTGTTTCCTCCTCCTTCTTTGATGCTTCCTCCCTCTCGTGATCTTCCCTCTCGCGGTTCTCCTGCTCCTCCTTATCCGCCCAGTACTGTGAGTGTTCATCTATCCGCTTCTGCTTCTCCTCCTCGGGGAGAAAGTCGAATTCGGCCATGTTCTTGTCCCATTCTTCAACGCATTCTGGTTTCCAATTGCACTCTTCTACCATGCCGTATGCGGGATGGCTGTATCGAGGATGCCTTGAGGGCCACAACGAAGCGTGATAATGATGTTTAACCAACGCAAGTTCGGAATCGTGATTTCCTGAATTTGAGTGCCCCTGGCCAGCAGCAAACGCTTCAACAGTGAGAACCAAGATGTTTCCAACCAACTTTGGCTCTCTCAAAGCATGAAATTCAGACCAAGGCAGTGGATCCTTGGTCTGTGCTCTCATGTATGCCATTATAGAATTGGTAAAAGCTGACGGGCCGGTACCAGTAATGACCTCGTTGAAGTTGAGAGTGATATTTCCGATCGGCACGTTCTGCCCCTGCGCGATTTCATTTAGCCAGTGTAGGACATGATCAATCAGCTTCAACATGACGGGCATTTTCGGTTTGCACGCAAATGTCCACTGGCAGAAGGACTGAGATTTCGGTCCGAGAATAGTATGGTTGATATAATTTGGCTCATCGATCTCCACGCCAATGATGAGATCCACGTCTTTCTCGTCAATGTGAGGAGGGATCCATAAGTCGAATGATCGTAGTGCTTCAACGTCGATATCGGCGTAGACTCCGCCCTCTGCGACTGGTGTTAGCAAGATGCAATATAAATCCGCGTGGGGGTACCATACCAATATACATGACAAGATATCGCAACAGATCCGCTTTGATAATGGTCGTAGTAAGGCTCCGGTATGTTTCTACAATGTCTGGTCGATCGACGCCCTCTGGTCCAAAATGGAGCTCCACGTACTCCAAGTCGTTCCCATCGGTCAGGACCTCATACCTGTGGCCCGGGTTCTTGGACGGCCACGATCGGGCACGACCAGAATCTCGTTCTTCGAACTCCAGCGGATCCGTCTTCCAAGTTTGCCATATCTTCCTGGGGACCTTGGTGTTCTTGGTTGAGTCGCGCGGCGCTGGCTGGTATGTGAACGCCGACTTGAATACATCACTAGGCGTATGACGGACTTGGGTAAAATGATCCGCTCTGAAGAATAAGAAGACGAGGAGAGCGCAAGCAGCGTACAGAGGAAGTGCTCGCCGCACTTGTTTTGGCAGCAGACCCCCGAGTACAGGACTTGCTGCTTGCATTTTCGTGTCGAGCATAAAGAAAACAATACGCCAAAAGAGTGTTCGGGTTGAGACAGAAAGGAAAGACAGGTAGATGTTGTGTACTTTTCAGCGCCCAGCATTCGGGCCCCCCCCCCTGTCCGAGGTCTTCTAATTTTTTCGAGCTTGTGAATGGGGCTGCTGGCATCTTGCCTGCAGCCCCTGACCTAAGCCTCGGCCATGGTAGGTGGCCAAGAATGCCACAAACGTAGGATTTGGCATAGCGGTCGCACCAAGATCTTCATTGAGCGTCGTGGCGAGTTTTAGTCTGATAAGGCTTGGATGGGGGGGCACCAAGCATTGGACAAGAATAGGCCCACTGGGCCGGGGGGCGCAAGAAGCCGGGCAATCAGGTTCTCGACAACCGTATTACAGCGCAAGGAGGAGGGCCGTTTCTCTGTTGTAAGGATACTAATTGTGGGTGATGTTGGTGGTTGAATAGGGGTCTGCCCCCACCTGAAACTGCCCACCGCAGCCATTTAGTGTTCTCGCAAAGAGGCCAGTTCAGTTCTCCTCGCATAGACTCCATTCACATGCGGGTATGGGGGAGCAGATAAAATCACCGAAACGGGGATTAATACCAGAATGGTACTGATTGCTCAAGGGAAATGATCTTTGACGTGTGCTTTGGCTGACGGCGTAAAATTTAAGCTATAGGCTTAGGACTTTGTCAAACATCGGGATGGCCGCACCAATATTACATGAGCTCATCGCATCTGTGTTCTGTCAGCGGGTACGAGTCTACGAGAACACCCCTAGGTGGTCAGCTTCAGGTCGATCGGATCGCACCGGATATGACTGAAGGCTTGTAATACCAATCCAATCCCGCGGGACTGCGAAACAAGTCAAATCTCCAGCGTTTTACATGCACACGACCAAGCAAGATCCTGCGGTTTGGCCATCTGCGCACAGGGACCTTCTAGAATGACTCAAGCGCTTCCGGGTAGGATCATGTGCTTAATCCCTAAAACGAGTCGCAGCTGTTAGAATCGTAGGACAGCAGCTTGTAGGATTGGCGGAATTGTGTGTTGGTGCTAGATCCCCAGAATAAAAAGGGGGTGCCGTACTGTACCAACAAGCAACGCTTCCCCAGGATTTGGAGGGGAAAAGGAGGATTCGGAGCATCAGGGGAGGCGGTATTCGTTAGCCGCTGATCTAATCTAAAGCGTACCAACTTACCAAGGATGGCACTATGGGGAGGACTAGCTGGTGGACCAGGTGGCACCCTCACAGATTGCGCAATGAAACTCATGCTGTAAAAGCACGCCGGCAGGAAAATACTCCTCAGAACGGCAGAATCAGCTGTTCGGCGTCCACAATGCTACAAAGAATCCCAAAAAAAGGCCACTACTTCACGTGGCGGCCTTGAACGTTGTACATTGTTGGACCGACTCCCAAGTGGCTGTCGACCGTTCTTGATTCCTGAAGCTGCAAATGGCTTAACGCGGACAGACTGGGCCAATTACGCGAGCCCCTGAGACACCCTCCACATAGTCCGGTGCGCCCCAGAGTGGACTAGTTTCGTAAATCCCAGACGTATGATCTAGACAAGGACAGCCAACTTAGCATGTGAACCACCGCCTTGATTGGCTTGATGGGGTTTTTTTCTGGGCTCAGCTCGGATCGATGGTGCTCAGGAGGCTTTTGGCCCTCTCCACGTCAAATGCAAAATCTAGCCAGACACATACTCGAACACTTGATCGCCATCCCTCTACAACAGCAAATGGCTCCTTTGTACGAGGGCCTCTTGGAGCAGGAGCATTGGGACCGCCAGAAGAGCGAGCTCGCAGTGAGCTTCCGCAGCACAGCGAAATGGTTCCTTGAAATTCTGCGGCCGGCTCTCTTCACAAGAGCTGGCCCGCGGAAGCAACTGAGACGGACAGCATATCTCGATGGCC
This sequence comes from Proliferodiscus dingleyae, assembly GCA_003988795.1. NCBI lineage: Eukaryota > Fungi > Ascomycota > Leotiomycetes > Helotiales > Lachnaceae > Proliferodiscus > Proliferodiscus dingleyae. The sequence goes on from QYAK01000008.1 coordinate 1,001,802, forward strand.
TCAGAGGGTGGGCCGCGTTTCTGGTCTACTGGCAGCATCATCAACTATGGCCTCTTCGCAGAGTACTGACCGGGCGGATCATCGAGACCGGATGGGGTTTTGAGGGCAGATACGTGTTCGCTGCCTTACCCGTTGTACGGACCTTCTTCAGTGGTGGTCACTTCGCAGTGTCCATCTTCTTCGTAATATCGGGCTATGTGCTTTCTGCGAAACCGCTGGCTCTGATATATTCTGGACACTTCGACCAGATGGCGAGCAATTTGAGTGCGGCTCTTTTCAAACGTTGGGCAAGATTGCACATCCCAGTCATTCTTGTGACTTTCGCCTGGGTTCTTACCTGGCATCTATTTGGCCTGTGGACTATCTCACCAGATCATGAGAAGAAATTCAAAGACGAGCTGTGGAAATTGTGAGCATTATCCATCCTTTTCGTTCAACTCAGCCCTGACATGATTGTGTTACACACAATCGCATCCCCTTGCCTAAAAGTATAGCGATGCTAATTTAAGTTTGAAACACAGTTACATAGAATTCAAAAACTTTTCTTTTGTTTTCAGGACGGGGGGTGAGACTTGGTTCTCATACAACTTCCCAACTTGGTCCATCCCCGTCGAATTCCGAGGCTCCATCATTATCTATACATCAGTATTGGCGTTCGCGAGAATGTCAACGAACTTCCGGCTCGGCGCTGAGGTTGGAATGATCTTCTACTTCTTATATATCGTGGATGGATGGTTTGGCGCGCTCTTCATGGCGGGAATGCTCCTCTGTGAGCTGGATCTGCTTGAGAGGCATGACAAGCTACCACGGATTGTGACAAGATTCAGGCCATGGAAGACGCTCATCTTCTACGGTTTCTTTTTCGCTGCTCTCTTGCTCAGCGGGGTTCCCTCCCATATGTCGGACCGCAAGTTCCTTACTGAAGCTCCTGGCTGGCGGCATTTGGCCTTCATGGTCCCGCAGGCAGTGTTTGATTTCAAATGGTTCTTCTTGTTCTGGGCCGCCGTTTTCTTCATAGCGTGCATCCCACGAATCGGCTGGCTTAGAGCTTTCTTCGAAATACCTTTTAATCTCTACCTAGGGCGGATATCGTTTTCCTTGTATTTGGTACACGGACCTATCCTTTGGAGTTTGGGTGACAGACTATACTGCGCGGTTGGTTGGTACAAAGAGGCGCACGAAACGCATATACCGGGTTGGGTCAGCTTTTTCCCGTTGTCTGAAGCAGGGCCTCTGGGTCTTGAACCGCGATTCTTCATCCCGCACATAATCTTATTACCATTTACATTTTGGGTTGCGGAGGTTGTCACAAAACTTCTGGATGAGCCCTCTGTCAAATTTTCGGCATGGATGTACGAGAAATCTTTAGCGCGGCCGGTGGAGTCGTCAGAGGTGCATGGATAGACGCAGGTTACATACGCGCTGTTTGGATCTAAAAGCGTTTGAAATAATACAAGCAATATCTAATGATTCAAATCTGTGTGATGCCAACCAGGAATCCTCGTGCCCGCGCAACTTGGTCCTCAAATAACGGATTAGCAATCGAAGTTACGGTCCGGTCATCTACCAGGTTATGACCGAGCTACGACCGTCAAAGAACTCCGGAATTATCCGCACCATTGGAGGACGCATTGCATATTGGAGTATTAATTCAGACCAACGCAACCGTTATTCAAGCTTGGGGGGATTTGTCACGGATCTTCGGCACGGAAGAGAGCTGCCTGGACGATAGACTAAGCTTCAAGTGTGATCTTGTTCACAGCCTTCGTCAAGGAAAAGAGAAGGCAAAGCAACATATAGGTGGAGAGAGTTCCATCACAGAGCCAAATATTGATTACGATTGTAATCAGTCAAAGCATGGATACGCCATGTTAAGTAGGGTACGATAGATGAGAGCAACGTGTTAGATTTCTTAGCTTAAGCTCCTATCTACGCAATATACGATCACCTAACTATTTAATATCCCTATTACCAGTTCACATTCCTCATCTCCCACCCACAGGCCTGACGGGCTTCAAGGTAGAAACAGTAGCAAAGAATCACCCAACTATTCTCACCAGTGCATCGAGATCCGGAACCGCATCCGTGACAAATTATTTTAAGAACCATGACCAACTTCTTTATGAAGACAAGGTAAATGTTTAATGAGGATAGTATTTAAGTCATTGCTTCATACGTGTTTTCTGGGTGAGAAATCAATCTTGCTCTGCTGCCATGCGGCATGACAAAAATCAACCTAAAGAAACGCCCAAGTAAAGTTATAGAAAGACGAAGATCAAAAATCCCTTGGTATAATTGGAGGATGGCCAGCCGGGAATTCTTATTGGCGGCTCCGGTGAATAAAAGCCAGAGAGCGTGAGAAGTATTTCCACCCATTGTGTCTTCTCTATTAAGGCCGAGACAATGTTTGGACTATCGAAGAAAAATAGTCATTTATAATAGGGTATCGAACTTCATTATCATTTATCATCAGTCGTCCCTTCGAGCGACGTCGAACACAAAGATAACCTTTCCCCAAGAAGCTGCAGATCCACCACAGACAATCCAGCACCCGTGGACGATGGGAGCTCTCCAGACTCTAACACAGAGAGAGCCTTCGCTTGTGCAGTCTTCAGCGGTCCCAAATATATCTGCTCAACAACAGAAATCATACCCGGGGGAACAAGATGGCTGTACTTTTGCCCAGATATGAAAAATATGAGGTTTGCCACAGCCATGTGAAATGGGAAGGACTGTGTCAATCCCTCGATCAATTCATCATCAGTAGCATCTCCTAGGTCAGAGGTGTCCGGAAACAAATACGGTTGCGTAGCTGCGAGTGCTACGGTGGAAGAAAACACATTCTCGGATTTGCGCTCTTGCGCAGTGATGAGTTCTTCTTTCAACCACGAAACAGCAGATGCCTTTAGAGTCTCATACGGGCAATGCTCTAGAGTGTCTGTGATGAATGTGAGTCTCAGACGATCGGTAGGATGTGCGTGTAAGATGGCAGATGTAAGCGTATGAGCTGCGTAACGCAAGGTGGGCGAAGGGTTGTTTGCAGACAACAGAGATAGTGACTGGAGATGCTGCAGAAAATCGTCATCTTCGAGCGGCCCAGACACGAAGTCATTATTATGTTCAAGCCACAGTCCGATAGCCAAAATAGCATCGATCACACCGGAGTCTTCCCCGCCTATAGTTCCAGGACCATTTGTCCCAATGAACCGTTTTACCAGCCTGGCATGATCTGGGAATATCGAGAGTTTGGGTGGCAAGCTTTTGGACTCGAACATCACAGAGGCGAAAACAAAATATGCAACGAGAAACAAAGCTCCAGGCTGTGATAGTGGGATATCTGCAGGCGACGTTGGATAATTTGCCTCTTCTTCTTCATCATCGTCTGGTTCTTCTGAAATTTTTTCCTCGGTTTTATAAATTGTGTTGAAGAGTTCCGCGTAGTCTGAGAGGCCGATATCTCTCGAGAGAGCCTATATAAATTCTAAGACACCTGAAATATGAGCATTCGACAATACACTTACCACAAGCTGGCCAACAATTGTCTCTTTCTCACTCAATAGCGGCTCCTCCCGGAATAGCTCGCCCTGACTCTTCTTCCCCGGCACGACCTTTGTTGGATCAAAGTGTTCCTGCAGTCTTGCAGCCCATTCCAGAGGTGTAGCGTTCACATAATCTTGCAGAATATGTGTAACAAATGACTGCATGAGCTTTGTCTGTATAGCAGCTTCGCTAGGGTCCGCATCTTCATGTGTTTCCGGGTCTGGCGCAGAGGGATCGGTATTGGAGCCGTTCAAAGTCTGCGTGATGCTCATACTAGACTGTCGTCCGGGCAGTTGGGGCCGCTTCTTGCCAGAAATAGTATGGACAAAAGAGATGACAGCTAGAGTTGCTTGATTCGACGGCCGGAAAGCGGCCAGAATTGCCATTAGCGATGTCGAAAGGAATCTAGAAGGAAATTTCGTCTTGATTCGAGGATGTAGGATTGCCAGCAGACCCACGAGTAAGCAGTATTTGTCAGTACTTGTAGGCTCTCCTCCCTCAGCCTTCTCCTTATCGTCATCGTCCACGGCGGCATCCAGGTCCAAAAGCTGTAGACATTCTGTAACTTTCAAAACAACCTCTCTAGGATTGCCCAGTCTCGCTATGCTGCTCAAACATTTATCTGCGCCCGGCAGAGGAAGAAGGAGATGGACGAGATCCCATCCGATGCTTTGCGTCAATTCGGCATCTTGGAGAATATCATTCAAGGCGGGTAGCAGTGCTGGCGACAGTCGCGATTCGAGGATGGTCAGGTACGTGAGAGGATCAGTCACAGGCGGCCGAGACTCAGTGATTGCTTTGATGGAATCAGACAAGTCAGGCGCATCATCAGAGGCCATTGTAGGGATTCTTGAAGGCCTTGATAGTAGAACGAGAAGGAGAATCGTGGAAGAGCTGGTGGCTGGTGTTGACGAGGGGCTTCGAGGGGATTGTTAGCGCGAGGCTACGGATTCTGCCAATTCTACCCCTCCACCGCCCACCGCCCACCGCCACCAGCCACCAACGACCAGCGGCCCCTCTCCTTCATTCATCCAACATCTCACTCAGCCTTTCCAACGGACCGACGTTGCTCACCTCAGAGGCAATTGAATCAAGCAGCCAAGTCAACATCATGGACAGGTAATTGCTTTCCTCTTTCGATGCTGTATCCACTATGAACCCTACTCAATCTCTCCTTTTTCATCTCACCGCCAGGTCCCATCCCGGCTCTCTACGGTGACCATGTTGTATCTCGGCATTTGCCCTTGCTCCTTATTTCCAGGCATGTTTGTGGCATGTCGTCCAGTTCAAAGTTGAACACAGCTGTATTTTGGTGAGGCTATCGACCAGAGAGTTTTTACGCCAGACAATAGTCCAATTGGAAGCCGTGGGCTAGACTTAGGTAGTGTACCATTGCATGCGGCCGAGGTCGGAAGCTGTTTAGCAAGGTAGCATGCTGTCATCTTCGAGATTCAAGTCAACCTTCCCGAGACAGAAAACAGCCAGGTTTGCGTCAACGGCGTCTATTTGCAATCAACACAGGTGGAAGCCCAGTAAGTTGTCTTCTCTCAGCTACGACAGTTCCTCGTTGACGTAGAGCTGGGACCCTCTACAGACAATCACTTCCGAGATCACCCATTTCGAGACGCCCACAATACTTCCCTCGAGCTTCAAACATGGCTACATACCACCGACCGACAACCGGAGATGCGATTGCGTTATTCAAAACCATCGAGGACAAGTTTCCGACACAGACACTGGGGAAGGATAGATGGTATCTGCCGGTTGTGAGTAATTGATATGGTCTGGAGGGCGTCCACTGATATCTGCCAGCTTTCTGCTCTGACTGGCGTGGAACACGAACACGTCGGCACTCTCTATACATACCTCATCAACAAGCCTGAATACTCGACTCCCGAATCTAGGCAGGCTCTTATACGACGCCTCCGCGAAGCTTTGGTGAAGAATATCTCCGTTCAAGGGGTTTGCAAACCAATTGAGGCTCTTTTCTCCATTGTTAGGGTGGAACGGCCAGAGGATAAGGATTATTCATTCTCCAGGTAAGATCAGCAAGCCGAGTTTTCCTGGCTGGGGCTAAGCTTTTGCAGAGAAGGATGGCAGACTGGTCCAGAGAATCTCGCCAGGGGGGAGAAATGGCTCAACAGCTTATACAAGGGGAATCTCTCTGTCGCTACCGACAACTTCATTGCTCACAAAGACTTCGACTTCATCTCGCGGGAAATTACTTATGGGTTGTATCTTTCTGACCACAGCATTCTGGGTCCCGTGGAGACGCAATTGGTTGTTCTGCCGGGCATCATGATTCAGGATCTGCCTCTCGAGACTGCCTGGCACTTACGAGGGACTAGGAGAGTCGGCGTCAGCCAGGAGGATGTTGAACTAATTCAGCAATGCGTAAGCTTCCCATGATATTTTCTGTGTTTGCTCTGACAGGTGGTAGGTTGAAATGGTGGCAAAGTTCGCGTCTGTCAGCTTGCATCGAGTGCCTAGAGTTGTGGATGTCGAGCACGAAGTATGAGACAAGAAGTGCGGCGGCTCAGATGGGATGACGACTCGGCCCTCTGCATAGAACGTAGACATAGATTCCTTCGTCATGCCTCGGTAGTTTATGCCGTGTTTCGCAATATGTCATAAGCTTTAGTGCCAGATGTACCTCACTTGCTTCTAAATAAACACCAATAAAATGAAGCTTAAGGTTCAAGTTCATACACCCTTCTCTCAATGTGGGTTTCAGGAGGTTTCCATACCTCCAGTACCATGATTTCGAAACACCTCCTTCAAATTTATTGGATGGTCAACTCAACTTATGCTATGTCTCCGAAACCAGCCCGGGACACAAGGTAATCAGCAGAGCCATAGACATAGCTAAATGTGTCTGTTAGTTGCCTGGCTTCTCGAATAACCGATTTCTAGGGATCTTCTCCGCTGTGTAGTTGGATAGCTTAAAAAGTGGAACTCTCACTTGAACGTATCAAAGATACATAGTCAAAAAATATGAAACAACAAATCCTGTTTGATCAAAGAAATAGATGATCGATCCGCGAACAAACGCATGAAGATCCATCAAGACACAACGAAGAAAGGGACCAATGATGGCCTGGCAGAATGCTCAAGGGGTGTAGAGAGACGGCGCTCGCTTGCTGCAGCCTGATAGATCCTGTCAAACATTGGATAACATCCAGATGGTCGTAGCTTTTTAGTAGGAAAGCAGGAGAACAATCCGAGGACAAACGGCAATCTCTGAGCTGAAGATCTCCTTGATCTCCTTGATCTCTAACAAGTTACCAACCCGCTGGGTTGGATCAACAAGAGCCAGGCAAAGCCCCAAGCGTCGGGAGATCTCTCCCCAGTTAAACCCGAGCGGGATTTCCATTATGCCTGCGTCGCTGGGGTACATAGATCTATGTAGTAGCGCGGCGCAATTCAGGATTACATGATGAGAATTTCGCCATTAACGAGGCATACCGATCAGGGACGAATCCAACTACTTGTAACTTGTTTGATGATGTTGATGGCGTCCGGAGATATTGTCCGTAGCTCCCTCGTCGATCTTGACTTCAGATGTAGAGATGGCCAAGACCTGCACAACAGCCACCGAGATGTGAGAAAAGCATCACAGGCGAATAGGTTCCGCCCCCCCTCCAAGAAAGGGAAATGTATGTTTCGCATACAAGAATCCAAGGTAGTATTTGTGATTCAAGCTTCGACATGGATCGCACTCCTATTATCTCGCTAGATCAAAAGGAGGCCTAATCCTGGCCGAAGCGAGCACGAAGCATTGGTTACTTCGTGGAACGGGAGCGATCAACGGCTGGCTTCACACCTCTTTAAGCTTAGTCGCGTTAAGAATTACATACAATCTGCGCGGCCGCGATTTAACAATAGCTACTTTTGCTGCAGATGAGGTCCCGTGGTCCCGGCTTCGGACGTCTTTTGTACGTATCAAATAAATGAAAAAAAAAAAAAAAAAAAAAATTGGCAGGCCATATCTATTCAACGTCTTCGGCTGGAATAGATCGTCGAATGCTGCACGTCTTACTCTACTCTTTCAAAACATGAAGGTTGTTTCGAAATGTAAGCAAAAGTTAATGATTCTTATCTGAATCTAAACGGTTTGACGTTGTGTAGGCATCCAGTTTGTGAAAGTGGGTTATTCCCTGCATTATAACGGCTGGGCGCCGTTGTCTAGTCCTAGCTCCGAATCCTATTCTTTAACGTGAATTATGCATTAGGCTGACATTAGACTGCTAACTTTACCAATCTTGCGACACTCCGGATTACTAAGATTCTTATAGCTGCGGACAATGAGAGACTGTGGAGTACACGATGGACCAGACGTGCCAATCAAGCTCCTATGAGGGGCATTTCGAGCGTGAGGACATAGTGTGGGGGTTGCGACTTACGCCCTCGGGGTCTTTTGCGGGTTATCGATGGGAGTTGAGACTGCCCACCAGACATCTTGATTGGTTGCTCACCACCGTCGGGTGTGGAGCAGCTAACGACTCGAATGGCTTACTGGATGCATGAATAAAAGTGTGCTCGAGGCGTAGTTTGATCCTTTGCATGTTGAGTTCCTTTTTTTAACCAGATACGGCAGATATTCATCTCTCTTATCCATGTCACACGTAGCCATGTGGCATTCCTGCAGGTCACCCAGGAGTGCGCCATCCGCAGTATCTTCCGGGTGACGGTGCAATTGGCTCGTCCGTGGATATCTCAGTGTGTAGATTTGCAACCAGGCTCCTTGTAAGGAAAGGGAGTGCCTGCGTTAGGCACGGTACGGACTTAAACTTTGTAGGCGGGAGGCGAAGATCATGCTCAACTTCCAGATGTCTTCTGTGCCGCAACTTACAGCCATACTTGGTGTTAAGAATCGCAGCTGCCAGCTGCCAGCGGCCCGTACCGGCTGTACTTGACTCCGCTCCCTCTTCGTCTCAACTTGAAAGCACGGCAGACTATCTAACCTACAACTCCTTGATGATGACTCTACTACTGAGTACGGCAGCAGTTAATATCTGAGGATTGTTCATCAAATACTCAAGAGCACATGGTCGATTCAAATCTTGCTCGCTGTCCGCAGTAACTGACCGACCATGGCAACTCCTCCGCCGCTCTCATCATTCCCACCAGAGTATCTTGCGGCAGATTCAAGCCCCAAGTTGACGAGAGTTGCTATCGGTTTTGCTGTCATCGAGATATTGATCGTCTTACTTTTCCTAGTAGCCCGATTAAAGATCAAGACGGCGAATGGTCCGGACTTCTATCTAATTTTACCTTCATTCGTGGTGTGTTTTAGTCTGTGTATATTATGTTTCCGTAAGTCGGCCCTCAAGGTCTCCGCCCCTATTTATATCTTTTTAACGTCTCATGCTTCTGTAGTGTATACCAAATATGCGTGGTTAGGTCGCCACTGGGTGGTAATCCCACTTGCCCAAAAGATTATATTTCTCAAGATGGATGTAGCGCTGTCGAACATCAGTTCAGTGGCCATCACGCTTCCGAAGTTGGCCATCTTGGCCTTGTACCTGCGAGTCTTCTCCATGAAACAATATAGATACGCCATCTTCGTACTTGAAGGCCTTGTGATCCTTGCTCTGGTGATATTCTTTGGTTTGAATATGGGCATGTGCACTCCATTCGCCTACCAATGGAACAAAACGATTCCTGGCGGTCATTGCTTGAATCAGTTCGCGATCTTCACCTACTTCAGAATTCCTCACATCATTATTGATCTTGCAGTAATTGCGCTGCCTATTCCGATTATCTGGCAGTTGAAGACAACAAGGGCTCAGAAGATTGGTCTGACGATTACCTTTTTGACTGGTGGAATGTAAGAGCTTCCCGAAACTGATCGCTAGGTAGCAGGCTAATGTGTTCTAGTGGTGTCATCACCGCCATCATAAGATTTGCCGTCTTCTTGAAGCTCACGGATCCGACAGTCGATCTGAGCTGGTACGGAGTTGAGGTTGTGATGTGGACAACAATCGAGCCGGGAGTGTATCTCATTGCAGCATGTCTGCCATCCTTACGAGCTCTGCTCAACCCTGTCGTGAAGGATGTCGATTTGCAATCAGTCTTCCACTTCCGTGGAGAGGGGACGAACAAGGTGATTATCAGCAGTGGTGCGGAAACTTTACGGCTCTCAGGTATGCCTGCTGGGTCGAGCAACGACTCGACCAAGCCGACAGAGTCACATAGCCCGCGGAGTCCCCGAAGCTCCCGGGCAGGATTTCATAAGCTGGACGAACCGGAGTGGCCTTTACATACATTTCTGGATGGGAACAAGAAGAGCGGCATGGCTACACATTTCCGAGAGCGGGATTCGGAGGACAGTGGGGGATCTCAAAATGATCCATTTAATCAGGGCATCGTGGTGCAAAAGGCGTTTGCAATACATAGGGAGCCGGCCGGCTGAATCAATTAGATTGAAAGAATAAAGAAATAGATAATCCACAACTTCAGGGGCTATCGTTGGACGTGGCGGGACTCCAAGGTATCAGAACGTGGGAAGTCGAGTGGCTAGCCGTTGACAAAATTCTTTTGTCGTACGTCTCACGTCTTTTTTTAGGATATTTTCTCTTCACTAGCTCTGTGTCTATGCTTGTTGAGATCTTCCCTCGTATTGTTACTCCACTGTCTCCGATTGCTTAGCGGCATGTCTTTCCGATATGTTTACATTACAACACCTTCCATACTTCAACTATGTATCTCATGCAAGTTCAGCCACTCAAGTGAGAGTGAACCCACCTTGCTTACAATTTCAGAAGGACTTACGGTACTTGGTATTTTCTCAAAAGTCAGATTCTCAAACGTGGAGTGTCTGACAACGGCTTGACAAACGGGAACGCTTCGGGTAAGCCACTACTCGGATCCTCTAAGGTTTCCTATAAGACTTTAAAGTCCTTTACGAAGCGGTCGACTGGCCCCCAATGCTGAGCTTATATGCGCTACGCGGGTATTGAGGAACATAATACGGAACCCCATCTCCGTACTAAAGTGTTTCAGGTTTTTAGGGGTATGAAATGTCCGCTTTTCGACGACGTGACATTTCCTAAAGCAAATAATCTTGGCAATAGCAACATGAAGCTCAACAACCTACTTTCAGTCATGCTCTTGTATTCCGCCTCGGCAGTTGGGCTTCCGGACCTCGACAAATCAACAAATCGACGACACTTGGCGTGGCCGAATGATATAGATGAGCCATTGCGATACCTCAAGGATAGTGCCGTTACCCAGGGTGGATCTTTGGACGGCCGCAACGATGCTGTAGATGTGGCGTCGACAGGTAAGCAGGAATCGATCTTTTCAGCTCTCTCGGATTCCTACTAGATTCCTAAGACTGCTAGAGAGGTAAATAAAGTGACCGTTGTCTGACTGAATGAATATGCAGACGTTGAAGATAGGGGAGTGTCCTGGTTCAACTACTCGAAGGGTTCTGGTATACTCTCCACCTATTCTAGACGTCCGGAGTTAACATATCACAAGTCATAACGGAGGAATAATTCTCGAGCACGAGAGCTTAGATAGAAAGTCAGATTATCCGAGCGTTTCTTATACATTCATTCTATTAATTTTAAAAACCTGCTCCGAGCTGCAGTATAATTCTCTCAATTCCAACTGTCCTCAGGTGGAGAGCGCGTTAAGGGCCCCATGGATCCACATTCAGGACCCGGGACCTATTAATGAGTACCGGAACTCAACCCACGGGTCCTCACGGGTCCTTATATACCCTTTTGTTTATTTTTGAGTTCTTTTCTTGAACAGAAGCTAAGGGATAGGTATCTTCAGGTAGCCCGCCCCTCAATAATAACAAGTTATAGCGTAGTACTAGCTCTCCAGAACATCCAGACGTCTCAGCGCGTGGAAACGAGCAAGTCGAAAAAGCCTATGGCGTTTTTGCAGACTTCTAGTCGAAGTCGCTCAACTTAGGCCGAACTCTCCAACACCAAAGTTCCACCGATTAGCAATCATACCATGGACGGACTTCTTCCTTTACTTGGACAGATAAATTTCCTTTTCTCTCTCTCTTTTTTCTTTAAAGATTGTAGGAACTATTTAAGTACCTAGAAATCTTGTCAGGCCCTCCTCTACAAAGGCTAGACAATCCAACGTTTGATTTATAGCTTCAACAAGAAGTAAAACATCTCGGGCCTATATCTAAATTCCCTAATAGATTCCCTGATAGATTCTGTCCACTCATCGCTAATCTCTTCGTATTCTTATCCCTCGTTAAAGCCCCTGCCCCTTATGAGAAAAATACGAATACTATTCTTAGGAGGGCGTTGAAACTTCGCCGAACTCTCGTCAGCTTAGCACCCGGGGAAAAGAAAGAGAAAAGAAACCCCTCAGAACTACGGCCCGTGTCAAATAATCCACAGTCGAGTCGAGCGGGATAAAGTCTATCCGCTAATGAAAAGCCATACAAGTACATACCTCGCCTTTCACGTTTCAACGGTGCAGAGGTTATATATATACACTAGTATATAATTAACTATTTCCTCTCTCTCCCTCTCCCTCCCTCCCTCTCTAAGACCTACCTCTGCCCCCCGCCCCGCAAAAACCACATCCAGAAACTCGCAGAAAGAGCAAGAGAGAAGAGAACAAAGAAAAATAAACAAGAAAAAATGAAGCTCAACCACCTCCTCCTCCTCTTCTCAACAACCACCACACTCCTCGTCTCCACCTCACCCATCATCACCGCGCACCCCCCCGCACCCTCAGTCGCGCAACCAAGCAGTAATAACCCAAATAGCTATGACCAACTAACTTCTTCTACACGCCACTCTTCCGGCTCCAGCGACGGCAGAAGCGTGACTTTGGAACCCCGCACCCCCTCTATGCGACCTCCTTATGGCGACATCGATGATCGTGCTGTTATAAGTGGTCATGTATATGGTGTCGTGGATGTGGATGCCGCCGACGGCCCAGACACCCGCCGCAGCGCTGTCGACGATAGCGTGCGAGAGGAAGTTGCGGTTGCGCAGCACGGGAGTTTGGATGATTGAGAGGTTGGGATGTGGATGTGGATGTGCTTGCCACAGGTAGCAGTTAATTAGCGAGGACGAGGGCGAGGAGACGGGAACCGAGGTGCTGTCAATGTCAGGTTTCATTGTCCTGATTTAGCTGCCCTTCTGATAGCGTTAAAATGCAAGATACAGTTTATATGCTCCACAATTACGGTTTCTTTTACGAAAAAAAGGGTCCTTGTAATTAATCCTCTTCTTTTATGCAGACCTGTTTTTTCCCCTCATGTAAAACGACTAGACTGATTTCTTATCTGGGTATGCTTTCTGACGAACGTTTGATAAGTATGTTACGGTTAGAAGAAAATTATGAAAAAAAAAAACCTTGATAGCTAGTTTATATACTCAACACAAGTTCTAAGTAAGGGAAATTCTTTCAGGTACCCGTGAACGTGTATATTATTCTTCTCCAAATTTTTTTTATGTCTCTGAATAATCTCGTTTTTAAAAAAAAGTCATATGATTTTCTCCTCTTCTCTACCAGCTAACACTCAGTATGTTATGTTATGTATAAGTTAAACCAACAAATCGTCAACTCAATCTTAACTTTATACTTACCTACCTAATCGCCCGGGCAGAACCTGCTGTACTTTCCAAAAAAAAAAAAAAAAAAAAATTCATGCTTTTGCAGATTCTTCTCTTGCAGGCGTTTTCTAATATCTTCGCGATTGGTTTGTTATTATAGGTTCGTGGGAGACACAGACACCACGTATAGGTGTTGAGTTCGGTCGTCTCCCTGGGAACGAGGGCTGTTGAATCCTATAGGTGGTGAGGTTTGAACTGTTTTCCTGTCTCGTCTCTGTTTTTTGCGGTTTTTTGTGTGTTTGTGTTTAGGTGAGGTTGATTGATATCCATATCTATCTTCTGATTGTGTTTTCCCCTATCTCTTCTCTCTTTTTGGGGGCAGGGTGGAAGTTGAGTGAGTGAGTAAGTTCGATGTCTTTTTAAAATCATTATCTATCATCTATTATCTATCATCTATTAATCATCATCACTCTATTCTCCCCCTACCCCCTGCCTCATCATAGCCCTATACCCCTCCACAACCTCCTTCCTCACCCCACCCAACTCCTCCCTCCTCCTCAGACTCCCACTCGCCCTCGGCACATCCCCGACCTCGACGAGCGCATCGCCTACTACACCTACACCTACACCTACACCGCGCACCTTGAACTTGGCCCGCGGAGGAGGCTGGGTGAATGTAGGTGGCGCCTGCACAACATCTCCAAACGCGACTCTGCCGCCTCGTTCCCGGGCTATCCTCGCCCAGGGATCCTCCTCTTCTTCCTTTTCACCAGCACCATCATCCAGTAACTTTCCCCTGCCCTTCTTCTTCCCCTTCCCCTTCTTCTTCTTCTGCGTACCAGAAGCACCCACAGAACCAGCATCTCCAGCCCATACAACCCTCCCCCCCTCCCCCTCCTCCATACCCTCCATCTCCCTCTCCTCCCGCTCCACCGCCCGCCGCTCCTGGATCCGCTCCTCCTCCTCCCGCCACTCCGCGTACATCTTGTGCATCTTCTTCTCCTTTCTTGTCCGGCTGATTGTTAGACCTAGTGGATCCTTACCCCCGCTGCCACCGCTTTTAGAGCTCTTGTTGTGGTTCGTGATGAGGCCGCTGACGGGCAGGGCGGCGTCGACGCGGGCGGAGAACTCTGCTAGGCGCTCGCCGGGCCTGATGGTCGGGAGTGGGATTGTTGGGACCTGAGATGATGATGATGATGCGGCTGGCTCGTTCTCGACTGGCTCGCTGCTGCTGCTGTTGTTGTTGTTGTTGTTGTTGGCATTATTAGCTCTAGGTTTCTTGTGCTTCTTGGTCTGCTGGATGCCATCGTCTAGACCGCTGGGTAGTTTCTTGCCCTGCTGGAAGGCCATGAGGCGGGCAAAGGCGCGTGGGGTGTCGTCTGCAGCGTCATTGCGCTTGCGCTTCTTTTTGTTTGATGATCGCTTGGAGCCCGAGGAGGCGGAGGCGGAAGCGGGAGTTGTGAAGATGGAGGAGTTTTGGGCGGCGGATTTGGAAACGGGGAGGGGTTTTGCGAGGACGGTGGGAGGGAGATCTTGTCTGTGGGTTTGCAGTTGGGTGTCAGTTAGGAACGGAAAACGTTTTTTGCTTTGGCTGGCAGGCAGGCAGGCTGGCTGGATCAAGACAAGAGGGATGGGGTAGAGGGGAGGGGAAGAAAAAACGCACGTTGCTCGATCTGCTCCACCTCTGCGGGTATGTTTGTGAGGCATGTCTCAAGAGGGGAAGAGGAAGTGTCTGGACTGTGCTTCTAATGGTTGCCTCTCTCTCTTTTTTCGTTCTTCCCTTTTTTTTTCAAACAAAGTTTGAACATCTGACATCTGACGTGTGGATTTCCGATTTCTGACAGCTACTGCCGAGAGAGAGCTTGAGCGGGTGTCTCGTAGTTTGAGTCTGTGCAGAAAAGAAAGAAAGGGAGTGGAGTGGAGTGTGGTTTGTGGTTTGTTGTATGAGCATGGATGTAGATGTAGATGTGGACGAGGGGGAGGGGTCTCTCGTCTCTCGTCTCTCTTTTTTTCCTCGCGTGGCAGCACAGCTTCTAGGCTTCTTCAGCTTCTAGCGGGCTTGGCTCAGGAAGCAAGCAGAAAGCTTAAGCCAGAGCCGCTACAACCACCAACAAACCAATGGGGGGAGAAAGTATTGAGTATGTATTAATGTGTTGAAATAGAAATAGAGAATGTGATATCGATTGTGTGTGTGAGAGAGAGAGAGAGAGAGAGAGAGAGAGAGAGAGAGAGAGAGAGTATCATACTGTGCAACGTATAGACACCCACTGTCGTCTCTGCATCAGATCACTTGTGCAGGCTATGGTACTGTACCGTACAGTACAGTGCCCATCTGATGCGATCACAAGATAGATATAATCATGTGTAGTGTAGTGTAGTGTTGTATTGATTTGAGACATCCTTACTTTATTAATCAAGAGAGAGAGAGATAGACATAGAGAGTGAGGAAGTGAAGAGTGAAGAGTGAAGAGTGAAGAGTGAAGAGTGAAGAGAAGAACCAGCCGCGGCCACACGTGGGCGGGATGGATGGTCTGGACTCTCTCTTTTGCGGGGGAAAGAGAAGTAGCCCTGCCCCAGCCCCAGCCCCAGCCCCAGGTACCTCCACCCACGGCACATCCCCGCCCATGATGGAAGTACCTGGGCTTTAGTTCTCTACACCAACAAACGCCCACGATCACCTCATTGCGCCCTCATCCGCCCTCTGTCTCCTCCATCCACTCACGTGCTCCCACTCTTCACTCTCTAATCTCTCTAATCTCTCTTCTCTCTTTTTCCTTTTTCTCTCCTCATCATCTAGTATCTATATTATATCATCTCTGTTGTCTACCCTCTTACCTATATCTTATATCTTCTCTCTCTCTCTCTCTCTCTCTCTCCCACATACATACAGACACACAGACACACAGACACACAGACACACAAACCCTCCCTCCATCCTCGTTCCTGCAGGTCCCCCCTCCCCCCCAGCTCTCTTCTGTCACAGATTAGCCGCAATTCTCACAGCTCCAGCTCCAGGGGCTGAGTTTCTCTGACCAATCCAAATCCCAATTCAAACGAATCCAAACAAATCCAAACGAATTCAACCAATCGAGTCCAACCCGATCCAACTCTGTCCAACCCGAATCTGGCTGTGCACGCACTGTCTTACACACTTTATACTTTCCGGGCCCCCTGGCCCACACACACACACAGAGAGAGAGACAGAGAGAGAGAGAGGACACAGAAGCAGCAGCACCAAACGAACAAACGAAAATAGAAGAGCAACCAGCAACCAGCAACCAGCAACCAGCAACAAAATCCCTCAATCTCTCCTCACTCGTGATCGCCCATCGCATCCTCCGATTCATCCGCCAAGTCAAGTGTCTCCTCCACACCCCCTTCACACTTCTCACGACTTTTGGTGTTTTTTCCTTCTCATGGCGATAAGCACCACTTCGCTCGCTGCATGCCAAGGACCCTGAATGCCAAGCTTTTTCGCTCCATCGTTTATCGCTTTTTGGCTCTCCATCATCTGCATATCAGATCGCGTATCGATCGTATCGTATCGTCGGCCATGGCCCATCGACAAATCATCTCCTCCACTACTGCCACCATCACCACCCACAACTCTCCACCCGAAGATGCCGAGCACCTCCTGACTAATAACAACAACGATGATGATGATGATGCCAACGCCGACGCCGGCCCTCTCTCGCGCTCTAGCACGCCCGAATCTATCTGCAAACCTCTCGATCCCTTCCAATACGCAGAGGTCGAGGATGGCTTCGCGACCATCCAGCCGTCGAGAAAGGGCAGCTGGTCCTGGTGGAGAAGAATGCCCATCCGCGCACGTCGGAAACACCTTCACACCGTAGCGAATTACAACGAAGATAACTCAATACTTCACAATGAATGTGTCAAGAGGAGAATCAATACAAAACGGAGAAGTTGCTACAATTATTGTATATTTGGTGGCATCTCTGGGTTGACAGTTCTGTAAGAGCCCGAACGCCCCCGTCCAAGACGCCAGCTAATTGACAATCACAGAGCTTTTCTCCTCACAACAAACCTCGCCCTGGGTCTTGCTACCCTCTTCTGGGTTTCTGATATTGACAATGTGCTTCAGAATTGGGGAAGACCAGGCACAGGCACCGAGGGACTTGCATGGTACCCGACCGATTTCACTCGCGACATCCTCCCCATCCCATGCCACTCGCACAACGATTACTGGCGTCGTGTGCCTCTCTTCTCCGCTCTACGAGCCGGCTGCACTGGTGTCGAGGCTGATGTATGGCTTTTTGATGATGATCTGTATGTCGGACACAACACCGCATCCCTAACTCGCAATCGCACCTTTCAATCCCTCTACATCAACCCCCTCGTCGAGATCTTAGAGGGCCAGAACCCGTCCCACGAGTTCTACAACGGCACAAACCACGGCGTATTCGATGAGGACCCCGGCGTCTCGCTGACACTGCTCGTCGATGTCAAGACCTCCGGCCCAGAGACGTGGCCCTGGGTCTTGAAACAGCTAGAGCCTCTGCGCTCTCGCGGCTGGCTCAGCTACGTCGAGAACGACAAGCTGCACAAGCGTCCCATCACCGTAGTAGGCACAGGAAACACGCCCTTTGACGTCCTGACCGCCAACGCAACTTACAGAGACGCCTTCTTTGACGCACCCCTAGATCAGATGTGGGAACCACGCAGTGCCAGCCCCAGCGCCGCAACGAGAGAATGGCCCGAGCCCTCATCCTCGGATTCCCCCCTCCAAGACAGCCCCTCAGAAGACAACGACAACAACACCACAGAAGACAGAACCTCACCCCCAAAAAAGCCTCTCCACAACGTCGGCCAGGGCCTCTCCGGCACAACCGCCTCCTCGCAATTCACCCCGCTCAACTCCTACTACGCCAGCGTCAGCTTCACCCAAGCCGTCGGCCGCCTCTGGCGCGGCCGCCTCAGCTCGCACCAGCTCAAGATCTTGCGCGGCCAGATCCGCGGCGCGCACGCCCGGGGGTTAAAGGTGCGCTACTGGGACCTGCCGGCATGGCCGCTGGGGCTGAGGAATCATGTGTGGGATGTGCTGGTGAAGGAGGGGGTGGATGTTTTGAATGTTGATGATCTGAGGGGGGCTGGGAAGGTGAAGTGGTGATTGGTGATAGTAGGTGGGATAGAGGGATTGGGGATGGGGATGGGCTTGTGGTGCCTATCTACCCCCTCTTGTGTACGCTTTTGTATTTATTGCTGCTTCTTTTTTTGGCGCGGCATGGCATGGCATGGCATGGCGATGGCGTTTGAGGTGTTAGGATTCTGTTAGATGTATTTTTGTTGTTATGTGTGTGTGTGTGTTTGTGTGGCATTCGAGGAAAAGGAGAGAAGAGAACTTTGTTGATTAATTGATCCTGTGATGTGATGTGAACTGAGATGAGATGAGAGGGGAGGATATAGTTGCCCGCCCCCTTCCTATTCCTATTCCTATTCCTATGATATGATATTCTACTCGTCTTTGAACTTCTTCTGGGAACTAGATAGCTAAGGTAGGTAGGTAGGTAGGTAGGTAGGTAGGTAGCTAAGTAACCAAGTTCCGGCTTTATTCTCCCCTCCCCCCCCCTTTCCCGGCTGTAGGTAGGAGAGAAGCGAGGAGAGAGAGAGGGGCAGAGGAGTAGTAATATTTCTCAGATTGACCGAGGAGGGGTGGAAAAGAAAACAGAGAGAGAGAGAGAGAGAGAGAAAAAGAAAACCAATCTTGAGCCCCCCTGAGAATCTTAATCTGTGTAGGTCGTATGCGTCCCAGGAAAGAAAGAAAAAAAAACAGGTTCTGTGAAAAATGGAGGTAGCTACGTTGCACCCAGCGATCAGACAGACAACCTCCTAGAAAATATGTTCGTCGAGAACGAGAAGATCCGGGTCTGTCTGCCTGATTTTGAAGGGAGATACTACAGCGGAATTTTTCATTCGATTCTCTCTCCTTCCTCTGCTGTACTGTGAACCCAAAGCAGGCAAAAGAAAACGCTTGATCTTGCTCTACGTAATACTCCTCCAATCCCCAGCATGATGACGAATCCTCTCAGCTAGAGTTGCAGATTTCTCCTCTTGCTCTTTGCGTCAAGGCTGGTGTCTGGTATCTTTGAGTGGCACTACCCGTAGCGGGAAGTTATATATTAGGTCGAATGGGACTTGGTAGTTCCTGACGGGAAACGATGACAAAGTGTCTAGGCTGAATAGGGAGCTCGTAGGGAAAAGAGTTGGATGGGTTGGTACGTGGAGTGTCAAGTGATCTACTGCATTTCACACCTTGACCTCTAGCTCTCTGACATTGATCCCTCTTCAGAGTCGTTTTATGTTGCAATTTCAACAGTTTTTTGTGCTCAGCGAGATTTAGCTTTTTTTCTCTCTTCCTCTCTTTTTTATTTCTTGTTTCAAACCTTTCAAATTTAATGTGTGAATAGTTACTTGGATTCCTCTAGTACAAATAGTCATGATATACTTTTTAAAAATACAAGCCCAGGACGCTTCACATTTCTACATGTCTGGTTTATCCTACAACGCAATTAGTTCTGTCCAGTCATATTTTCACTATTCTATCAAACTCACCGAGCTTAGACTTAACAAAGCTGTACGCTGCACTGCCATATTCGGCTCCGTAGCCTTGGTGTGTGGCGGCATTGCTGCCATTGCAGCAGTAAGGATCAGAAGAGTCACAGTAAGACTGGATCTTAGCAGCGCTTGGGCATGAGAAACCTGATGCGCGGGCATCGAACTAGAAATTTGCATTAGTGATATTCGCCTACACGGGTCGAAAGAAAAACCTACTCCTCCAGCAGTGCAAGTGCCCACGTCGTATGATAGACCATAGTGGTACATGGGGTCGCCCATGAAGATTGCAGCCTTGATATTGGCAAGTGCAGCACTGCTGAACAAGACTGCCGTATTGGTGATGCCTTGGTTTGGATCTCCGCCTCCACAGAGTGCTACATCGAAGATCTCAGAGCCCTAGACGTTGGGGTTTAGCTAGGTTTACCTATTTTTTTTTTTTCGAAAAGTCTGTCAAAACTCACCTGTGAATATCCTACAAGGACTAACTTGGTACTAGGACACTGTGCTGCGTAGTTGTTCACAGCAGTCGTCACGGCAGATACACCCGCTGCTACGGACTGGGAGTAGCTGTCGCCACCACATGATGACTGCCCGCCGCAAGCTGGGTATACGATGGCTTCCGCTGTTGAACCCGAATAGCCGTTCAAGATGTCATCTACGACGGTGATTGAGGAGCCGTAGCCGGCGGATGCGGTGGTCTCACGCGCACCAAAGACGTGGACACCTGGGCAGGTCGCACGCTCCTTCAAAGGACCAGCAGAAACACTAGCAGCGGTGAGGGCTACGGCAGCGATTGAGTATCTCATCTTGGTCAATGTTTGAAGTTCTTTGGTGCCTGTGTGGTCATCAAGCTGTACTACAGCTAGGGTAACGAGAAGTTATATAAGAAAGCACAGAGAGAATACGTCAACACCGCCAGTATTCACGGTTCCTGAGAAACGCACGGAAGAAACATTCAGCCGTAATTGCCTAGCTATCGACCTACCCCTCAAGCATAGCTTTGATCCATCAAGCACTTTACCTGGGAATCTTCCAGCCAGCTGACAAGACATCAGACAAAGTCTGAATGCTGGTATTAGCCAGGGGTCACCGTGGCGGAAGGAAGTGGCACTACTTCCGACCCCTTTTGACCGAGAAACAACGCCTTTAGCGAAGCCGAGAACCTTGCTCCATTAGGGAACCTATAGTATAGGGGTTTCTTTTTCTATTTAGTACGAACATCTACAACGAACTCCATGATGTAGAGCAACGAGGTTGGTCCCTGTGAGAGGCCCCGGATAAAAAGCCTTAATCTGATTTAGCCGGCGGCCTCCCGCCACTGATGTCGCTGAGCCCCATGACTTGGTACCGATGCAATGCACTTGTAGTCTATAGCAGCCACATCCACGTTTCCCCCCGCATTAATTGCAATTTGCCATCTTGTCGAGTTGTCTAAGACACATGGCGTATAGTGCTTGGCAGGTACTGCTCCAGCCGTGGCGCGATATCCGAAGCCCTAATTGAAAAACAAACTAGTCCAGCCATTTCGAGAGGGCTTGAACGCGAACCGGTGCGGTTTCCTGATCTGCGAGATCATCAGAATATAGCAGCTCCCACCCGGTGCGCGAATGAACTGATTCCTTTGGGGCGGAGGGGGTCGGAAGATCGACCTCCTTAGCAACAAGCTTTCAGCTATGCCTAGATGGGCACACGAGGCTGCACGGGCTTCGTCCGCTTTTTGAAGAGATAGAGAAGAGTAGCAGCAGGAATCAAAAGCCTAGCATGTATATCTCGAAGTATTATGCAAGGAGTCATGGTTTTCAGCGTACGCCTTATTCGTTGATCAAATACTCAAGGCATCCAATGACGCAGTTTTGCGCATTGGAGATTATCACTTATAGAAGGATTGGCTCTCCCTGCTGTGGTCATGTTTGGCGACACAAAACTCGAAACACTGGTGGATTCGTATAGATGAAGCGGCGAAGTAAGGGCTGAGCACCCACCAGATAGTCAACCGAACCACGGCGATATGGAAATGCCATCTCAGGTACAGAATCATCTTGCGGCTCATGCCAAACAAAGCAACACTAGGAACAAGTGAAGTCAGATCTCTTTTAGGCGGAGCGAAGCCGAAGAATTCTCTCCACCTTCCTATGTGTCGCAACTCTAGCACCCAGACAGAGTACCGTGCAATTAGGCATGAGAATGCCGAAGCCGTCTTTCGAAACTCTATCTGATATAATGATGTTAGTTATAAGTACCACGTATGCCCCTGTTGACGTACCCCACACGGAGTATTATAATTCCGTTTACCCATTCCATGGGTTTCCTTATTCCCACTGGCGCTACTCAGGAATCTCCGATCATCAGATCACACTTACGAGCCCAAATGAGAAAGGGGGTGTAATGGGGAATAGCTAGGAGACTATGGCTAGGAGGTACCATGTATAGATGTAAGCTTTGCTTATCAGGCCAAGCACTCCGATATAAATAATGTAATCGTCCAGTTACCTCTGACAGGATCAAGCACCGCAATTGAGTCTCCTGTCGCATCGTCACAATGGTCTGTCTCAAGTCATACCTTGTTGCTTCCCTAGGCGCCGTAGCAGCTCTTGCTATGCCGCATGAGCTAGCTGAACGCGATACGGTCATCACGACGAGTACCACGGGAACGGCGGGTGGCTACTACTTCTCCTGCTACATCGAGAGTGGTAGTGGTGCTTCCATGGACATTGGAACTGGCAAATACAGCCTGACATGGACAACAAGCGCTGAGGATGTTGTTGCCGGAATCGGATGGTCGACTGGAGCAGCTCGGTACGGCTTCTCAGGCAGATGAGATTCCTTTGGCTGACTTTCGGATCTTTTTTAGTACCATCACATATACTGGCTCACTTGATGCCGATAATGATAGTTTGCTGGCGTTATATGGGTGGACTACGTCCCCTCTGGTGGAGTACTATGTCATCGAAAAGTACGGCACGTACAACCCTGGTTCTGCAGGAACGAAGAAGGGCAGTGTCACGAGCGACGGCGGCACCTACGACATATATGAAGTCGTCCGCAAGAATGCTCCTTCTATTCAGGGTACCTCAACTTTCAATCAGTACCTGTCTATTCGCACTTCAGGACGCACCAGTGGAACGATTACATTTGAGAATCACATCAAAGCCTGGG
Source organism: Proliferodiscus dingleyae (assembly GCA_003988795.1). Taxonomy (NCBI): domain Eukaryota; kingdom Fungi; phylum Ascomycota; class Leotiomycetes; order Helotiales; family Lachnaceae; genus Proliferodiscus; species Proliferodiscus dingleyae. The sequence goes on from QYAK01000008.1 coordinate 1,024,622, forward strand.
CGAGTGTTGGCCTGGTAAGCATTCTTTTTCAGTATTCGAAACACAAATTGACACTCGTGACTCTAGAACCTTGGGACTTACAACTACCAAATTATGGCTACCGAGGGTTATGAAAGCTCAGGTTCTTCGTCCATCACCATTACTTCAGCGTCATAAGATGATATCAACAGCTTGAGGAGAACATAGTATCTATTAAGAATATACTTTGAAACCTTGCGAGAGAATACTTGACGGGCCAAAAGTAGTGCCGCTTCTAGTCTAGGAGTGATTTCTTACTTCTTTACCATTAGACCATTTTTTTCTCACACTTATCGAGGCACTGTATTAGCTCCGAATTTCTCTACTGATTGTTGTACATCAAATTCGATTCCTGAAAGATTGACAGACGTGATAAATTCTGTAGTCTTACCCCAACCAGATTATTGAGGTCTACATTCCGGTAATTTCGATCTTTGCGGGGATGCGACGCTTTCTCCGCCCACCCCCAAACTATCCGAGACCAATCCTACAGAGCGTGTACAGGTCATATATCTAGCCCTCTACGTATATCTGTGCATTTGATTTAGCATACCTTTATACTTCGTATCTGCTCAGCTCAGGATCCTTTATGTCATGAAGCCTATGGCAACGTAGATTGTGGATCCTTTTTCCCTTATTTGGAATCCGTACCCGCGTTATCATCAGGATCTGTCGACTATTTCTCAAAGATTCCGTCATCTGTAGCTTCTTTACTCTTCCGTTGTGCAATCCTAATGTCACTCTGTTGTTGAACTTCCTTTCCATCCCTTGTCATACTCTACTTCACTAGAAGTTGAGCTGATTGCTCGTCTAACTGCTGTTTCTTTCATAGGTCCCTACTAGATCCTATCTTAAGGTGAGCCAAAGACAGAGACATCAGGATTAATCTGGGCATTTGCGTTTGGACAAACATCGGCATTTCCGTTACAAGCAGTTCTCCGGGCAGGCGAGTTGAACATTTATATACAAAACAGCAACGCTAATGTCTCGTGCAAAATTCATGCAGGTTGTTTCAAATGACATCCAAGACGCACTGAATTTGAATTAGTTGAAAGATGCTCCTTAGACGTTGATTCGTTATAGTGGCCATATTGAAGAGCTCATCGAGCTTACCGAATCTGCTTTGTATTAGATTGCATTATCACCAATCAATTCTAAAAGTCACTCACTTACTCTGTCATTTCAAGCTTAGATGGAGGGCATGGTACTGCGGCTTTTTTCTGTGATCGGCGGCGGCGTAGGGCTGAACTCATCGTGCAGTGGCATGCAGAGCTGCATGCATGATCCTATTTTGGGGGCTTTGTGGAATTTACCCACCTGCGACTCGGTGGAAGTAGCCGTTGATACTCGCTCTAGACTCGGGACTTGATTCGAGCTATGTTAAATTTAGGGATTGCACCCTTAATGTCAAAGTAGGTAGACGTGGACGTGAAAGGAGTACGCGTCGACAGAGCTAAATTTTGGTGCTGGTGCACGTACCAACTTCGGCCGCGCATTTTCTTGGGCGTCGAGAATCTCATCCCCCATTGCCAACTCAAATTCTCTTACTTGGATGGCAATGGAGAAGAATTATCATAGCCACTTGGCCGTAAAATCCCTCTTCCAGTCTCAAATGAGCATCTTCCCGCCAGCTTACTTCAACGATTCTCTGCGCCTCTTGTGCTTGATATGGGGACGTTTAGTCCGATGACTCTAGCTTCCCACAACAGCTTGGGACGCGTCACTGTTCATGCTCATCGTCATCTTGATGGCAGCGAATGACGTGGCACGATTTTCCATCTTGGAATCGATACTTTGTGCACAAGAAGTGTGCAGTCCTATTCCCTCACTCTGTCTCCTGTGCCGGAAGAGAAAAAAGAAGCACTGGGTAGATTGAAGATTGTTTCACTGCCACTGCGTACCTTTGCAATTTGAGTTATTTTCAGGTCTGCATAAAGCAACGGAGGGATCTGGCCTACTGCTTTCGGTCTGAGGCTTCGCTTTTCACGAAAGTTCGATGTATCAGCGTCAGGATTCGAGCTCTTGAAGGCTGCCAATGCGGGAGCCTCCACTTGCAAATTTGCGTTGTTTCTCTTTTTCGCTTGCTTTTCTTTTGTGGGCGATTCGTCTTGCTCGTCGCGTCCGCCAGAATCTGAGCCACTGACAATCCTTCTCAAATCAAATGTCGGCCCCATCCACACCTTCACTCACGTCCGCTTCCGCTCTGGTGCTCCCGGTCCTGGCGGCTCCGCTTCTTCTAATTACTTCCACTGCGATGGCGGATTAGCGTCCGGGCTTGTGAACGTATAGTGTCGTACTGTGAGTCTATGGGGCGTACAGCCAGCTTGACAGGCTGGCGTGGCGGATAACATGAATCGTAGGTCCCGCCTTACGTTGTCCCTGATGCAATTTCCTTCGAATTCAACTGTTCGGTGATTGATCTAGAGCCGGAGACTCGTAGTGTGGAGTCCTGCCCTGTGATATATCTTTTGGCTCCCTGGCAGTTCAGTCGAAGCAAAACATCATTCGTTTCTGAATCTGCTAGTCTATTTCATCTCGCACTTGGTCATTCGCTACAACATGCGTCAATCCTTGCGCACAGCTATTGCTGCTACGGCGGCAACAGTTCATGGCGCTTCATTAGCCGACGTGTGTACCGTTTCCAACGTCCAAGCTGCTCTTCCTGCCAATGGCACCCTGCTTGGTATTGACTTGCTCCCTGGTACAGTAACAGCCGCCGCCGTATACAATGCTACTGCCGGCCAGCAGAGCACTTCGACCTATTCCTACTGCAACGTGACCGTCTCCTACACCCATGGTAGCAAGGGCGACAATGTTGTGCTGAAGTACGCCTTCCCTCAGCCTTCTGACTTCGAGAATCGGTTCTACGTTGCCGGTGGTGGAGGTTACTCGCTCTCAAGCGATGCCACCGGCGGTCTTGCTTATGGTGCGGCATCCGGTGCCACTGATGCTGGTTACGACGCATTTGACTATAGTTACGATGAGAAGTTTTTATATGGGAATGGATCTATCAACTGGGATTCGACCTATATGTTTTCCTATCAGGCCTTGGGTGAGATGGCCCAGATCGGCAAGCCGCTCGCTCAGAGCTTCTACGGTCTTTCTAGCAGCACCAAGATCTATACCTACTTCGAGGGATGCTCTGATGGTGGCCGTGAAGGTATGAGCCAGGTCCAGCGCTGGGGAACCGAATATGACGGTGTCGTCGCTGGCGCTCCGGCTTTCCGTTTTGCTCAACAGCAGGTTCACCACGTGTATCCAGCTACTGTTGAATACCTCTCAGATTACTATCCTCCTCCCTGCGCTCTAGACAAGATTGTCAATGCAACTATCGAGGCTTGCGATCCTCTCGATGGTCGTACTGACGGGGTCATATCCCGCACTGATCTCTGCAAGCTCAACTTTAATCTGACATCTATTATTGGCGAGTCTTACTACTGCGCTGCAACTAGTTCCAGCTCTCTAGGCTTCGGCATCAGTAAGCGCCAGGCCGGTGGCGGCGCCGAAGGCAGCACCACCAGTTCTACCCCCGAACAGAACGGCACCGTTACTGCTCAGGATGTCGCTGTTGCTCAAGCCATATATGATGGTCTGCATAACACTGAGGGCGAGCGCGCCTACTTGTCGTGGCAGATTGGGTCTGACCTTTCTGATGGGGATGCCACATGGAACAATGACACTCAGACGTGGGAGCTCGAAATCCCTTCCACTGGTGGCATGTATGTTGCCAAGTACATCGAGCTCCTAGACCTTGATAACCTGGACAACCTTGACAATGTTACATACGACACCCTAGTCGATTGGATGAACATCGGTATGGTCCGTTACCTGGATAGCTTGCAGACTACCCTGCCAGACCTCACTCCCTTCCAGTCTTCTGGTGGCAAGCTGATTCATTACCATGGCGAATCCGACCCCAGTGTCCCCTCGCCCTCGTCGGTTCACTACTGGCAATCAGTTCGCTCCATCATGTACCCTGACCTTTCCGACGATGAGGCTCAGGAGGCTATGTCAGATTGGTACCAGTTTTATCTGATCCCCGGTGCTGCCCATTGCGGCACCAACTCCCTGCAGCCTGGCCCATACCCGGAGAACAACATGGACATCATTATCGACTGGGTTGAAAATGGTAACAAGCCTTCGCGGCTAAATGCTACTGTCTCCTCTGGCACCTACGCCGGCGAGACTCAGATGCTTTGCCAGTGGCCGCAGCGTCCTCTCTGGTCGGGTAACAGCTCTACTTTTGATTGTGTCAATGACACTGCCTCTATAGATAGCTGGACCTATACTTTCCCTGCCTTCAAGCTGCCGGTATATTAAGTAGGGAGGACCACAGATGTATTGTTTTAAAGATATAAGATAGCACCTAGCGTAACTAAACCATCATTATCCTATGATATTGAGTGTCAAAGCCGAAGTCGAAAGTCAGGACACGCTGTTGAGTGAGTATTTAAGCTTTTTATAAGCATCATCCACTTCTCCAGGCTGACGCTGTTGAGATGTGACTCGTGGATGAGGGGATTGAAAAGCGTATCAAAAGCGTTATTTCTTACCTAAACAGCTTAGTAGAGTACCAGGTGTCAACACCAGGTAGAGCGTCATCTTAATGCTTGTACAATTGGCAATCATGGGGAAGGCTGACACCCCCAGTAAACATATAACACAAGTCACTTAGTAGGAGAGTGTAGAATGAAGCGTAAGCCCATAGCGTCATCTCGTCATCTCGTCTCCATATATGAAACACATGTAACCAGATTTCACACTCAGTATTCCTGCCACGGAGGTTTAATAACAAGACTGTCCACTCCTTGTGTTGCTTCGAACTCCTTCTCATTGGGAGCGGTCACATATTCACTGGATGGTCTTCTCAATAACGTCACCTGCAAATTCATCTCATTCTCCAATACTTCACTCGTCATCCGACACCGTTCTGCCACCTCATGGGTTGCCTCACGCGCATATCTCTTCAAGGCGGCAACTATGGTTCGAAAGCCTTGGTCATCATCTTTGTCAAATCTACACATCTGCCTATGATCTGCCGCAATGCCACAGCGCTCGGTATTGTCAATGATGGGAGCCGCGCTCGATTCCTCGACAATAAAATCACGAGTGTATTTGAGATCTGTTTTGTGTTGTTCCCAGAAGAAGAAAATGCGGAAGCGTGACATGATCGGAACAAAGGTAGCTGTGATATCTTGAAGTGCTTCAGACTCGGACTCAAGAGTTCGAAGTAAGGTTGTGGAGAGTGATAGTACATTTTTGGGCAGTGCGAGTGAGGCGAGCTTCGTCATGGTATGTAATAAGTGGGCTTTGGGTGATCCATCGTGAGGAGTGCCGAGAAAGAGGAGGGCAAAGGTACAGGTATAGATAGATCGGAGATGATCGACCTGGGACGATGTACGACTTGCTGAGTATGTAAGAGCCTTCGGAGTCAGAATGAAGGAAAGAAAGGCCAGCAAGAGTAGACTCACCTTTTTCACAACAATGCCACCTAAAGAGTGGCATACAAAGATGATAGGCCTCTCCGAAGAATTATCCAGCTACAATTACGACCATTAGCTTCGAGACAAACACACCAGTCACGGCGCTTGCACTCACCTCTCTGTCAGCGCACAGCTGAGCAATCAGCGTTTGCGCGTGCTGCATCAATCTCTCTGAACCTGTGACCTTCGAACCGAAAGAAGATACATTGGCATTATAACCCCAGGTTAGAATTCGTGTATTGGGCAGATATCGTGGGAGGAAATCTGGATGACTCAACCAACAGACCTGTGATGAGGTGGACTCTGTGGTCCAAGTTCGAAATCTGTCGCCGTTGAGACCATGGACTGCAACAATGCTGTAGAGAATATCTATTTAGTTCTAATGTCTCACCTCTCTTGCAAAAGCCACCGCGTTAAGAGTTGCTTACTCGACCTTCGGCTCTGAGTCTGTGGGTCTGTATAATTCGTGAATTCCAAAAAGCTGAGCCTGCTTCGGATTAGGCATGTTAGGCACGTGGTGAGGGTCGGTATTGATATGTGTTAGTTCATTTCAGAGTATGACGACTCATGTCTTGGGTATCTGAGGATGAGAACAGTCTGTACCAGAAATGCGCATAGCTGATGTAGATACTTCTCGCATAATCTTGGTCTGACGATGCCCCAGCCGCCTCATGCCGTTCTGTCGCCACCAACCTGCAGAAATCTAGAACATTTGATTGGCCTCATTGGCTCGAGCTAAACTCCTTTTAGGTAAACTATATGATGTATGGTAGACTTCATAATGATCGAAACTGGTGAAGCCCATAGAATATTGTTCGAAAAGGAAGTGAGCCTCCCATGAAGAAATGAGGTATAGGTAAATCGGCGTTCTGATGACTACTGAGTTAACTTCTTGCAATACAACGAGACGTCGTGTTTTTACGCGGCCCACGCAATACCATTCCCATATGGCATGGACTAGAGTTGCTGACTTCTGACTCTAGACTAAACTATTTGATCTTACAATGGTTCAAGCATGTTGTATTTGTAGTTCAAGCGCTTAGTGCCTTGGGAATTAAACACGATGTACAAATCCCAGTCTCTTTTCACTAAAATCAGGTAGAGTCGCATAGAAATCCGACAGCAAGGAGCTTTTCTTCCCACTTTGTTCCTTCAATACCCTGTCTAGACCGGGCAATTGCCTTTTGAGGGCTATGATCTCCTGCTCACGCCCATTCCGCTCATATATCCTTACCATGGTCTCCGCAACCCCAAGAGTGAGTGGATCATGAGGTGAGATGACTTTTCGCTTCGTAATGCTCTCGAGTAATTCCTTACAATCCTCTTCGGTTTCTTCGAGTAGCCCCATTTTGACTCGGACATGAATATATCCACACATGATATTGACCCAGTCCGGATGATCAGCTTTGATGACCTTGGAAAGGTCTCGTAAAATATCTGCAGCGTCAATCCAACGCTTACCAATGGCGTAGGCGCGTGCAAGATTGGATCTTGTCATCATCATACCAACATGAGTTTCGCCAAGCGTACGCGCAACAATTGGAATGATATCTTCTAGCATGACTATCGCTCTTTGATGGCGGCCACGGTCGCATAAGACTTTGGAGTATTCGTTGACCGACCATAGTGTATAGGCATGCTCCTCCCCAAGCGTTTTTCTACGAGCCTCAAGGACATTCTCAATCATCTTCTCAGCAAGATTCATACAGCCAAGAGCACGGTAGCTAGTACCGAGTTCAGTCCTTGCCATCAATGTCTCAGGGTGATTAGGCCCAAAAAAGTGCTTCCTTTTCTTGACTACGCAGACAAGATATGTGTAGCTTTTCTCGTATTCTCGAAGATGGTGATAGGTCCGGCCCAGGTTGAACATGGCACTTAGCGTCACAGGATCGTCACTACCCAGGTGTTTTATAAGGCCTTCCAATGCACGCTCCCCTGCTTGTTTCGACAGATCAAGCTTCCCAGCAAGCCATAAGCTTTGAGTAAGATCCGACAGAGCAATGCAATAGGGGATATGATCAGGTTTCCAAGGCGGCCAAGTGATCCAGTTCGATAGTGATGGTCGGCTGAACCATTGGGATTTGAGAATGTCAAATTGAATTTCAATACACGATTTGACCTCAAATAGATTCCAGTGGATATCAGCCAAACCTTTTTGGGCTTGTAATGTGTCTGTGTGTCGCCGGCCGAGTTTTTTACTCCTCAAATCGATGACTTTTAGCCGCAAAATACGGGCCTGCTTCCAGAGGCCATTCTCAGCATAGACAGAGGCAAATAAATCAACTTCAGCAGCTTGTTTGGTAGTCTCGGGAAAGGAAGAAAATAGCTGCTGTAGGGTTCGTAAGATTGCATCGATGTGTGGAAGAAGGTGCCTCCTAAATTGACGTCCAGAGGCTTCGAAATTTGATGAAATACAATGTGCGACTATGGCTGCGGTACAAGTCGCCCATCGCGCATATTCAGCTGGTGTGAGTCTGCTCCTTGCCCATGTGTGGACAACCGGGTGTAGCGAACAAGACTTCTGCTCGGGGTCATAATCTATGATGGAGTAATCGCACAGGACTCGGAACGCCCTCCGCACTCTTGCTTGCGCCTCCTCGCTCAATATAGATAGATTTTGGAGGATATCTGGGTATTCAGTAGAGGACATTTCGATCCCGTTGGTAGAATTCCAGAATGCTTGAAAGATGCCTTCGGGAATTGACTCGAAATGCATGAATGCAAAGATATGCATTATATCAACAGCGTCCTTGTATTCAACAGTTGCACGTGCTTCAATCTTACGGAATGGTATTTCCCAAGTGGTAATCATATTGGCATCGTCAGCGTTGTTGATTTGTGAGTAACTAATCATCTCTCTCCGGTAGCCAAGGTAGTAGTGTAGGTACTTATCTAGGGTATAGATGTTCCGCCGAATTGTAGCCCCTGCGTGGTTGAGTGCGAGAGCTAGATAACCAAGCTCTGAAGCAATTCCTCGGGCAAGTTCTTCCGACTGACTGCTCGAGGCTCCTGACGAGAACATATGGGCAGATCGGAGGAGGAGTGCTGTTGCTTCCTCAGGGTCCATTCCACGAAAGCGAAAGCTGCCGATCGTTGCCTGTGAGGTAACTCCTGGGTTTCGGGTTGTCACTAAAATATGTCCCTTGCCACCCACTGGAAAATACTTTGATACGTCCATTTCTGGGTCATCGGCATTGTCAATAACTAATATCCAAGGCTTGGGTTGGGCTGAGAGCCAGTGGATGCCAGCCGCAAAATTCGCGCCTTTACCAGCCTGCAGGGCCAGTGAGGCAAATCCAGATTCCGCGTTTTCGTCACTACTAGCATCAATCCAAAAAACTCCCCAGTAGCTGGAACAGGTATTAGCACTACCCAGGGAACTAGAGAGTGTCAAAGTGTCTGACCTTGACCGGTTATCCTCAATGTACTTCAGAGAGAATTGGGTTTTTCCAGAACCTCCAAGACCATAAATAACGAAAATTTTCTGCCGGTGGCTCACTGATTTGTGCCGTTGTGCATCAAATGCTTGTTTCATATCTTTTGCATATAGCTTCCTCCCGGTGAAATAGTTGGTTGAGCTGCGGAGAACGGCATATATCTCGTTGATATCTTCTGGGTCTTTTACGGTGCTGCCCCTAGGTATATCTGAGGGGACCGAAGTTTGAGGTTGGACCTGTGCCATTGTATCAGAATTCTCAGCAAGGAGCTGACGTTCTTTCCTCCATAACATGCTGATGACTTGAGGAGCATCTGTGATGTAACGGCGAAGTGCTGCAAAGACGACTGAGTAACCCTGATCTTGTCGACTCTTAAACTTGACCATGTCCGAATGGTTTGCCATGATACCACACCGATCTGCGTTATGCCACGCTGGAGCAGCTGAACTTTCATCAACTATGTGACCCTTAAAGCCTCGAGCTTTTGTGTCGAGTTGTTCCCAGAAGTAGGATATCAAAAGTTTTCTCATTAACGGAGAGAATAGGTCCGTAATATCCTCTAGCACTTCTGAAGACTTAAGCATGCTGAGCAGAAATTGGCCTGGACCACGGATCTTGTGTTTCGATAATCCCAAGATGGCATCCTTACTCATACCATTGTGTGGCGTCCCCATGAAAAGAATCGCGTGTGTCGAAACAAAAATGGATCTTCTGTGTTGAATCTGTGCTCCTTGACTCGCACTGGAGAGAACCAATGCTCGTTTGAGCAAAATGCCTCCGAAACCATGACAGATGAAAATGATAGGGCGATCGGAGGTATTCGATAGCTCGCGAAACGCGCAGAGCTCTGCGATTAAGCTGGTTGCATAGGGCAGAATTCCATCCGCACTTCCACCAGGATCGAGTAGACTTTCTGTGCCATACCCGTATGCTAGCACCCTGGTGTTCAATTCTTCGTGCGGGAAGAGATCTCGCAACCATAGGAGCTTGGTTTGGGGGTTAGTCCACGTATCAAGCTGACCCTCGTGAAGACCATGGATAGCAACAATACTGGTATTACGCATTAGAAGATGATCCAGAGCTCGGCCAGTGACTTCCGTGAAATGGAGGGGCATACTCTACTACTGGTACGCTGACGGGTGTGTCCAACGGATAATCCTTGCTCAGTACTATAATACCCATAGCAATGGATCAGCATGCTCAATTCCTGATGTCATCTCTAATGGAGTAGACATAGGTGCAACGGAGATGAAGAATGCAAAAGACGGATAGGAACATGATATGCCACAGGGCTGGGAGAGGCGCTGCTCCCTGCTGCCTTGGAAATGCTCCGGGCCGGGACTGCGGCTGGCTACAGGGGGAGAAGCTTTCTCATAACACTGGGGATTTTCAGAAGGTAAAGCAAGCTATAGATTGTTGGTGACAGTGGCCGACGGTTCCACACATCGATTAGTGATCCAACTTAACGCTGAGAAGCAGGCAAAAGGGTTACGGTTGCTCCCATGCGTCGTGACAAACCCCTGCCCTCAGTGTTGGTGGCGCCGACGCGAATGCAAGCTGAATGGTCAACGACCCATGCTATCTGCAACCTCCAGGAGAATCCCAATACCACTCTACTTCTATTGGTTGCCGGTTTTGTCTCAACACCAGCTGCCGTGGCAGAAGCGCCTGCTCGAGCACCACATCCGCGACAGCAAGCCAACTCCTCTACATATGCCTCTCGTCTATATTTTCTCTCTAATGCTCATTACTTTCCTTAGCCTCACATTGAACTCCTCGAGATAGTGCTTAGGCTGCCTCGATTTGACACTGCGGAAATGGAGCTCCTCGACTCTCGACTCTTATTATTGTATTGTCTCACAGTCCCGATCATTTATCATATATATAACAAGCGGAAACAACGCCTGGTAATTGCGCAGCGCGTGGCTTTCATCAATTTAGAAACCAGCTGACCTGTCGAGTCTAGGCTGACGAGGCCATTGGGCTACAACACGGATGTCTTCCACCCCCACGGTTGGAAAACCAAAGGCCATTTGGTGTGGATCGCTTGGAGCAAATCTTTAGGGCAAACACAGAGTCACGGCTCATGGAACTGTTCCTTTTCCATTTCCGGCAGACAGGCCACACGTTAGAACAAGTCTTTCTCGGAACACCAGCTTTTGGAACAGTTGATCCCGCTAACATGGAAGCCATCTTGTCTATCAATTTTAAAGGTTAATTGATTAAACATCGGAGGGGGTAGCAGTACCCGAAGGTTCTGACCACGTATAGATTTTGCAATGGGTCCCCGTAGAGAGATCACGTTTCCTATGTTTGGAGACGGAATCTTCAATCAGGACGGAGACGCCTGGAAGCAGTCGCGGGAACTGTTAAGGCCGCAATTTCACTTCAAAGAGTACTCGGATTTGAACCTCTTCAGAGATGCCACCGACAACCTTCTAAATGCGATACCAAGAGAAGGAGGCGTCATCGATCTTCAGCCACTCTTCTTCCGATTAACCCTTGATGTGACAACAGACTTTCTGTTCGGCGAGTCAATTGAGAGTTTGAAGGTTCCAGAATCAACCGGTGAACAGACTTTTGCAGAATCTTTCAACATCGCGCAGGAATACATCGCGAAACGATTTCGCCTCCTCGATCTTTACTGGCTTATTGATGGAAAGGCATTCCGAGATGCATGCAAGAAAGTGCACTACTTTGCCGATAAAATCATTGACCGTAACCTTTCAGAGAACTCTCTCGAAGGTCAAGGAAAATATGTCTTTTTGCGCGCGATGAGCGAGAAGACACCCGATCGCACTGCACTCAGGAGTCAGATCATCAATATATTGACGGCAGGACGAGACACAACAGCTTGCTTGCTTTCGTGGGCCTTGTATTACCGGCTTCTTTACAGATCGCTTGTGTGAAATGACTAATTCTTCTTTAGCTTCCTGCTAGTCAGACATCCAAATGTTCTCGAGAAATTGAGGTCAGAAATTGCCGCGTACGGCAACGTGGAATTGAACCGAACAGAGCTTCGAAACATGAATTACCTTCAAAACATACTCAAAGAGAGTGAGTTTGCCTGTGCTCTAGTTCACCCTCTCGGTCACCCTCGCTGATTTACTCAGCCCTTCGGCTGTATCCCTCAGTACCAGTCAATACCCGCACAACCCTGCGGACGACTATCCTCCCAACAGGCGGTGGGCCGGACAGAAAGTCCCCTGTCCTCATACCCAAAGGCACTGCAGTAGCTTACAGTGTCTACACTATGCATCGACGTCCTGATCTCTACGGCATGGACGCCGAGCTATTCCGACCAGAGCGCTGGGATGAGGACATGCCACTCAATAACGACGAGACGAACGCGAAATGGGGATACTTGCCTTTCAACGGTGGACCGAGGATCTGTCTGGGAAGTAAGTCTTGATATTTCATGAATTGAAGCGATATTGTTGCTGACAATCATGAGTGGACTTTGCTCTTGTCGAAGCCGCATATACGATTGTGCGTATCGTTCAAAGATTCCCTATGATCAAGCTCCCTGCTGGGGAAAAGGTCGAGCTAGCAGGAGTAGAGAAGCAAAGAATAACATTGGTAATGTCGATTACGGAGGGCTGTAATGTGGAGCTGAGATAAAGGTGTTTTTCCGTGCTGTCGTCGTTGCACTATCCACAGAACTGGCGGGCCAAGTCTTCAGCCTAGGTCGATTTGGATCCCCACTACTGATGAAGTTTAGTCAGTAGTCAGATGCTGTGTCCACGATTTTTTGATCTTCATCCATTCACGAAAGGGCTACTACCATGTAAATTAAACACATAATCGATCCCGCTCATATGGTACGCGCCCCTATCATATCCGGGTGGCGCATATATCCAATAGTACGTGTGGGCGGCGAAGCCACTATTGTCGATGCTAGAATTAATGAAGTTTACTGAGCTGGAAATGTTCTTATCAACCCAGAACCAGGTCTCGGTACGGCTCTGGTCGTGGAAGAATTCGTTACTTGCATTAGTTGTAGATCCAGATGAATTGCCCGCTAGATAGAGTACGAGATGTTCGTCTGCAAGCCTGACGCTGCCTAAACCAACTTGTTCCACAAGCACGCAGTACCTAGGTATCCCACTTGTCAAGTTGGCACTCAGTCCCAGATGCACAAGAAATCCCAGCGCCTCAGCGGTGATTCATACTTACAACCACGACAAGGTGATATTGTTGTCGCCTATAAGGACAGCACATTAGTAGCGTTAGTAGCCTAGAGGAGCATCCAAGTGAGACAATCTATTCACGAGTCGTGGTAGCGAGCAGGTGCTTAGATACTCTACACACCGATATTCTCCACAATATAGCTAGACATATATTAAGACTAAAAATTCAAGCCCTAAAAATAGCACATATAGGAATCTGGAGTAGGACTCATAGAATTAACTCTATGCAGAGTTGCATCTTGTACTTGGGACCGAGAATCTCCGTGAGTTTTGTGGCAAATACTTCAAGCCCTACATGATTACGTAGGCTGGCTTTAATTAGCTCACTGAGACGAACTACCAGCGGTATTAGTATGGCCAATATATTCTGAGCCTTACCTGACGACATGAGTAGTGCTATTCGTCATTCTAAGCTCTAGAAATAATTAAAGCAAAGACGTCCTGTGAGCGCGGTGTAATAGCTAATAGCTATCGTAAAGCGATTATTTCTGGATTGTTTGGTGGGATAATCGGGGTTAAAATAGGCTAAAAGGACTTATATCGACAGATTTAAAAAGTCTATCTTATCACAAATGTCATAATGCGGGGTGCAGGGAAGACTAGTAGAAACCATACAACAGAGTCAGATAGACCCACCAATTGAAAGTGTTCACTACGGAAAATTTTTGGACAAAGCCTCGTTAAATAGAATGAATAGAGCCCGAGGATCAGCTTTGTGTTTGTTGGTGTGTAAAGAATTTTGTGCAAATCAGCAGCGCTTTGTGTTCCATATAAAATATTCATACTGGCCATAAACTCTACGGGCCATACTTTCCGCTAACTTGAGAATATTAAAAGCTCTATCGAGTTGTAACAACAAGATGAAAGTTCTCCAGGTCCTCTCGGTAGCATTGCCATGGTCTCTCGCTTTAAATATCCAACCCCGTGCAAACACTGTAACTCTCGATTCCAGCACCACTTACCAAACAATCACTGGGTTTGGGGTTTCCGAAGCCTTTGGCCATGCTCAGCAGATCTACAATCTCGCCACCACAGTCCGAAAACAGGTCCTAGATATCTTGTTTAGTACGTCTACGGGAGCAGGACTAACCATTCTCCGGAATATCATTACCACGGGGCTCATTGAACCCAACTCTCCAGGATCTCCCAGCGCGACGCCAACATACGCCTGGGATGGTAGCGATGGAGAGCAGGTATGGCTCAGTCAACAAGCGGCAAGCTACGGAGTCACGACCATCTACGCTGATGCCTGGTCTGCTCCCGCTTTCATGAAAACCAACAATGCTGTCGCCAACGGTGGCTATTTGTGTGGTGTGACCGGGGAGACTTGCTCGACCGGGAGCTGGATTCAGGCTTATGCGAACTATCTCACACAATATGTCCGAGACTATAAAAGTTCCGGCGTCTCCATCTCGCATGTTGGATTCCTCAACGAGCCCGATGCGTCATTCTCCTATGATAGTATGCTTTCCAATGGAACGCAAGCAGCTCAGGTTATTTCGGTGTTACGAACGACCCTGGACGCTGCAGGATACACATCTGTCAAGATCAATTGCTGCGATGCTGAGGGGTGGAGTATCTCTTCAAAGATGTTGCAGGACGTCCAGGCTGCCGGAGGCACTGCTCATATGGGTGCTGCCACGTCCCATGGTTATGCCGGAGCTCCAGGGGCGCCATTCAGCTTCACGTCTCTACCAGTTTGGCAGACTGAGTGGGCGGATCTCAGTAATGCATGGTCAACATCTTGGGCAGCCACAGGTACTACCGTTGATGGTTTAGTATGGGCTCAGCGGATCCAGAGTGGGTTGGTCAGTAGCAATCTAAGTGCGTTTCTCTACTGGATTGGTGCGGAACCGACGGCGGCGAGCTCAAGCGCGATGCTTGTTCAATTTTCTTCGACAACCGTTACGGCTTCGGGAAGGCTTTGGGCTTTCGCTCACTTCGGACGATTTGTTCGTCCTGGGGCTTTGAGGATCGCGGCCACAAGTTCTACCTCTAGTCTTACCGTTAGTGCTTTTAAGAACACGGATGGTACGCTGTCGCTCCAGGTCATCAATCCTGGGACTAGCAGTGTTACTTTTACAGTTTCTGGATTTGGATCAGTATCACAAGTTCAGCCAATTCATACGGATGAGTCAAACACGTTCACATATGTGTCGAAGATTGCTGTATCGGGTGGCTCATTCAGCGCAACTATTACTGCAAAGACTCTGCTGACTTTCATTCCCGGTTGAGGCCTTTCGCGTTGACGTAGATAGCATGAAATATCAATCTAACTTAGAATTTTCCCAATAGTAACAAGCCATAACATGCTGATTGCCTCATAAGTCATGGATTCGTGTTTGAGTAAGCTTTATTCAGAGTCAGAAACACAAAGCTCTTTCTAAAACAAACTCAACTTCCACATGTGCTCGCAGCCAAATGGGAGCCAAACGAACATTGAAGCCAATATGATCTATTGTCCAATACATATTTATCTTAGGCAGTGAGATCACACATGCAAGATCAACATCGAAAATTCCGGGGAGTCGACTTCCTCCTTCCGCCCCCCCTCCGGAGATCGCATGGCAGAACTGAAAAGTCTCATAATTGGTAACTGGAAATGAAAAGAAACTCAGATTCATTGAGATTACCATTATAGTCTCAGACAACAAAGTAACCTCACTAAAGTTGATTTCCCGTCTTTGAACCTGAGCAGGCGCCTCTCTAACCTGAACCGAGGGTGACTGTTCCTGGGTCCTGTTCACACGGAAGAGGAAAAAACCTTGATTCTTCACCTGCGCTAAAATATACATAATCCCTTGACCCGAACTTGATGTTCTCTGTAAGCTCGTATCGTAATCATTCTCGTAGCTCAAGAATCTCCTCTATGTGCTGCTGTGCGTAGGTTAGCATTTATCGTCAAAACCGGGATTTCATGTACACTGGATAATTTAATAGGAACTTCAAAAATAGAAATAGTCATCCTGAAGCTAACCCAGCCAAAAATATTAGTCATTCGGCAGGCTGAAAAATGGGCTTCGGGAAACACTGACCCGTATATGAAAGTCCATATATAGAGGAAACTTTTGCTTAAGGTAATCTTTGAGTTTGTCCTCGCTCAGTCTGTACGCTGGTACTCTTTCCCGGATAATCTCACCCCGTTTGCTGAACCACGACGTGTTTTTTCTCGTAGGCCCTCGGTGAGCTCCGTCATCTTTCTCACCGAATCCGCAGACTCTCCTCAGAATATTCATCATACGCACGCAGAGACAGTACCCAGCAATTAGAGCTATGCTGAGGGCACGTATTTGGTAAAGTTTGGTGGAAAGCCGTAAGTTGATGAAGGAAAGAGAGCTCGAGTGTACCTGAAGAGATTTTGGTGAGACTCAGCTACAGTCGGGAGCCCCATGCTGTTAAAAAGCCACTCGAGTAGCCTATAACATTCACGGCCATGTCACTACGAAACTCGGTGAATGTGTATCTGTTCTTTTTGTTTGCTACAATCTCGCATGTCACGGAATCACCAAATACTTACCAATGGTAGCGAATATAGCGAATCACAATTGTAAAGAAAACATCCGAGCCACCTCCCTTTGGCTGTGTTGATTTTTCCATGTCACTACAACGATAGCTTAACTCGAAGCTTACCGCCGGTCTCGTATGTTTCTCGGACAGCGACACAGTAATTATGGACACACCTTTCCAGATATTCAACGAGCAAATTCAGAAGAACTCTGCTTATTCAGTGTCTGGTAGGAGTTTCGTACTTACAAAGCGGTTGGAGTTGTGGCCAAACGGGATTGTTGACGCCTTGCACCCCCTCACTATGTTGGACATAATTTTTAGCACTGTAGTTGTCAATGAAGCATGAGGAAACGGAATCACACCACCTTGGCAGTCTAACTCGGTTCTGATATTTTGCATTCTCATATAGCTTGGTGTTGGAAATCGCCTCCAGGAGTTTGTAACCAATGGAATCTCCGATAAATCGCGTACCCATTCAAGAACAGGATCTTCGCGCTCTTATCAAGGACCTAGGCCGTGTAGGTGAAAGTTTTGCAAACAAACTTTTTGAGATGCAATGGCAATACCTGCCAGCTACTTTCAACCTTGACGGAGTTTATAAATGTTCTTAAGAGAGGGTCATCCCAATTTGTTATCGAAACTCCATCGCGGAGGGGCGGACAGCCAAGGTTTATGAGGCGTTTTTATGGGGGAATGCTTAAAGTGCTAAAGCGAACGGGCCGGGCCGGAGGGTAGCGGAGCGGGGTGGAGTGGAGGGGAACGGTCTCCTCCTCCTCCTCCTCCTCTACTACTTCTACAACATGTCGGAAGGCCATCCTGCACTTAAATCTACATCTACATCTACATCTCTGCTCGGGGCCACCGTGGCCGCCGTGGCCGTCGTATTTGTGGTCTTTGTGCGCCGGCGCTGGTTTGCGTCCATCAGCGACATTCCGGGTCCCTTCCTAGGCTCCTGCTCCGTCCTCTGGCAGCTCCTCCACACCGTCAAAGGCCATACCGAGGAAGCGACCATTGCAGAGCATAACAAACACGGTAGGTAACATGTTCTGCATCTACATCTGCATCTGCATCTGCTTATTTGTGCAGGGCATTTCGTGCGCATTGGGTACAATGAGGTCAGCATTGGGCATCCGGATGCTGTTGCCGCGGTGCTCAAGAGCCAGATGAACAAGGTAATCAATTATCTCTGCGCCCAACCGTCCAGGAGCGCGGCTGACGGGCCCAGGGGGACTGGTACCGCATCTTCTCGCTTCCGGATTCTCGGTATGTCAATCAGATGTCAGAAGTAGACGCAAGGCGCCACATTGCCAAAACCAAGAACATCGCCCCCGGATACGCCTTCTCGAATGTCGTCAAGGCCGAACCGTACATGGACGGCGCCCTTCGTCTCCTGGAACGGCGCCTCGATAGCCTCGCGGAAGCTCACGTGCCGGTGCACTTCGACGAGTGGTTCAATTTCCTGGCTTTCGACATTGTGGGTGAGGTGACCTTTTCGAAACAATTTGGCTTTCTCGAGCAGGGACGAGACATCGGAAATGCGATTGCCAATACACGTGCCCTTGGTATATATGTGGCCGTAATGGGCCATTTCTGGTGGGCGCATGACTACCTCCTCGCCAACCCCCTGATAGGGTACCTCAACCTGCAACCAACGATGCATATCTTCGACACGTGTCTTACGGCTGTCGATGCGCAATCCAGGAACGACAAAGTCCGGAAGGATATGATAGAACAGTGGATCGGCATGCGGAAGAAGCACCCAGATCTGATGCAGGAGAAAGAGATCCTTGCAGCGGCGGTAGCAAATATTGGTGCTGGTGCAGATACGATCAGCGCGACGCTACAAGCGTTGTTCTATAATTTGTTGAGACATGAAGCGGCATTGAGAAGGCTGAGAGAGGAGATCGATGGTGCCAACTTGGCTGAAGTTCCAACTCACGACGAGGCGCAAAAATTGCCTTTTCTGCAGGCATGTATAAAAGAGACACTCCGGTTTCACACACCAGTGGCGTTTGGCCTACCTCGAGTTGTCCCTCAAGGCGGTGTGACGATACTTGAGCGTCATTTTGAAGAAGGTGTCATACTTAGCGTCAATCCCTGGGTGATACACCGGCGTCGTGAGATCTTTGGCGAGGATGCGGATGTGTTTTCCCCAGATCGATGGTTGGATGGCGGACGTGATATGGAGAGATATTTGATCGCGTTTGGTGCTGGATACGGGCAATGCCCTGGCAGGCAGCTGGCTCAGATGGAGTTGTCCAAGACGGCCGCGATGTTGATTCGAGATTATGAAATCAGGCAGGTAGAAGAAGGGAAGAGCTGGAAGTTTGAGAGTCATTTCACAGCAGTGCCATATGGATGGCCGTGTTATGTGACGAGGCGTAAACATAGCTCCATGGCCTAAGGTGAGGGAATGGTGAGAAATAGAGGATGATAGTACCCAGCTAGCATAAGATGAGATTAGTTTGGGAGACTTTGATAGCTGTTCTCGCAAGAATGAGTTACCGGAAGTCCATATCTTATTGTTACAAACCTGGAGCTTCCCTACCAAGATTAGTGTCTATAAAAGATATCTCAGTGATATCCTATTCGGACTAAGAAACCATAAGCTTCCTGAAGATCATGATTCCCTATCCTCAGTATTGTCAGAGAAGGTGTTATAGTAATGGATGGAGGCTAATATGACGCTACTAAGTTTACATCTTAGAGTCTCACAGAAGCCATATTTTGAAGCACGCTCGGGGAAAGAGGCTAGGACCTCGCATATGTGTTCTGTATAAATGATGAGGTTTAACATATCCATCACTTCTTCAGATCCAAGTGCCAGAAGTTCCGGTATGCCCGAAAACGCTCCAATCCACAAGAGCATCCTGCCAGAAAATGTTTTCATCCAATGCGAAATCGCTCGACGCCGCATTATTAGACTGACTGAGCGCATCATCAACCTGCTTTGTCCCATCAGATTGTGAAGCTAGTTTAGTCTCGTATGCCGACATCCCCCGCCTCATCGCGACCGCGTAGGCGCGAAACATATCCTCCTCTTCATCGTCATTAGAGGCTCTGGCCCTTCTCGCAGCCGCACTTGCCTCCTCGAAGTTTCTTTCCAAGCGCTCAAACAAAGCGGCTAGGTTGCCTATTTTCCGAGCGTGCGCCAGGTCCCACCCATCAATGCCGATCAACAAAAGCCTGGCTAGGATGGCGATGATGTCGGCGAGTTGAATCCAGATTACGGAGGGAAGGGCGAAGTATAGACCAGGAGGGATCAAGAAGTAGGCATCAAAATAGGCCATTATCGAGACGAGGCATGAGTAGCGAAGTTCAAGGTGGGGGAAGTTCAAGTGGGCTGGTGCGTGGTGTGGCGTGCAGAGCCCGACTTCGTACAAGGAGATTCGAACACTATAGTAGTGTAGGAGGAATGGTACTGGACATCCATTAATTAGCCCGTATTCCAAGGCAGTCAGACTGGGGCTGTAGCACTGTTCGTTTGCATGTCCTGAGTGAAGAGCTTTTCTACTTCTGCTTCTAACGCCTTCACAATCATTCTGATTGGAGCCATGGAGCTCCATAGAGATTGGACATCATCACTTGGCAAGCTTTGTGCAAGTTTTCTGACAACGATTTGGGTACGCACTAGTTTCGCCAAGCATATATCTGTCGGGAGCTCATTGTGCTGTTCGATTGCACTACAGCAATCTTCGACATAAGGAGTGTATGTCATTGCCTCTATCCTTTTAAAGCTCGCAGAGATGCTAGATTACTTTTCAGTTTTGCTCCGAGTAGTGAGTAGTGTGGAGTATATACATACATTGAGCTAAGATAGAAACATCCCATGAAAGCCCGCATTTCCTCTGAAGAATGGCATTGAGATGCAGTTGGATCTTTGCATGACTGAGTACTCGCATCAGCCAGCAACTGCTGCTGGCGTGATAGCCTGGGTCGTAGCTTCTTATTAAGACCAAGTTCAGCAACCAAGGATACAGCCATCTGAATAAGGATCGAGATTTGTGGGTTGTTGATAAAGTGGCAATTACACCTAGAGAGTCTGTTGACTTTCAGATTTCTCAGGAGCGTGAAAGAGGCGGACACGTACCATTGGATATAGACAAGAATAGCTTGAAGTAAATCTAGACTGATCTGTCTATCGAGAAGACATCGTTCGCTGAAGCTTTGCAACAAGCGTCTCGCAGCCGGTTTTTGCCTCGTCACTTTCTGGCGAGATGCCCCCAGCACAATTGTCGCAAGTAAAAATGGCCTTTCCTTACGGAGACTGGCAGGATGTATATCAACTAGTACAATAAATGGAAAGTAGCTAATCATGTGGGTCTGAAATTTATTTACTAGAGTACTTTCTTCATCACCGGAAAGACTACTGGGGGCGGAAGACTCGGAGCAAGATTGTCCCTTTGGCGAGGCTGAACTATCAATAGATGCTAAAGGACGCAAACCAATAGCTCTAGCACCATGGAGTCTTGAATCAGATGCTTCAGCCGAGGATGAGACCGATGATGTCTGCGGAGACAGGGTCGCAGGTAGGATGTTCAGCTGCTTCGAGGTTGCAGGCAAGCCAGAAGATTGGGAGGATTTCAGCAAAGTAAGAACGCTGTCCAGCTTATCTTCCAATTGACCCATACGTCTGCATACACAGTGAGTCTGCGATTTGATACAGATACAGAGGGGGAGTTCCGGCTTACATTGCTTTAGGTGTTCTGCGCTTGCGAACTACAGGCGCCTGTGACTCGCAATTCAACTGCAAACGAATGCATCTGACGTCTGTTAGACATCCACTTTGCTATGAGGTGCATTGTCCCTTAACACGTTTCGTGGTGGACTTGGGATTAGACACCTTGCACAGACAGAATTGTTGTTTCGAAGAGTAGCTACGCATTTAGCCTTGGCTGTTGCGCAGCTTCGACACGCGCGAGATGGCCGAGATGTAGTATCGCTTATCACTTCAGCCATGGCTTGATCTGGTATGCTTCCACTTCCAACGGGAGATGGCGGTCGCGGGTGGCTTCACGTTTCGGAAGCTTTTGAACTCCCGAGGTGGTCATTGATCATTAGAAAATTAGCACATTTCATACCAAACTGAGCGCGTACCTGAGAGAGAGAGATAGGCAAAGCCGCCCGGGAGCTACTTTTGGCCCGGTGTTCCAGCCCGACAGGGTTAGGTAGTCAGCAGAAAACCCCACTTGAAAGGTTCTCGATCCACAAAAACCATGATTCTTTACCGGCGTGGTCAATCTTACAGAGCGGGCTGGAGGTTGACCTTTGCTCCGGCTCCGGCTCCTGCGAATAATGATTGTGATAGCTTGCTCGACCACTTCCTCACTTAAATATTTGTAAGAGCTGAGTATAAAGGCAGGAACATTTCCATCTTGAACTACCCTCTCTCTCGTAATGTAGGTAATCTTGCAGGTTATTCTTCGAGCCAAGTCAGGAATCACAATCGTCAGTAGACCTGCTTTGTGACAAAAACCAGTCAAACCTCAAGGACAATACCCGGACCCTATTAGCGGAGTGGCATATCTCATATGGAGGCCAAATACGCTACTGCATGGGAAAAGGAGAGGGGGCCCGGGGATAGTCGCCCAACAGGTCTGCAGGTCGTTAAGGACAACGACCTACTAGGGAAGCTGAACGGAAAAGTCATTCTCATAACAGGCTGTTCCTCTGGCATTGGAATTGAGACAGCCCGGGCGCTGAAAGAAACAGGCGCGGAGCTATTCCTCACAGCTCGAAATCTAGCAAAGGCGAAGTTAGCACTGGGCGATCTCTTGGAATCAGGTCGAGTCCACCTATTGCATCTCGACTTGGAGTCCCTGGACAGTGTGCGAGCTTGTGTGAACGAGTTCAAAGTGAGGAGTAAGTCTCTCAATATCTTGATCAATAATGCTGGAGTTCGATATACGCCGAAAGGCAAGACGAAGGATGGTTTTGAGACCCAATTTGGAACGAACCATGTCGCACACTTCCTTCTGTTTCAACTTCTGAAGCCGATCCTGCTCGCATCATCCATGCCCAACTTCAACTCTCGCGTGGTGGCGGTCTCGTCGACAGCCCATCGGGAATCTCGACTGAATTTCGACGATCTGAATATGGAAAAGCGCGGATACAACTATGCCACAGCCTACGCCCGGAGCAAACTCGCAAATGTATATATGGCGAACGAAATAGAACGGCGGTACGGATCGAAGGGGCTCCATGGATGGAGCGTACACCCGGGTGGCATTCGGACAGGGTTGCAGAATTTCAACTTCACGGATCTGCTTATGGTTCTCAAAGTGGGACCTATGAATGCCAAGAACACACTTCAGAGTCCCGAGCAGGGTTGCTCAACAACTGTTTGGGCTGCTGTTGGCAAAAGTTTGGAAGGAAAAGGAGGAAGATATCTAGAGCGGTGCAGCATAAGTGCACCGGTCAAGAAGGGCTATGCTCTAATAGATCCTGGACACGCTCTACACGCCTACAATAAGGAGGATGAACTGCGATTGTGGCAGGTAACAAATACATTGGTTGGATTAGGGAATGAAGAGTAGACAGTAGCTTCGTCTAACGTCAGAATCAAACTTCAAACTTGTATTCTACACACGACGTGAGACTTCCTACATAAAGACTCTTGTACCTTATAACGGAACAAAACAATACTTTAATGCACTTTTAAAGTTTTTTCATCCATAGATACAGTTGTGGATATACAGTAGACATTGAACAGCTTTCTCAGCATCGCAATAAGGATATTATAACATCTTTTTGTAGCCTAGGAAACATGACGAAAGTAAGGACCTTGTCTCAGTCAGTGGAACGTCGAAAAATTGCAATGAGGCTGTGAGGCGCCTCAAGTGAAGTGTGAATTTTTAGCCTTGATTATAAGGCTTAAAATGTTTTCGAGCATGTGAGCAATATATAATAAATAAATCCGGGCATCTCTCATATTCACTGCATAGAGTGTTTCGAAGTATCAAAAGATAGGAAAGATCATGGGCTCGCGACGACTTAAAAGTTGCGGAATAAGAGATGATTGACATTAAGCATCTGAGCCGGCCTCCCCCCTTTTTAAGCGAGAGGGTTTGTTTATCATGGTACAGTGGCCTACCCTTGAGACAACTTCCTAAAGGTCTAATGTTTTCCTAAATTTGATATGCTATTTTGTGGGGTAGTGGGGTAGTGGGAACCATTAGTACTGTAAGTGGTAGCTCAGGCCGGAGGACACTCAGATGCCTGGGATGGTAGGTACTATACAATGATGCGGCTGATCCGACAGATCCAGCTCCCCTTCGAAGCAGAGTTTGGGAATTTCTTGCAGAGTATCGATCGGCATTCAAAGGCAATCGACAAGACTGCTGTTACTGTGGAGTTACTCAAAGCCTCGGAATACCGGAAAGCTCAGGAACGAGCTTCTCAGGCAACTCTTAAGCTTCAGATTGAAGCTTGGTTGAAACCTACAAACATGAGGGTTATCCATCAAGCTCAAACTGAAAGTAGGCTACATGGCACCTGCGAATGGATATGGACGAATCCTGAGTATCAGAAATGGAGAAAGCTATCATCACGGATAGCTTCTGATCGAATGTTAGCTATTCACAGAATCCATGGATGTGGCAAGTCGGCACTTGCATCGGCCATTGTGTCTCGCTACCGCCGTCAAGGCAAACGGTGCTTACTCTTATGTACTGACGAAAACGATCCAAACTATTGGATTTTCGATAGCCATGAGCAGTGGTCCTAACAAGAAAGACATTGATGCGTACATTTATGCTGCTTTTGCAATGACACGCTTCTAAGGGGGACAGTAACTAAGGATGGTGTTCTAAAATCCCTACAAGAGAAGGCTGGAGGCATGTTTCTATGACCCAAGCTGATGATAGATCATCTAAGTCGGTCGGCTACTGAGGATGAAGCCTTGAAAAGACTCGCAGATCTTCCTCGAGGACTAGAAAGGGCATATATTCTTATCTTGTCCCGTCTAGTCGATCAACTTGATGCTCGAGATTTTATTTTTGTTAAAAAATTCTGGAGATCACTATTGTCGCCCGCCGGCCCCTGACAATCGAAGAAACTCAAATAGCGCACGCTCTGGTGACCGGTACAAGTGCAACATATACCACTCGGCTAGATATCTGACTCGAACCGAAAATTTTCGATCTATGTGGAGGATTGATTGTTGTCGTCGATAGTCACCTCAACCTCGTCCATTTCTCGCTCAAGGAACTCTTGACTCAACACACAAATGGCTTAAAACAGGGCGTGCATTCTAAATTACAACAATTTTGCATCGACCCTGATACTGCCCATCAAGCCTTAGGATTGGGATGTCTCGGATACCTGCGAACTCTTGAGTATGGTATTCCCCTCAATGACGCTAATTCATTCTCGGAGCTTCGTCGAAAGAACAAGCTTCTTGACTATGCATCGAGACATATGATATCGCATTTCCCCCATACAAAGATTCCGGGGTTACTCTCTATTTTGATGGACTTCGCGGTCTCTGAGACCTTCATTCCCTGTATGGAGTATCTTTTCATGGTGATCCTTGAAATAAAGATGTGCCCTGGGGTCCTTCATGATGAAACTGGTTTCTTTGATGAACCAGAAAGTTGGCTGGATGCTCGAGATTTAGTACAGTTCGACCGCCTTGGCTCTCCTGAATCCGAATTTTTCGAGGATATACGGAGTCTCCGCAGTAGGTTCCAACAAAGGATTATACTCGTCGGAGAAAATAGTGTCTCGTCTCTTTTCCTATACAGATGTTTGCATCATTGGCCACTCGAGGTTGACGGGGACGATTCTGAGTCTGATTACACTTCGAAGCGCCCTGAGTGTGAAGTGAGCTTCGAGGGTATCTCGAAGAGTAGCGTGGAAGTCGAGAATTTGGAGAGTTCCGAGCGCGCCAGGTGGCCCGACGATAGTTCTAAAGCGTTTCAGTCCCTGCGTTTCGAGTGGGAAGGAATATTCAACAAAGTAAGCGGACAATCACAACCATTCGTGGTCTCAAAGGCGAATCCCGACGGTGCACAAGTAATACAAGGCCCTGGAGACCCATCCACCAAGTCGTTGTTTTCATTCCCAGTATTTTCTTGGCTCGAGGAATCAGTGCCCCCAACATTGGAACAACAGATCAATACATCCATACGGATAGGAATATTTCTTAAATCTGTGAAGCAGCATACGCCATCTTTACATATTTTTCTTCGAGATCTTGTTGCCAGAGAAGTGACACTTCCGGCGCTAAGTGTATACCTGATTGGAGGCTTCTTGGAGAATTGGAACGACCTCGAAGCTGCTCTCGATGTCTACTCCATTTCTTATTCAAGACTTGAACCATATAACACCGTCCAATTGTACTCGGTCGCGGAACAAATCGAGGAAATTCTCCATCAGCAAAAGAAATTGTAGAATGGGAGGCATTTTGTCGAAAAGTAGTGTTACGATCAACCCAGGAATGCGGCAAAGAGCACGTCCGGACTCTGAAATGGCTCGATTTGCTTTCCTTCTCTCTCTACGAGCAAGATAGATGTAATAGTGAATCAAGGGACCTCGACTGGGAAGTCTGGGAAATTCGCAAGCGAGTCCTAGGTGAAAATCATCGAGACACTCTTTACAGCGCTCGCAATTGTTCTAAGGTAATGGAGGACAAAAAAGAGTCAGAAGCGATCTGTTGTGATACCTTGAAGTGTCGCGAAGCTCACCTGGGACGAAATGATGCAGATACCCTTGAAAGTTATTTCGACCTATTATATTTCACTGTAAAAGATGACGAGATCGAGAAGCTATACTGGGAGATCCTGGATCTTCAGAAGCATCAAGTAGGGGATGAACATGAAGAAACAAGATTTACAGCTTGGGAACTGATCAAGCACCTGAAGCACATGCAGAAATATGGCACCGCAGAAGCAGTCTGTTTACGTTTGCTTCGTCTTGATCGGAAGGTCCTTGGCGATCTGCATGAAATTACCTTACAGACTGTGCATGCTTTGAAGGATTGTCTTAACAAGCAAAACAAACGTGAGGCAATCGAACAACTCGATCGTTCTCTTTTTAAAACTTTCCGGAAATCTCTTTCGATTAGTCACAACGATACGCTGCGGGCCGCATCAAACTTAGTAGACACACTTCTACAAAATGAAAAGGATAAGGAGGCTGCGATTGTCCTGCAAGGAATGTTAGATATTGATCAAAATATTGTTCCAAGGGATAATCATTGGCGACTGATTTTTGCTTTCGATATGGGTGTTTTGTTATACAGACAAAAGAAATGGTCAGAGGCTGAAACTGTCTTCCGAGCTATGCTTAACGCCCTGCACAAAAACGATCAAGAGGAAAAGCATGAAAATGGTAGTCAAGGCGAAGGCGATGCCGACAATGAAGTTGAAGATGAAGATGTGGAATGCATCGGCATTACAACTTCTGACGTGCTTCAAGAATTAGAGTATGTACTAACCGAGCAAGGTAAAGAGGAGGAAGCTGATATCTTCCGAGGTGAACTGGCTCTCGAGGAAGCTACAGGGCGAAGACCAGAGCCATGGGAGGATGTGGACTAGATACTCAACTTTCGTGACCTGGCTATCACCTCGCTATACCCTGATGTTTTGCCAGCTGTGGGCATAACGAAATCACAGCGACACCCTTCTTCAATCCTACTGCTAAGCCATGACAAATGTCGTTCTGGCAATAGACAAAGGAGGTCATACAGATGAGCACACAAAAGATAATTTGCGTTGAGAAGATCGTCTCACTCATATGTCCCCCTATAGAATTTAGGATCATCTGCTGTTTTGTTTCCCTGGAGGCAGTTCCGTCTTGTTTAGTTTCAGATGTTCCGCGTTGATTTAGTTGTCGAAGCGTCATTAAAGCTGGGGTATGCGGAATGCCTATATGTTTCGACTGACTTAGATAGAGACAGTATTGATAGTAATGGTGGGATGCCGTGTGCGGGAAACAACCGCTCCTGGATAGCAGAAAGCTTGCCCGCCGCAAGAGATTGATTCTATTTCTCTCTGGTTGAAAAGTAATTAGCTGGATGATATGTAACCTGGCTATGAAGATTCTGGCAGGCTTCTCGCTTGGAAAGACCTGGTAACCATATTAGATACCCATCATAACCAAGTTTATACAAAGTCGAAACACCGAACTGATAATCGAAGGGCGGCATGATCAAATGCAGTGTAGCGAGTTCGATACATCCCTATTTCATCAGAAGTCCGAACTAATTAATGATTGAGCGAAGATATTTGGCCCAATTAAGAACATCTAAATTCATATTATCGGCCTCGTTAATGACAGGCGCATTCATATGTGGGACTTCCAAACAGCTTCACTTATCCTTGACCTAGGCGAAGCTATTCGCAAGACGGGCAATATGAGTCTATTGCACGAATTCCTATATACCACGAAGACCGAGAAATGAGGCTTTTATTCTTGAGACTTCTATATCCACTTTCGCATGAAATTACCGGTATAATCTGCGCCGAATCTTGACCTCACCAAAGTCTATTTCCGTCTTTGGACCTGAGCAGTCGCTGCTCTAACCTGAGCCAAGCCCTAAGTCCTAAGCACGCTGATAAGTCAGCTAGATCATGCTTAGGAGATCCTTTTTTGGCCCCCTCGCTAATCGATTATAGTTTCCATGTTGTCTAAATATAAAACTTGCTAATGCCTGTTGGTCGAGAATACAGCTACATCTTTGACCTATCAAGATGTCGCGATAGAATCCGTTCTCGCTCCCCTGTCAAATTTGTCAAGGGTCCCTGCGGGAGCCGATCTGGATTCCTTCTGGACCAACGGCACGTGACTTGATCAATGCTACCTTACTACTATGAAGTGGGCACAGTACTCACGGTCGTTGCTGCATCCCATAGACTAGACTGTCATTGGACCGTCTTTAAACTAGCCTTGGACGATTTAAGTTTTCGTACGACCAGAATGACGCTGGGTTCGAGGCTCAGGTTCTTGCTTAAAGGTATTCCGTCAGGCGGAGGTCACGTCCTAATCACGTTACTGCCTGCTTCCCTGGGAAGAATTAGCTCCTGTTTGAGGTATTTAAGTAACTTCTCTGTACCTAGGATATTTATTCCTTAGACTTTATAATTTCTATGATTCCATCCTATATTATTGGACCCCCGTAAAAGTAATTAACATCTCCACCGTCTCCAAGAAATTGATATTTTGATGGCACTGAGATCCGACGCATAATAATCCGACAATAACTTCTTTCCCAACAGCACAATGTTAGACATACTGGAAACTGTATTTCTGAAGCTTTTTAATTTCGGATAATCTCAACGACTCTCGTTCGTCTCATCGTCAAAGGGTTTTGTAAGCTCCCTCCGAATAAATTAAGCTTCTGCTCAAAGCAGATCTTTCAACAACAAAAAGCCTTGACCACTCCGCTTATAAGCCTACCCATTTGAATCTTTCTTTAATAGAAGATAATCCATCTTATCTGCTCAAGCCAGGACTCTCATTCTGTATATTGTTTGCAGGAGTCGTAGCCTTGGCTATCAATTTACCATCACCCCAACAACCGGCAAGTAATTAACGTCATGTAAAAATACTTTTAATCGAGCGATGCCTTTCCGTAATTCTCACAGCTACCACTCGAAATATGTCTCATAATATGAGAACGCACTTGGCTCGAATAGTCGAAGTGGCAATTTGCGATGATGAAAAAGATGATGATGAAGGGACGGAGAGAAGGGGTGACACAGGGGGACGAGGAAAATTCTTTTAACCAGGGTGAAATTTTATCTCAGGTTTCACAAAGTCTGACTCATCCTTCTGCCTAGTCTTTCTAGCCAGCTCCTTCAAAACTTTGATTCCAACTATCATAACCCAGAATTAAGTCGCTTCCAAGAACCACATTCTACCTGCAATCAATATCGAATTGTCCTTTTTCAAGTTGACTAGCATCCGATCGCCTCGAGCAAGTATAGTGGCCTACTATCGTCTTAGTTATTGTCCTTTCTATCAAGCCTTCGCTTCGCTCTTGCCCTCTAGCACACTGCTTCTTTTTGAGCCCTTTACCGCCTTAAAATGGTTTCGGGGATATACAGCCCTTTGGATTCCAATAATTGCGAGATACGTCTCCTTACGATCTATCCGTCCCTTGTTTTGTCATCTCAGCTTCATTGCAAATTACGACAAGTCCCGTTGACCGATTCGGTGCGATATCAAGCCCTCTCGTATGTATGGGGTGACCAGGCCACAAAGTATTCCGTGCGTATCAACGGAGAGAACTTCCCGGTGGGCTTGAATCTGAAATCAGCCCTTCATCGTCTACGACGTAAGCTCACAAAGGTTACCCTCTGGTGTGATGCAATTTGCATCAACCAGGACGATAAACTCGAACGCACCCATCAAGTCCTTCGAATGCACGATATTTACCAACATGCACAAGAAGTGATAATCTGGCTGGGTCAAGAGGAAAACGAGAGTCGACTAGCCTTGAAAAACATTCAACTTTGGAGTAATATGTTTAATTCAAGCTTCGGGGTGGGGCTTAATTCCATGTCGGATGGGAGCTCCATGAGAGCGTTATTTAATCCTGCTCTATGGAATGCCACCCGCCACTTATTCAAGAGAAGTTGGTGGCGTAGAGTTTGGGTACTCCAAGAAGTCGCCGTTGCTCGTTCTGCTGTTCTTGTGTGCGGATCAAGTAGCTGTAACTGGCTTTCATTCCTTCGCGCCAGAACGGTTTGGGATACACTTAAAACTCCGGAATATCTGCGATACCTCACCGACGACCGCATGATGATGTTGTCCGGCTGCGATTATAACGTCTCAATTGCAATGTGTATTATGCAAGCGACTACGACGCCGCAGTTTGAGTATGGCTTATTAAGCCTGATTCGACTCATGACCAAGTTCGAGGCGACTGATCCTCGTGATAGACTCTATGCGCTACTAGGATTATTCGATGCAAGGGAAATCACAATTATACCAGACTACAACAAATGCCCTTCCGACGTATATATCAGCTTTGTATCTACATTCTTACAAGACAAACGTCGACTGTCCCCTCTTGGAGGTGCTGGAGTTGGACACTCTAGGCCACAACCCATCATAGACCTCCCGTCTTGGGTGCCAGATCTGAGAAATTTCTCAATGGTAGATGAATATAGTTCTTTTGCCGCAGCAGACTCAACAGATGCCATCGCTACCATCTCGGACTCGCGATTCCTTTCAGCGCAAGGTGTAATCTGTGGTACCATAGAACAACTTGAGCCACGGGATCTGCACGATGTTGTTGGGAGGACTACTTGGGTGGACCTTATTCTATCTCTAGATCGATCGCTCCATCCAACAGGCATACCACAAATCCAAGCGTATTTTAGAACCCTGATTGGTGACTCTTTGGACTTTGGACTTGGCCAAACTGACTTTTCGAATCCCGAAATGGCCAACCATTTTTATGATCTTGCTTGTGGTTTCTTATACATTTTGGGCTCTCTACTCCCCGAGCGTAGTCGAGTCAAGCGCGAGTCCCGCCGCATTCCCCAGGAACGGCTCGAGGAACTAGAGGACTTCAATGATTATGTTTATACATATGCTCTCTGGGAAGGAGCTATTCCCAGCCCTGCATCCGAGGAAACTATTCTTGAATCATTCCTTGGACCAATGGAGTCTGAATGTCGCCTTCAGTGGCCTCTAATAACCGATTCTAAAAAAGGCACAAACTGCCGGTTTCTTTTTGCGGATGCTATGGCACATGCCTGCAGGGATAGAAGCTTTTTTGTTACTAAAGATGGGTATATGGGTCTTGCTCCTCCTGGAACTAAAGAAAATGACCTGCTTTGTATCCTTTCCGGCTGTGAGCTGCCCCTTGTAATTCGGCCACTGAATGTCCAGTATTTGGTTATTGGATCGTGCTATGTCTTTGGAATGATGCATGGTGAGATCATGAAAGACGTGCTGGATGGGAAACTCCATTTTCAGATGCTCAAATTCCAATAAAGACCAAGAAACATGAGTTTAAGAAAGATGAATCATTCATGGCTATACTTAAACATGAGGGGAAAAAAGAAGAGGGAAGGGGAAGAAAAAAATTGAGTCAAGATGCAATAGCAGCTTTGACTTCGAAATTGACTGTTTTTTCCTATTGAGCTAAACTTGTTTTGCCTACAAACTATCCTCTTCATTTCAAGCATTTATTTTGACCCAATCGCCATACTAGCTTGGGGAGTGTTAGAACAAATTCCATGCGAGTCAGGACAAATTTCTCTTATGATATAGTGGTTGTATAAAAAGCGATCATTGCACCTGAATCTCACGTCTAATTGTAAAATTTCAGCTTGTTTTAAGTTCAATTGGGATGAATTTGTGTGCTTCAAGCTAAATTGGTCCGAACTACACTACTGCAACTTGGACTCCTCTGGCTAAAAGTATGAATAAAGCATATATGCTATCTTATAATATATTGAGGTATTATACTTTAGACGCAATCACTTCGAAATGTAGTCTTTTGAATCGACATACTTGCAATTGTAGTACTCCAAATCTAAAAATATGTTCCGGGGAGCGCTAGTGAGGAACCCAATTAGATCCTAAGGTGCGATGGGGGAGGAGCAAAACTCGGCTCCCCGACGCTGGCGTATTTATTGTACTCATGCCTAGAAACTAATGTTGGAAAAGGGGAGCGCGTACATAGCATTTTGGTCCTAGGCTTCCGACGGACGTTGAATATATTCGAGGAACTGTCAAGTTTGTAGAATAGTCATTATGGAATGCTTATGAATAACACTTTGTTTAGGTCATGTTATTAGAACTTTGTAAACATTACAAAATGACGAGACTAATTCAGCAAATGCTAGCACTTCCTATGTAATAAGCTAGTGTCTTACTCAATCGCCCCTTTTCGATGTGTAGCAAAAAAAAGAAACCATGTTTCTAATCTTACACAACGTAGTGGGAACATCCTAAGCACAAAGACCTACTTTAATCCCAATCGACTAATTTGATTAATTTAATACCCCTGTTTGCATTTCGACACAGATTTTGAAATCTTTTTCCCAAAAAGAAAAGCTAGTCCAGAACCTAGCTAGGGATCAGGAATTAAAGCCCACGAATGTCTAAAGAAGGCCCATTCTACAAAAGGGGGACGGGGCGAATCTAAACCTTTAAATATTCTAAAATCGGTGGTTTTTTGGCCGCGTCGACGCGACCTTTCTACAATCTACAATTAAATAAATAAAATAAACTCGTTTGCGGTATAGACATGTTTTGGGTATAAGGGAAAGATAGAGATAATTTGGTTGGAAAAGGCAAGAAAAAGCAAATATTGGGAAGGAAACGCGAGAGCATATTCTTTTGGGGAAAAGCTAGGGCTACGCCATATTGCGAAAAGAATCTGCATTGAGATTCAAAGATGTATTTTTGGAGGATCTTGTTTAGGCTTCTTAGGAGCCGACTTGGTCTCTTTGAATATAGTTGTGTAAACTTGACAATTTTTGAACTCCTCCCC
Organism: Proliferodiscus dingleyae; assembly: GCA_003988795.1. NCBI lineage: Eukaryota > Fungi > Ascomycota > Leotiomycetes > Helotiales > Lachnaceae > Proliferodiscus > Proliferodiscus dingleyae. The sequence goes on from QYAK01000008.1 coordinate 1,057,713, forward strand.
CCTCCCAAAAAATGAAATAAGATATAATCGGTTAACTACGAAAGTGAACAGGAACGTGACTGAGTATCCTAAGCAAAAGGTGAAGCGAGGGTAAGTAGCGCCTGAGCAGAGCGGCGATCCTGACTAGCCATATTGAAAGCGACGTAGGTTAAGATTCGGCGCAGATTACCGATATAATCTCCGCCGAATCTTGACCTTACCAAATCCATTTCCACCTTTAGGTTAGAGCAGCGGCTGCTCTAAACTAAGCCGAGCCATGAGTCCTGGTGGTCCTGAGCACGCTAATGAGTCAGCTGGACCATGATTACCGGAATTCTCTTTTGGCTCCCTCATGAGTCGGTTGTAGTTTCTATGTTATCTAAATATAAATCTTACTGATGTCTCTTGGTCTGGAACACAACCACCTGTGTGAACCTAGCCAGGTGATCGGTGCGTGCTGCTGCACTTGGGTATTCCTAAGGCGCCTTTGGTCAGAAATAGCGTTGTGCCTAGCTAAATGTATGAAATTACACCGAAGACTAGATCAAAGGAAACTATCAATGCCTTATCGGTGAGGTTGGTAGCCAGGTTTCGCGAATCTTTCTTTCAAGAATGAATAACAGGGTGAAGTCGCATATGACAGTGCGGACGAGAAGCTTGCATCAGGCATGAGGGGCGCAGTACTGCAACCGAAACTACAGGTGTTGGTTTGGTCGAACTGCTCCCTTACAAGGTTCACGACGGTGCTGATTTTGGACGCCTCTTGCTAAACTGCAACGTGGATCGAGGTGACTTTCGCACTATAGGAATACACTCAGACCTAGGTATGATCCGATATGAGGATATATCTAGTGCGCACTTTAGAATACACTCTTTAAGCTAGATACCTCACTCAATTGATGTAATTGAGACACGATGTGCAGGAGCACGGTACAGGGCTCCTGGGTCACGAGGGAGGAATGCCTGGATCGAGGAGTCATGAATATAGCCAGGAGGGTTTCTAACCTTCGCGGGATGTCGTTAGTTCAATGATGCAGATTCTTGTCTCGGAGGATATTAGCTCCATTGTACAGGTCTGGAGAGTGCACATTAAGTTCAATTTGATCTCTATCTAGACATGAGTATTGTTCAGACAGTGCTCCGACCACTTATAATATGTTTCCCACCACACTTGATTAGTTCTTATCGGGAAAAGATGCCAGTGGCACATCGTTCGCTCCTCCTCTTCGGTCAGCCCAAGTCGGGCATAAGCGGCACTTCTACCGTCCTCATGCTCTGCACTTAAACGCCATGACATTGCCCCGTCTCCAACTCCAATTCTGTACACGGCCCCATAATTGTCATTCCCCTGTACCTTTCGTCGTGCTATGATCACGAAGGTGATGGCTGAGGCTATGACGACGACGACGCAGACCATCTGGTCTATCAAGCTTGCCATTCCTATCCACACCACATGACAGCTCAAAGCAATCCAGCTCACTCCAAGCACCAAACGGTTCTTCCATTTTTGAAGTCGAGGAGCCGAGAGCAGAGTATGTTTCAAAATGCCGCGTTGACAATGGATAGTGAGAGAATTTCTATCTAGGAGGGTAGCAACCAGCTTTACCATCTCTCGCCCTCTTTCGGATTTCCCCAATCCTTCAGAAACGCTTTTGGAAACAGCTTTACGATTCAAGCGCACGGCAAGAACTCTAGTCATGACTGTCAACAGAAGAGCTGTGGCATTAGAAAATCCGAACCAGTCTCGTTGAAGCAATGGCATCAGCATCATTGGAATCATTACAACAGTGCCAATGATGATGGCCATGGCTTGACTTTCGCTCGGCTCGAAACGTCCTGAGCATGCATTATGCCACATTCTATGTTTTCCCATTTTCTTCGCACTCTTCTGTTCACATTCTCCCCTTGCAATGTTGTCTTCCATCAGAAATGGAGAGCGTCTTGAGATGATCAAAGTTGCAGAACTCCAGCTCAACTCTCGATTCATGAGCCATCGGACCACCCATCCGCTGACATCGATTGCCACGATTCCATCTGTGATGTTATACAGAGTAACACCTGCGATCGGTCTCATGAAGCTGTTGTTCGATATGATGAATGGAGCCAGTAGTGGGAGAAGCTCAATAATGTTGGGGAAAAAGAGTTGTCCAATTGCAGAGTCAAGCTCAGACGCACCGAGGAGTGTAATAAGGCCGAGCGCATCGATACGGACAGGTTGCCAATTTCGCTGGTGACATAGAGCTTCTGTGATGCCCATTCTGAAGTTAGGCCTGACACTGTTGGTAGAGCTTTGAAATGCAAGATATATATTTTGGAGTGATGAAGCCTATGTCAAGGACAAGACTTTCAGAAATAATGACCTATTTGTATGAGCTCATGTAAGGCTGTACCTGAGTATGCCTGCTGGATATTCATGTACTAGGTTGTCGATATTTGATTACTATGACCAGCTCACTGCATCCGACCAGAGGCCGCGCTAAGCCAGAAGATACTTGCCGCGGTTTGGGCTGTGCCTGCAGTACCTATGGTCGCACATGTAGAGGCTCGCGCTAAAATCATAATTCTATATTTCTACTTTTCGATAATCGGATTTTTCATATCTAAAAACTAGACTTTCATATTATGTAAAATTTATTTTATTTTATTTTAGGCCTCCTAATAATATAAAAATATAAAATAAAATTATTTAAAAGTCGAAAAGTAAGAATGTAGGAATATGGTTTTGGCATGATACCCTACATGTGCGGCCGTAAGTGCCCGATAAATTCGGGCACCTATGCATACAAGGCACGTGTCGTAAGCAAAGATCCTAAGATCCGCGGCGAGACATACATTACGGGCTGACTTTTCCGTTTTTCGTTGTCCGTACTTTGAATCATGAAGATGTGCATTAGTATGACTTGCGTTACCGGTATAAAATACTTTGATAATGGACGCTAAGATCAAAGCATATCTTACCATGGAAGAATACAAGCCTTCGGAATCAAGCACGTCATCTGAAGTCGAATTTCAGAAGGAATTTGAAGGCTTTCTTGAGAGGAAGAGTTGGTCTTCATCAGTAGCAGAGCGTTTCGTTTTTGACAGATTCCATGCCACTCATCGAGAAGCGCAAGGCTGGACCCACCCGGCAAGGCAGGTTCTCCTTCTTGCCACCAACGGAATCATTGTACTTGGGTATCATAATGAAAACAATGATGCCGTATGGGCGCAGTCAGGCCGCGCAAAAGATGGCGGCGATGACATGTACCGAGACTCCTGGTCTAGGGAGGACATCGTCGTGGGTGAAATTCCTGGTTGCATCGAGTACTTGGAGACATTTCTGACGGAGGATGGTACTTGCGGACACTCCCCCTTGATACAAAGGACCGAGTACTTCGAGATCCCTGCTCGTCTTTGTTTCTTCAGTCAATGGGCAAGTCCTGATCGAGGCGTCACGGATGACATATTCTATGTAGATACAGAGAACTTGTGTCGTGATTGCTACCAGAAGGCAGTTCCGAGAGGTTTCAACGTCTGGAGCACATCCTATTTCGACAGATACAATAAGAAGCTCGACCGGGACTATTATGACTATTTCCGAAAGTGCTATTTGAACGGTACTGGTCCAAGAATGTATGACAGTGACAGCTCTTCCTTCTTACGACTGTACTGGCCGCGCTGTTTTCGTGCTAAGAGTAGAGAGCTTGCTTTTGAGAACGAGGCCTATCCGCGAATGCCTGGTGCCACCATTGCGCATGAGTGCTGGCGCTGGCTCGTCTGGAATCGAGCACCATTTTACATTGACCAACTCTGCGTTTCTCCATCTTACAAAATCTTCAACGATCCAGAACAGGTCTTAGCAGAAAATCAACGAATCTCCAAACTGAATGCCTGCGCATATATTGGAGCCGCACATGGGATCTTAGGTATACCTCCAGGTGGCCGAGGTGAATGGACAATGGTCGAGCTGCGAATCCTTGGAAAGCGAGCTGTCCTCTTACCGGAAGACTTTGGAGATGCGGCTGCCTTGGTTTCGCTTGGGCCAGGATATGTGAGTAGGCTTTTCGGAAGAGTTTTGCCAGGGTATCTGACGCTTTTGTAGATAGTTCACGGAGACAGCTACTGGGTGCCGTCACAGGTCAAATACAGTGGACGACTCAAAAGAGACCCCGACCATAGCGAAATTGCACTGAGACAAGTGATCGAAGATCAAGCGAGAGCTCCGTCAGAGAGAATGCCAGATGAAAGTAAAGTTCTGAATGAACTTATTTTACAAATTGGGAAACCATTAGGGCCAACCCCTGAGGAAGTCGAGCGGGTTCGCCAATTTCCAATGCGTGATTACCCCGAGACTGTTCGGAAATATGACGAACTTCTTGCGTGCCTCAAAGATCGTATGAGGTATGTACTGGGCTTTATACAGATCGAAGTGCTGAATTAACGTGGACAGTGAGACAACTGCCCCAGTTAGCAAACGGCTTCATTCAACGGTCGAGCAAGCCAATGCATCTCGACAGCTGGAAAAGAACTTCGATACACCCATCCGAGTTCTGATGGAATCTCTGAAATTATCAGACAAACCGGAGAGCTCAAAATATTTCAACGATTCCATCTTACCGAAATATTTACCCCCATTCTTTAAACCTTTTGCTGGCAGACCTAGATCAAACGCCAAAGAGGATAGCGAACGTGAGAGCCGAGGAAGTGGGAGACTGAATAGACTTTACTGCCATGACTCCAGTCCTTATGTCTTCCGTGGTCCATTTCAAGTCAGAGACTACATGTGAGAAGATGACGGGAGCTTAACTCAGCTCAGTGAAGCGGGCTTTAAAGTCCGTGGGAACGGCAGGAGATTGAATCTGCTCCATTTCCATTTTAGATCTATCCTGGTACTAGAATAAGCTTGAAAGTAATTTTGTGGCTCTATTTAAAGGCAAACGAGAATTCTCTACAAGGAGATGATATGTAGAGCTGCCCCAACGGCGGCAATATATTACTCTATCCTGAGCTAAGATTTGACGCTTGATCGCGCTAATGTATCAACTGGATTTTGCTCCAGGGTGTCTGTTGGTATTCATGTAAATAGAGGCAGAGTATTGACCAACGCTTCTTAAGCGGGACGAGTGAATTTGGATTTCCTGTCAACACCATAATTACAAAATAATTAGCCCATTGCAATTTTAAGACTCTTTTTCGCATCCATCCATTCCTGCACTCTTCGCCATCATCCCATACCCTTATTATAATATCTATCCTTCACTACGCAGAGTCACTCCCCTCCAAACTCCCCCTCTCCGCACCGGCACCACCAATCTTCTGCTGGCGTTCTATATCCCTATTATAAAACCATCTGATCGCCAGAACAGTAAGAACAGCACAGAATCCAAAACCTGCTGTGACGTAGTTACCCATCACGATGTATGGTTGTTTATTAGCCGGAAAGGTGAAGATTGGTATCCAGGCTGTGAAGATGTATGCGAAAGCGTTCATCTGGTAAAGATTAGATGGACTGTTGTTCGTGGTTTAAAGAGTAGGTAGTAGAAGAACAAAGAAAAGGTGAGAGGAGGAAGGAAAGGAGAGAAAGAGGAAACTTACCATAGCCGAAACATAGGCTCGCTTTTCTGGATCTTGTCTGCTCGATTCATTGACGAATGTCCATGTGATACCAGCTGCTGTTCCACCTAGAGAGGTAAGATCTATCATCTGTTAGCACTACTCTATTCCTCAATCTCTTCCTGTTTGCAGAATGACTGAAGGAAAATCTCACAATATAAAACCCATCTTTGCGCTTTCCATTTCGGGTGTACGGGTGTAGCTGCTAGTGCTATGGGGAAGATAACAGCCATCGTACTGGCGAACAACATTCCAGGCCATCTGGCTGATTTGGGTAAACTATCGGAGATCCAGGAGTTGGCGAGGGCGCCGACGATGGTTATGATGTTGATCTGTGTATTGTGATTTAGGCTTTGGCATAGAAGCTAGGGAAGAGGGTAGATTTTGGTGAGAATGGATTAAGCAGAAGAGAAAGACATACGCCGAGAGGGATGATGTTGATGTTAGCGACGGAGAAGACAGGCTTCTTGCCTTTGACATTGTAGGATTTGACCCAGAAAATCACTATGCTTGTCAGTAAGGAGTATTAGGAGTTGGTTGGGATAGAAGACGTACTGGACCCTCCGGATTGGCCGAATTGAGCTGCGAATGTGAAGTACAGCGGGACTTTTTATTTTTCGTTAACATTGAGCAAGCCACCATGAGAAAAAGTCTTACAGAGGTAAACATGCCACGTCGTATGCCAGCGCTTGATATCCTTCCACTTGAATAACCCCGTAAGAGGCTTTGAATCAGTGGGGCCAATCCTAGCACGAGCCAGCTCGACTTCCTTCTGAGTGAAAATCCTGACAGAGGTTAATTTTAGGGGAAGGAAATAAAGATTAGAAGAGAAACAAACCAATTGGCTTTTGCTCGAGCAGGAAGTTGAGGCATTGCTACTGCGGTCCAGAGGGCGCATGGGAAAGATATACAACCACAAATGCTGTTACTCTTAGTCATAATTCATTATGGTTGGAGTCAACAGGACAACACGCACATGTACATCCATCGCCATCCAGCTAGGCCGCGGACGTCGTTCAGTCCGGCATATACAGCCGCCATTAAGAAACCAGAGAAGAGGGGTCCAACTGAAGTAAAGACTTGGATGATAGTATTTCGTCGAGCCAGCTCGTGAGGTTTGTAATAACTTGAAGCGATGTACATGACCGCAGGGAAATGGCCAGCTTCGAACAGACCAACGCTATGACCAAGTCAGTGATTGGGACAACAGGACTCGACAAAGAAATTCCTGAAGACGTACAAGAATCGGAAGACATAAAGCTGAGTAGCATTATGAATGCCGGCATGAGCAAATGTGAAGATGGTCCAAGAGACCTCCAGTAGAGCAATGTAAAGAGGAACATTGACTCGAGTAAGAATCAGATTTGAAGGGACTTGACCGAATACATAAGCCGCACTCCAGATAGCGTTAGCATAATTGAGTTCTTTCCCGTAGAGTGAAAGATCCTCTTTCATCCCACTATCTGTATCAAATATCAGAAAAGTTACTTGTTTCATCCGAAGACAACATACTAAAAGCATTGGTGATATTCACTTGATCAAGATAACGGCACATAACACCAAGAGCCGATGCCGAGATGAGCGTCAAGTCGAGTTTGCTGAGGAAGAGGGCTTCCTCCTTTGGGACGTCAAGCGCTATGATTGGTTAGCGATAATTGTCTAGCTTTTTCTAAGCTTATGGCTCTCACTTGACCAGAAATATGATTTCCATGTCCTCTTGGACTGGGTGTACACTGGAGCATTATCTTCCGGTAACTCGGATTTCACCACCACTGGCAATTCGCTTCCCTCAGTAATGAAGGCATTCTTGACGGCTTTTTCGTGGGGATATGCCATCTTCACCGATTCAAAGTGTATGCAGCTACAGCTTTCTCGTCTCCCCACTGTTGGGTTGAGGTATTCTTATGATCAACATCGCAGCAAGCAAGCCGGTGTCGTCTTCATCAAGTTTGATAGCGACATGTGATAAGAGCGGTCTGGAGCGCTCTGATAATGTTCGAGGAAGCTTTTCGAGATGCTGGGAGAAGACGCAAAAAGGGGTTAAAAACGAGCTTGATTGCGTGCTCGCATAGGCGGCTGCCCCTCAACCACAACATGTTCATGCCACTGTAATCTTGAGGCTGCCAGCCACTTTCTTATCTGCCCTCCAGACATGTGGGGAGAGCTTTCCGTACGAAGTTCCTATTTCTGACTGCCATCTATTGGCTGCCAGAAAGCTGCAAAATCCAGAGTCCTTCATGGCTGCAGGCATTGTCACTTTAAGATTGTCTGGTAGGAATTTTCTGGCCGATGTGAACAGTAGAAAAACCGAAGTCAAGGTCGCTTTTGTTCAGGGTCGAATTGAGAGTACTTGTACATGTCTGTCATATATGAATCAGCGTCCGAGGTAGCTGTCGCCCCACCATCATAAGGGACCACCATACGCCCCTCTTCTCCCTCACCAGCCCCGTGTATCTGCCACCCCGCGCCTAGCCCACCAACTTCACAGGCGCCAACACCAATCCCAAACCCGACGAAGCCGAGTGGGAAGCTTTCTAGCGTGACTTTGCCCGCCTATGAGTCCGTGCCTTGCTTATCAAGACTCTAGATCTGGGAGTGAGAGTGCCGGAGCAGAAGTTGTTGGGCCGTCGAGGAAGGTAAGGGTGGGGGAGTTTGAGGTCGTGCTGCCACGACAAAGGTGGAGACGAGTTGAGAGTTTGGGGACGCGAAATTTGTAGTTAGGAGCCCCTCTGGAGTCGGAGGGGACGGATCTGATGGTGCAGATGAATTTTGAGAGGGGGTATCCAGGGTTGGGCAAGGAGAAGAGGTTTGAGGACAGTTGAGTAGGCGGTGATGGTTGTGATATGATGGTTAGGGATAGGCGTGCGGTAGGCCTAGCAGCAGAAAAAAGAGCGGCGATGCTGTTTAAATGCGTCAGGCGCAAACTTGAAGGGATATCATCTGAAATTACCAGCATAACCTCTTGCGAATTTCCACCAGCATCGAGATTTAGGAGACACAAAAAGACACTCGCTGCTGCTATTGGAAAGGTGTATATCTTGGTAGAAATCGCTGACGTTGATGGTGAGGAAGAGGCGAGGAGGACGATTGATGAAAGCGTTGCACGGATGTAAGCAGCATGGATCATGACCACATGCTCAATGTCCTAATCTACCCCAAAATCCTGCTATGTCGAATTGAAGTAGCTGCTTACGCAGAAGACCAAGCTGTAGCAGTTACGGATCTGGCGAATCACCATTACCGGAACATTGATCTGATGACCTTGATAGGGGGAATTCCAAGTCCATGGCGATTACAAATCGACGATCCTCGAAAGGAAGGAAAGTGATCAGTCATCGAGGTAGAAGCACAGGAATATGTCCGTTGCCGCCTTCCACTTTGTAGGCTCGTCAAGAAGAGCCACTCTCTAATTTATAGAGATCGCACATCGGTGAGCTCTATACACAATACTTGTGACTTATCTTTTTCAAGGGGAGAAGAGCTTTGTTTCTGTCGATTGAAGCTCACGAGGACGAGCTTTGCTACAAAACACGAAACGAGTCGAAATAGGTTCTGGAAATGTGCTTTTTGCTGTGAATTAGCAACCCTCTTCTTGGACAATAGGCACTACCCAGACCATTGACATTAGCAAAAGAAGTTTCAATAGTACCAGATGTTGTCGTGAAGCCTAGGCGTAGCAGAGCTAAATGCTTCAGCTATATTGCTCAAGAAAGTGAAATTGTTTGAAAAAATCCTTTATCAAGGTTTAATTCCCGAAGTTCTGGAATCATCGAAGGAAGACAAGGCAGACTTATCTCGGCGGTAGTATATTGGCCAAAAGGTGGCTGGTACTATACCTGATAACAACGAGAGTATCCTGAATAAGAGGATCTGGTGTTGAGTAATTAAGACCGGCTCCGCGTTTTGATTAATGAACATATACAAGGAATCGTACCACCCAGGATTTGGCGTTCAGTAAACCCTATGCGCTGACGCAGCGGCCTTACTCATCAGTTTCGCTGCTGCATGAACTTCGGGAGGTTCTTACGCCCGTTAAAATTTATGGCCATATAACAAAGAAGCCTATAAAGGTTAGGAGACTAAAACTTTGGGATAGAACCATATCTAGGACTTCACCCAAGAAACCAGTAAAACTCAGCCACTTAAACCAGAAATATGATTCCATCCTCCAATTTACGGATTGTTGTCTTCGGTGGTACAGGTGCTCAAGGTCACTCTGTGGTACAAGGTAATCATAACAGCACAGATTTGGTTTTTAATATCATAGCAGGCTGATCAATAACCAGCTATTGCAAGCTCAAATGAATTTCAAGTCTCTGTCTTAACCAGGGAGCAGGGTTCAGCAAGATCCAAGGCGCTTGCAGCGGAATTCCCCAATGTTCAACTTCTTGAAGGTTCATACGCCTCAGAAGCCGGACTCCGTACTGCTTTCGCAGACCAAGATGTGGCATACTTCAATATCGATAGCTTCCAAACTAGTGAGCCGCAGGAGTACTTCTGGACGTTCCGCGCCTACGAAATTGCGGTTCAGAGTGGTCTGAAGTGGTTCATATTCGCTGGCGCCTCAGAGGATCGGTTCGTCGAACGGGGATATCTCGAGAAATACCGAAATAGCCACAACATTGTTTCTTCACGGCTTTCGAAATGGCTTGCAGCACAGCCCGTAGATGTGCTACCTTGGACAATTATGACTGCTGTTGGAGTGTATGCAGAGATGTTCAGATCCTTGTTGAAGCCCCTTCCGCTTGGAGATGGGGTGGCATTTAAAGTACCGATGGAGAAGGAATCAATCATCCCAATCATACCAGTCGAGAATTACGGAAAGGCAGTCAAATGGACCTTAAAACATCCTCAAGAATCCATCGGAAAAATCGTCTCAGCCGCATCATTTCCGCTTACTTTCGACCAAATTGCTGAAGCAACCCAACAAATATCCGGGAAGAAGGCCGACTTCATCCCTATCACTACTGATGAATGGATGACAAATATGTCTTCGCATCTTGATCCAGACACCAGACTCCCATGGGGAGCATCGAAAGAAGATCCAAGTACTTTCACATTCCGGAAGTCTTTTGGGGCATGGTGGAATATCTGGAAGGATAATAGGATATTCCCTCAGAGGGAAGATACTATAAATCTAACTAGTGTTGATATTGGCAGCTTAGAGTCCTTGCAAGACTGGATGATATCAGCCAAATATGACCCCTTGGGCCCAACATCCTACTATGTATAGTGGACCAGACGAGTGGGAATAAGCTTAGAGTTAGGTGTCTCAAAAGATTTTTGATTTGTGTTATAATAATAACTTGAATGCATAGCGAAATCCACAGCTTTCCCGAGTTCCCCACCCTTCTACTTTGAAGTTCACTTTAAAATCAACCATGACATGCCACAACAAAACGACGAAGCCCAATTGAATCTTGCTCTGCAAGCTATCCAACGGGACCCAAAATTATCAGCTCGACGTGTAGCTAAATCCTATTTAGTAGATCATTCCAAGCTAAGCCGCTAGCTACACGGTATACCCTCCAGGGGCGGTATTTCAGCTAGCTCTCGGAAATTGACAGATCTAGAAGAGTGAATCCTTTCTGAACACAACTTTCTGTCGTAAGTGAATTATGATTAGTCACTAGAGGGGAGCACAGGAACGTGACTGAGCACCTGAACAGAGCGGCGATGCTGACTTTCCAACGCGGATTCCCACGAAATATCGCGGAGAAATGCACCGATCACAAAGTTTAACGCACTTGCAGAAGCACAACGGAGCCGTTCCGAATAAGCGGTCGCTCTGTTATGAATAATCCCCTCCATCATGCCCGCTTTTCTTGTCGAGACTCATCTCCATGGGCAGTTATTTGTGCTTCGTCAAGGCCGTAGCCTCGAATAAACATTCCACAGATCAATCGGACTTGGAAGTATGATAGCTTCTCTCGCTCAAGTCTGCATGATTGCCTCGCTTCATTGATAACCGACTTGCTTGAAAGTCCGGAACGAGACCAATGGTATATTCACGGGAGACTAGAGACCATCATTTCCTAGTCTTTATTATTGAATGCCGAGCCCGTTTTTCCGTTCAAAAACTTCATCATTATAACCACCGGATCCCTAGTCACATGTCTATTCAACTGCTTTCCTTTGCCCTCTTCATTACATCCATTGTATTTGAAGTCACCCAAAGAAGGGCGACTCCTATGTTTCCACTTATCTGCCTTAAGCGTATATCGTCGCTATCCCCCACAACGTTGCAATTCTTCTAACTCGTCTTTTTATTCTAGAGAGTTCCATTGGGGTCCGCCGATGTTCTTCTAGTTGCTGTACGTTTTTGCCAGAGCGAAATTGCATTGCGAGTGAGATAAGCGATAAGATGTTCAGTGGAGGTGCTTCGTACTTGCAAAAGGTATATTGTATTTCACTTGAGATAAGTTCCTCGCGCAGTCCTTCAGAGCCTTTTGCAAGGACGAGGCCATCTTGAGTAGGCTTGCTTCGAATCGGTCACTTCCGGATGCCTTAACTTGGGTTAGAGACTTACCATATTGATTTCCGTGGCCCCGGCTATTCTCTTTACGTCTTCCGAATATAATAGAGTTGCTCTGTATTTCCCATTACAATAGAGAAGATTAATAACTCTTCTCCTGCTCCAGTCGCTGAAAGCTCGTCGCGATCTTCTTTTCGTACTTTCCACCTCTTATGGCCTTCAGGTAGCGTTCACTGAGGGATCTAAGAGTATAATCCGTCAGCAATCGCCTAAGAAGGTCGAGCAGACGATTAGCTTCATTCGTGGCCGATTCCAAGTGTTGGAGAACAGCATAGTTGCAAGCCAAGGGGATTCCGCCTTATTTCAGCGGCGGTATCAATAAGTCTTTGGATTTGGGCCGCATGTTTTTGAAGCTCTGTGCCGCCACACACCCTATCATGTACTTCTGGTATGGCAGCACTGATGTTGAGAGCATACTGAGCCAATTGCGTCGCGCTAGCTATCACACACAGTATTTCTGCCATCACTGCTAACTCCTACCTGAAGGAGAGGAGCGCTGCTGACTTGGTGCCCAAGATACAAGGCTGTGTTCTGTGAACTTGATTGGCAACACGGGATGCAAGGTATCATTGCATGAAAGCCACCGAAGAAGCAAGGCTGTAGGCTATCACACCGCCCAATCATCTTAAGGCCGCTAAAATATTCGAGGACGCCTCGTCCGACACTCTCAAATATGTATTATTTCCCTGCTGGCCGAGTCGAGCGATGGATAGACTACGCAGTCTTTTCCGCTGGCATGATGTCGGCAAACCTCCGCTTCTATCCAACGCACCGCAACGCGCTGAGCCGGTCGCGACTACTGCTGAAAGTCAAAACGTCGATTTATATTCAACAGAAGGTTCTATTGGAATCAAAGTTATAGCTGAGCCAACTAACAGCAATCTCGAGTATTTTCTCTGCTGAATCCATTGTATAAAGCCTTCTTTCTGACAAGAAATTCCAAACAGCATCGTTTTTGTCCACGGCCTCACCGGCAATCGCGACAATACTTGGACCCGCAAGAATGGAGTCTTCTGGCCTCGACTTCTCGCGGATGATATACGGAATGCACGGATTATGACATTTGGTTATGATGCTGATGTTGTTAAGTTATGGAGCATGGCGGGTAGCAATACTCCGAGGCATAATGGGACGAATCTGGCATATGCGGTATCAGATCGCAGGAGAGAATGCAGATCACGGCCTGTCATCCTTATTGCACATAGCCTGGGAGGGTTAGTTTGTGAGCAAGCCCTTTTAATCTGCAGAGAGGGCGATATGATATTGGAGAATGTGCTACGATCTACTCTTGGGGTCATCTTTATGGGTACCCCTCATGCAGGATCAGACTTGGCTGAATGGGGCTATAAGATTGCGACATATTTGAATGTCGTCAGGAAAACGAATTCTGAGATCATGGGTGTACTAAAGCAACGGTCGGAAGTTCTGAGTGCGGTACAACAGCAATTTCAGAAGCTGCTCCAGAAAGATGAGGTCAGTATAGGGGCATACTGCTTCTTTGAAGAGAAGGCTGTGGTTGGGGTAGGCACGATTGTGACACAGCAGTCAGCCGTGCTGAATCAGTTTCCTTGCCAGAGCATTGCTGCGAATCATATGGATATGACCAAGTTCAGCGGGAAGAACGATGACGGTTACCAGAGAGTACTTGGTAGGGTGCGAGATTTCACAGACTTGATGAATATCTCAACGAAACGGAGACGGCAATCTGTGGAAGAAAAAGAGCGGGAAACAAAACGGCTGAAATCGCCAGAGCCGCCTTTTGAGATTGACTTTCAGCCCAGCTTCCCTGGGGACTCTGGGACCACCCTTCGGGTGCAAAAAGAGGGAGGAACTGCCCCTAAAAGTAGGTGAAACCTACCATAGATCACAAAGGTATAATTAATGATCTTCCACGTTTATATAGACTCTCCAACCAACATAAGAGAAGACCCCGAAAAGAACTTTCGATGCCATCGAGTATTCCGCACTTCAGACTACGAGAGGTTCAAAGACAGGAATCCAGCCCCTACCACTGATACATGTCAATGGTTTTTGAAGCATCACAGATATACTAGCTGGCGAAATAGCGACGTCTCTAGCCTCCTTTGGGTATCTGCTGATCCAGGTTGTGGAAAGTCCGTGCTAGCCAAGTACCTCTCCGATGAAGAGCTGCACCCCACTCAAACACGTGCCACCTGTTACTTCTTCTTCAAAGATGACAACGAGGATCAAAAAACTGCCACACATGCTCTGTGTTCTTTACTCCATCAACTCTTTACACAGAGACCTACACAGATTCAGCATGCTCTCGAAACATACAGGGACAATGGGGATGCTTTGAAGAGCAACCTCTATTTGCTATGGAAGATCCTTATTGCAGCTGCTACGGACCCGCAAGCTGGAGAAGTTATTTTTATTTTAGACGCGCTCGACGAGTGCAGGGAATCCGAGCTAAAGTCTCTCCTTCAAATGTTGTGTCAGTTCTATGAAGGATCCCTTGGCACTTCGAGCAAGTCTTGCATGAAATTTCTTGTGACTAGCCGTCCACTTGAAAGTATTGAGAGCAAATTCAGCAAAATGAGCTATAAGATGCCATCCATTCGATTGGCAGGCGAAGAGAAGACAGAGGACTTTAAAAATGAGATCAATCTTGTTATCGAGGCCGAGCTCCTCAGTATCCAGCAAGAAATGCATCTTGGTACAAGTTGGGTTTCTTACTTACGAGAGCAGATCACAAAGGTCGAGCATCGTACGTACCTCTGGTTGAAATTGATTTTCGAGCTGATCCGGGGTGATCTACAATCCGTCACCAAAGAAGGACGACAGAAGTTATTTGGCTCAATACCAGATTCAGTCGATGCTTGCTATACCGCGATACTCAAAAGAGTACAGATACGTAGCAAGCCAGGAATCTTCTGCGAATTGTCTGTGCTGCTGTTCGGCCCCTTTCAGTCAAGAAAACAAGCATTGCGATGATGATCAAGCCAGAGTACAGGACACATGAAGATCTCGAAATCCAGTCACAAGAATACTTGGCTAGGCTTATTAGGAATTTGTGCGGCCTCTTTGTTAGTGTCATCAACGAAAAGGTCTATTTGCTACACCAAACTGCGAGGGAGTTTCTCTTATCCATCGGGAATCTCGAGGAGCCACATACGACCACTGATAGCGATCTCTCTTGGAAGCATTCAATCTCGTTACGAGACTCGAATTTTCTATTAACGGAAAGGTGTATGTGGTACCACAAACTTGGACGGCTGGTCAAGCCGGACAGGTTTCAACCAACAACTCCATTCTCCGAACCGGACTCCGAAGCGCGTGATCGTTGGAGCACGAATATGAGTAAATACCACTTCTTCGAATACGCGGCATTGAATTGGACGTCCCATTTCAGAGAAGGCAGGACAGCCCCCGGCAATGTATTGGAGACATTGGCATTAGACTTGTTACATATTCAACGCACTACTTGGCTCGATATATATTGGTCTAAGAATAACGGATCTAAACCTCCTACTGGGCTCACAAACCTGCATCTCGCTTCAATATTTGGACTGGCAAGCGCTGTGCGATGCATACTTACAATTCCGGGCATAGATCTTAATGGCCCTGATGGAAACACGTTTACGCCTTTACACTATGCGATTGTCAAAGGACGTGATACCGTTGTCTCTCAGTTGCTAGCTGATCCGAAAATCGACGTCAACAGGACAGATGAATTCGGCTATTCGCCACTCTACAAAGCTTTCTTCGTTGGAAATCTCAAGATCGTCAAACAGCTGCTTGCAGCCCCCGGTATCGAGGCCCACAAACCTGACAATACCGGTAGAACGCCACTTTATGAGGCTTTATCCTGGGAAGATTTGACGGAATTTGAACTTCTCATTGCTTGCCCCGGCTTCGATATCAATGGCTCAGATGAGAATGGTTGGACGCTACTTCACCAAGCAGTGTACAGACGCAACCCTGCAGTTGTTCAGAGACTAGTCTCGATCCCAGGAATAGACTTGAACAGAACAGACAATGGAGGGTATACGCCGCTCACAGAAGCTGTGTTTAGACAAGAGCCAAAAATTACTGAGCTACTTCTCTCAACTCCTGGAATCAATGTCGATACACGGACAGAATTCTATCCGACTCTGCTTCATAAGGCGGTAAAAATCCAGAATGTGAAGATCATTAAGTTACTTCTTGCTGTTTTACAAGCCGACATTGACGTGCCAGATAAAGATGGCGACACGCCTTTGACTCTGGCCAAAACGTTCGGCCCAGATGAGATCATTAACATGCTGGAGAATTTGAGACTTTCTGGAAGTGAATCATCAACGGCGACCCCCACGAAGAAGCACGTTCAGGAAGCTTGTGAGAGGATTTCTATATCGCCACTCACTTCTTGCTAAATCGAGATGGGCGTTTTGAGGGTATTCTGAGTCCTCGACTTCCCAGCATAAATGAGTGATGGGCGCAAAATCTTCAGTTCCTATCGGCTGTCGATTGACTGTCACTTTGAAGTTGTGGCTCGAGAGGAAACTAAATGATACTTGGAGAGCAGAACGATGGTAACGCCACGTAAATTTGATCGAGAAATGTTTGGCAGGAGAGGTATAGTCTCCAAATTTTTGGAAGGATAGTACAATTATCCTGAATGAGGTGAGGACAGATTGTGGTAAGCTCCTCGTATCATATCGTCCATATCCAATGCAATCCGATACCAAAACAATGTCGTTGCCCAATCCTTTCCTCAAGCCTTATTTCATTGTAAAAAAGTCGTGAGCAGCGACGTGGAAGTCGTAACGCCATTTCTTTTAGATCTCAATATGGATTTCTTCGGTTATCTTGATTCCGGACAGTGGATGATCCCGTTCCCGTTGAAGAATTTTGACTTGGAGGTTACTTCAGAATGGTATGTTTTTGAAACACCGTCCGCTGGGATATCGAATGCCGAAGCGCGCGGCTTGAGGGGAACATTCTGAGGAAGCAAGGCGTGACAATGGGAAAGCAGGAGGCAATGAAGATGAGTCAGACTTCGACTATATCATCATTAGGGTATCCAAAAATTGTTGGCCTAGGAGGGTGAGAAGGGGTGTGAAAAACTTACACGAACCAAAATCACAAAAGTCCCAGCCCATCTTCGGAGACGTTAGCTGCTTGACAAAGTGCCTGAGACTCGGAGGGTATACTTATATGTACGATCTGAGTTTTCAGCTAAAACAGAGGCATAAAAGACCTTTACTACACTTGTGCTTGCTGTGCTTTTGAAATTTAGTGGAATTTCTACGAACGACTAGTACGGAGGTGGCTTACAAGATACCCGTCGAGAACAATAGCGATAGACCAACTTTGATAACAAGTCGCATGCGACGTTTATAGAAGATGACTGCCAGATAGATTGCAAGAGCGGCATCTAGTACGGTCTCGAAGACTAGATCACTATGACCAAACAAGTTCGTATAAGGGAGACAGATGATACATATTCCCGGAGAAGCCTTGAATATGTCATCTATGTATCACTGCCTAAGTTCCTGTAGATTCATCTATCGAACCTTAAAGCACGTTACTATATAAAATAATCGGTAAAAGGATTTTTTCACCATGGTCTAGAAGTACATTGCATTGCCTGCCCGCTTCGCATTTTTGGGAATGGTAAGAGCTGTACCTTCCTAATGACTATGGTACCCTGGTCCGTTTATCCTAAAAGACGAAAGGATTATGTTCCCCCAGTTACGGTCAGACGTGATTGTAGAGGGCATTATGATCCTTGAAAGTGCTTACATGTTATAGCACGCAGCCTATTGTTCCTGGTAACACATAGCACGCCTCTTTTTTAAAGCCCTGTTTCCATCAAGAGGTTTCAGTGCCTCTGTTATTTGTGTCTTAGTGCTTATTTTAGTGCTTATTATTGGGAATCGAAGATTTCTCAAAGCAGGAAATTGAGCTTTCAGCCCTACAATTGACAGACCCTCTGAAGCTGGGAGGTGGAGCCCGGCTATCGGCTATCAGCCGTGCATATAAGCAGTATGGAGTCTCTATAAAGCAGTGATATGAATCTGTCCATCGATACTCCTACATCCAATTTAGTTCGCAAAAGTACTGAGGACAAAAATGGCAAACAACGAGTCACTCATCGAATTGCGTCAACAGGCCTATGCCTTGGCCATGAGCGAGCGTAATGTTACAGAGACCCTGGAATTTATATCTGAAGATGTCAGCTACAGCGATATTAGTAAGTTATGGCTAGAATGTCTAGTCTGTTTATCGCTGACATCGAATTTTCTAGCTTTCAATATCCTTGATATGAATAAGACAATATTCACTGGGTTTGTGACTCAGTTCTACACGGGGATGGAGAGCATGAAAGTCACCTCGAAAGGCGTCAACGGGTCGGAGGACTTTGTTGCCTGGGAATGGATTCTGGAGATTGTTAGCAAGGAGGATAATCCTGTTTTTGGTGTGACAAAAGGAACGCCAGTGATTCTTAATGGAGTTAGCTTGATATGGTGGAAGAATGAGGGGGGAGATGGTGGATACAATGGATGGAAAGTGGTCAAGCAAAAGGATTATAGCAGTCGTGCTGCAGTCTAATAATTAAGTGGTATTCATTGGTTCACTTCTCCCCGAGGTAGTCTTCCACTCGACAAATAAAATATAAGTAAGACTTATTTGCCCCGAGGGTTCCTCAATTTCTCAAAAATAGTAACCCTAAGACCCCCTAACTACACCAAGATCTTAATAATTTCTGGTCTTTCAATTATTGGTGCTACTTGTTTTCGATACTCCCTGGGAGGTCTCCATCACACTTAGTTCCTTCATAACCCTCATACGTTCCTTGGTAAAGAATGAAGAGTCCACGAAGCCCACTGAAGCTTCAAGTGCTTCTTTAGCTACTTTTACGACTTCATCAATCCTCTCTTTCTGTTTGTAATTGATCTTGCCCATGCAGTCTGAGGTTATTATATCGGCCATTCTTTTACGGTCAGGGCTTTTCTGAAAGCTTAGGATCTCAGCCTCAATCTGCTCTTGCGTGAGAGGATGGGTTTTGTTAAGCGCCTGGAGTCGAAAAAGGTGCCTCCCTAGAAGATTGACACCCACGATCATCTGTAAAGTAATCCTACTTATCATAGTTACTGAAAGATTTCCGGCAACATTGTATAGAAGGCCCATTTCGCTGAAGAATAGGTCTGGTTTGCTGAGATCAAATATGGCTCTCAAAACCTTCGTCCTTATGGTTTCTCTCCAGTCATTGATCTTCCAGAATAGGCCAGCAATATTCAATATAGAAGAATATATGCATCCTAAGCCAATCAAACATATCGCTGGTAAGTAAGAGGACTTTGCTAATTTTCTTGCTGTCCAAAGTAAAGCGACACTCATAGAAATGGAATCTACAAAAGATCAGCTCATATATGAGTTACATATCATAGTACGTACCATAAAGTTTAGCCCGGTCATCTTTCTGTTGGATTGCGATCCATTGGATATGGAGATATCCGTTCTCCAACCTAGACGTCATTTGTTTTACTAGATTATCAGTGCCAAATGGTGGGCCTGTGTAATATACATGTAAGTATATGCATGCAGATGCAGCATTTCGTAGCACATACCTCCATCGTTACTGGAGAGGTATTCGCTTCCGTCTTTTCTCAAGCCGACCCTACAGAATGAGGTCTTGGATTTATCTTTGACTGCTGCCATGGCTTTTGACTCAATCTCATCTTTGAAGACTTGGTGGGCTCGTTGTTTGATAGATTCCTCTGTTGCTTCAATGCCGATGTTCCGACGAACATAATCGTCAATAAGTAGATCGTACTGCGTGAAAACAACAAATATAGGGATCTCGCCAGTGTCAACCAAATCACCAGCAAGGAATATTTCGTCAGTCTCTTGCACTGCTCTAAAAGGGTCGCGACAAGGTATCATATACCAGATGGCATGAATTTGATCTCGAATCTCAGTAGACTGTTGCATGTGCGCTATGTAGTCTTTCACGGCCTGGGTGGTCTTTGGCCCTTCGAGACCCCCGGAGTCGTGTAGCTCTAATCTACGTCTTGGCTCAATGAGGTTCATCTGTTTCCAGATTTGATCAGGAGGAGTTTTTTTGCCATCAAAGCCATCATCCTACTCCTGTGTTAGATGGGACAGGGAATAGTCACATGTAACATACCAGATACGGTAGTCCACATACGCTTGAGCTTAGCTTCGACTTGCCTGCACCTCCTCTTCCCACTACCACTACCCGAAATGGATATTCAAACTTTTCAGATTGCGTTGACAATATTCGACGGTAGTGCTGTCGTAGATCTACACTTCCGTCCTTTATCTTTTTCTGTAATTTACCAACATTTCGTTTGAAAAAGGAGCCAGAAGATGACTCTTTCTTAGTTGAGCCACTTTCAGCTGCAATTTGGAATTGACTTGGTTCGTAAGACTTTCCCCATAGTTCTAATTCTTCAGTTGGTAAAGCCTTCTTGTCATTATCAAGCCGAGAGATATCTTGAGATCGAGCCTCCATGTCTGGGGTAGGAATAAGTAGTTCATCATCGGAATCCTCCAATGACTGAGCCCATGCAAAACTGTGATCAAGTTCCTGGCTACTTTATTTAATATATGAAATGATTGAGCGGGACTGAGTACTTACGCCTTGAGAAGCAAGTTTAAAGGACCACAGTGCGCACTAAGAGAATTACTCCATTTAGTGATACGCGCCTCGTCCAATTTTGACTGTACACGGTCCCATGCAGGAGCTTTGAGCACAACCTCCCCATTAGCAGTGCGGACTTCTTCCAAGAGGAGTCCCGACAATTGCTTGTTAATTTGCTTGATGATGATCTCACCACCGCGAATTGCCTCCCGGATCTCCTGGATAGAGGATTCTGGGAGAGAAAGTGATTGACCCGCGGCCTTGAGATAGCGCTTGAGATGTCTAAGAGCGAGCGCGAAAATAAGTACCTGACTTCGAAGCGAAGATATATAGTCTGGAGCAGTAGCTAGATCATGAACCAGGCCGTTGAGGGATTTGTAGACCTTGTACGAAAGTGTAGCAATAGCAGTAATTGCACTAAGCGAGCCTACGACATCCATTTGATGAGAGGTCTATATGAGAGATGATATAGGCTTGGTGAGACGAAAAGTAAATGCATAGATGAAATTTTGGGACATCATATACTTTGCGTTCAAAATCAGGCTGAGGCTGTGAACGGCAATCTCAGCACTTAGCTAAATTATTCATCGAGAAGTCCGCATAGCCCCGATTCGCAGTAAGGCGCAGGCGCAGGCGTATCATAAGATTCGTAGTTTCTCCCGCCAGCAAATAACGCTGGCTAAAGCTCGACTCTAATGCAAGCCAACTGCGTGTTGAGACGGGAAGAGTGGTGGCTATCGCTCGGGCGCCTAGGGCTGTGTAGTTAATGTCCTAGCATTTCCATTTGGGCAGCTGACATTGCGCGCGCCACAGCGCGCCACAGAATCCGCACTTTTCCAGCATTATTAATTACTATATAAATGCTTCCTATGATGAATCTTGCTTGCCGTTTGGGTTTATACAAGAGTGGGTGTTGGTTTACAGTGGGTTCAATCATTGTCTTCTAGATGCTTAATAGGGTTTAATTGATTTTATATTGTTCCTATAAAATACATATTAATACTTATGCCCCCTTAAAAGCTCTTTAGGCACTAGGCTTAATTAGGCCTAGTACTCACAGAAAGGCTTTATATTACTAGAGTTCCAACAGTAGGTGAGAGTTTGTAGCTAGACTGGTGTGGCTTAGCCAGGTTTTTAATCACAGTCATAGGTAGATGATCGGGGCCTTCTGAATGAAGAAGCATCCCCCAACTAGAACATTGATGAGCTGAGACCAGAGCTATTACGGCGAGGAGGATATAGAGTAAGGACAAAGCGTTGTCGGTACTTGTTAGGAAGCTAATAATTGACAACGAGAGTAGACTATTATACACCATGCTCTAAGAAGCGTTACCAAGACATAGCCTAGAAGCTCGGTATCCGATATGACGTACATTTTTTTAGAACAGACATGTTGCTAGCAATAAGAAGAAGAAATAACTAGTTGAGCTTGTAGAAAAGGGGTTCTGTTTTAAGGAGAGGGTTTCTTCTTATTTTTAATTAATATTTTCTTTTCTTTTGTAAACTTGGACCGAGGAAAGTAACTTCTTATTTTGGGTACAACTTTGATTATGCTTGAATAAGAACCGAGCAGCCTGAGTAAGGGCGTGGTGTAAGCAGTCTGCCTAAAGCTCGAGTCACCTAAGCAGGGCGACATACCATACTAGGTGCAAGAATTCATGGCGCAGGCCCCACTCACCTAAACTCTACTACTATTACCTACCAAAATCGCCACATTATGTCGCTATCAATATCTCCTACAACGCCTAAAAAGTGCGAATTCGATACTACCAAGCGCGCTCGATTCTTCGATGTATTTGATTTAGGAAAAAACGCGCTTCCGTCAACTCAACGGCGCGTTTACTAAATGTCAATATGTCTTCTACAGAATATCAATATGTTTTCCACAGCTCGTCGATAGCTCAAAGAACGCGAAAAAGGGTTAATTGATATACAGACGAAACGAAGAAGCAGTTCTATACTGGCAAGAAAGTCCACCGTATCTACGTTGGTTACTAAAATAATTACAAATCAAAATGATTTAATTTATGAAAAATTGTACGCAGAATGAGTGGAAAAGTTAAGAGTTGAAGTGCAAACCGCGTATTTTACAATATTATGCAGCTCAAGCCAGTGCTAGACAGTTCAAAAAAGGGTATACTTCTGAAATACCTCCTTCGCTCTCTACCTTATCTTGGTATGTTGTTTTATAACTGATATTACTACTCGGTAAGCCCAGAGAAAAGGGTAAGAGAAGTTATTTTTAATAGTTCGTTTACGAGAGTAAGGGGCTTATTTCCCGGATTATTATTTCAAGTCTCAAATTTATTGCTGGGGTGCTAAATCTGGTCACTTGTTTCTCTGGAGAGGGGAGCACAAAGACAAAGGCCCAGAGTTGCTTACCGTTGGAAGCTGGTGGGGGGTGGGGGGGTGGGGGGGTGGTTTCGAAAGTAGCGAAAGGTTCAATTGGGAGCAACGTGCTGGCACTGCTGGAAAACATCTCAGCAGTCGTCCATAGGGTGTTATTTCGAGTGTGTAGGTTGACGTGGAGGATTTAGAGGCCTCTAAGTCTGGAGTGGTGGTTTGACTAAACGAGATTGATGTCGGCTCAACGGCTTTGAGATTGAACGAAGTGTGAAGTGGGACGTGTCTTGGACTCGACCATATTCATTTCACTTTATATTAATATGCCAACCATCAGACAACCATAATGTTCCCCCCAGACATTATTCTGACTCTTCAAATTATAAAATTGTCCTTCTAAACCTTGTTCACTTGCTCGTACTCTTCTGTAATGGATATCAGCTTTTAAACTAGAAAGATCTCTTGGCCGGATTACCTTCATTCATGCGCACAATATGGCGGGAAATCGGCGAGCTGAGTCCTCTTTTCTGCTGGGCGCTGGGTGGAATTGGCAATTTATGGCCAACGGATGGACCGAAGTCTGGAACTCCTTCTGCCGAAATACCCCAAGTCTGAGTGATTGTGGTACTGTCCGATACAGGTAATTTGCCATAGACAGTGTTGGCCGTCTCGCCAGTACCATCCTGAAACGCGGTGTAGCTCGGCTCCTTGGTCAGCACAGTCAGAGGTTGAGTGGCTTTGTAGACGATGGTACCAGATCCCGAGGTAAAGACACCGTTGTTTCCATCGTAGTCACCCACGATGTTGAACGTTAATGCAGAAATCGGAGATTCATATGCAGCAGTGACCTTCTGATTAGTGTCATAGACATCAAGGCTGGTCAAGGTTACGGATGTAGAAACAGCCTTGCCATTTGGAGGAGTATACGAATAAGTAACACCAGTAATGACATTGGAAGAGCTGAAGACAGGAGCAATATTAAGAATAGCGCCGGCGGGTATCTCATTAGCCGTGGTAAGGGTAGTAATCGTGGACTCGTGATTGATTGTCTGGGCATCCGTGCCGGCGGGAACAGTTCCTTTCCAGTTGTCAATGATACCATAAAGACCCTTGTCACCGGGTTCCGTGAAGACTACATATTGCTGCCAGTTGGGAGTGGTGCTTGGGGCGCCGGAAAGCTCCTCTATCAACATATGGGAGTTAGCATTTTCCTATTGAAGAAAGTTTCAGGAGCGTGTGGAGTGAAATGGAGTATGTAAGTAGAAACGGAGGGATGTAGGGAAGTCCAAAAACCAAGGCTCAGAGTTACTTACGGGCATAACCGTTGAGTTGAAAGCCAAATCCGTTAGAGGTAGAGATAAGTGGCTCGGCGAAAGTAATCTCAACGTTGAGGCCAGTGATAGCATTGCCACCATCCGCCAAAAAGTAGTTGAAATTGCTGCCTAAGCCTTCGGAAGGGGGTGCCACAGACATTGCAAGGTAGTAATCGAGCTGGGAAGCCTTTTTAGCTGAAGTAGAAAACGACTCTGTGTTCTATTTGAAATGTGTCAGTACTTCTCCATCTATTGCCAATATTTCTATTGTGCCAAGCATGAATTTGACTTGGCGCATACAAAGATACGGATTTTTCCTTGAAATATCTCTATAATAGAACAGAATCGTTTAAAGCTCTATGGCTTAGACTTAAGCTAACTAAATTGAAAGACTGACCTTTTGCTCAAGCTTGACCGAGTGAGAGAGTTATGAGAGGGTAATAGGTCAGAAAACTCTGGGCAAAGGTACAAAGTGCACCTTTCATATGCTTCGCTGTATCCGCCTTCCCAATGTAAAAACATAATACGAATATCACCCTCATGACTATCTTGCAAGTCTAAGCCGCATACCATCAAGTCTAAGTGCAGCGAGTTTCCTATTTCGGAAGTCTTATCAGTGAGCACGTAATCCAAACAAATTTCAAATACTGCTACCTTCTTGATTGAGGATTAAAACACCCGTCCTGTCCCTCCCTTCTTTGTGTGTTTCTTTAAGATTGTAGAATATTGGTCTACCTTCCGTAAGTTACTTCGTCTCTGCCAAAAACTCGTAATGCTGGACCTGAACTACTTAAGATCTCTCAAAAATTAAGCGAGACCAGGGGGGGAATATCTTAATTAGGATGGTAGTTTTTGTAAGCTGACAATCCCGGCTGATTTTGGAGAAATCCTAGTAAATGGGACCCAATGGTGGGGCTCGCGGCTTTTAATCGGGCGAATAAATGACTAATATCAGTCTGGTTAATTTTTATTAGGAATGTCGTGATCGAGTAGGACCTTCTTGTTCTTCCATTTCGGGCTTAACTATTTCTCAACTAGGAAATATGAATTCACGGAAGCTTTCTTCCTCATTTAGATAGGATATCAACAGAGCTTCCACTTGCGTATTCTTTGGTGGGATGAACGGCGTGCTCGCGAATAAGAGCGCAGATACCGAGCTTGACGCTATAACTCCTTCTCGAACCACACGGCAGTATCATTGAATTGCTGTCTTGGGATGGATTTATGATATAGTTTGTAGAGGCCACTTTTACGCTTCTTGCGCGCTATGGGGCAGTTCCATAAGGCACAATACCAAAAGGCAAGCTTACTATCTTCGAGCATGTCTCGAAGGTCATTCCTAGACTAGCAATCCATTCTTCTCTTTCTAGCTTACTAAAACATCGAATACTATCAAACCAATAGCCTCGTATGATCGATGAGACGTAAGGCACCATAATACAGATAAACAGCATGATAGCATGGCGAGAGATTGTAATGCCTAGATGTTCATACGTCAAAGTTCCGAGTATGGCGATGGCCAGGACGTAGACATGTGCTGCAGATATCACTACCATCAGAAATATAGCCAAGATGATGTAGGACATGCTTGGCCACTGCTGGAGGTTTGGGCTCGGTGGATGACTTTCAGACATTGCGGCATTTGAAAGATTGTAAAAGAATACAAAAAAAAGTAAACGAAAGTAAGATAATGTGGACAAGGCTAAGAGGGAGTAAATTTTTGCTGGCATGACGTGTGTCATGGTCCGTAAGTCGCAGACTTGGGTCGCTAAAAATCCTCCTAACCATTGCATGAGTATGCTCGAGCCAGAGAAAGAGCGGTACTAAGTGAAGCTGAATAGCAAGCTAACTCCCTCCGAGGCTTCAATATACACCCCCTTTGTCTAGGAACCACTGCTTGGTTTGATCCAAGCCCATGTATCTAAATGTGTCAGTAAACAACTACATGCAGCTGAGCTACGTACGCTACTAAGAGAACTTTGGAAAATTCATCAACATCATCTGCTCTTCCAGTTTTCAGGAAATTTTCCAAATCGAAATTCGCAACAACGTGATGTGCTTTCCAAGCTTGAAAGAAGTCGAAGGACGACGGCGCTTTCCATAAAGGACGTGATATGGTCCAGCAGTGAAGGTATTCCCAGGCAGCGAAATATATAGCTTTGCAGGTCAGCAAGAGATTTCTTGGTGGGATCTAGCTTACCGTCATTATTTTGGGACATTATACTCCACATACTCAGGAAGCAATAGGCTATAACAAGGGTTCGTCGGACAGACTCAGAATATGTCCACCACTTTTACCATTAGTGTAATGGATCAAACTAGTGTAATGTTGGATCGCCTACCTCCCATGACCTTGGAGGGCTTATGTCGCTCATACCATGTAATGTTTTAGGATTCTCTCTAATCTCGCAAAGGTCGTCCAGCCAGGCTAACAATAATGGCATACTCCGATCTGCATTGGATCGTAACGTAACATCTCCATCAAAAACACCAATTATCTGATATAAGAATAGTGCTTGGGATCGCGCCAACTTCTCTTGCGGATTGCTTGTCGGCTGTTGTTGCTGCAGCTCGTTAAGATTTTCGCAGAGGATCTTGAATACTGAACTTTTGTTGCTGCTGGTAGCATTACTATAGAGTGTACAGGTAGCAAAGCAGGACCGCAAGGCTGCAGGCATCTGATCACTGTACAAATATCTATGCATCCACGGCGTACAGTTGTCTCTGGCAAAAGTGCTCGGGTAGTGTCTTAGAGACTGTACCATGAAGTGTACCCTAGTATTTGGGTCATAGACCTGCCAGGGTTCATATTGCATCTTGTATCAATATTAGCGGCAGCATCTTCTGCGGGAGGCTACAAACGCAGAGCTCAGCCATAGGACTGTAATCAAAATTGTCGGGAGCCTTTTCTTTCTCCTGTTTACCGAGCGCGTTCCCTGTGGGGGCAATAAGCTGCATATCGTCGGACGGTGTAGTATAATTCTCTGCGTCTAGAAATGGATCTATGCATACACCAAGGGCCGGTAGTTGGGTGGGATCCAGATAAGCCGAATGACTGAGGCTCTGGGGAATCTCATCGATGAACTCAGTGAATGGCAGCAGAGCATTTGATTCTACCCAGGGCATATCCGACTCCACAGAGTCAAAGCTACTGAATGCTTCGGCATGCGTCCGCTTAGCATATATGCACTCAATATCTTTCTCCTTGCATCTTGAGCAGACTGGGCGCTGCTTATCACAGCCTCGTTTACCTTTCACACAAGCGTTGCAACTCCTTTGCCTCGAGGCCGAGGAGGAATTGGAAGTGAATTGCTCCATCATTCACTTATCGTCAGGTGTCCGCTGTGGCCGTGGTGGTTGTCTACGGTCGACAGCGTGCAAGCGCGGCGGAGTTTTCATGCAAGCTCGACTCCGCCACTAATCCGCTCCGCAACTCCGCGCCGCGTGCTAGCATCGAGCAAGTGTTAATTGGCCATATCTCTTTTCTAGTCCAATTTATACCCATCACTAGAAAGCAAAATGAAGGTCTTCCTCACGGGAAGCACTGGTTTTATTGGAAGGGAAGTACTTGATCAGTGCCTAAAATGTCCCGCTATAACGTCCATCTTTGCGCTGTCGCGACGCAATCTTCCTGAAGAAGCTGCAAATCCGAAACTCAGTGTACTTGTGATCAAAGACTTCAAGCTGTACCCCAACTCTGTTTTAGAGCAGCTAAAAGATGCAGATGCTTGCATATGGTGAGTTTTTCTTCAAAACGATGGCACAAATCTGATGGCGGAAGGTCAATCGGAACATATGATTGGAACCCGGTAGTGGAGATTGAATACCCGAAAACTTTTCAAAAAGCTTTGTTGGGAATTTTAGATACCAAGAAGACGTTCACATACGTATATCTCGGTGGAGCCTTCACAGAGCCAGATCAGGAGAAGACTTTATGGTTCTATTCTAAAGGGCGTCGTGTGCGAGTATGTTAAGCCCTACAGTCTCAGATCTTCTATATGTCTTGACGTGATTGGCTAACATTCCTAGGGTCTTGCACAAACAAAGTTCCTGGAGTTTGGACAGCAGAATCCAAGTGTAAAAACGTATGTGGTGCGGCCAGGAGCGGTTCTGCCAGGCGATGGAAGTGTTTTGCTAGAATGTTTGCTACCAGCAGTCTCGGTGCGGGCACTGGCGGCGGTTATGGTAGATCTGGTTATTAATAGAGGAGATGAGCAGCTGGTGCAAAACAAGGCCATTGTCAAGAGGAGCAGGAATTTATTGATGAAACAAAAGTAATCATATAAATCGAAGCTGTACGTCTACAACGGATCATAAAACCGACGAAGATGACAGCTGTTTCTGTAACTATTAATCCTTGTCGGGAGCAAAGGTTGATGAAATGACTAGGTTCTAAGTTCGAGGTGTGCTTTGATCATAGTACTTTCCTTCACTTCTATCTGTTAAGTGTGTGGGAATCACCCTTGTTGGGATTTGTTGGACTAGCTGAGGCATTTACGGATGATGAATAAGATAACGAAAAATTATCTGAAAACCAGGACGATATAGAGGGATTCGATAGGCCTGTATGATTTCAATCATTGCTGGGTCCTAATAAATTCTGTGAACATGTAATTTGGCTTCGTTCTCTGTTCAGCTGCGAGGATACCATGGCAGGAAGTCAATACTGAATTTTCTAACACTCTCTAAACCCCGAAAGTGAAGGCGGAATTGATATATATAGCGAGTTTTGCAGAGATATTCTCAATAACAAACGCGAGTTGCTAAGCAGAAGGCTTACCTTTTCTGCTGTTCGACAGACTTGGCTGACAATTACAGCAGCACGTTCGAATAAGATGATATCAAGGCTGGAGTTGTCTTCCCTGTATTGTAATCAGAAAACTCACAGCACAAGAAAGGTTTTATAATCAAAGACCAGCCCACATCGGTGGCATCATCCAAGACGAAGCCTACTACCATGTCAAGCTTAATCCCCCTCACTTCTAGCGCTTCCTAAATAAGTGTACGGAGACGGCGCAGCTCGGATAAGATAAGATTCCTTTCCAAGCGTTGAGAGAGCGAAACGTAGCTTCAAACACGTAGCAAGTGTCCGATGCCGAGGCCGGATAATCGATAAGTCAAATCTGTGAAAGAGGGAAGAATGTGGCCACTTTTCCGGCACGAGCGCCTGCTTTTCGGCCATTGAAGCTGCGGTTCGCATCGCGTTGCGTAAGGTAAATCTAATCATCCTGTAATCCAGTCGTATTCACAGGTTCTAGCTCATGAAGGATGTAGTATACTCGTACGATAGCGAAACTATGGATGAAGCCACAGTTCGTTGCCTTCGTTTCTGTGTTGAAAACTTCATATATGGGGAGCATCTGCAAGACCAGGACGGCTTTTACAGTGAGCTTCAAATTCACATTTGAGAGCCACATAGACCATATCTAGGTTAAGATCTAGATACTGAGTGTTGTTATCCCCAGATATATGCAGTTGAAGTTTGACTGGTTCAGTGGTAACTTAAAAGTTGTAGTGTAGGGATATCAACATGAAGCTGCACTTTGGGTGGAGCTTCAGCCGTAGTACTTGAGTTACCCAATCCTCGTTTAATGATACTTGACCGCCCTATTATCTCGTGGCGAAGACCACCAGGTCGGAGTATCATAGAAGTGTCACACTCGTCAATGTAACAGACAACATCGCCAATATTGGCGTTTCCTGGCGCAAACCCAATGAGACCGTTTGCGCAATAATAAACCCTTGTCCGGGATCGTTCGGGTTTCGGGCAGGGCGATACTAGCCATTGCCACCATCTAAAGATACTCTCGGCGTCTTTCTCTACCCATTTTTCTGACACTATCGAGGCTCTACTCTTAAGGGATACTTTGAGGCTGTCGCTGACTTTCCGGATGCTCCTCGAATAACGAGGGACTGGAGACCGAGCCTCGGCAGCTACATTCGCAAACGAGTCCAAATTTTGTAGATTGAACACTAGTCTCGTATGGTAGCGTTGTTGGTACAGAGCTTCGGGATATTGAAGCGCACCTTGACGCCAGAACTCAAGAGGGCAGTCAAGAGATGACATAATCATTCGTAGTGTTGGGACATCATCCATCATTCTCTGATATCCGACGGCCTTCTTTGAATGTGAAGAGATCAGCACTTCGTCAGGCGGTAATGAGTCAAAGAATGGACTGATCCACGATATAGTTCCTTCCGCAGTTCCTGTCAAGTCAACTAGTTTGTGCTCAGCTGACCCGTAATGGTAATCCGTTGGACGTATGCTTCTAGGTGAAACAACGAAATCAACTTCGGCTTGGAGCAAACCATGGAGCAATCGATACTCTTTGGTGGGAGAAAGTCCGATGCTTTTATAGTGATGGAAGACATGGTGCTCTAGGAGCAATCCACCAATCTCGAATGTCGATTTAGCATAATCGATGGGGATCGCCCGCCGGCAGCAGTCGTCAGCTAAACTATGTAATCCAAAGACTTTATCATGCGGGTTCGCACACTCTGCCTCCTTGTACACCCACAACAAATCCAAGAGAGACTGTGCCTTTAAGTCCTTCGCGTAG
The DNA here is from genome assembly GCA_003988795.1 of Proliferodiscus dingleyae. Taxonomy (NCBI): domain Eukaryota; kingdom Fungi; phylum Ascomycota; class Leotiomycetes; order Helotiales; family Lachnaceae; genus Proliferodiscus; species Proliferodiscus dingleyae. Next base: position 1,088,649 of record QYAK01000008.1, read on the forward strand.
CGAGCGATTCTATGGCGGTGGAGCCGTCCCGGAATGCTTTCATGAATTTGTTTGGCAGGATGGTAAAGCCCCTTCTCTTGTAGAAATGTGGGATGGTCGAGAAAAATATCAAGTTGGTTAAGAATTTCAGCAAGGATATCCCATTCGAAACTACGATTCCCGCACTGAACTATGAGATCTGTTGCAAGGACAACTTCCTGGATGATCCATAATCGTGTCCAGTACGGCTTATAACATAACCGCTGCAATGAACCCCATGGCTGATGTGGTCGATAAGCATATTCGGAATAATTCAGCTTTATATCATGAAGAAAAGTCACTGCTGCTGCCGTATCCTGGTCACCTTCGCTCAGGTGGCCTATCCAGACAATGACTCTGGAAGATTGCTCATAGATTTTCCCCATCTGCAAAACCTGGTGATTGCGTTCACTGATGTCATCTTGATTGATACAGAGGGCGTCAATCCATAAGGTTCGAGGCTCGGATTCCAGCCTTAAATGTCGGAGAGCAAACCAAAGATTCTCCTGTACGAGCCGGCACTTCCCATCAACAAAGACTGCACGTTTTGAGTCGGTAGGAGGGCCCCACTCATATGAAAGAGCTTCATATGGAGGTTTGGATGCTAGATCTGCGCGGACGAGTTCAATCTCAACGTCATCGGACATGAGTTGAGGCAGCAAACGAACAAGCCGTATCTGGTCATCAACAAGAACTAGAGATGTGTAAATCGAGGGTTGGAGAATACGATCCATATCATCGGGTGGATAAGGTGAGTGAGTGTTCACGCATAAAGCCAGAGGAGTACAGAGGAATGGAGAAGGCTACGGGCGGTATGTTGAAGGTCTCGACCCGGAGAAACTTCGGCTCACTGTTCTAGAATAGGTAGATCTAAGAATAGGCATCAGTTTTCTGACACGTCCCTTCTCGTGGCCGTGGAAATCGATGTCTGTTTGAGTCTTCTATCTACCTATTCAGGATACTATTGCAGCCTTACGAATTGCTGGAAGTGCGAGTAGAACTAGCCTTTGTCTTCGCTTAGTCGTGGATACCAGAGATACTACCTACTCCAAATCAATTCTGGCCTAGCGACAGCTATGAAGAAGTACCGGTAAAGACAAGCATAAAATCAGAATAACATAATCTTGGATAAGTTACAGCATTGTGAATAGTATCTCCTGCTCGTTCTTATGACTATTGAGCTATCTGATAATCTCTTTTGGGGTTTGGTCAGGTCAATCACGGTGTCATCCTGGAGTACAGTCCCTCCATGATTGGACTTTCGATACCCCGCATTGTTTCGAATTTTCATTTAAAAAATTACTGTCTTTGTGGAATTGAAAATCTAGCCAAGAGTTATTGACATGCTGACTGTGAGGGTCACTAACTAATGATGTCCAAATATAGCACCTAGATAGAGTAGATATCCAAACTACTGCTACTCCGGTTCATAGTGTAGACTGTTTTGCCTACTTTACTGCGTTTAGAAAGCTGAAAACTAATAGTCACGGCAGCATGCGATTGCACCATGCATAATAAGAGCAGTAGCATACACTGAAATGTTTGTAATATGGCTCGTTGGTCGTATAGATATATACAAAACGTCCACAAGGGAGTAAGAATTTCCCAAGAAACAACAGCGGTATAGTTGACTTTGTCCATTTCACGTTGTCGATAATTACCATCATAACCTACAAACTTGACCACCACAAACAGTCATAGTATGAACATATCGTAACTTGCCCCCTTCCAACCGAAATTCATGACTGTCCGACGCGTTCATCATATGCTCCCACACGCAGAAGATGCTCACAGATCCCATAGACTCGTCTATAACGTACCGTCGATGAGTGTTAGGGGCCTGATTATGATTGGATGGAATGCCGGGCTTGCAGGAGTCGTCCGGCTTGCCTGTGCCAGTGTACGCCGAACCCTCGAGCCGTGTGCAAGGAGTACCCCAAGGCACGGCATTAGAAGCGGTGGCGTTACTCCACATGTCCAAATAAGCGTCTCCCGCGGCCTGGATGACTTCACGGCTATCACGCTTGCTTTCCGGGATGGGGTCCCATTTCTCTCCGAGTACGTACTGGAGTGTCTTGGTCGCGTTGAAAATCCACGAATTGGTGGTGGAAGCGATCGTGTCGATCGTAGTAACTTTCATGTCCGACCCGTGGCGAAGCTGAGTTCCGATTACATATGGATTAGCTGAATCCGTGATGATGAGCTCCGTGTATGTTGCGCAAGTCACGAGATCGATATTGGTACGGCGATGGTCTATCTTCAAAGCCTTACTTATTACCCCTTTTGTGGCGTCCTCTAGCTTATTGTTTTCTTGGTATGTCCAGTTACCTGCAAGATACTTCTGAAGGGAATCAAGTTTCCCTGCTGTTTGAGCGGTAACGTATGCGTCTGTCGCATTCGTGAGGGTCGTCTGATCGCACTCAAGTCTTACTGCAGGTGCCGGGATTGCCAGACTAACTGTAATCATAGTACTTAGGATCATCCAATTACGCAAATTTGGAAAGAAGACCCTAAGTGGAGAAGCATTTCGAAGATGCATGATGAAAAATAAGTGGTTGTGTTTTAAGCCTCGAGGAGCTGGGGTTGGCTGGTATCTAGAATCCCTAGGTGAACATTCCAACAAGACCCAGCGGACCCAGGACATTAAATAATATAGTCAAGCTAGCATGACGTATCTGCCGCCGTGCCCCGCACGTTCAGAGCAAAGCAGTCGTTTAGTTTTATTTGCCGTAAAAATTGATAAAGTGATGGATTTAGCCAAGTGACACCGAGGCATTTTTAGAGGCTGTGAGAGGTTGTAATATAGGAACCCTATGCTTGGCGATATGACCTCTGTTTGACTGCATCCTCTGATGCAACACGCTTGCTAATAGAACCACACTGTAACATAATGGGTGAATTTCAAAAGCCACTACTGATCGGAAGTGGAAGCGCCTACAATCAATTAGCGTGAAAGCGCAATTCATCATTCAGTCAATTTACTAACCCATGAATCGAGTTGTGTCCAACTTATGAAATTCAGGTTCTCCATAACATCTGAATCAAGAGTAAAATCGGTCATAATATCAAGATTTGGATCGATGATTGGACCTTCAATGTCTGTGGATTTTTCTTGGAAGTGCGAAGGCTGTGTTAACGACAGATGAGGGTCTGAGATCTGTTGAAGGGTTTCATGCCGATTTGCTGAAATATGGCGATACACTTCTTGTCTTAATTCTTCAAGAATGATACTATAGCGGCGGCTCGGAGAATTGCGTTTCGTCGCGATCCCCAGGTGCTGTTGACATCGCTCAGCCTGCTCTAAGAGCTCTCCATCCTCTGGTCTCATCGTCCCCATCGGAACATTAGGATCGCGCAATTTGTGCTGCTGAATAGTATAGATGTAACAAACATTGACAGCGCAGAATGCGGCATAATGCGTGAACCAAAAGGCTTGTGACAAGGGACCATCCACTGCAATGCTGTTTACTCTGTCTACAATGACCTTGGCAGCTTCTATGCACTTTTCTATGTGCTTTTGAACTTTTTCCTGGGCCATGGCAGGGCGTTTAGCCAAGTCAGTAAAGCTGGTCAAAAGGAAGCTCCTCGTTGCATGAATGACGGCGTGAGCGTGAGCTATAGCCATAACATTACTCTGTCTTCGATAAGGTGCAACAAGGCTGGAAGAGCTAACCGAGCGGAAAATTGGTGGAAGGTCTTGTTTCCAAACATCTAATTTTGAAGCCAGCCGTTCTGCAGCCTCGAGGCGAGTAGCTTCTGGTATAGGCTGGATGGTATAGACAGCTTTCGAGACCTCTCCAATTATTCTTCCTAACCTATATCTATGAATGAAAATCCTCGTTATATGTGAAGACTTACCTGAAGTGCAGAATAGACGCAGTGAAAGTACAATCACTTTTGATGTCTCCAATAAAGGATCCATCCGGAGACATATCCTCATCGTTGATCTCCTCGGGCATTTCTTGGTCAATGTCCTCATCATGAAATGTTCTTGGCCGACCAAGCATAAGACTTAGATAGATGTCAATTGTGTATGAACACCAGAAAACCCTCTTTTGCATCTCAATATCCATGTACTGCCCAGCCCTTCGGCTGGTCTTGGTAGAAACCTTTCGATGTAAGCCTGACGCCATTAGAAGATGCATATTGGTACCGAAAGTGTACCAGCATTGATTCACACGTGAAGATGATATGAAATATAGACATTGAATCAGCCTAGCTTGGATCATTTCAAGCTTCGGAGGGCCTGTCTCCAGCTGCAGCATATGTTTTGCTGCGTTGTACCAGTTCTCGCTGCGCTCATTAGTCTAGATATCAAAATGTTTGACTTGAACAACCTGCCTTTCAACTTCTTGACTGGAAATTTGGGCACACTTTTCGTTGTCTGACTCGTGGAAAATCACTATTGCAAATATCAAAAAGATAATTGCCGCCTTGTCAACGAAATGCCTCGGCGGATCATGTTGGGACAGGTCCGGTAACTGGTAGAGTTCAGAAAGCCATTGATAAATCGTCTGCCTATGCAGAAAGCGATATGTTATCATTGCATAGTCAAAATAGCGATCTAACAATTGAGTACCCCGTGTGGGAGAGGGAAGGATGACGCTATAGCTGTCTTCATTGGAGAACGGACTGTCACCAAAGGTAGACATTGACGCCTCCTTCGATGATTCGTGCCATGCATCGTTTCTTGAATTGAAGTCGTGATTAAGCCGCCGTAAGGCTCGATTCAGGAATGTCAGGCCGGAAGCTGGTCCGAGATAGTAACCCTCATAGTCAGTGCCACCCCTTTCGGGAGAGTTGCGCGAGGAATGGAGCTGCGAGACATCAGAGAACTGGCGTTGTTCTTGAGGATGTTGATTTGCAACACTAGTACTCTGGATAATAGGTCTGGCGTTGCTACTAGGAGTAGATGATAATTCCTCGACGGTCGCCTCGGATGCTATTCTAGACGACTGACCAACAGGTGTCGGGCTTAGAGGTTGAGGCTCCTGTGCCACTCCACGAGAGTACGGCGCTTTGTAGTCACAGTGAATACCTTTCTTGAGGCATCGCGCACATGGTATGGTGCCAGAACAACGTGATTTTCTCCTGCAGCCGTGTGAGAATTATGCCCATCATCGCTAGATTAGGGAATCTTACGATTTGCACGCATCGCAAGCTCTTGTTGCGTTGGTGCGATTATCCTGCCCCACTCTCAATGAATGCTTCCGCTTTTGACCTGTTGAAGGAGGTGTGCGAGAATTCCGATAGTGGACAGTCTGGCCTAGCTGTTCAGGCGACATCTCAGAACTTTCTATCCCATCACAATGGCAGAGGGGAAAAGTCGGCCTCTGCTGAAACTGTGAGCTCTGCTCTCTAGACTTTCGGAAATGTCCTCATTATAATTCTAGAATGCCGTTCCAGTGGACACATACTACGGGGGGGTTTTCCGGGCTGAGCTTGTATTTCCGACGCGTTTCCGATGCAAAAGTGGGCGGGTTCCGTCGTCCTGCATAGGATTTGCGAGATTCCCGAGCACGATCACTTAGCGTGACGAAACATAGACAAATAAGCATCACTACCATTCTTTGCCTTACGTATATACACGACCTTACTTTTAACGCGTGTGGCTAGATCTATTCTTTTCCAAAATAAGATCCTGCGTATTCGACATATTTGACCATCATGGGTTCTACAGCTATAGATTCACTTCCGGAGCATTTCACACTCAACACCGGTGCTACAATTCCATGTCTAGGATTTGGCACCTGGCAAGCCGCTCCTAACGAAGTAGAGAAAGCAGTAGAGATTGCATTGAGATCCGGATATCGTCATATCGACTGCGCAGCTATTTATCGAAACGAGACAGAGGTCGGGAGGGGTTTAGCGAAGAGCGGTATCAGGCGTGAAGATGTTTTCATAACGGGGAAATTGTGGAATACGATGCACGACCCCAAGGATGTAGAAGCTGCTCTAGACAAGACATTGAAGGACTTGAATACGGATTATGTGGATCTTTACTTGATGCACTGGCCCTGTGCTTTCAAGAAGAATCCTGAAAATAAGTGGTTCCCGCTCGATAAAGACGGAGTCTTTGAACTTGCTGATATCGATCCTGCTGTTACATACAAAGCAATGGAGAAACTCTTGGTCTCAGGGAAAGCAAGGGCAATTGGTGTGTCTAATTTCAACGTTCGGAGATTGGAGGACCTTCTTTCAAAAGTAGATGTGGTCCCAGCATGCAACCAAATCGAAGCTCATCCATATCTCCAACAACCCACGCTTCTTGAGTTCTGCAAGAAGAAGGGCATCTTGATCGAAGCTTACTCACCACTCGGTAACAATCAAAGTGGCGAGCCACGAGTCATAGATGATGAAAAAGTTAAAGAGCTGGGAAAGAAACTCGGTCTAGATGGTGGTCAACTACTGGCATCTTGGGGAATCCAACGTGGCACGATAGTGCTACCGAAGAGCGTGACGAAAAGCAGAATTGAGAGTAACGTGAAAGTACAGAAGCTCTCTGAAGATGCTTTCGGCTTTTTATCAAGTCTAGAGAGGCACAAGCGGTTCAACTTTCCAGCAAGGTGGGGTTTCGATATATTCGAAGAAGCTGGAGAGGCGGCGGTCAGGAAGGCGGCTGAAGACGCTGCAGAGGAAAATAAGACCAAGTTTACCGTGTAAAACCGAGAGATAGAAGTTCAGAAATTCAAGACCATCAAGATCTTGAAACCCAGACCACATGCAGTACAGGCTGTTGTGCATGGCTAGGCTGTCCTATCTTGAGGCTAATTATAGGCTCCTAGATAGACCAATGAATTGTTCTGTAGCGGGAGGTGACCGAAAAGTGAGCCTTCAGATATCAATTTAGCCTCAATTCTTACTGATCTCTTGTTCTTGATGTGAACTTCATAACTTGACATCATCTGATAAATTTGTGTATCAATACTCGATCAAGTTCGATGCATGCGTTGATAAGTGAAGCGGCATCATTAAAGTTACTAGAGCGGAAGAACTAAGGTATTATGAATATATATTCTCTTGAGATATCCGAAAAGTAAGTGATCCCCGAACTTATTCAATAAGAGTATCTGAAGAAAGGATTCTCGATGTCCGTGAGATCTTTGAATGCAGTCTGGGTTCTTTCAAGCTCACTCGCATTTCCCGTGCCTGAATTGGCCATCTCTGTTTCCTTTCTTCTATTACAGTATGCCAGATATAACGCAAACGATATCAGGACGCCAATCTCAACACAGTAGGCAACCAAGATGGCAACAATGCCTGATTGGTAGCGAGGCGCCTCGCTCGACTTGAAAGCAAAAGGTCCAATGATGTTACCCACACAGTATGAGATGAAGAAGATAGCACTGACAGTAGAGCGTTTGGTACTGCCTGCCACATTCGCCGTGATGAGACTCAGGCATATTGCGAAGGATGCAGTGTATGTTGCGGTGAGATAGTACCCCGCAAGAAGACCGGCCCTATTAGTGAGGGGCAGTACGTGAATACTCACAACACCTGCCAAAGCAGGCAACACATAGCCCACTGCTACAATACATCGCATTTGTCCAGGGATATGTCTTTGTACGAACATTGCGGAAACGACTGATATGGCGATAATTGCACCATATGGAATTTGTAACAGCGTCGTTTTGAGACTTGAGAAGCCAAATCCTTTGACAATCAAACTGCCAAAATTGCTCACAGCACCATTGACGACCTGTGTGCTGAGTCCAAATAGGACGAGGAACCATGTCTTGGGATCAAACAGAGCTTCCGTGACTTGAAGCCATTTGATCCCCTTGCTCTTGATACCAGATTGGTTGTCTCGGAGACGCAGAACAGCTATACGTCGTTCATTTTGGGACAACCAGCGCCTATATGATATCAGCATCGATTATAATTGTGCATTTCTCGTGTCACTCACGCGGACATTGGAGACTCAGCCAGGGAGAGAAAGAGTATGATACCCCATGCGGATGAAATTGCGCCGACAATGATGAACTGGTATCTCCAGGGAGTTAGAGCGCCGTGGATATGGCCGATTGCATACGCCAAGAGACCCCCAGAAGAGTTCGCGACACCTAAAAAGATTGACCATACACCAATCCTGATCGGCTGCTCTTCCACCTTGTACCACATAGCTGTCAGAAGTAAATAAGCCGGTGTAGAACATGATTCGAGTATTCCAAGGATAAATCGGAGCGCAGCCAGAGCTTGAAAATTGTCGCATCCGCCCAGAGCAGCACAAATACCTCCCCAGATGACAATGTTGACTGCAAGCCATTTGGAGACTGAAAGCTTTTGCATTGCGAAGGTCGTAGGACCTTGGGCCTGTAACATCGGTTATTCGAATACGAAGAGCTAGTTCTTGATCGTCTTCCACTTACCACCAAGTACCCAAAATAAAAAATAGATCCTAACCAGCTGTACTGGGTGCCATGTAAACCAACGTCCTTTTGCATCCCGAATAATGCAGCTTTGTACTATTAGCAGGTTTTATTCACTTTCGGGACGACGACATGATGCTCACCATAACTCAACGTCGATTTGTCGATGTATGTCACAAGATATGTGATGGAGATCAATGGAACAATCCGCCAATCAATTTTGCGAACGAGTGCTTTCTCAGCAATGGGATCAATTTCCTCCCCTTCCTCAGCGACATCTTTAACTATGTCCGCTGCAACGTCGTCACCAATTTGCATTTTCTTCTCGTCTGAAGGAAAGCTCGAATCAATTGTTGCACTCTCAACATGCTCGTCAATTTCTGATTTAGCCATGATGGAAAACTTCGAGTGACGAACGGATGTCGACAGAAGGTTATGCCCTCCATATGGAACCCCAGTAGACTTATATGCCTAACCACATAAGCCTCAAAACGAACTTGCTGGTGCCGGGATTCCAAAGTGAGTAGGAAATGAATACAACAGCAAATGTGGAGGAGTGCTCCGCTAGCGTACTTCCCCAGTTGCTCAAAATGTGGGGTGCGGAGAAGCCCTGACTAGGGCGCTGGGAATTCCGACCCGAAACGTCGGAATTGTTCAGATCAAGCTTTTGGTGACTTTTTATGAGCCCGATGATTGAGTACGTTTCCTCATACCATTTGCAATCACGCATTGTCTTGTTGCAACATGGCACGTGCTCATCCAACTTTTGACTCTCTTCCTTTGGAGAAGAATGGGCCGCATGGGAATGCTTGGGGCCTATATGGCCCAGACGACCAACTTGGTACCCTCAACCTTCTGAATCCAGACACAATCAAGGCCGCAATTCAAGAAATCAAACTTGGTATACGTATATCAACAGACTATAGCCTAGATCATTTCTCGAGTCCAGCATTCGGCCGCGTTCCATTCCACCAGGAGATACGAACGAAAGCACCTCGAACTGTCAACGATGATATCCTGTCTTTCAACACGCAATCCAGCAGTCAATGGGATGGGTTCAGGCATTATGGGTACCAGGACGAGCAGCTTTTCTACGGGAATAGAACACTAGAACTTGTAAAAACCACGAAAGAAATAGGGATAAATGGTATGTAGTGGAGTTTCGCTCGTAGCTTTATAGACCGAAGACTTACATCTCTAGTATGGGTTGAGAACGGTGGTGTCGTAGGTCGAGGAGTGTTGCTCGATTACTATGGCTGGGCGACCTCGCAAGGCAAAACACTTCAATGTCTAGCTCCAACTACCATCACTGTTCCAGAACTGGAAAAAGTGGCTATTACTCAGAATATAACCATAAAACCAGGTGACATTGTCTTCGTACGCAGTGGGTATATGGATCAGCTATCTCGGCTGTCTGAAAGTGAGGTCAAGGATTTTGTATCGCAAGCGAACCCGCCAGCGATTGGCCTCGAATCCTCCAAGGAAACGCTTAAATGGCTATGGACCTCTCAAATTTCAGCCATTGCAGGAGATGCTCCAAGTCTCGAAGCGTGGCCTTGTCAGAACAAAGAATTTTGGCTTCACGAACATCTCCTTGCTGGATGGGGAATGCCAATGGGAGAGCTTTTCAACTTGGAGGATTTGGCCAAAGAATGCAAGAAGCATCAGAGATGGAGTTTCTTCTTCAGTAGCATGCCATTAAAAGTTCCTGGAGGGGTCGCCAGCCCTCCGAATGGCCTAGCTATACTTTAAATTTAGAAGTGCGGGATCGTAAGGAGAGATAATTATCTCAAGGCACATATTCCATATTCTTATACATTTGATTGTAAACTACACATATGTTTTGATGACTATAAAACTTTATATGATTTGAGAAGGAGAGAGACATGGAGATGACCGCAAATTTTAGAACGCTTCCCCATGAGGAGCACCAATCCTTGATATAGTTTGCAAATAACATAAAGAAGTCTCTCGACGGTGAACGCTTGCTTGAGTCCTATCTATTATATTTCCCCGTCGTCCAGCATTCCTTCATGAAAAAATTTACCATCTTCCGCACCAGCTCCACATCAATCTCGCCTACACTATCCAATGTAGAGCTCCACTTTCTCGCCTTTTCTGTCCTCCATATCAGCCCTTTTCTCGGTGCCTCCCCATCATCATCGCCATACTTGCTTGCAAAGAATTCAACTAATTTGATAGGAGGGTTGGCAATAGGGTCCTGATTACTCTTCCTTAATCGTTGAACCCATTCCTTGGGTGGTATTTCTTCAAACTCCAGACCGGAGGCATGTAACATAGGCAGTAAATCTCGTGTCCAATGGAACTGACGATGGTTCACGATATTGACTATGCCAGAGGGTGCTTCGGATAGTGAATTTTCGATCACAGCAGATGCAACGACATCAACAGGGAGCCAAGAAGGACTTTCGTTCAGGCGAGGTAGGGCACGTATTGTCGTCGCGGACTCTAGCATCAGAGGAATGGCCTCAGTAGCGTTCCAAATTCCAGATACACGGTCCCCTACGATTTGACCGATCCTCAAAACTCGGCAAGTCATTGATGTTTCCTTTGCTGCAATATCAATGATGTTCTCCATGACGAGTTTGGATTGCGCGTATCCCATGCGCTGGGCATCACTTAATTTCAACGGTAAGTCTTCGGGAACAAATTCACTCTCTGTGCGAACAGTCGTACTGACTGAGGAGCAAAAATTAAATGTGGCAGGCTTTGGTCTTTCTGCTGCAAGACACAGCTCCATCAAAATTTTCGTACCAACAATGCAGTCATTTTCAAAGCTTGCCAGTTTGAGACGGAAATTAACGGACCAAGCACAGTGCATGAGATCCGTAATTCTGGCTTTGATGATGCTGTAGATCACAGCGTCTAGGCCGAGGTTTTGTTTAGAGAAATCCGCTGGAAGGAAGGCAAGTTTGAATGCTTTTGAGGAAGGAATGGTGATATTTCTAGCCATGAAAGATGAGTTCGCCCTAGACTCTGCTTGCTCAATTGTTGTGGCACGGATCAAACAGTAAACTTTTTGTACTGCGTTATCCGACACGAGCTGAGCAGCGACATGGGCCCCTAAGGAGCCTGTCACACCTGTGAGGCACTTCTCACATCATTAGTCAACGATCCACATATCTATGGACATTTCAACATACAATGTATCGGCCCTCCAAACCGTTTTGATGAGGAGAATGCCTTGGAAAATGACTGTGTTTGGAAATCAGAGAAGCCATCTCATCTTCCACGGGTACTTCTAAGGTCGATGTCCCTGATTGTAAGGAATGCAGGTGACCAGATAGTGAACTGATCGTGGGGTAATCGAAAACAACGTTTATTCCGAGTGGTTTTCCCTCCGTGTTAATTCGTTTGCTGAGGACGCTTCTGAGTTGGGTCGCCATGAGCGAATCCATACCAAGCCCAAAGAAATCAGAATCGTCCGAGAGTCCCGAGGAATTCTCAAGATGGAGTACCGCAAGTGATTCTTGCTTGACCAAAGCTAGTATCTCTGCAGCCGATAGTCTGGGGCCGTCATAAGCTAGTTTATCTTCATACAATGCTTCGATCTCATCCGCAAACTGGCGATAAAATGCCTGCCGAATGACAGTTCCTTTGTCCGTACGTGGGTATTCTGTCGCAGAAGGGAGCATTTTAATCATATCAAGAGAGACTTGGGCATACGCTGGTTGAGAGGCGGATGCAGCACTGATGGTGCTACTAAGATTATGTACCAGCCCCTCAACGCTCATGCCCTTGGCAGCTTCAGATGGAACAACAAGCAAACCCAGCTGTGGCTTTCCAACACCAATAACGATGGCTTCTGAGACCAGCGGGTGCTCTCTAATGGTGCCTTCTAAAGAAAGGGGGTTGGCTTTTTCGCCGTTCACAAGAACAATCGTATCGTCAAGACGAGAAAAGTACTTGTAGGCTTCTAAAGTTGGGTGTTTGATGAATAGATCTTTCGTAGCATAGGATCCATCAGGGCGGTTTGAGGTGACTAAGGATGGCCATCCATGCAGGCATATGAGCTCAAAGAGTCCCTCACTTCTCTGCTCAAATCTAAGGAACGGTTTCAAGGCCTCAGATGGTCGGACGTAATCCCATGCCTTGTCGCCAGCGGGACGAAAAGAGGTCATCAGCTGCCCTGTTTCAGTGGTGCCGTAGTGACTGACGAGGACCACATCATTCTCCACCAATTTCTGGCCCAGAGAATCGGGACAAGCCGAACCACCAAACATGACAACTTTGAATTTCCGCAAAAGGGCTATACCTTCCTCAGTCTCCGCTAATAACTTCAATGCATATGGCACACCATAAAATATCTCAAAGTTATGCATCTTCATGATATCAATCAGATGCTTTTGAGAAAGGGGTAAGTCGGCGTTGTAAAGATGAATGGACTTTCCGGAATAGATAGCACGGAACAAGCTGCTAATCCCATGAGCATGATACAAAGGCAAGGTGATGAAGCCCGTCATATTCATGTTGTTTGAATAATTCCGAATTGCTGCTGAATGAGTTAGAAAGATGGGTTTTGGGAGCCCAGTGGAACCAGAAGAGTGTATTATCCAGGCGGTCTCGTTCGTCTGTCTGGCAGACTTGAGTTGTGGCGTGAACCAGGTATCGATTTCGAGATCTGTGGAAGTCTGGTATTCGTCTTGTCGAACAAAACCAATGACGAGCAATTCTGGGATATCTTGCCGCAATGCTTCAGCCATAGAGGAAAATCGCTCATGAGCTATCATTGTTCGGCAATTGGTGGATTTTAAAAGGCTTGCATGCGCTTCTTGAGATATTCTAGTGGACAAGAAAAGAGCTGTGTGGCCAAGCTTAGCAATAGCCAAGGCGGCCACCAAGTAGTCCAGGTTAGAAGGACCCAGAAGAGCAACGACGGAAGGCTCATTCTCGCTGTTTCTTGAGGGAAGTTGACAGGTCAACCTGCTTGAAACATGGAAGGAATAGTTGTTGAGTTGTTTGATACTATAGTCGACATAATTGGTACCGGAAGAAGGATACGACACTGCTGGTGTGGAACCACAAGTCGCTGCACGACTACGAACAAGCTCGTCAATCGTCAGAATCTCGGCTTCTCCATGTGTTTCGTCTTCCGACCGTTTGTTCTTGGGCGTTGTGGATGGGGAAGGTAATTGTTGATGAGATGATAAGGCTGATGCTGACTCCTGAGTTGGTAATGACAAGGACAACATGGCAGACTCGGGAGGTTTGCTTTCGTTGTGATAAACCAGAATATAATCGATATGTATTGGGTACTAGAAATAGCTTCCGACACCTTGAGCTACCGGGTAGCAATGAATTCCAGTCTTTTCAGAGACTGTACGAATATACAGGAAAACTTCGAGCAATGTTGACAGCATGAGGTGGCCATGAGAGTCGCTGATAATTAATCTATCTTGCATCCCTAGTAACGAGGGACTCTGTGGTTTCTCCATATCCGCGCCATGCGCACACGTGCACCATTGGAAAGGTTTTACTAATCAATAAGCTTAAGGCCGGAGAATTGAAATGAATAAAACGCCAATGGCCCTACTTCTAAATGTTAGGATGTTTCGTGAAAGGTGGGGTAATAGCTTTGGTGAAGCGAGTATTCCCGCGCATACATTTCCAGCATTTCCGCTTGTCGGAAATGCTGGTTTCCGAGTATTTGGCAAGGATCATCCACCCCAACCCACTATGCGATAATCTAGATCAAATGTGACTATACTGGGAGTTATTGAGCATAAAAAGTATATATTATGGAGTGAGGGAGTGTCCTACGGTGGTTGTCATAGTATTGAGAGCGGATTGTCAACCCCGCATTCTACAGGTATGTCGAATCTTGGAGGAGATTATGCGTAGACATAATAGGATTGGAAGTCATATGTTTTATGACTGAATCATGGCTTGTTTTTGTACTTGAATCCTTTATACCATCTCACACCCTTCGCAAATTGACTTACGCGAGACTGATCAGACATTCACGAATGAGGGAAACTATAAATGGAAAACAAAACTTTTGAATAGCTGAAGGTTCTAAAGCCTCAAGCTTTCTTGCACCTAATGTCCTTGAATAGACGAGGCAGGAAGGAATGGTAAAGCTTAGGCAGCGCGGTAGAGCTCATTATCAGTAATATTACCGATATAATCTACACCGGATTTCGACTTCACTGAAATCCATTTTCATCTGTGGACCTGAGCAGCCGCTGCTCTAACCTGAGCCGAGTCCCGATTCCTGAGCACGCTGGTGAGTCAGTTGGAATTTGCCCAGGGAGTCCTCTTTCGGCCTCTTGTGAATCGGCTTCAGTCTCCATAGTATTTTATATTTTGAATTATGCTGATCCTATTGCTCCCAAGTCATGTATCTCGAGCAGCAAGGATCCCACCTCTTCCTCGAACGAGGCAGCTGCTTCGTAGGCATCTTGCAAATATTTGCCAAGCGCAAAACTTATTTCAATGAAGGAGCTAATACTAAAAATGAGGGGGAATGAATCTATGGCTGGATCCTTGGTGCATAACCTAGTCCTGCGCGTTGTAAGAGTACGATGAGGCTCAGCTCATTACTATTTGTGTAGCGGGGGAGATGGAGGTACCTTACAGGATGTCTGAGAAATCGTACCTTGTGACTTGGGAAGTGTAGCTCCTGAAAGAGTGGTTCAAATCTAGCAGTTGTATACAGCAGTAAGCCAGAGAATCTACCATTACAGCACAGTTCGGAAGTAGCCGTGATAGAAGCCTAGCAAAGGCTGCGAAGAGTCTGCACGGAAATGGTGGCATGGTTTGCAGATACTTTATACGTGGGTAGGGTTCAATGTAAATCAGATTGGTGTGAACAGAGGGTGAAGGACAAGTCTTTAACGTAGATAAGTTTTATGGCGAAAATTCTCCTTTGTTAAAATATCTGGCTGGTAGCGAGCTCAGCGAGTGTTGCATTGGCAGCGTAATCAGTGCCCTTCTCTCCTCTGTATTCCACTTTCGATCCATATCTTGGATGGATGAAAGCTTCGCGGGTCCCGGGAGCTGGATCCTCATCGTCACGATGGATGATGATACTCCCTTCAGGAGTGTTGGTCCGCGAGCTTCCATAGTCAGCATTCCACTTTTCCTACCTTGAACCAATGAAAACTTACTCCCGGTAATAATTTCTTGATCCGGTCATCCGGGTGAAATTATTACCATCTACAGTCGTTTTGCCGAGCAATCCATTCCTGTAGATCTGATTCGACATTCCCCGAGTAATGGGAACAAACATTCGATGCTCATCAAAGGCACGCTTGGCAACTTCCATAATATTGGGATACTTTGCTATCACCTTTCCCAATGCCGTTTGAGTCTCACCCTCAGTCTAGGATCCTTAGCGGCCAGCGTGGATAGGTCTCGCTGTCCAGAATAATCAGTGCCCACCTGATCCGCCTTGGCATCTTCGGGCGGCTTACTTTCGAAGACGTTTGCCGGGGCAGATGTCTCACTTACCCTTGATATTTGAAGACTACTGCTCAAAGGCACATTTTGAGATGCTCGATCCTTCGTTGGCGATTGTGGAAGGACATCTTGGACAGGTAAGGCTGTGGGACTCTCCTTGGCTTGCACCTCCCATTTCCGTGCCAATAATCGTCGCAATTTGTCCCATGTGCTTGCCATGAGTGCTTTCAAGACTACTTGAACCACAGGATGAGATAGCTTTCTCGTGCAGGGTGCCACCAGATGGTGTGAATAAGCAGGCAGTGATGTGGAAATGTCTCGAGGTTTTCAACTGAGAAATGCAGCGCGAGGCTTGGAGGCAAGTTACACAAAGACTTGATTGGCCGAATGAGTTTAGGCAGCAATAAGGTCGCCCATCTTCTAGAATGAATTCACTAGAGTTATGGTACATCCATAGTCCTAGTGACCGATACTATCATAAGTTACTCTTGACATCAAGCGGTCGGGTTTTGATCATTGTCTTTGAACTTATTCTTCATGTCTAAAGCCACTATCTGTTCCAGCTCAAGTGTTCCATTTGGATACCTTTTGATCTGTGACGGAAATTGGCGTTGTCGCATTACTTGACGTAGCCAAGATCGCGAAATGCTCTGTTCAAGATCTCTCGTAATACTTTCTCCTTTCTCAGGGTGTATTCCCGCATTGACTCACCTGCGGCTTCGGAAGCTGCAGCACATTCACGTTTGACTGTCGCATATAACTGCAGGTCTTCCGGTGATTTTGAGAGCCATTCGCGGAAAATGCGGTGTCTCTCGACCTCGGGGCAATCCGGCCCAAAGACTTGGAGATGAATAGAATATGCATCAGGGCGGTCTCCTTCGTCAACAAAAAAGCGATTTTGATGCCAGTCCGGCTCACGATAGAGGAATCGGAAGCCCAAGTGCTCGAGAGCCGCAACGTAAGAGTCCTCGTCCTTGATATCATTTACTACTAGATCGATGTCAATGATATCCTTTGCCGGTAGACCTAAAACACTAGTGGACCCTGAATGAAGAATGGCGACCGCAGTCGAGCCTAGCACAGTTTCGATCCGGGCTTTGGTATCTATGAATCGTTGCGGCCACACCGGATTGGGCTCGACGATGGCTATCTTTACTCTGAATTTGCGGTGGTTCACCCTTTCTAAGGAACTTCCATCATGAACGTAGTCTCTGACAATGTCCGCGGGACGAGGTGGCATTGTGCGTCAAAGTGGTGAATCTTGGGAGATTTCTTTGCACGTGTGCTGAGCAGTACTGGACTGGGCAAATCAATTTGAGGGCAAGAATGGACGCTACGCTTAATAGAAGTCAGTGGCCACGACCGATATTGTTATTGTTGAAACTCTTGCGGTTCGGGGAGGTCATATGAGCTACTTTACCTATCATGGTTTAGCGCGTCTGACAGAGCTTTCATTCGGTAGCAGTTTTATTAGGTAACCATTAATACATATTATTCGGCCTAGTAAAACATGAAAAAGGCTGAAATCTTACAATAAAATCCGAACTACTTTAGCTGATAATATTAAAGTCTACAGTGTTTCTAAGTTAATACTGCATCGCCTCTGAAATAAAGTAGCAATCTTCATCGGCGGGACTTAGCGAGAAGAGTGCGTCGATGTCTGCAGAAACGAGCACAACAGTTCTGTTAACTTCATTTTCAAGTGACTTGACATCTGGCATATTTATAACACTTTTGCTGAAGGACTAAACACAACTATAAACCGAAAGTCACGACTGTTGTATCTTTTTTGTCAGGTAATCAACAAATTTGTTATCTCGTACTTTTCAACTCATAATTTAGCTAGCTGGTCCTCGATTTTTGAGAATATCATTTTAGAGTAACGTTTTTGACAAATACTAGATCGTTCAATGTTGCGGCCCTAAGTACCTCGAGTGCTTCCAATGGTGCACTCAACAGCATCACGCAAGCCTAGACTTTGTCTTCTTCTAGCCTGATTGATTATTTGAGTTCGTCTTCGAGTTCCATACTCGAATTTTTGTCATTATTCTTCTCAATAGATTGTGTGCCTTGACCTGGATCTGCTTTGCGACAGGGGGTAGGAGTGAGAGTCAATGTGGTCTGTAATATAACATGTAGTCTTGGATATTGGCCTTCCACGTATGTGTTCTCCAACAAATAGTCGTCGCACACCTTTGCCTTATTTATTATGGCTCTCAATCATTTTCTCCGTACAATCCACCATATTCTATATCTGAAGCCTATTTTTGGTCATTTTCCCGCACGATTTCTTCTCGTTCCACCTTTTTAGAGGCACCTTCTCGTCTATAGGATTTATCCTCATCTTTGGCATCTTGCAGAGCTTTCTTCGTCTGATTTACCCGGCGGATTGCTTTTTCAAGTTTCTTTGTTAGTCGGTCGACTTTTGACAAAGCTAAGCTGTCCGATCCTGGAATTGTGACCGGGTACTTTCGAATCTCCTTTTCCCAGTTTACTTCGCATGTCCTGTCATCGACCGTTTCTGGTCGCAGCACATTTGCAATCCCTCTGCTTGGTGGGTCAAAGTGTTTGTAGTCGAAATTTCGCTTGTCGTACCCGTGGATCTCATTGCTCATGTTCTCTAAAAGTTCTCTGGCTTTCAGCTGCTCATCGGTGCGAGCATACTGTCCCCTAGCATCTTTCCAAAGTTTATGGAAAGGATTTGATGGATTTGTTCCTATATCCTTCTAGATGATAGTCCACAATTTCTGTCATTTGGGTCCTGAGCCGTCCATGTCGAATTCGGGTGTTTCAGGAAGTTCAGATACTAACTTTTCAATCGTTTGTCGGATCTGCAATGCTGCGTTGATGCGCTTGTAGCTTGCTGGTTCCTTCTTCAGCTTCGCATTTTCTTTTTGAGAAATGGTACAAGAGATTGATTTTTATGATTCGAGGCGAATTTTCTGAGGTTGTTGATGGTTTTTTGGGGCATATCCAACTCATCTACTTCGCTACCAACGTGCTAGCAGAGAAGGTTAACGTTCTTTCTGGATATTTCGAGCTCTACTATCCAATCGATAGGTTCTTTGGATCCCATCCCTGAACGAGACTCTGGGTCATTTACTGCTTGGTGCGTGCGTCTCTCGTCACTATAGCTAAATCCGATTCTCCATTCAGTTAGAAATACCTCGTATAGATTATCGTAGACCAATAGTCCGGTAGAATCTTTCAGACCATCGTCCCTCCATCGGCGTTGCTCTTTCTCATCAATAAGCAGTTCCTCATATCCTCGAAGGCTCATCTGGCGCGCCACCTAGCACACTTCGGTGCTGATCTCTGCCAAACCAAGAGTGTAGCTTACCGGCCGGCGATAATAATGGTTAAGAGCTTCATCCGTGGAAAAGTTTCTACTGCGAAAGGAAGCCAGTGTTGGAAACTGAACCACATGTCTATTCTCAGCGGACAACAAACCTCCTCGATCGTTTGGAATATCTATCTGAAAGAATATAATACATTAGCTTGGAGTTGATATCGAGGGGTGGTAAAAGATCCGAAATCAGCTCTAAGTATTCTTGTAAGCCTTAACAGAAGACTGAAAACGGATGCCTCTACCGACTATCCTGAAAAGTTAAACGAGGGGGCTATGTTCAAGGGAACAGGTATTAGCAAAAGTGTTAAAAAGGGAGGACAGAGAAACTATTACCGATTCCCCAGGGACCTAAAAGGACAACCTTCACGCATGCTTAGGCTGACTCACTATTACGCTTAGGTTTGGCTCAGAACTCAGGGCTTAGCTCAGTTTAGAGCAGCGACTGCTCGGGCCTAAGAACGGAAATGGATTTCTACAGCAAAAATTTTCGTCTGAGATTATATAGGAAGTAATACGCTTTCGGTTGGCACAAACTCTGGCAAAAACCTTGTTCACGCTTCACTGTGCACAGTGGCTGCATAAGGACTTCTCATCCCACAATATCGTCTTTGCTTTCAGCATAAGAGCGACAGAGGAAGCTGACTTGGCTGATCTCGCAAGGCCATTCGTTTTGGGCTTCAAGTATTTGAGACCCGAAGATCATGAAGGTCTTTCTTCCAAAACCAGGGCACATGAGTCAGACGAAACACGTTTATGCCAACATCCAAACATTAATTTCTTAGAAAGCCGTAATGCTTTCCCTGGCTCTTGTCGTGTGTTTGATGTATATGCATTAGGCTGCGTCTTACTCGAAATCGGGTTGTGGCGGCCTCTGGAATCTCTGTTGGTACTGCGATACCGAAATGGACCTGGAAATGGAGGACAAAACTCGTGGAGATATGAGCGACTGAGTTGCGCGGGAAATGTGGAACAAAATACGAGGACGTTGTAAGATATTGTTTTGCACTGCATGAAGTGACGGGTTCTTATGAGGCTGAGGAGCTCTCCCGCTTCTGTTGGGAGATTGTCGCCAAGCTACAAGAGTTGAAAGTGTAGTAGTGTCAAGAATGAAGTGCCTATCCGGTTAAATAGGGGTCAATCAAGGCCTACCTACATTTTATGAACCTATTGTTTGTGCTAATGCTACATTCTTCTGGTTGGCTAGATTCATTCTTTTAACAGCCGATGCCATGCAAGTGGCGGTGGCTTAGGCTTCGTCGGGTGTTTCGGTGCTTAGGCATGAACCACCATCTTATCCAGCCTTTTCATATTTCTCCTTCAATCATGCTCCAGGCCATTACAGCCCAGTAGGTAAAGTTAAAGGCTTATCTCAGTTAATTACCACACCTTGGCTTCTCGGCGCGATCGTGAGAAGTACAGGCCCAATCAAGACAAGAACGCCATGGCATCACAACAACCTCGAGGAGCTAGATCGGCACATATGAACGAATATTTCGTGCCAAAAGATGGTATCGATGAAGAAGTTATAGTGGCTGACATCTGCCGATACCTTGGGGATGACGCGCTTGTACGACTAGGCAATATTGAGGCAAGTGAAAAGATATTTGTGAATTATGCTCACGGTGTTGCAGAATCCGACTACTAGAGAACTCCAACAAGGCTATTATATCAGAGCATATCGAAATCTAACGAACGTATTGTGCCATTTTCATTTTGTGATGGTTCTTGTCTTGGACTGGTCTGACTCTTGTCCCTTACAGGCGATGATTATGGATTTAAAGGCAGATTCTGAGAGATGGCGTAAGGAATTGAGCCAGAAAGATCCGTCTAAAGATAATGTTTACCTCAGTAGGTTCCATATGTTAAGGTTGATTCAAAGCCTGACCACACATTTCTGGAAGGCTATTGGGATTCACGACAATATCACGGGGCGACAATTTACCCTAGCACATCGGTTTCTCAATCTCGCGGCAACAATTCCTACATTGGTCGTACTACCTTGGAACCCTTCTCTCATCATTATGGTACCAACCTCTCGTTAAATTGCGGAAGTCCAAACTATGAGGAGATTTCTTCTGTGAATACCATAAGCACTCTTCCGACTCTTTCGACTGAGAGGGAAAGAATAAGTTACAGCGCAGAATCTACGAATATCAGATCGTCTGAGGCTGTAAGACGTCTAGGGCTTCGAGAACTATCTACCATCAATACATACGGCGCCCAAACCGAACTGTTGCAAACGGCAGCGCAGTCCACTATTGCTGATTCGATCACAAAGGCAGGTATGATCACAACAGCGACCCTCGGTACCATTGGATCCATCGATATTACCAGCAGTTACTACACGTCTAGACAAGCCTATGCGCAGAACGAGGCCAGTTTCGCATGGGCAAGGGAGCAAGCAAAGAGGCGAGAACACCTCGACGAGCGAGAAAGCGCTATAGCAAGACGGGAGCAAGAGTTGCACGAACGAGAAAGAACATTCGAGGCGCGGGAGAGTATTCTACAGGTAGATTTGAGTTCAGAATTCGATCGCCGAGTGCAGGCAAGAGAAGAGGGTATCAGACGACGCGAGGATGAATTGAATAAGAAGGATCAGGTCAACGGCGATTGGGGCAAGAAGCTTAGTGAGACCCAGGCTGAAATAACAAGAAGCGAAACCGAGCTGAAGGAGAGGAGTGAAAATTTTAGGAAGACCGCTATGAAATTGAGAGAAAGAGGGGATGAATTGAATAGAACAGAGAAAAAGCATGCCGAGCGGGCCAACGAGCTCAGTAAGATCGAGGCTGAGATAACGAGAAGCGAAAGTGAGCTAAGGAAGAGAAGTGAACATCTGAGACAAAGAGAGGAGGAATGGAAGCACAGACAGCAGCAGTGCCATTGCCGCCCCCTGGATCCTCTGTCAAATTCTAGTACCAGGTCCCGATCGAGTTCAAAAAGTGGGGTTGAGCCTTCTGAGCTTGACTTATCAACAGCTTTAATTGAGACGGTGAAATTCTCGATGCTTTCACCCGCGGAGCAAGGATATAACCAGATGAACTGCTCTCCCTCACTCACGGATGAAGGTCTTGGCCAATATCAACAAAATATGTCTTTCCCTACGAGCATAGCGAGCCAGCCATCTCCCACGGGAAACAAAGCAAGCTCGCAATCACTGAAAGTAACTACGCAAGATGAAAATTCCACAGCACCAATTGCAGCTCCTATACCATCAAAGCTCATTTCTTCCAAACTCGAGGCGCAATTGTCGACAGACACAAAACTGGATATACCAGATAGAAGCGTTAACGAGGACATTCAAAAAGATAAGCCACCTAGAAACCCCCTCAACGAACTCTCAGGCAAAAAGCCAAATTGTCGAGAAGGATCCGGAAATGGTTGAAGAGAGGTGATTGCTTCTGATGATTATTCGAATCATGATGGCTGAGTATAGTCTAGTTCTGACAGTTTTGACTTAACGAAGATCTAACAGTCAAGGTAGAATCATGGCGAATAGGACAAACACAAATAGAGATTGTCGGGTGGTTTGAAGCATGTCGCCAAGAAGTAGAATCTCGGGGGAAAAAGTGGTGGATACTCCAACTTCTCCAACTTACGACTGACTAGTCTTTTGTTTTATAATTCATAATTGAGTTATTTATATTTCTAAACTATATTATGATATTTATGCAAACAAATTCTAGCTACAACTTAGATTACTCTCATCCACAAAGTAGAAAGATTAGCAAAGCCCATCTTGCTTACTTTAATTTTCTGTTTGCTGTCAGCGGGAGCAAGTTGGGAGGATATGAGCAGGAAGTTCAAGTTGTTCTCAGGTCAGGTCGAGGGGAGACTGTAAAATTCTAACCTCATGATGTAAATGTGATTTCATTCTCTAAATCATATGTTTGGTAATTCTAGTTCATTGTAACAGAGATAAATTGGTTGTATGGTTAGGGGTAGTCGCAGAGATATTGTCAGATACCTAGGTGACTGGTTTGTGTAAAGCTGAGAAACACTCTGTAAATCTAAGAAGATAAATGAGCTTTTACTGCCTTTCAAATTAATAATGCCGAGTCTTCTCACTAGTTCCACGTTGCTCAAACCTCGTATGCGAAAGATATCCTTGGATTTTGCTCAGGTGTCAAAATATGGAGTACAGTGAAGCTGCAGGTTGGCTTAAGTCTTAGATTCATTCGGGGATATCATATGTGACGAGCGTAATTGCAAGGTGCGGTTGCAAGGAAAAGAGTCCGGACCGGGAAAAATTCAAGATTGAAGCTTTAGAGAGGTCGAGAATGTCTTATAATCCTTGCTTATACAGAAGTTCGCAAATCTTCGTTTACAGTCACTGCAGTAGTTCTAGACTCCGCCCAGATCCACGATTGCAAATCACTGGCTCAGCCTCACTCAGCCTCTCCGGCTTCATAGCTTATCATCCACAGCCCAGCCCAAGGCAGCAACATCCTAAGCCCAAATTTGAGAATCTGAATGATTCTCTCGAGTTTCCGACGTTGAATCTCATTCATGACTCCAACTTCAACGATACTCAAATCCTTGTGAGGCATCTTCATTCGGTTCATCACAGACCATTCATATTCGCGGGTCGGGCAACGGCTCCAGCACATTGCCCAAGGATATTAAAAATCTCCAAGAAAGGTCGTCTGGTCGAGATGCGGCTTCTCAATGTGCATACGATGATGTTGGAGGAATATTTCGGCTCTCACATCCCAGATTACGCCATCCTTTCACACTGTGTAAGACCATTCTACATATTGCGTTTCCCGTCTCAATCGTATTTTTGTTGAAGAAAGGATGCTGAAATTATCATCTTCAAGTGGGGTGCGGGAGAGGTTACATTTCAGGACATTAACGACTCGAAATGGAGTGGCATGCGTGGGGCAACAAAAATCAAATATGTTTGCACCTATTGTAGAGAGAAAGGTTTTCGTTATGTCTGGATTGATACTTGCTGCATCGACAAAAGCAGTAGCGCCGAGCTGTCTGAAGCTATTAATTCTATGTATGGATGGTATGAAAGCTCGATTGTCTGTTACGCTTACCTCGAGGATGTCGAGCATGATTTGGAAGCTCATGCACCGGACGACCCCGCGAATAAAGAAAAAGCAATTCAAAAAAGCAGGTGGTTCAGCAGAGGCTGGACACTTCAGGAGTTGATCGCGCCGAAAAAGGTCTGCTTCTTCGATACCCAATGGAGATACTTGGGTAGCAAGGAGGACCTCTCTCTACTTCTATTCAGCATTACCACTATACCAGAGGATGTCTTAGCAGACCCCGAAAATCGACGACATTGTAGTGTCGCAAAGAAAATGACGTGGGCAGCAAAAAGGCAGACAACCCGAATTGAAGATGTAGCATATTCACTGCTTGGGATATTCGATGTCAATATGCCATTGCTTTATGGTGAGGGCCAAAAAGCCTTTATTAGGTTGCAAGAAGAGATACTAAAGGAGACTGATGACCAATCCCTACTTGCCTGGGGCCTTGCCGGCAATGACGATTTGAATCGCATTGTGACATCCCATGGAGTCTTCGCCAACGGCCCAGAAGCCTTCTTGGGCTCCGCAGACGTGGTACCATTTCCCAGCAAGCCAGAGAGACAACCTCAAGTAATGACAAACAGAGGCATTCGTATCGAAGTACCCCTTTGGGCCAACATAGGCCTTTCTTTACTGGCTAGGCATCCATATGCTATACTAGACTGCCAATATAAGAATGATTTTTCTGGTGCTATTGGCATTCCTTTGCTGCGAACAAGCGACAGCTCTATCTTCTTGAGAAATACGGCTCTAAAAGGAATAAAATGGCTCGCCTCGGAGTTCAAGGGCTTTGAAATTCGCACAATATACATCCCGAAGAATCGCTTTACCACAACAAAATATACAGAAAGAGAAACTTGCCTGATCCGAGCCAGTTCAGTAGAAGACAAACAATATGATATTTTCCCAATCGTCTCATCTACAAGCCTTTGGAATGAAGTAGCAAAAGTGCTATATATGGAGTACGGACACGGCACAGATTGGTCTCAAAAGCATGCTTCGACGACCATCGCTTCTACAACCCAAAATTGAAAAGCTCTTTTATTGTTATTGTCTCTCTTACAAGAGATTTGAAGAATTTACAAATACGTACTACAGTCAAGGTTTTTGCAGGACCAGTCGGAGCCGATCGTCTAAATCTGGAGAAGTGGATCAGAGAAGGTCAACAGGGTGACTCTAAAGTTGGCTGGAAGGATAATGACACAATAGTATTACCTAGTTCAGTCAATCCTTCGGCGCAGATGTCCGTTGGTGCAAGGATACAGCGAGAGGAGATCTTAAACCAAAAAGTTCTTGTTTTGCGTGTCAATTTACTTTGAAACACAATAAAAACACAGTACACACCCCAAGCTAATGCATTACCTTGAGTCTGCGGAGGGGGTTCTGTTCGGGTTTCTTAAGATACTCATCATTGCATTTATATAGCTGAAATATCTATAAGACTCTCGCTGCTGAGCCTTTCTAGTCTTCCTGGCACATGGCCCCTTCGCAGTCCGCTTTTCTGGACACAAAAAATATATGTAATTCGAAAGACTTGACTTTGTTCCATATTGATACCGTGTGAGCTTGTGTTACAATAGTAAAGCAAGGTGATGAGCCCGGAAATACATGCAATTCGTATAGAATATACCTGATCTGAGAGAACTTATGTTCTAGTATAGGGAGCCACAAGACCAACTCGCCGCCAAGTTCACATCTCCCGTGCCATTATAACGAGCAACGCTAGGATATGGGCATAATGGTCGTTGCCTCAGAACAGCTCCCGTGACACTATCGTTCGCAAACTTGGTTGCAATAATGCTATCAGGCGCTACTCCCTTCTCGACCCATCGCATCAATGTCAACAGCGCGTCATGATCTGCATCTTGAAAGCCCGGTACCGAATATGAGGTTGCGTTGAGTGCTTGGTCTTGCCCGCCAAATACCTAATTAATGTTAGAAAGAAGAGATAAACAAAACTTGTCTTCCATCAATGCCGTTGCAGTTAGAAAATATTGTATACTTACCCATGGTGCATCATGTGCCGAACCTGCACAATGACCCATGCCAGGTACAAGGAAGAATCGGTAGAAGTCGTCAAGTGTTTTCCCGTTTGGGATGAGTGCTCTTTGGATCTGTTTATATAGGTATATACTCGAGCTAGTAGGGATGTACCCATCAGCGTAACCATGGTAGTGAAGCAGTTTACCGCCCTTGGCTACAAATGGGGAAATGTCGAATTTGTTCGCAGTCGCGTTTCCCGGGTTGAGTGCGTCGGCCAGCTGGACTGTGGCATAGGAGTAATTATGCCAATCCCAATCTGTTGTGTTGTAGAGAAAGCTCCCTACGAAGCTCGTGCCAAGTGGTGAAGGAGCATTCCCCTGCCCGCCGATGAGGACTGCGCTCTGCCATTCCGATCCCAGCGCGAGTGATGGAAACACAAACGTTTGATTAGTCTCGACGTAGTCAGAGTAAATCTTGTACAGAGTGTCCACCTGGGATGGCGTCAAGCAACTGGAGGCATTGGATGCCGGTTTACAGAGCAGTGCTTCAAAATTCACATCACAAGAGTAAGGGTTGCTGATAATATTATCAATGACTCCATCCTGAGGATCGCATTGTCGGAGGATCTCGGCGGCCACAATGCCGGTCATAAGATCTTGAGAGATGTAGTTTGACCCATTTGTCGGAAGATTGACAATGCCAATATGGGTGGTCCACGTCTGCAGGTGATTCGTCCACCAAGCAGGAGCTCCAGCCAACACGCCGTCGAAATCGTCTGGAAACTCTTCGACTTCCTTGAAGCCCTGCCGACCACCAGTAGAGCAGCCGGAATAGTAAGAGTACTGATGTGCGGTACCATAATAAGCTTGTACTAGCTGCTTGGATAGGACAATTGAACCATGCATAGCTCGATAGCCCCAGTCTATTTGGCTCTCGGTGTTGTTGATTGCCCAAGTCCCATCTGGGGCCGTGGAATTGTGGCCAGTGTTAGTGCTCATTGCGGCAAATCCATACCGAGTAAAGGTCCCAAGTCCTGCCCAATTGATTCCTCCGCCAAACCCACCATTACCGGTTGCTAGAAACCGGTCGTTCCAGTTAGTAGGAAGAAAGAGCCCAAAGCGATAGAAAGTCGTTGCAGAGGACGTAACTTGCACTTCGACGGCGCAGAGCTCGGGCAAAGAAATCCCATACGCTGGAAATTCTAGGTCCGCCCCTCCCTCGCCAAATGTCCCATTCTCGAGAACAAGTACCGCTTGCACCACAGTGGCGCTGGTAGGCAGCGCTACTGAGAAGGCAGCGGGTGTGCAATCCAGAGCGAGGGCGGTGTCTGTATTAAAGAAAAGCAAGCTTGCCAAGTAAATGCTAGAAAATGAGAGATTCATCCTGAAGGCTGACTACGCCACTGCTGCAATCTAGTGGGGATGGCTAACGACCAGATTCATGGAGTATTGGCCAGTCCAGTCGATTGGAGAAAAGTAAAGGTCACTGAACTGTATTAATGGACAAGCAGGGACTATAGTGGCACAGATTTCTTCTTATACATTTTTCCGTCGTGCCACTTAGCGTGCGCGATTGATGGTTAAGCAAGTAGCTTGCTGTATAAGCGATGACGGTACAAGTAGGTTTGGGTCAGTGGGGTACAGGTGACTGCTATGATCCAAGGAACATCACAGCCAAAAGAGGGGATCTGTACCAGTATTATGCCTCAGAGCCAGGGCAGGCTGCACAACCGCGGGTACCTGACTCCGACAACCTGAATTCTCTCATCGTCGTTACTCTATACTTGTAGCCTGCCGTATCTTTTGGGGCAATTTCGGCTCTAGGGAGTCAAATTCTCCCAGCTAGGGCAATCGGACCGAGCGCCACCTTCTGCAGGTCCTTTCCCCCGCATTTCTCTCTGGGGAAAGACCCTGGTTCCGGCGCGGCTTAGGGGGAGCCACCCGCTCCCACTATGACAGCACGAAGAGGAGTTCTTCGGCAGTCGTAGCGGGATATATCTGTGCTGATATCCGTACTGTTGTTGATGGTGTCGCTCAGGGAAAAGCCCAGCTCTCTCACTCCAGGCACGTTCTCCCAGCGAGACACCCTCTCTTTGGAGATGGGACCCTGGGGCGACACGACTTATTAATGACTAAAGATTGCTACTTAGTATTGCCTAAAATCTCTATGGTAATTAAAGCAAGCTATATGGTCCTTCGCGCCTCTACACTCTAAGATCGCTTCGTCATATGCTCCACATCCGACACCAGAGGGCACATATCAACGGTTTATGAGCGCTTTACAAAGGTAAGTATATCTTCCATACCTGTGAATGGCATTAACCTTCCCCAGTACTATTCCATGCGTTGAATAAGCGAACTCTAATTAAATATGGCTCATTGAGCTCGCACAATCATGATTTGCCCTAGGCGCCCTATCAGATCGATGTACTGCTAGTGCTACAATTCCAGGAATCTGTCAGCGCAGAGGAGCAAATTCTATTGATGAAAAACCGTGTAGCAGGGGCGATTGGTGGTGTAGCGAAGGGAAGCAGGGCGGGGCCGGGTCAGCAGCCGGGAGGACAGGCGAACCACGCGAGGGCGTATGGTTCAGTCAAGTAAGCGTAGCACTGCTGCTAGGGTTTCGGGTGGTGGGGGATGGAGGCGGCGAGGATAAGAACACCAGGAGCTGTGAACCAAGCTAACCCCCAAGATATCATGACCGACTAATTGGATCTCACTGCCCGAGGCTCTATCCTTGTCTGATTTAGTTCTCTCCGGAAGGCACTATCCGTGACGACACGTGAATCAGCAAGGAAGACAATTGCCAAGTACGTAAGAAACAGTCAGCGTCATGGCAATAGATTCTGGTCGAGCCAACAGGCCTTTCTTGTCTTGTCTACTGATGACTGGCCAAATATACATCAGACCTGAATATTCACGCTTATAACGCTCTGATCATTTTCAAATTAAGCCGCATGTTGCTGTAGTAGTATCTATACTGTACCTGATCTGGTTCATTAATATATCTTTCCCCGCTTCTCGCTTCTCTCCCTGGTATGCGTTCTGCTTGATTTCCCACATCTTCACAAAGATGACGGACAGAGTCGAAGACAAAGACTTCGCTACCCCGGATGAAGGCCCAAAGCATGTGGAGCTCAGCACCGAGATCGACAATGAGAAGGAGAAGCCATCAGTTCATGGCGTCGATAGCAAGGCACCAGCTGGAGAAGAGGCGTCTGAGCTGGAGCGATATCTCATCCAGCGTCATGGGAGAACTGACTTGAGCCCTCTACCTTCACTGTCTCCAAATGACCCTCTCAACTGGCCGGCCTGGAAAAAGAACTTATATTTAGCACTTGTCGCTTTCCACGCATTCTTCGCCCTCTTCATGTTTGCTGGGCTGATCCCAGGATATCAGGCCTTCGCAAAAGATTATAAGACATCACTCACAGGTGCAAGTTATCTCACTTCCGTGCAGGTAAGTAAGCATGAAATCAAACGTGCGAGTAAGATAGATAGTCATAATAACAATTGCTTAGATCTTATTTGGTGGTGTATCTCCTGTTTTCTGGACTCCGTTGTCTTCGCGCTATGGTCGTCGCCCCATCCTTCTCATCTCAACTTTGGGCGCTTGCATCTGCAACATTGGAGGCGCACGAGCTTTCTCTTATGGTGCCCAGATTACCTGCAGGATATTTGTCAGTATCTTCATCAGTCCTCCAATGGCCATCGGCACAGGAATTGTCGCAGAGACTTTCTTTCAGCATGAGCGGGCCACCAAGATGGGTGTCTGGACCTTGTTCCTCACCATGTCAACATCTGTTGGTCCATTCCTGACTGGGTTTATGTTTCAGCGCCACAACGTCTACTTCGTCTTCTGGTTCTATGCTATTGTCAACTTCTGCCAGTTCCTGGCTTACTTCTTGTTGAACGCTGAATCTCTTTACATGCGTCCGTCGAATGAGACAGATCTGGCAACAGCAGATGTCAAACAAAAGTTGTGGACTGTGCGTCGTATCAACTCCCAGCCTCTTGGTTTCGTGGATTTCTTTGGACCACTCCGAGCAGCCAAGTATCTCTCCATCATTGTCCCAGCTTGTGCATATACGGTGGTTTTCGCGTACACTGGTGTAGCCATTACAGTCGAAATGCCACAAGTCATGGGTGAAAAGTTCCATCTTGATGCTCAGCAGACTGGCCTTCAATTCATTTCCATTGTCATTGGTAATGTTTTGGGCGAGCAATTTTCCGCCTGGACGTCAGATCGTTGGGTTCGCTATTGCAATCGACGGCGATACGAGAAAGAGGCACGGGCACAGCAAAATGGCGAGGATACTGTTATCCGCACCCAGACTGTCGGCGGAACGACCAACATTGACCCTACTCCACGTCTATATCTTTCATACCTCGGTTTCATCACTTCGATTATAGGTCTCATCGTCTGGGGAGTTGAAACGCAAGTGGCGAAACCAGGAAAATGGACTGTCGTTCCACTTGTAGGAGCAGCTATTGCCTCATTCGGCCTCCAAGCAGTTACTACCACCCTTGTCACATTTGCGGTTGACTGTCATCGCCCTCTTGCCGCTGATATTGGCGTACTTGTGAATCTCATCCGCCAGACATTTGGATTTATAGGTCCCTTTTACTTTCCACCTATGTTCACCAGTCTCGGCTTCGGCGGCACAGGCGGTTTGCTGGCCGGCATATGCGCAATTTTCGGATTTTCGATTGTTGCTTTGCAGTTTTGGGAGAGGAAGAAGTTTATTAGAAAAGGGGTGATTTGAAATTGAGTATTGCCTACTGGCTTTAGCTTATTTTATATGTAGTAGCATTTATTCTGAGGATCAGGGGCTCGGTGTTCGGTGTTCGGTCTGTAGCTATCAACCGTCATTGAAGAAGGGCGCCAAGCCAAGCCAAGCAGTATGATATTTATTGTAAATCGAAATCTAATTTTACATTCAATAGTTTCTACTCCTATTCTTTTTTCTGGATGCAAAGAGCCATGTTCTTGTGAAACTATCCTCAAAACAGCAAACCCAGACACATGAAACCTATCCCTGATAGTTTATTCGTAGAATATCTCTACATAAGAGTGTAGAATGTGTGCCTGATATTACTGTTATAGAGAGGCTCTCTATGGTATGTAGATCGCGACGTATATAAACATAGATAGCATGTGTTCGATGGCAACCCCCACCCCGCTTTCCCCCGGTGAGTAAAATCGAGATTTTGTACTGATAATGAGTTTTGCATACAGCATCAGAAATCACTATTTTCTTTGACAAGCGTCACAAGGATGATAAAAACCCATTTCATATGCACGGGACCAATTTCAGTTCCATTTTCGTGAAAGGTTAGATGTACTCAAGTCTCCAAAGTGAGTGGAGAAAAATGTACGGCATGAATTGATCTTCAGAGCCGTATCCAACGTCTTGAGAGATAGCCTCACTCGAACTACGTATCAGATGGTAGAATCTCGAAACAGATTATTGACCGTATGTCAGTTAGAAAGAATTTAACCTACGGATTAACTTCCGATAATTCGTCGCTTAATATAGTAGACTTTTACAACGTTTCATCCGAAGGCTCTGCATCTAGAAACAGGGGTGACGAGAAGCGTCCACTTGTCTTCGCGAAGCGTTTTATTCGAGGAAAAAAGGAGTGCTTGCGAATGTGAGTATCCTGCCGCGGCAAAATATTATCACAGACTAGGTTACGAGCGCAGCCTTAAGAAACCCTATTGAACCTCTTTCTCTTCCTCTTACTGCAGAGTATACAGCATCTTCATTCGAGATGTGGAATTTGAAAGTAATCGCAGCCGCAGCTCTGATCTCTTTCCCAAGCATTATTAATGCTCAACTCTCTGGCACGGTTGGCCCTTCTACCTCTGCTGCAAGCAAAGCTGCCACTAAAGTCTGCAATGTACTCAACTATGGCGCTAAAGCTGATAGTACAACCGACATTGGAGCCCCTCTAGCCTCCGCCTGGGCCGCTTGCAAGACCGGCGGATTGGTATATATCCCACCTGGAACGTATGCTATGTCTACATGGGCCGATCTGAAAGGCGGGTCGAAAGTCGCGATCCAGCTTGACGGCACGATCCTCCGTACCGGAACTGATGGTGGCAA
Organism: Proliferodiscus dingleyae; assembly: GCA_003988795.1. Classification (NCBI taxonomy): domain Eukaryota; kingdom Fungi; phylum Ascomycota; class Leotiomycetes; order Helotiales; family Lachnaceae; genus Proliferodiscus; species Proliferodiscus dingleyae. The sequence goes on from QYAK01000008.1 coordinate 1,120,938, forward strand.
CATGATTGGAATCAGTAACACCAATGATTTCGAGTTCTTTAGTGGAACGTCCAAGGGTGCAATTCAAGGTTACGGGTACGAGTATATCTCCCAAGGCACATACGGAGCTCGTTTCATTCGCTTTACCGACGTCACAAACTTTTCGCTTCACGGTATTGCTTTGGTAGACTCACCATCCTACTATCTGGTCTTCGATACTAGTTCAAATGGTGAGATATACAATCTAATCCTCCGCGGTATCCAAATAGGAGAGACCGATGGAATTGATATATGGGGAAACAACCTTTGGGTTCATGACGTTGAAGTCACGAACGGTGACGAGTGTGTCACGATTAAGAGTCTATCGAAGAATATTCTCGTTGAAAGTGTGCATTGTAATATCAGCGGTGGCTGTGCCATGGGCTCGCTTGGTCTGGGAACAGACGTCTCACTTGTTCACTATCGCAATATATATGAGAACGGTGCCGGAGGACATTATATCAAATCATATGGCGGTACAGGAAATGTCACTAATTGTGTCTTTGAGAATTTCATTATTCATGGTAGCGCATACACGCTTACAAATAATGAGTACTGGAATCATGACTCCGGCGGAGTCGGCGTCACTGTAACGGATGTTACGTATAAGGTGAGGATACTATTTTTAAGATGAGTTTGAAGAGAGAGATCTTGCTAACAGTGAAGCAGAATTGGAAGGGAACGAACTCTGACAACTCCCGACCAGTGATTCGTTACCAGTGCGCGGATACAGCACCTTGCTCCGGCATTACCATGACGGACATTGATCTATGGACCACTGACGGCAGCGACGTAACCTGGGAATGCGAAAGCGCGTACGGTTCTGGTGGGTGTCTGCGAAGCCCAAGCGCAGGTACAACTAGCTACGCCGCATCATTCTCGACCATCAAAACTGCACCGTAAATTCTCTTTACCTTCTTCCAATTCATGTGACTAACGAATAGATATAGCGCTTATTCTGCGGCGACCATGCCCAATGATCACGCTTCCGCCTATCCTTCCACGACGAGCTTCACTATCCCGGCGGTCCCAACGACCTTCTACCCAGGCCTCAAACCGTCAAGCGCCCTTCTATCATTAACAACTTATGCTCGTCGTGAAATCGAAGCCCAGCATACGCCCGCTCCTGTTATGAGATCCTTTTCGGCCTGAGTTTAGCATCTAGGATTGATAAATATATTTCACTGCGTCAACCTGTAAATTTGCCTTGTCTAACAAATTTTACAGTTATTGACATAACTCGGGATCTTGTACAATTGTGATCTTTATAAGCAATCAATACATCAAGCGTTAATTATTATCATAAGACAGCTCTGACTTTATTATCCCCGAAGCATTCTACAGAGTTTTAGCTAGTCGAACGCCCGAGCATCTTTTTATGATGTTTGGGTTATGGGAAGAAGACCTAGTGACCCTCGTGTACTGGTACGTTATGAGACTTGTGTCAAGATACATATCGGCCACACTCCGAGGTTTGGTACGGCCACTACACAAACCAGTAATCCTTATACGCATGTAATCTGTGTTATAATATGACACTTACATGAGTGCCTTGTGCTTTGCAGAAGCTACGCTCGGCAATTTTAGTCGCCATCTATCTCCAACTAATCGAGTTCTGTGGCGGCGTTCTTACGGCTGGCTCTGCTACGAAAGGGGAAGCGAGATTCGCGTCACGGCGCGGTTTTCGCCGACCCATGTTAGGTATGAGGGATTCTAAAGGCACTGGTATTGCTACGCCTCACTAAACGATTTGTAGTCGTAAGTAACGGAACCCAGATGGCTCCGTTGCCGACTCTAGCAAGGAGCAAAAGAGATGAGCAATTGTAAGCGCGAATTCGACTAAGCTCTTGGCAGATTACGTTCAAGGCAGATTCCAATCTTAATGCTCATGGTATTGGCATAGAACAGCACTTCAGGCGACAAGGTGATAATAGAAAGCAGTTATACCTTTTTCTAATTTGTTTATATAAGATCGCACATGTCTTTCACGCACTCATTAGCTACCCCGCCCCAATCTCTTCTCTTTGCTCTTATACCTACTGTATTATACAGATATTATGAAACAACTCACAACGGTCTCCTTGATATCCTCGTTTGCTGCTGTTGTATCTACCCAACAGCCTCTCACAGGCATCTCAATTCCACCCGCATTGGCGTATCTCCTGCCGGGACCATACACCGGGGACATCGACGCAAACTTCATCGACACTAGAACATCTGACAACTCTACCAACTCAGTCCTCGTATCCGCTCAAAATGCTACTTTCTACGCCTATGACGAGGAATTCTATTCAATATTAGGATCTTCGCCTACAATTACAACCATCTCCTCTAAGCACGCTCACGAAGCTGGCGTCTGGATCCCAGACAAAAATCAAGTATGGTTTACACCCTCAACAGGCTTTCCTGTAGCACAATACTCGATTCTTGACCTTAGTACGAACACCATCTCGGCAACTGCTAGCCAATTTCCAGGAGGGATACCCAATCTGGCAGGAGGCAATTACTTCAATGGTACTGTGTACTTCGCGGCTGTTGGGAACAAGAATGCGTCCATTCCACCATCTATTTACTCAGTTGATCCCAACACTGGCACGATCTCCCTAGTCCTAAACACTTATTTTGGTGTCCCTCTCAACAGTGTTGACGACCTCTCCTGGGTCGGCCCATCCAATACCTCCGCTTGCGCAGAAGCAAACCTCTTCTTCAGCACACTCGACTTGGGCGCCAACGGCGAGAATGATTTTAACGATGCCGTCCTCCCCAACGCCATTTTTCGCTACACTCCCTCGCGCTCTACTCTCCAAGCAGTAATCTCTCGTGGCGATGTCCTCGCCCCCAACGGAGTGCGCGTCGATCCCGCCGGTCGATACCTGTACATAACCGATGTAGCCCTTACTGCCCTCACCGGTCCAGGATCCAGCTCCTCGGGCTCCACAGCGATATATCGCTTCGATCTCGACACTGATTGCTCTCCCATCAACAAGCGGCTATTTGCAATGCCTCGGAGCGGGATCGCGGATGGGATACAGATTGATTTGCAGGGCAGGGTATGGACAGCTGAGTTTAATGGTGTAGTTGTGAGGGATGAGAGGGGAAAGGAGCTGTGAGTAACCTTCAGACCTTTGTTTGATTCTTTTGATTGCCCTATCATGTACTCTACTTTACTCCACATATTCCCAAAACCATAGCCTTAGCCTAAAACCTTCATAGAGAGAAGCTAACGCCCGGTACGAGCAGAGGTGTATTTAACGTGGAGGTTTTAGCTAGCAGAGAGAGCGCTCCAATTAGTATGCTGAGTTTGGCAGGGGATAAAGTGGTGATCCTTGCGGGAGATAGGGTGCATATTTTGGGATTAGGGCAAAATGTAAGCTCGCCGGCAGAGAGATAGCAAAGAGTGCAGGGACGAGAAGCATCCTCTAATGTTCCGCCAGCATATTAGCATGTTCTTCATTTGAGAAGGATTTTTGTGACGTGGTAACGCAAGCATAAGCGCCAAGTCGATTCAGCGGGCTCATGGAGTAGAGTCCGTGAGTATCAATGCACTCGATAGGCTCGCTATGCATGTAATCGGTTGCACTACATTATGAAGTTGACTTTAGCGATACACAATGTACGCCGATATGAAACCCCTCTCATCAGAATACCTTTCTAGGAAACAGCCATGGAACAGTGTAATCAGCTGTTGTTGAAGACAGACTGAACTCGAAATCCTCTGTAGTAGGTGCGCTGTTCCGATTATACCCTTCTACACAGCTCGCCATCACAAACTTTCCCCTATAGTCGAATATCAGACCAGAAGATTGATAATATTCACATACGGCGTTCCTAAAATGTAACGAAAATTTGGAGAGATAGCCAGCTTTGTAGCGTATGATAGGAGAAGTATATTAAAGGTATCTCTTACTAGCCGACCCTGGCTCTCAAGCGCCCATTGATGATATGAAATGCTCGCTCTGTAAGTTTCATCTGGCCGATTAGCCTCTGATCTCAAACGACATTTCGAATGCCTAAATCCTTGCGCACTTTCGAGGATGTAGAGTTTCTCGTACTCTAATTAAAATTTGCCGAACTTATGTGTGGCACGTTTATTGTCTCAACATGGTTCGAGCCTAATGACTCCAAGGCTTTGCTCAATTCTCCATCTGTCAAGTCTCTTGTGTAGTAGCACTTTTCATAGAATACAAAACCTAGAATATCTCCTAGCATGATAGCAAATTGAGTAGTCTCACGTGAAACCCAGTAACAAATGCTGCCTCTATCCATACCCAACGTGCTTGGGTCAGATGATACCGAGCCGCATCAGCCAAATTTGACCGACAAGGGTACACGCACGAATCGCCATCGTCCAAGTTCCAACCTGGTTACGGGGAATCTGGTCAGAGCTCCTTCCGGACTTGACTTCAAGACTTGCCAAACGCAGAGAGTGAGGATTACACAGCAGGTCTACGGGACTAAAGAGCGGGACGATGGGGCTTCGGAGCAATAGAATCGAAGGAAATAGTCTAGTAATAGGCTCTAGGGCACAGAAAATATCATGTCACAGCAGGCTTAGGACGATTAGGAGCGAGATGATACTAAGTAGTAGATCGAGATCATGCAAGAGAGGGAAAGTACTAGAGATCGAGATTCGATACTTACTCGCCAGCTCTTAAGTAGATATTGAATCTTGAAGTCCAAAACTAGCTGGACAAAGTACGAGCGGATGTAAGGTATTTGCATTGCTGCATCTAGAGTGCTGTAACTGCATCATGTGCTTTGTTCCCTACCCCCGGACGTGACGTTCCCAGTCACGTCCTGCCACTACCATCCTAACCCCTCTCCATCTACTCGTCGTCCTGCACATCGATGATCGTTTTCTTCCACTTGCGAGCCGGGACATGACGTTTGAACATGATGTCAATCTCACGGTAGGACCGACCCTTCATCTCAGGCAAGAAGAAGTATGCCATGACCAAGCAAAACAAGCCCGTGCCACCCCAGACGTAGCCGCACTTGCCCCCAAGATCTCCGCCCTGCACTGTGTTAACAATTGTTACTCCAAGATTTGAGGCAAGAAGAGTCTTACCGTCGGGTTGAGCATATAACTTCCGAGGAAGATGCAAGGAATCTCAACAATGTAGTACGCAGCGCGTCCTATTCCAGTCGTCAGGGGCCTAAGTCGTATGGCCGATGTTTCTCCAATAATGACCCATGAGGCAGGTGCAGGTCCTAAGGTAAATAGGACGGAGATGATCAAGCCTAGGGACGCCTGCGCCAGAGAAGCTGCAGTCGCAGCTGAAGTCCCCTTGGTAACGGGGACAGAGGCTGCAACACCGAGGGCGATCAGTAGGATGGTGTTACCAGCCGAGCCCCACAGGTAGATAGAACGTCGGCCAAAATACGTAGTCAGGATCCAAGAAAGCATAACGAAGATCATCTGTAGGGCCGAGGTGATAAGACCCAGGGCGAAGGCACTCTTCGTCGACACGCCAGCCTCTACGCTTATTTTAGTACAAATCATTCATCCAAAACAGCAATGGTGGCAACTCACGCTCGAAGAAGTAGACGGCCTGGTTAGCGATAAGATTTCCCGTGAGATTTTGTGCCGCGTACACACCGCACACAATGAGGGTGCGGTAAGTGTCAGTGCCCTTGAACAATTCCAAGTGACTGGGCTTCTTGGCTGTCTTCTCGAGCTCAACGACACGGCGCATCATAGCGACTGTCTCACTGACATTCAGCCTCGACCTGCGTCCAAGACGCCCGACCGAGTTTGCTGCTTCTTGGAGGCGTCCTTTTCGAACCAGCCACCAAGGCGACTCTGGAGCAAAAAAGACGAGGATAGCGAGCGGAGTGGGGAACATCCATTGAATAGCAATGGGAACCCTAGTTTCTTTTCATTAGCAGAGAATTTGATTGCAAAGTGGATGAACGCGTACTTGTAAGCGCTTGGGCCATCTACAGCATTGTAACGGTAGGTTACGGCACCAACAATGATACTGCCAATCGCCCAGAACATCTGCAACATCTGGGTAGCAGGGGCTCGCAGCTTTATCGGTACAATCTCGCTGCAGTACGCAGGTGCATTGGCAATGAAAATGCCCCATGGCAAGCCCTCGAGAAGCTGGGCTACAAAAATGACCGGAAGCGACTGGGCAAAGTAGAACGCGAAGATAAAGACGTTCAAGAGCATAAGGCCTGTCAAGGTCGCATAACGGTATCCAATACGACTAGTGAGGGGGCCAGCGAGGAACACGCCGATAAGCGCGCCGAGTTGCCCAGACACTTGAAGCGCAGACTGCCACTTAGTCACGACGACATATGAGTTGCTCTTTGGGTCAAATACACCAAACTTCTCTTTGAATGCAGGTAGGGCGAGGAAATTGCCGATAAGGAAGACATCGTAAGACTCCATGATCTGGAGATGGTATCAGCTGCGAATACTTGTCGGAGGACAGGAGAAAGTTGGAAGGGGGAAAAGGCAGCTTACAATCGTGAAGGACATGACAAATGCCCAAAAGGAAGCCATTGGGTACTGTCTAACTGCCTCCAGCACCCCCATGTTGTGCTCCGCGTTCTCTGCCTCAATTGCCTCTGCCTTGTAATCGGAGGCCTTTGCTTGCTCGTCAAGGTCATAGGTATGTTCCACTTGGGAAATGTCCCCAGTGGCCTCGACCTTTGGGCCGTCGCCATATGACGGAGAATCGACGGGGTCACTCATGTTGGCTGGAGTCTGCCTAGATGAATAATGTAGAGAAAGGGAAAAGGGGACAGTTGGAGAGGAAAGGAAAAGGAGCGTGACGGGAGTTGGTTTGCTACTTTGTATACTTTCTGTACTGTCCCGCTTTTACAGAATCGCGGGGACCCCATTGAAGGGGCAACTAGCGGGCCTGATCAGTCTTCTAGAGTTAAGCCGAAGATGGAGATGCGAGCCATTCAGGATGTTACCACGTGCTTTTCCTTGTAATGCCCTAATCTAAAGACTGTCACACTCTGGGGACTTGTTTCTAGAGCTGGAGCTAGGGTATATGCCTAGGCTCTACTCACAAGCTGGGTCCCAGCACCAGCAGCCACCAGTAGGACCAGTGCAAGAACTGGAACGGCCATGGCTCGTTACAAGCTTGTTTGTTCCGGTAGTGCAATCTTCTACATGAGCTTAGTCAGTAGTAAGTATCAATATTCGGCATTGATTGGCGCGCATGTGCTGAGATCCTGGCCTAGCTCCAGTCTAGAGCCTCTAGTCCAGAGCCTCCGGATCTCCCCATAGTATCGTTCGTCGTTGTTTCCAACGGACCCCGGAGAAATATTTCTACGTATCAGCCGCCGCCCACTACTTAAATGGAAGGCCCAATTGCGAGACACCGTAGCGAGTAGTGACATGCATTAATTAGCCCCAGATGAGCGTAATCCATTGGTGCAACCATACGATGAAAATCGGCCCAATCTTAAGGAGCGTAATTACGTGGGGGAATGTACACGCTCGAATGACCTAGCTGGATTTTTAGATTTAACAACTCTTGGGTTTTATCTCCCAGCCCAGCGGTAGACGACGTAAAACTTATAAGATTCCTGGCCTCCGTCTTTATTCTTTGCTTGCTTCAGTGCCTTCACAGTCACCAGGCGCGATAGCAAATAATTGAAGATGTCGGGCGATATCGAGCTAAGAAGTGAGATCTACGAGAGCGATCATGTCCCTCAGGCCGACCTTTGACACTCCCAGACTTTGATCCACACGAGATGCTAAATATTTAATTCGGAAGAAATTTGAAATGTAGACCGTATTGACGAGATGTGCTAGTTCGTGGTCTTCACCAATTTAGTCGCTCGTATTTCGAGAGAGTGAGACGGAAACTTACACTTCTGCGTATTGACTTCTGGATACTGCAACAAGCAATATACAGCATGGAAAAGTCGAAATTTCGTATCTATAAGCCTCCCTACTAGAAGACGGCCCCTATCCTAGAATGTGAGGCTACTAGAATAAACTATATGCGACCGAATCATGGCCGCTGAAAGACTCCCGCTTTTTGGGTCGCTAAATCTGCCTTCCCGTCCCCGCATTGCTCATAAACTTGGTTATGTAGGCCATGAATACTAGTCGTAAAGGCGTTCTTGGTCATGCACTCTGTAACACTAGTATGTTGAGAGGTCCTTTGAAAAAGTTCTAGAGCTGGTATTGCATCCTCAGCTGAAGAGGTCTCCTCGCCTATCTAGATCAATGTCTTCGTAGCTTGAGCGTAGATCATGTCCACCCGGTGGACTTGTACGCTGTATTCGCGCAAGTCTTCTTCAATGATACACAAGCCTCAGTCTAAAGAAGTCTATCCCGATCTAGGTGGCGAACGTGCTGAAGCGGGATATATAGATCTGGCCCAATCTTCACATGCTTCTCTGAGCAGAAGATCTTTGTGTGCGGGTTAGGGTCTACCTAGACGTATAATTCCTCGAATTCAAGAGGGGTATCTTTATCTAGGAGAACAACGTCAAGGTGGCAGCATATACCGTCAGTCGAAAGACTAGCACGTGGAGTGGGGATGCGAATGCAGGGTAGGCAGCGGGTTGTAAATACAGGCATCCATCGGGGAGGGGGGTTGACCACGTGCAATGTTGGGGTAGTTATTTTGAGCCTCTGGATCTTGACCGGGGGATGTTGTTTCTGCGGGAAAAAGTATGTAGGTGGTGTGATGACAAAAATATGACTAGTCGATTCTAGTACTACTGACTAAGCTGATTTCGCCGCATCTAAGATCCTCAATCTACGCATGGCGTATTCCATACATGTAATCAGAGTAGTCGTGGCACTAGTGATAAATGGGCTACCTAGGCAGTGATTCAGAGTAAGGATGAGATTACATGGAGCTACAGGTTGCGTTCTCTGCTACAAGATATGAAAGGTAAACAAGAAGTATAATTATGGTTAGAAATGATTGGCATTGGCTTCTGTTAAAATTAATTCAAAGCTGTCTGCAAATCCTTGATCATTAGATCCTTTCATCGTGATATTCAGGGTTTAAATAACGGCTATATTACATCCATACAAGGGATGGTATAAGCTTCCCATAGCTTTTATTGACGGCTCTATAGTTCTTTTCTAAATGCGACGCTTTTGATAACCCAAAAGCATATCGCCTTCAATGGCCCCTGAATCATAAATTCGTCTCGGCACGGAGCGTATCTCGTGGCGTAGGGACCAACATTACCAAGCCTGGCCGTTTAGCCCTCTTCAACAGATAAATATGTAAAAACCCACAGACTGTGCTGAGCACTTCCTAAGCAGCACCACCAGCACCTTTCAAATCTTCTACATGGAGTTTCCTCCAGCTTCCCAACAAACTGAATAGAGAGGCGAAGCCGTTTGCTCCAATCGCAATCGCGAAGACGACTTTGAGACCTGACATGTACGCAGCAATAATACCTGGTACCTGGTCATCCGTGAATGCTGTGCGAATCTGAGTGGCGCCGGTCGCGAGGACCACCGTAGGATCAACTCCAGGAGCCGTGGTGGCTAGTTTACCAATCATTGTGTTGTTGAAGGCTGACTGGCATGCTGTGAGGAGGAACGCCCCGCCTAACATTTGAAAGACTACGCCACATGGTTAATAATTGTTCTTCACAGTCGTTTGAAGAGAGAACTTACAAAAGATCATAGCGGTGGAGGAGGACATGTCCTCCGCCGTAGCGCTGCTCTGAACGACTGTGAGAGTAGTCTGGAATGTCATTCCTATGAAAAAGCCGCAGAAAATCTGAAATCCAACCCATTTTCCGACAGGAGTGTCTACTTCTAGCGTGTAGAAAAGGCCACAAGCAACCGCTGTGAACGCCGCACCGATAGCCATAATTGGAGTGAAATAGCCAACTTTGGTCAATACAGGACCTTGGAGAATGACCGCGATGGTGAGCACAACGATGAAGGGGAGATTGCGAACACCTGATCCGATGGGGCTGGTATTGAAGACGCTCTGGAAATATATCGGGAGGTAGAAGAGGATAACAAAGTACGACCCAGCATAGAAGAACTGGAAGATACAGCTAACCCAAACATCGCGCTTCTTGAGCTAAATTATATTTGTTAGATGGGCTAGATTTCAGATTCAGGCTTGAAGAGAAGCACTCACTATTCGTGGGACCACCATAGCACGCTCGCCCTGATATATCTCCCAGACGATAACGGTAGCAAGGATGACGACAAAACCAACAAGCAGACCGATTACAACGCTGCTATTCCAAGGCTTGGTCAGACCACCATACTGGAGGGCCAGGATATATGAGACTATGAAGCCCATAGTGAGAGCTGCACCGAGGAAATCCATCTGCAGGAACTTCTCCTTCCGAGTGGCCTCAACCGGCTTTGCTTCGCTCGGGATGTGAAGAAGGAATAGAATAATAACGGAAGATAGACCACCGATTGGTAAGTTGATATAGAAGCACCATCGCCAGGAGACCTTGTCGGAGAAGGCACCACCGATAATAGGACCTAGCACCGCAGCGATTCCATATGTCGCTCCAGTGAGCCCTATTAATGCAGGCCGCTTCTGCGGCTCTGCAATAAAGCCAATGATGGTAAATGCGCCTGCCCCAATACCAGCACCACCAAGGCCTGCGATCGCGCGTCCAACAATCAAGGCCGTCGGGTTGGGCGCAACGCCACAGATCAAACTGCCAAGCTCGAAGATACCTATGGCAGCCATGAAATATATCTTCAGCGAGAAGTACTTGTAGAATTTGCCCCAGGTCGACTGAAATCCTCCAAAGGTCATGAAGTATGCCGAGCTATACCATGCCACCTTGTCGAGACCGTGGAACTGGTCTGTGATTTTAGGAATTGCAGTGGCGAGGATAGTCTGGTGAAGAGAGAGTTAGCTAGCTGTTTGCATTCATGCAGAGAGCGCCAGTCACTCACATTATCTAAAGATACCAAGAAGATACTGAGCATAAGTGAGATCATGACGAGGGTAAGACGTATGCCCTGGGGATATTCATTATTGGGCGGCTCGTTGAGCGCCTCGACTGAATTGAGGTCCTGGGCATTTTCATCCGCCTTCTCTGTGTCTAGTCTCGAACCTTCAGAGGACTCATCGGCGTTCCGTTTCCGTTCTGGGTCCAAATCGGAGCTCACCATTTTGTTCTCGTTATATTTTATTTGTCGAGATGGATCGTGATCGAAGGAGAAATATTACACTGTCCTAGGAGTCATGTAGACAGCTGGATGCTCTCTTATTTTCTTTTATGTTTACGTTAAAATATCGATCCTCGGGAACGATGTCAGAGGCGTGACCAGCAGGGTTCACACTTGAGCTCCGCTCCGCAAACCTTATGACAAATGTACATACCAGCAAGGGGCTTCGTTGGGCTGACAAATTTGGGCGGCTCTACGGTGACAAAATTAGCGACCGAGATTGGTACATCTAACGAATTTCCAAAATTGTCGATTTTATTTGAACCATAACAGAGAAAACAATTTACTTGTTCTTTAAAATTATAATCCTCTCTCTCGCAAATTCCCACCAAATTTTTCATTTTATTTTTGTCGTTTTTGTCGATTTCAAGCTTGATTTCGAGCTCGATTTTGGATGTCACGCACGTACCGATTTCCGTTACTTTTCTTTCTCACCGCAGCGGGCGGTTTGGCATTATTATGATCCTTGCGTTGGAGAAATTGGTATGCAATTCCGTTATTCCGCCGAGCCTCGGTGAAGTCGCAGAGACAATATGATACGCGGGCCTGCGATATGTAATCGTCGACTCGGCTGTTCGGATCGGAGCAGAGAACCGAATATCCGATTCGACGATTCAACGATTGGACCGGACCCGGGTCTAGCGCAATTAATAAACAAAGGATCGTCCTCCGATCTTTGTTGGAAGTTGAAGGTACTATTATTTCACTGACATAAGATGAAATTGTGGAGCACCGTCTATTAATTCATAGTCAGCTAAATTTATAGCTAGTCGGCATCATTCGCACCTAAATTTGTTACAACTCTAATCTATCATCACTGAAGATTCATTGCTAGGAAACTTTAAGGCTTTCGTAAACTTGACGTATGCCAAGATATTGTATGAAGTCAAGCTTATTTAGTGAAAACACGAAACTATATTTTATTCTTGCTTATCCAATATTATTCACGAGTAGAATAATAACATAATTCTAATTTGATATACTTCAAGTCCTGTTGACACGCTCCTATCAGAGTTTTGAAGCCGTTTTAGTCTATTCTAGGCGTTGAGCGTTAGGTGGACGATGATGATAGCTCGAATTCAACTCCGATAACCAATGTCACAGTTTCAGCCTTACGACTAAAGGTCACATGCAGACACTATGATCCAACGTAGGTTGAAACTAATAACATCCGTGGACACGGGCTTGGAGCTAGAATCGGTTCAGATGATGTTGGGTACTCCGTATGAGATTGGTGGAGCCTGCACGGTCTTTTGGGATCGAAACACAACATACTTCGCCATAGGTCATTCGGGAAATTCGACTGATTATTTTTCGGATTCGGCACAGATATCGTTTGGGGTTCAGATGACGATGGGACGAACGTCATAGTCCATCATTGTAGCTCGTATATGTAGGCTTGGGGCCACGCATCTATTTCGCCTCAGTCCAGCGTCACATCAGTATCGGCATTAGGCTGTAATAGTACGCTGGAGGGAGTGGATTTCGCACCACCTTCCTCGGCGCTGATTTTCTCTATCGACCTTCGATACCCACCAATGCCGAATGAAGACACGGCATGGGAATTTATCGTCCAGAAAGGTCCAGAGAGTTGTAAAGCGCTACCGAACATTCCTTCTGTAGGTGGTCTAGATAGGTTTTCCGGCCTCCTTACTACGTCGTGGTACGCGGCTCCCGTCGAGGCGCTCGGAGACATTTTGTAGGCTCAGGTCGTGGCCATGCGATCATAAATCACCAAGGAATCATGGATACTCAGTTGATAAGCTGGAAAGACAGATGTGCAGCAAATATCACACACACGACACTGGCCCATGCACCAAGTGACCTTCAGAATGGTAACAATTCCGTTGAATATAATTAACACAATAGGAAGTAATCATATCATTTAGGAAGCTATGGCCACAAGAGTATTAGAAGCTATGCTGAGAGCAATTCCGCTCTACTCGGTATCAGGCTCGCTTTCCATACGGCACTCAAAACTGCTTCTTCGCGGCCCAACGAGTGTAGTCAATGTGGCCGCGATACTGGCGGATGGAAATATACTACAATTCCTCGCTGATGGTGACCTTTCCTAAGCGTTTCCGCAAAGAACCTCGTTCTAGATGGGATGGGGGTAGGTGGGCTATGAATCAGGGGCTATGGTGGATCAATTTATGATCACTGCGATACCCCCCCCACCCCCCACCCCCCCCCGCAATGAGGACTTGGAAGATATTCTCGTTCCAAGTTCTGATGATGCATAAGACAACGTAGATACCATAATCCTGTGTTTACCAACAAGTTTGGGGAAAGAAAACTTTATACAAATTGTCCGCAATGACAGAGGCAACATAGCTGATATCATGGCACCTTTAGGACTCGGCCTAAGTGAGGTAGTATTCAACAACACCTGCAAGCTCTTCCAATGTTGTCATTTGCGGAACTCGACCCGTCGACTACACCATTGCCACAATCCATACTAGTTGTCTACTATCGTCGAAGCTACAAACGCAAGGCTTGTTCTTCCAGCGCATCTTCAAATTCGTCTTCAGAGTCCGTAGCATCACGTACAAGAGATGCTGGCTCAAACAGCAATAGCAATGCCTCTTCCAATCCTGCGGTAAAGTCCGCGCGCTGTCGCAGTATCTCCTGCAGTTTCAGCCCATTATTTAGTCTCTCATCTAAGAGGATATCATCGAATCGTTGACCACCGTCCCGAAGGAGGCGAAGAGTGATCAAGTCAGCAGCCAATGCGATGGGATGAAGCAGAATCTTCTGATGGTCTCTCGATTGTCCCCATGACTCCATGTGCTGTAATAGTAGCGATATTATAGCGTGTTGGTTGGATTTGAGACTACTCATTAGGACGGTCTCGCCTTGCTTGTCAATAAGAGCCAAATCTGCCTCTCCATGAGTGAGAATTGTTTGTGCAGCGGCTGAATTGTTAGTCACCGCGGTCCAGTGCAGTGGCGTCATCCCGTCGTAATCTACGAAGTTTGGGTCCGCGCCAGCCTGCAGGAGCACCTGTACATGTCTGTCGCTGCTATTATTATACGCCGCGGCATAATGAAGCGGTGTCTGCAAGTAGGAAGTTGTGCTATTAGCCTCCGCGCCGTATTCGAGGAGTAGAGTGATGGGCTGAGCACTCAGCGCCGTAGCTGCGAAATGGAGTGGGGAGCCCTGGTCTGGTGAAGTTATGTTAGGATCGGCGCCAAAACGGAGGAGAATAGATAGTGCGCTGAGATCGCTTCGCTCTGCTGCGAAGGACAAAGCTGTCCGGCCATTTGAGTCCGTGGCGTTCATCTCGGCAGTGGATGCTTCGAGTTCCTGCTCCAGGTCGTTGCCAATGAGACCCAGCACAATCTTGTGGATCACGGTCAAGTCCCATCTCTCGAGGGACTCGGTGTCCGAGAAAAGCTCTCGCAGACTATTCTCCTTGTCTCGTGGGAAGCGGCCGGATAGAATTTTGCTCCAGGCGTTGTCTGCTGCTGTCCTAATTCAGGATGTGATCAGTATAATTCGCCCTTGCATTCTCAGGGCTCCCTTACCATCTTGAGCGATCTTCTAAAAATGGATCAGCGTTCGCCTGCAGCAGAAAATGGCATGCCTCGAGCTTTTGGTAGCTGATTGCGTACTATTTTCATATTGTTAGTATGCTTGCTGTGGGTGAAGCTGAAGACATACATGGAGAGCAGTAATGCCAGAGGAGAACGAGACATCATGAGGCGAGGCCAAACCATTTGAGAAAAGATACTTCATCCTATCAGTGTCACCGGTCTTTGCACAGAGGAAGATATCAGCATCTCCTGAGACAGTCCGCTGGGTCTTCAACGAGATGACCGGCCCAGCCAGGGGGGTCACTGCTATCATGAGCGAGACCATCCTTGCCAGGAACCAGGTGGGGAAGAAGTACGTGATGTACATTATTGGCTGAGACTCCAAGTGACAGGAATGCTGATTGCATTTGGGGCGGATTCGAGGCAGGCCGGAGTACCCGATGAAGAGAGATCCAACAAGTCGTTCGGCGAAAGAAGGGCTCTTGAAGCGTGTCTCATTGTGACAAGCACAGGTACACCAAGGCTTGCACGCCATGCGAGAAAATTGAGCAGTGCGTATCCCTACAGCACTCATGGCCGTCATCTGTTTGGAATCGAACAACACGTCTCCATTGTGCTGAAAAGCCTTTACTCGTGCTGCTGGAAGTTCTAAAGCTCGAGGCTGGCTGCCCGTAGCCGGCTGATCACCTGCACTGGCAAGGAAGTTTGCTTGTGGAGATTCCACTGTTGTGCCGCTGCTTGGCACTTGCAGGTTGTCTATTTTTGCTGATATCTCGCTGAGCTGCACTAATTGCTCTTGGTGAGTAGTAGCGACGTCAGAGCGAAAAGCTTGCTGGATCTGTACTGAGCTTTCAGAAAGATGGTAAATCTCCCGTAGATCGACCTGAATCCGCGAGGATTTGATACTGCAGAAATCTTGATTAGCTGACTGTTAATCTCGTAAGATCTGTTTTAATCTATTGCCTGAATGAAAAAAGAACGTACGCAGTGACAGCATTGAGTACAGTCACGAACTCGACCCTCAAAGCTCGGAGCTCGTCTTTGATTGGGTTAAACTTGGACGCGAAGCGTACCAAATTGAGCCTCCTGACGGAGGTCGAGTTGGAACCTGTCCATTGTGCAATTGTCTGCTCTATCCGCTGTATCTTTGCCCTGGTGGATAACGCTGCCGCGATTAGAGTAGCGTCCTGCTGGAGAACAGGGCCGTTAATAGGATCCCTCAAAGCACGCTCCGAAGCTTGCAACACCAGGAGAAGATCCGATGTTTCGTTGGCCAGAGCGTGAAGTGACGAGGCTGCCGTTCTTAGCTGCTGTGCTGCCTTGACCGTCGCGCTAAGTGCAGCTATGATGGTCACAGTCGAAGTAATGATAGACAGTGGATCCATTTTGGGCTAGATTGTCGTTTATTAGACTTTCCGACACAAGTGTCTATGATTACAGTTAAAGGTGAGATACAATCGAAAAGAAGTCTATTACTTATGGTGAAGCATTATCAGTGGCGCTTTGCGGATGTCGTGAGGATGTAGCATCTAGACCTCCTGCCGAGGTGAGGCTATGCATATTCGGTGAACTAGGCACATGTGGCCTATTGGCTCCCTAGGGTTACACAGCATATTCAGAGGTGAGATAGCAACGAACGATTACCAATAGCATGAGGAAACGTCCTTCTCTACCGCTTGTTTACGATCGACTCATGCGGAGCTAGAACACTTGCAGGCGACGTGAGAAAAACTCGCTCCTGATTTCCAGCATTTACACTGGATTCGCTTCTGGATATCAACAGCACGGGCTTAGAATTCCGTCTATAGCAATTGAGTGACAGCTAAGACAAGCCTAGATTTGAGGCGTACAGTAAAATGCTTATTATGAGCTGGTATACGGATCAAAAGGAGGACTATCTACTGTGCCATATCAATATTCAAGAATTAAATGTAATATCCTTTTCTAACCCTGAGGTCTGTACTTTTCCCTCTGCAATTAAATTAAGAAAAGCTGCAGCTGATTCTAACCTTGGTGCAGCCCGCTCCAGTCCTTCTCTCCAAATCTTAAAGCGAGATCACTCACCCCTTCGTTCATCATGGCACCATCATTATGATTATATCTCGTATTGCTTTAATCTTTGCTGTACATGGCTGGTGGGAGGAGGTGCATGTCTAGTCAAGCAATACGGGTATACTCATTGTCCTCGGGATCCCGATCGTCGTCGAGGGCATGGTCGGAACGGTGGAAAAGGAGGGGCCGAAGCACAACTAGACATCGATATAATCTACCTTCCGGTACTCAGTCGACTCCACCCTCGGCATACTTCATGGGGCAATGAATAGAACAGCGACCTGATTTACGAGGTGGCCGAGGCAAAGATCCAGCAAGAGCTCCGCTACCATCGGGGCGAGACTGGGCCGAATCAAGGGGGGTTATATATTCCAAAGATAGAAGGAAGCACTATGGACGAGTGAGGTAATGGAACCTGTCGGATGATGCCGAAATCTCCCACATTCTAGGTGTCTCCGATTGCGCACCATGAGCAGCTCTTTCTCCGTATGAAATTGGAGGAACTCGTTACTTCATAAGGAAGTCTTGATTCGCGAAAATCGCTTGGAGTGTAGCGGATCCTCGAGTTACGCTATCGGGGCTGCAAGATCAACAATCAAAAGCACCTCCAGGATATCAGAATGGACGACTTCCAAGCCACACCTAATGACCATCCGACCAAGTTACCGAATGGTCGTTTGAGAGACGAATACTATCAACCTTTCCCACCGGATTCTTTTGCTCCTAGACCTGGCCATCAGAAGTTGGATGTCGCAATCATCGGAGCTGGAATTGCTGGGCTTTTGACTGCAATTGCATTGGTGCAAAGTGGTCACAATGTCGAGGTAAAGCAACATATAATGGTGATGGACTGCAGGAAGAGGCCGCTGACATATTTGAAAACAGCTTTACGAACGTTCCGCATTTGCAAATGAAATTGGTGCAGCCATCAACGTGTGTCCAAACGCGGCGCGGATCTTGGCTTATTACGAGTTCGACTTTCCCCGTGCGATGGCCACGCCAGTTGAAGAGGTGAGTCATAAAGTTATGATGTTGTGAAATGTTATTGAAAGACTTTTCTGATGAGACACCCTCTAGCTTAACCTGGTGAGTGGCCGTGACTTCAAGGTCTTACAGCGTTCGATAATTGCGCCGGACTACTTTGAGTCTCGTTTCGGAGCTCCCTGGTTACTGTTTCATCGAGTTGATCTACACAATGAGCTGAAGCGCATGGTGACGCAGTCTAGACCTAGTACGGCTGCCACTGCTAAGGTTAACCTTCTCTCCGAAGTCGTCGACCTAGATCTGGATGGCAATATAACTTTGGAAAACGGCAACCAGCTTAAAAAGGATCTGGTCATTGTTGCGGATGGCATCCGAGTACGTCTGACTGCCTCTGAGACTCTCCAACTTTGCCTCCTGGCTGTAACCATGCTCATTATCTTTAAAAGACAAAGTTTGCAAGCAAGGTCGCTGGAGACGCTGTATCAATTCGAGCTAAGGCCACCGGTACCACCGTGTACCGATTCTTGATTCCGACGGATAAGCTCCTCAAAGATAGACAGACACGTTATATATATGACAAAGGAAAGTTCTCCATGTACATTGCGCGGCACAAAGATGTGCGGCTCGTATGGTATCCGTGCCGAGGGTGAGAATATCTATTGTCGTAGGCCATTCAGGACTGTCACTGATCATAATTAAGCGGTGCATTGCATAACTACGGCTTCTTCCACCCGGATCAGATCAAAGGCCACGAAGACGAAGGTATGATGTAGCTGGTAGAGTAGGAACTTAAGGCCGATAACTCACAGTGGTCTTTCTAGTATGGAATCTACCGACCTCACATGAGGAATTGATGCAATCCTGCAGCGAACTTCATCCAGACTTGCAGGCCATATGCTCGTACGTATCCCTTCATACCTATTCTCAAAACCCCTAGGCACTGGCAAAGCCCGACTTAAATGACAGTAACTTTTAACCTGAGATTATTTAGGAAAGCCGAGGACCTGAAGTTGTGGAGGCTATGCCAGCGCGAGAAGCCGATCCCCACGCTGACCAAGGGGAGAGTTGTTCTCGTAGGCGACGCTGCACACCCGATGCTCCCTCGTAAGTTCTGCGATACAATACTTTCCACGCCATCTTCAACTAATCTTCCCAACATACTCACATCAGTTCAGTCAAAGGGTATTTGCCAAGGACTCACTAACCTCTTCTTTTGACAGACCAAGGTCAAGGAGGCGGGATGGCGATCGAAGATGGCGCAGCCCTAGGTGTACTATTGTCAGACCTCCATTCAAAGGACGAAATTTTCCATAGGCTGGCCTTATACCAGCGCCTACGTCTCAACCGCGTTTCGGCCATGCAAGTCTTTTCCAGTGTCGGACAAGACGAGGCTGTGAAGATCGCGGACGTGGTGCGGCCGTATGTTGAAGGTCCAATACCCAGTAAGTTTGATTTGATCTTTCTCCTCCTGTGTTGCGTACATATCCCGAATCTTTTGGGACAAAATAAGAATCAGATTAGTCGCATTTTGCCCTTGACTTGAATATGACAATTTCTAGAATTGCTTTACTGATCTCGTTTCTCTGTCTTCTAGCTACACCGGAGCAGTATCAGAACTACAACTTTACGCCTAATATTATTCGTGACGCCTTGGAGATGCTCGATACGCTGCGCTCGACGAGGCAGGCCGAGAATGTCTAGAAGGCGGATAGAGACGGGAAGAAGCCAAGGCTAATGTTGTGAGCATACAATGCTAAGTAAAGGATTAAGAATAAGTTATTTTCAGAATGATAAATCTAGGATCTATACTCTAAGGACGAATGAATAGACTAGTACCTTCAATAGAAGCTCAGTTCTTAGTACGAATCATCTTAGCTAGTTTATTAGCTAATAGTTAGGCACCAGATGTCTAGCAGAGCTTATATGAAATGAATATTTCTACCTCATGGACTATACATCACGAGAACTGAGACCCTCTATTCGGTCTTGGGGCGCTAGATGTTGCATCTCACTAGACCGCTGAGAGTCTTTAAGTTGATCGTCTCATACTGTTCTAATGTAGACGCAGACGAAGCACTGTCAAGAGCGAGAGGATATCTCTAATTTCATTTGGCATTTTGTAGTTAAATGGATTTGCAATACATCTACAGAACAAAAGCTAGGAAGAACAGTTTTATAGTGAAATGAAAACTCAGATTTGGATATCTTAATATTTCTCCCGGATGCATTTTGACGCAGGCCAATGTGATTACCATTGTACAAAGTGGTCCGAGAGGTGAAGTCGAATGGAGAATACCCTTCCGGTATATACCATTCTCGGGATGTGGGTACAGCTCCGAGAACTTAGTTCCCGAGACTCCCCGAGTTTAGAATGCACGTTTTGCCACGAGCGACTTTATAAGTACCCAAGTCCCTACATAATGAAGTATTGATACACTGATCGGGTGCCAGATCTGTCTCACCTAATGGCTCCCGTGAATCTTCGTTGACAAATTCTGGAGATACCCTGCATCAGTCGCGAGACTTCCTCGGCTGTTAATGGAAGTGGTTCTGAGCACCAATTTGCCATAACAATGCCATGAGCAAGATCAGGTGCTGCTACTAGTTCGTCCAGAGATAAAAACTCATCAGAGCTACTGGTGAGCCCTGGCAACGTGCGCGAAGCTTTCAAATATCTGTGCACCGCCGGACTCTCATCGCCATCGAGAACGACCCTCTGTTCATTCACGTTTAACTCTCTACCTTGGGCCCTATGAAGCATGCTCCAGACCCACAGGGTAATTCCGGCGTGGTACAGTGCGATCACGTATATATCTGTAAGACTGCTAGTTGGGAGCAGCCTAGTTGCTCTATATATCTGTCCCGCATGCCAGAGAGCTGTGCGGGATTGAGAACTGTCGAACCATGCCTTAACGTGCGGCAAGGTCAGCTGAGAATCCTTGTGTGTGCTGATTCCGGCAAATTTCGAGAGCTCGTAGAATGACACGTCGAGGTGAAGACCGACAAAAGCATGAACGATCAGTACTTCTGGACGTACCTCGTCCAAATCAGCGAATTCGATCCTGAATTGTTCCAATATTGCATTTAATTCCAAGTAACGTGAATTGAGTACAAAGTCACTCCAGGATTGAGCTTGGGGGAGAACAGATTTCATCTGCTGATATTCCAGAACTAGTGCCCAGAAACCAGCGAGAAAGGCAAGGCCAACACATGTCATATCTGCGGCAGACTTATGTGAGGCAATCAGATGAGGCTGACGCAAGATCGCACATACAGAAAGCGGCTGCTGTAAATGGAGGTCTAGGTTGCGTTCGAGAAGTTCGCGCCACTCGGTGGCAGACTCAGCTTCCCAAAAGTCTTTTCTGGAGGGTAAAGGTGTCTCTAATTCTGAGTAAGGTATGAGTACACCGATATTGCGTGACGCGGAGACATGGGCGTCCAGCGTAAAGGCAAAGTATACAAGACGTTTGCGGGATTCCTGATCAACCCACTTCATCCATTTTTGATGCAGAGAGAGTCCTGGGAGGTTAAGAACGTCTGCGGGATGGCCATAGTCGTGTCTCTGAAGCATTTTCCCTCGACGTAGAACAGTGACGCCTAACATCGAACTGGACTCGGCCATCTCAATCTTACGGCTTATGCTACTATAGTATCCTAGATATAACTGAATATAAAACGCCTGACAGACCCCTAGCTCACGAAGCGTTGCAGGTTGCTTTTCGAACTATGATTGTGAATCAGCTCATCTATTCATGGATGGTCGTACAGCTTACAAGCTGATTTATGGCCATTCTAACAATCTCTTGAACAGCATAGCCAAATGCCCGTACAGACAGGGAAGAAGAGTGAATGGAACCGTATGCTATGAGAGCTCCTAATAGTTCTGGTCGCTGGGTATCCAGTTCGAAAGAGGGTATATGGATCATGGGGATGGCTTGGAGATCCCCCATGCGCACGAAAGCTAGATGAATCAAGTCCCTCAGTACTTCAAGAGATGGAAATGACCCAACGATGCGTTCTGCAACTTGACCTGACGCCGTTCGTAAGATCATACTCAGTATTCGATCCCTCATTGACAAGGTCAAGGCTTTTTTGACGATTGAAGACATCTTAATTGAGGGATTCAAGCTTTCGGGGCTAACATTATGAGGAAGAATCAGATTCTGATGGTCCAATTCGCCAGTCTCCTCTTTCCCTGGCTGCCAGCCCTTGAGCACGTGAGACATACGATATGCCTCGATACCTACACCCGTTGCGGGAGAGCTCGGACTCTTCTCTGAGGTAGTAGCTACGGGTGCACTCACAAGAGACGGTTGCAAGTTTTGTGTACCCATGTTGTTCAAGATAGAAAAGTCAATGTCTTCCATGAGAAGATCTGCATCCATCTCGATGGAGTCACGAAAGCCCGGAATAACCAAGGTACCGTCTAAGATATCTTGCATAAAGCTATCGTGAGGGGGGCTGGAATTGGCTGCTTGGACGTTTGTTGTGAATGAAACATCTGCAGCCGCTATATCTTTGTCTTGGAGCCGTTCATACTCTGAATTGGTTTTAGAGACTTCCGCTTGTGGTGGATGATGTATAGACATCACATTCGACTGGGGATTTGAATAATCATGCAAGTGATCTAGCAACTGTGGTTCAGGCCTCGCTTGCTCCTGCTGTTCATGATATACATTGGATGAAGCGCAGACGGGTTCCTGTTCGTACTCACAAGCAATCCCCTTTTGTCTGCATCGCTTACAAGGCTTTTGATCGGTACACTTCAGCTTTTTTGCGGCGCATACGCGGCAAGCTTGATGAACTCGTTGGCCAGACCGTCTCGGCTGAGCGATGGGCCCGCTTTTGGGATTGGCAGTCTCCTCTGCATCGTGAGTCGAAATATGACGCTTCAATAAGTCCCGTCGTGCGAAGCCTTTCCCACACGCCTTGCAGACGAAAGGACGCTCCTTTGTGTGCCCTCGAACATGACGAATAAGATGGTCAGGACGGCCATACTCGGCTTTGCAAACGCCACACTGGTACATCCCAGCCGTGCTTCCTATGGAAGACATGTTCTGCCAATGTTACAAACTAACGATCAGAATACGTGACCGGGGAATATAGGGTCTCTAGAACATAAAGGTATAGAAGCTGACGGATCGCCTGAATGATGAGCGGCTAGTATGGATATTCGCATCCATAGATCGATTTGTTTGTCACGATGAAGAAAGAGGGCCGCAGAAGTTTGTTAAGGCATCTAGGAGGAGCTAGCAGGAGACAAAATCCACAAATTTCAGTTCTATGGACCATAATACGAGAAACAGCTTTGGAGTATAAAGTATGTCAATGCCGTGGCAGCGGGTCTAGTCCAGACATCCCGTTGGAACCCAGTCTCCCCTCGGTTAAGTGGAACCACATTCCGAGAATTTCACGGATCAATGAGTGCCACGCACACCAACTGGAACTAGCTGGGTACTCACTCGGACTTGTCTTCCTCTTCGCCCATGCAGGATGTCGCATGAGCGTGCACCCGTGGAGACTGAGTCAGAACTCTAGCAGGCCACTTTTAAAGCTGCTTACTTAGTATGTCTGTTGTCATCAATAATTGGCCTCTTTGATATTAGACATACTATAATGAAATACTTCTTCGTTCTGAGAATTCTTGACCATTAGAAAACGCCGTTGTCGGGTCAGCACATCTCATTCATATCGTCAAGCCGTTCCATGTTGGGCAATCTACAGAGCCGGTGGCCTGCCGATTGTTTCTATAATATATGGTCTTTGCGCGCACAGTCGAGTGCTCTGCTACAAGATTCTTTCCACATGTTTGATTAAGAACTGTTGGAAGTCAATTCAACGCACTCATCATTACTATCCAAAATTTTAAACCTGATATCACCATGGAAGTCATGTCCCAGCATCGGTTGGGTCTCATAACTGCCCTTTTCTTGTGTCTATTGGCTACTGCAATCATTGTTCGGCGAATATTATTCCATCCACTTTCGCGCTATCCAGGACCGTGGTTGGGAAAATTCAGCGACTTACCTACTATTTTGGCTGTGTTAAGACAGGAGAGAACGTTCAAACAGTTCGAGCTTCTTCAAAAATATGGGAGCCCGATACGCATGGGCACAAACAGCCTTGTATTTGCGAATATGGAGACTTTTGTACAGATCTATGGGCAAAGTTCAAATCCCTGCCTCAAGGATTCATCAGCGTACAAAGGATTATCGGCCACTGGCGAAGTCAATGTATTGAACGTAGTCGATCGCGACCAGCACGCCCGCCTGCGTCGCTTGATATCTCACAGCTTCTCACTAAAGAGTCTTTTAGAGAACGAGGACTTTTTGCTCGAAAAAGTCGACGAGTTCGTCTCCATTTTTCGAGACAAAGATGGGCAAAGTGTGGATATCTTGGAGAAGACGTATGAATTGTTCCTAGATATCGTCAGCCAGTTGAGTTTTGGCCAGTCCTTCGATTGCCTCAGCGGCAAAACTCCTACCGCTCACCGCGATGTTCAAGCATTCTTCACGATCGTACCAGCGGTGTCAATGGCTCCTGTTCTCCAATATCTTCCTATCAAAAGATTCCGAGAAGGCCTAAAAGGTCTCGGCAGACTTCAAAACTTTAGTCGAGCTCACGTTGCAGCATATATGGCGCGGTCTGCCGACAAGTCTGGCTCAGGGCCAAGGGGAAAGTTCTTGCATAGTCTTGTTATGGCGGTCGACGCAGAGACAGGGACAAAGATGACACACGCGGAACTGGTCGAGAATGCCATAATATTCCTCACTGCTGGCTCCGGTACCACGGCGGCTACGATAATCTATCTTATCTGGGAGTGTGGAAGACATCCGGAAGTAAGGAATAGACTTACAGAAGAAATCCGGACAAGATTTCCTAACCCTGCTGTAATGCCATCTTACCAGGAAGCCTTGAAGTTGGTAAGTCCTCACGCAAAGTGCTCGCTATTAGGTAATGACGGACATGGCACAGCCATTTCTAGGTTGTTTGATTGAGGAAGTCCTTCGCCTCCGTGGGCCCCTGAATGGGGGAGCCCCTCGAGTGTCACCAGGGAAACTTATAGCAGGCCAATGGGTACCAAGGGGCATTACTGTCGAGACTAACAGTTATGCTACGGTACGCGATCCCAACGTGTTCCCCAAGCCCTTTGAATTTGATCCATCGCGTTGGGAACATGCTACTGAGGAAATGAGACAAATGGCACGACCATTCAGTTATGGCCCTAGAAACTGCGTAGGACGTCACTTAGCAGAAATTAGCATAGTTCTGACTGTCACCCGCCTCTATCAGCTCTACGACATCATGCCCGACGCGTCAATAAATCATGCAGACATGAGACAGGTGGACATGGGGGTTCTAGAGCCTGGATGTCATAACTTTCACGTTACGCCTTTCAAGGCAGAGCTCGAATCCAGATAGCTCGCGAACGGTTGTTGGAGCCTCCAAAATGTCCAGGCGTTCCTTATGATCGTGAATGTGGCCAATTTAGATGCAATGTCCTAATTGGAGGAGAAGAGTTATTCCTTCAACGTGAAGGACTGAGCATCCTGTATTACAATTCCAAATGCATCTTGGACTTCTTAATTGAATAGCAAAGCAAATCATAAATTTTAAAATTCAAACATGATTATATCCTGGTTTCGCGATTGGGTTCTCGATTGTTTCTAGCCCCGTGACCGGCATCCGGCGGGCCTTTCGGATCCTGATATGATCCGTGACCATCCCATCATATATGCTCGGGTGTCTCCTCAAATGCGAACGAAGCATAGCTTTGCTTGTCCTGATTTGCGTGGTGGCTCGATCATAGAAAGTTATCATCGAAGAAAGGCAGTGAACTATGTGTCCCTCATAAAGTGTATAGTAATTATGACCGTGGTCTCCTCTAGTCCACCCCTACATATTTTCGACTATAGGAGATTTAGTTGCCCTTACAAGCGCTATGATGTTTCCGTGGTAACGAAGCTAGCCACCCTAGAGTTTCCCTCGGTTCCTCGGTTCCTCGTTTGCGATTTTATATAGCCAATATCAAAATCACCCAGCAGGCTAATGTATTTAAGAGAACAGAAAAAGCGAAACAAATGAATCACGTCAAATGAGCCAACACAACCTTTAGTACTCAAGTATAAGGCTTCTGTAAGCTAGAAAGTGCAGATTATGCGTGATGCTAGAAAACCTTCTATCACCTACCTCTCTTCATGACAGTATAGTTGGGTGTGTCGTACAGGAACATCGACCTCCTGCAACCTGTCTATAATTTCAACGTCTGCATGAGGTCTTGTTACGTCTCTGCGAGTCTATCATTTGGCGTACTAATACTCTGTTCAACGCAAAATACGAGAAGTGAGATCCAAGGTCTGGCGTGATGGCCAAGGGCGTAGAGCTATGTAAATGGTATTCAAGAAAGTGTCGTCAATAGACCAAACACCACGGGCTTGCACATTCCTGCACCAGGTGAACCTTTAAATTTTAGTATGCAGGACTAGAAGTGAGGATTCTGCTATTAAGTCCTACTAACCTTACTAGGTGGAGATCTTCAGAAGTTCTAGGTATTATGGAACATTTTGATGCTCAAGTCAAGGTCAGAGGTTTGCGGGCTCGATACCGGGGGTTTGAGTTTTGTAGCGGCCCGTCCCGCATCTAAATTTCACGAGCTGCTGGGGCTTGACGGACTCAGTCCAGCTTTCAAGCGGCAAAGCAGCGAGCCTGCTGAAAGCTTGTAAAAATTTGCTGTCCGGTCGTTGTTCCCGATGTTAGGAGACCAATCAATAGATTTACTGGCGTTTGTCAGGTCATCTAGCCGAGGGTTCCTGGTAAAGATCTGGAGACCCTATGAGAATCTGGATCGTCTTTACTTACACAGGTAATCCTAACTCCCGAGACTTGCCCTAGTATTCTTAAGCATGACGTCGACACAGTATGATCGCCGACTAAAGGGGTGAAACCCATGTGAGTTATCGCTGTTGATAACTCCCTAGCCCAGTCTCAAGTCCCAAATGGATTAGTATAGCCATCAAAATGTGTCTTCCACACTCAAATGTGAGGTAATTTAATGATGCTACTTTTATCTGTGGAAATGTGTCCGGGAAGCTGATCATTCTTGTAGCATGTGGATCCGTGCTTATTATCATATTGTCCGATACTTATTGGCCTTGAACTCTGCACGAGAAATCCAGACTTTTTCTCAGTTTCGGTGGCAAGTGTCCTAGCATACTAGCTCAGGACCCTTTCGGGACCTATGCGGTTGTCTCCGGGACTTTGGGCGACTATTGGTGGCATCCCGGTTCAGCTGATACCTTGCGGATGAGCGCAAACTTTGGCATCCACCTATCGCATTAGGCGAGTGGTGGCGCTCTAGGGCTGGCTGAGATCCCAGTACAACTTTGGTCTAGAAACGCCATACGAATATCGATCGTATTAGATAGGCAATTGAATGACCCGTCGTAGCCTACTATTGATCAAGCCGCGGCATGAATCGTCAAAAGCCAGCCACTTCATGAGCTTTGCTTCAGAAGTTTAACTCTCAGCGTAACAGAGACCTGATACTTCAAAATCGTTCATCCAACATAGAGTACATAACGATCCTCAGTCTCTAAAGGCATCAGAAATCCACTCATTGGAATTGATCACTTAGAAATAGCATTTTTCACTCCTTGCACCAACCTCCCCAGAGCCATGTCAAAAGGGAAAGCCCCACCAGCCCCGGACACAGGCGGCTTCACGTCTGAATGGGCCAGATATGTGGCCCGCAGCACCCTGAAAGACGATTTGGCGAACTTGAAAGCGCTCATCCATTCAGTCAAAGCTGATAAGGGTAATAAACTTCCTCCTCTCGACTTTCCCCGCGATGCTCCTGTTCGAGAAGTCGTGCTGGCTACTCAGGATTTCACAGGGCGCGGTGTGGTTCCTCCCAAGAAGGACGAATTCAAGGTGGCCATCGTGTGAGCTGGGGTCGCCGGTCTTTTCACTGCTATGCTTTTAGACTGGTTGAACGAGAAACTCGGTCGCTCTTTGCGTATTGATTACGATGTAGTAGAGGCAGCTAATGATGACAGAGTTGGTGGAAGACTGTACACTCACTACTTCTCCAAAGCGGATAGCAAGGCGGGTATGGTGAACCATGACTATTATGACGTCGGTGCTATGCGCTTTCCAGAGAACAATATCATGAAGAGGTATTTGAAACAACAATTCTGCTCGCTTACTGTGATGTTCACCTTTTGTTAGGACTTTTCAACTTTTCAAGATGCTCGGGATGGAGAAGAACGAGGGAAGAGAGCCAGAGAGGAAGCCAGAGAAAGTAGGGCAGCTAATACCATACTATATGAAGGATAAAGTCGGCAAATCTGGAGTCTGCCCATCGTATTTCAACAATGTCCGACATGTTGGCGACATCTGGGGATTAGAACCATATATTGACGACCCATATAAGCTCAATGAAGGTCTACCGAAGAAGGCCAAGATA
The DNA here is from genome assembly GCA_003988795.1 of Proliferodiscus dingleyae. Taxonomy (NCBI): domain Eukaryota; kingdom Fungi; phylum Ascomycota; class Leotiomycetes; order Helotiales; family Lachnaceae; genus Proliferodiscus; species Proliferodiscus dingleyae. The sequence goes on from QYAK01000008.1 coordinate 1,149,151, forward strand.
CCACAAGAGTAAAACACATCTTTCCGCTTAGGTTCTCTCACTGATACAATTTCGCAGACTTGTGAATTCCGATCCCGCAAAGCTCGTGGAGCGAGCTCTCAAACCGTTCCTGGACAAAGCCAAAGAACTGTATCACAAGCGCAAGGAGTTTGAAGCAAGGTCCACGACTCAGGAGGAGGAAGAGACCGAATTTTGGAAGTTCCTCATGGAGGCTGACAATATGAGTGTGCGCCAGTGTCTATCCTCGTAAGTGCAGTTGTTCATTCTATCTCGCCGAGTTGCAGCTTATCTTGTCTATATAGTGGAGGTAATGGAGGGAGACTGCCACATGGGCCAGGTTACAACTTCAACACGATTGAATGGCTGGAGACGGCTACCTAGTAAGTGCAAGTTTGGTCTAACTATGAAATGCCATTAACCAATATTACTAGCGGTACTGGCTGGTATGACCAATCTCTCAGCGAGGCGGTTCTTGAAGCGCTCGACTTCGCTACCACCGGGGAGGAGAAGTGGTGGTGCATCAGTGGCGGGACCCAAACGGTGGCGAAACTGATGAGGAACAAGATCAAGAAGGGTGTTCAGTTCAACAGCAGAGTTGTGGCTATCAACGCGAAACTCGAGGATCCCAAGGATCCCAAGGATCCCAAGAAATATGTGCCCATCGAGCTCACCATCAACGAGACGAGCACCGAGAATAAGGATATAATCAGCCGAAAGGAGGAATATTTCACTGTATTTAACTCTACCACGCTTGCTGTGCTTCAGCGGATGGACCTTCGGAACGCAGGCCTGCTCTGGGGTACTAAACAAGCCATCCGAGCACTAGGCTACGGCGCCTCTTGTAAGGTAGCGATCAAATTCCGCACTCCCTGGTGGCAGCTGAAACCCTTTTCCATCAACCGGGGCGGCACCTCTCGCACCGACCGTCCTCTTCGCGTTTGTGTGTATCCATCATACAACAGTCAAACATTTGAAGGCGATAATTTCGACCCAAATGCGCCGGCTGTCCTTCTTTGTTCATACACCTGGGGCCAAGATGCGCAGCACATTGGTTCATTGATATCACACGGCGCTCCAGAAAAAGAGAAAGAACTTATCTCCCTCTTGCTGCGTGACCTTGCACTGCTTCATGCAAATGGAAAGGACCCCTACCCAACTTACGAGGATGTACTGAAACTCCTTGAATCTCAGTACCAAGCTCACCACGCTTGGGATTGGTATCGAGATGAAAATATGTCCGGTGCCTTCGCATACTTCGGCCCTGGCCAGTTCTCCAACATGTGGCAAGAGATCATCAAACCGAATGCTTTCGGCCAGTTGTTTCTCATCGGTGAAGCATCCTCGTCCCATCATGCCTGGATCGTGGGCGCACTGGAGAGTGTCGTTCGGGCAGTCTACCTTATGTTTGAAGGGCTCAATTCCCAATATCCCGACTTTGAACCATATACTACCTGCATGGATCTCCTGGCAAATGGGCCATATAAGACGCCGGACCTTACCAAGGATGTAGATCTCTCTTTGAATGAGGAACTCCCATTCTGGCCGTTGCCCACAGAGATGCCTAAGCGCCAAAAGGACACTTGTAAGGGTGATTCGCAGGCTGATCTTCCTAATCAGGACAAGCCTATGACATATGCTGCTGCTGTTGCAGCTATGAGTTTGGTGGAGAGCTATTTCCAGTTCATTGCGCCTCTTAAATGACGAGTGAACGCCTTTACCTGTGGGTTTGGTACTGAAATGACCATATAGAAAGAACTTTATAAGCCTCTCCACTGGAACATGACCTCCGTCGTAGTAGAAAATCTATACATGTAATCTTTGAAGTGTGAAGAATACATACAGATGGCTTATTTCTCTTCCAGGCCTGGACTAGCACTGCTGCGCCGCCGTCTAGCACAACGATCTTTAACAACATCGTACTGTCGAATATCCCCCAGCTTGCTATTTCCCTTGCTTACTATTTCTATAACCACCATTTTACATGCATGTCCGCTGCAAATTCCTATGTAAAATTCTCAAAAGCAAAGCGAGGTTTACGGGTTACGAGACCAGTTCCAGATACACATCAACGAGATTCACATTACCTGTCTCTACCAATAAAGCATGCATTACTCTTAGGTACAGCAAGTACATTGCTGAACTGGTTAGCCTCCCAGGCTGTTTTCTTTGCGAGAGTCATATCGTTGGATCATTGGCTCCAAGAGTCATCCTTATCTATGTATCACGTCGGATATTCCGTTACTGGCATCATTTGTTTTACTATAGTTGCCTTCATAGCTTGTGTTGTCGATATTGGACTGGGTCTACGGAGGTTGAGTGCTGATATGCCACTGGCTTCAACATGTAGTGCGGCCTTCAGTGCGGCTTGTCACCCCGCGGACTCACGTGAGAAAGATGCAACGACTGGTAAGTGGAAAGTGAAGGCGCCGCGATTTAGACATGCAGAAGGATTGGTTTCGTGGGGGGTAGAAGATGAAAAATTGTCCTGTCGAGATCTGGATGATTACAGTGGTTATTGCACTTTTACGAGTATGGAGACAGTTCCACCGAGAGAGGGTTGGTTGATAGGATAACAATTTGATCTGGTCCAAACACTTCGGAGTGGGAAGCCGGCTCGGTCGGCCGATTGCGGAAGCCACCCATCGAAATAACGTAGTGGGTAAGTATATGGCTGGATATCATTGCATATATAAGTAATTCAAAAATTCGAGTTACGACAAGAAAATATAAAGTAACAATTGCCAAAACTAATTCTACAGAAATACATTTGATGTAAATTAGCTTTTTTATATTGAAGACAACCAATTTTAGAGCTAGGTAATTTTGATGTAAGAACGAGGTTCTTATCGTGAGCGATTTTATGAAGGCCGAAATCATGGTTCCAAGTGCGGGCAGAGAGCGCTTCCCCAGCATCTGCCCCGCACCACCAGGACCCCGCATTATGATGCAACTATCCGCTGCATAGCAGAACTAATACCATCGACTCAGCTTTCAACACCCCGAATGCAAGGATAGCCTGAGCTGTGACCTTACACAAGCAGTGATGCTCCTTACTGTGGATTTTTGCTTTTGAGCACAGAATGCGTAGCCAATGACTGCCCTCCTTATAACCTCTGGCCCCTCATCAGAAAAGCACGTAAGGACTTTGACCCTCCGTTACGAACGATTGCACGGTATCGTGCCTTTTTCCTGACTGCCAACGGAGCTTGACGTTGTCGATCAAGCCTAATTGTTAAGTTATTCGAAAAGGCTGGTGGTAGCTCTAAATATGGACTATCTCCAATGCTGACGAGCACGACCTTAACGATTGTTTGAGGACTGCTCAGCTTCAACTTTTCTGACAAGAACAAGAACGCCTTCGACCATGACAGATCACTGCTAATTTCTCGGCTCATTACTGCAGCATCAATGACCACAAATACCCGGGAAAGACCTTGTAAGACCAAGGCCAGGAGGTCAAACCAATCTGCCTCAGTCGTTGCACATTGGAAACGTGCTGCATTCAGTGCAGCAGACTGTTGCTCGAGAAATGAGGTATTGATCTGCAGTGTCTGCCATACAAGCTGTTTCAAAACCTCCACTGGTGATCTAGGTTTGTGATCGTCATTTGCTCTTCCTCCCAAGGTCCATATTATCGGCATATTCATCCCTCGAACGAGACTTACGATTTCCACTGCAAAATCTTTGGTTTCAAGTCGTCTCAAAAATGAACCTTTGACCAGGATCAAGGATGACTTGGTGGAAGCAGCCCAATCCCTTAGCTTTTGAGATCGCCATGAAGATTCCGTATCTGTGGTGGGTATTCTTAGACGCCTAGTGCTCAAGAAATTACAATATCGAAAGCTGTCTTCCGGAGACGGTAACGTTGTAGTAGCTGTAAATGTGAGGATTTGGGATAATTGTATTTCGCAGGTCCGGTGCCTTGAATCAAGGAATAATCTCGTGTTAACAGCTTGGTCCTCTTCTGCTTATCAGTATCACATTTCGAGGGTGTTTTTAAAGGTCTGCTCACCTATCATCTTCATCATCTTTTGCAGCAGCACATGCATATCCCTTTGTTCGGCTTGCGCGGCCACCAACGCCAACTGATCCACCATTTTTGAACAACTTTCTATCTCTTCCAGCAAGTCCCTGAATTTAAGGGTAGCCGGTTGAAAAGCTGCAGTCATAAAATGCTTGAATGGACTCTCATTATACCACTTCATCGCTCGGAGCATGAACTTCAAGATATATGCATACAGTTTGCAAACGAGCTCCTTTATTTGGCTTGTTGGAAAGATCAAAACTTGTATGCTTACTTGTGGGAGGATGGATGCAATCTGGGAGAGGGATTTTGAAAATTGTGCTACGTATTCTTCGTGGTTAAGAACCCCCTAGACTCGTTGCGTTAGCATGCATCTTCCTTTCTCTAGAGATAGCGTGAAAACTAGGGGACCTTCAATTCTGGCAGTCCCTTGTTGCCTTCTCTGAACCCAGGAGTTCTTGCACGACTTACCATTAGCAGGAATTTCATCAAACCCCAGGCTAAGGCGCAATATTCCGGATTATAGCTCGCAAGTGTATCAAACACTTTACCATAATGCAAAAGACGTTCCGAGCACCTTCTCAACCATTTTCGTGCTTTTGAGTTTGTTCGCGTTTCCCATTTTTGCTTCGCATGGTTGACAGCTTCCTGGGCTGATTGCATATTTGAATGCTCATCTAGCCATTTTCGTTCGCATTCTGTATCGATGAGAGCATCTCTATAGTGCTTCACAGCCTCGTTATATGTTTCGTGTGCAAGATCGGCACCGCTCGTAGTATTAGAATACCACTTTGAGGGAATGCTTCTCAAAGTAAGCACTGTTTCTGATGTATTGCCGGCCATTGCCGGTTCTCCATACATTATTTTGACACAAATTTTCTTGGTTTTGTCTCTCTCGAAGTCACAAAAGCCCATGAATTTCCTCACAAAGGCGAACGGGCGGTGGCAGTGTACGCCTAATCTGCAGAGCCTTGGACCACGTTGTGCATTTGCATTGCATTAAGGTAACCATCTGCTGCTGGTTGCGATTGGTAGATGAATACTAGAGGTCAGCCTGACCTTGGAAACTTTCAAGCCACACGAGCCTGGAGTCAGCCCTGCCAAAGACTGGCTGCTATCAACGAAGCCCCGCACCTTTGAATTTTTTCTTGCTACGTCAGACCTGTGACCTGTATCATAGCCCTTGATTTATGATCTTGGTTTGAGCAAGTGGTAAACCAGATACAATTAATAGCTATCTTGTCTTGTCCGTGTCTTCAGACGACTATGAGAAACTACTGATTCAAGAGCTTAAAACTGTCGCGGAAATCGAACAACTCAGCTCATCAAGCTGCTCCTTCTCTGGAGAACAAAACGACCGAACGGTATTTTGTCACAGAAATTCTTTCACCGAAATCTTCATCCTGAGATGTCGTTAGGTTTATGCCACTGTCACATCACTACATCTGTTCTCGACTAAAGGAATCAATTTAGGGTCGTCGCAACGTCAATGGCGGGATTCCCAGCCAGCATCGGACCAGGTTCCGACCTCAGACAACACTACTCCTCATTCATCGAACAAAGCTTCACCACGTTTGCAACAAGAGCATCTGCAGTCATCCCCCGGCGCTGCAAGTCCTTCACTTCATCATAGCTTCGATGACTTCTCAGTACGTCAGGTGGACATGCAACGCGCACAGGAGTCGGCCAACAGATGCTTTGCAAGTTCGAATTCGCAGCCAGAATCACTCCAGAACTATCAGACAGAATTAAGGATTCTTCCTGAAGAAGACAACAAAAGGAAGCATAGTACTTTCGACTCGGAAGAGGGCCAGTCATATGTTAATTCGACAGATAGTCATCTAATCTCAAACGTCAAGTTTCGATCGGAAGGGGGGCTGCCATCCTCAAAGCGCCAAACAAGCTATCGATCTATGCAGCTAAGTCCAGGTGATATCGGAACTTCAGAACTACGTCGTGAAGAAACGAAAGGGAAAGTATGCCATTCAGAGGAGGGCGGGAAAAATGGACCTAAGCAAACACTCGAAGTTCACAACCCACCTCCAAACCACGTTGATGGGCTTAAGCAATCCCTACCTACCACTATCTCCAGTTTAGGATATCAAAGCAATGATGGCTTCAGTCAGGGTCAGTTATTTGAGCTCTTTCGTCAATTCATGGCACAAGCTGGGGCACGGTCTCAAGAGGTGATTATATTCCAGCTTACAAGGAGTTCTCAATTTAAGCGAATATAGTATAAACAGGCAGCTCTCGAATGATCCGCTAATCTTTCTCATGGCCAACATATCGATGTATCAGACGAGCAGAAATCTAAACGACGCGAAATAGACCAAATTGAGAAATACGACCAGTCTTCTCAACTGGAAAGCTCAACCTTCAGCGCGAAGCTTGCTGCGTCAGATGTTAATCGTGTACGGGAAATTGAAGAGGAGGGGTTAATTGATCATTCCGAAAGCGAGCAAATCAAATCATTGAAGGAACAGATTCTGCAACTTCAGGAAGATAACGAGCTTTTGCAACACAGGTTATCACAAAATATGCCTTCTCCGACACCACCCCCGTCCCCACCTCGAGCTGAAACATTTCATCGAGTGTATTGTGTGTGCGACCAGAAGACTTCAAGTGGAACTCCCAATCATACTACATATATGGATCCTCCGTACCGAATGACAGGAGGTAGAAGTTGGCACCTACAAGGCAAAATCATTGCACCCGACCATTATGTTTATTTGAATCAAAATCCAGATGTAGTCCTCCTAGTCTACAAAGATTACGCGTGTGAAACAGATGCAATTCGATTCGACTGGCACAACAAACTTCGAAAGAACCCGCCTCAGGAGGAAGTAGAAGACGCTCCTCCGTTACCTTCAAGGGAATCCATGCTATTTAGTTCAGAAGTATTGCGAGATGCAATAATATTTGCGTCCAGCGAGTCACAAACACCTGGAAAACCACAAGAAATTCGTCTTCTCCATGAATTTAAAGCCCCCTACCATTACTGGTACTATGATCGCAGTCATCTTTATGAGAAGATCCGTAATATGGACGAGGAGCATCGGGTACAAATCGAAATTATGATGAACTATGTGAAGACAAGTTTCGAGGCGAGCTGCAAGGAAGCCAATGTCCTTTTTTCTCAGGGATTGGTACGCTATGAAACAATATTCTATCTCTTCGAGCCCGGAGCGTGTGTTGTCTCCAACTTTGACCGCGACCCACTGGCTTACCAGGCAAAATTCTGGCTTGAACAACTTGATGATCCTAAGAACCCGGATCATAAATGGAAACTAAATTGCTGGGCATGGAGATTCGATGGTGCGCTGAAGAAGATCGATGAGCAATTTAAATTCTTCTGGCCATGGTCTAAACGTGAAGAGGTACCGATTCAGAGTCTGCCAGTCTTCCCCTTGCGATATGGAGTGGAGGGGCTGGAGGAAAAGCTCATTAGCAGAGGAGAGAAGTTCTGGGGTTGCCGAGAAAAGGTCTATGTGTCCTACGATGACGAGGATATTTTTGGCGATCCTGTGCAGGTCAGTCTTCTCGCTTGGTTAGAACAGATTTGCAAGCAGCTAACGAAGTCTTACTAGAGAGGGGCAAGATATATGATTGACACAGTTTTATATAAGCAGATAACCCCTAACGCATTCTCTGATCTTGAGAAAGCTGTAGAGGTCCATTCGTTATCTAGATTACAAAGAGACGAAATTCCTTTGAATTTCTATCTCTTACTTCCCTCGCATATCATGGGCTTTAGCATGCAGAGCAAACGATGGTGTTCGTACCACTCAGAACATTGACTTGAACCACTGACTGACATTGATTATAGTCAAATTGAAGGCAGCTCACATATATCCCATAGTATGGAATATGCAGGCTTTTGACAGCTTAGTCGTCGATGACGACACCAAAGAGCTAGTCAAAGCATTAGTCACCAACCAATTGGAAGAAGAGAAGGCAACTGATATAATGAGCGGGAAGGGCAATGGTCTCGTCATCCTATTACATGGGTCAGTCGATCATACTGGGTCTAGGCCCGAATAAATAATAATAAGATCAGGGGTCCTGGAACAGGAAAAACTCTCACTGCAGGTAAAGCATGGCGTGACATGCAATATATGGATTTACACTCACCTTCAAATAGAAAGGTCTCATACTGGAATCTCGGCTCCCAGATTGTAATGCTGATTTGGCGCAGCGTTGCAGAACTCGCACACAAACCACTCTATAGGGTATCTTGCGGTGATATTGGAACCAACGCAGATATTATTGAAAAGGTGCCGTTGATACAAGAACCAAAATACCTCAAATTAATACCCAGTAGCACCTTCAACGAGTCTTACATTTTGGCCGTTCCTGGGGCTGTGGTTGGTACATTCCTGAAGTCGAGGAACGCTTGGCTAATGGGACGTAGTCGTGTTATTGGATGAAGCTGATGTGTTTCTAGAGGAGAGAAGTTTGGCAGATATGCAACGGAATGCCCTGGTTTCTGTCTTTCTGAGGATACTGGAATATTATGATGGTTTCTGTCCCTTTCCTCAATTCTTTCCTAATTATACTTATAATCAAAAGGAATATTGATCTTGACCTCCAACAGAGTTGGCACATTTGACGAGGCTTTCCGATCCCGTATACAGCTGGCCCTCCATTATGACAACCTTACTCGGGACCAGCGTCGGCAAATCTGGATCAACTTTTTTAACCGTCTTGAGATAATCGAAAAAGATACTGTAGACACTTCGAATCTGCGCCTCCATCTCGACGAACTTGCGAATCACGATATGAACGGTAGACAAATACGTAATGCCCTGACGACGGCAAGGCAGCTGGCGAAATTCAAAAAAATGAGGATGGACTATAGGCTACTCAAACACGCGATCAATGTGGGGAATAAATTTGATACTTATCTGAAAGGAGTCAAGCATGGGATAACTGATGATGAATTTGCGAGAGAAGGTGGAATTAGGTGACATCTTGCACAAAGCCTCTACAAGCCTTGCAACCCGTACCTTCAGAGTTCATTAGGTTTAGGGTGATATGTACCCTCAGTCTCAAAATTGTATACTGCGCCGTGGTCGCGTGAATCTTCATAGTATCTTCTCAGAATTCATGCCATGACCCTAGTCGCCAGAGTGTTAACTGAGCTTTATGACACCACAGTTCTCACTCCTCCTCTCACCAGCATATAATGCATCCATGTGTACCGGGCCGAGATCCTCTCTTTTAGCGCTCATACCCGCATGCCGCACCCCTTCTTTACAGCCTTTGTCTCCCCACCAAAACCCGTTATCCTTGTCTAGTGTCCAGTCATCAATTACATCTGCGAGAGTCTGTATATCGCCATAAGTCGCCGGCTGTGGGCCCCTCGGCTTCTTGAAAGTAAGAAACGCGACGGCTGAGGCAAATACAATCGTGCAGATCACGTAAACGAGCAGGCGAACGTAGTTCATGGTGAAATATACGGCGCTTCTGTCGAAGGTAGGCTGCACTGATTGACCGAGTAGCCAGTGCAGCAGAGATTTGAAGACTTGAAGCATGTCGTACTTCCAGCTGAACAGGGCAGCGAAGAAGGGTGGCGTCAGAAGAATATTCTTGGTATTGCGAGAGCGGCGTTGAGCATCAAGAGATCTCCAAAGGTCTTCATCTCGGGACATATTGACTATAAGCTCTGCGCAGTGGAGCCCAAGCGTTTGTAGGCCTTGTATTGCGGAAACAAATAGAAGGCTGACGATGAGACAAGCAACAAAAGACATCGATGCTCCAACGGAGCCTTGTGCAGAAGGATTCAGGCTGAAGAAAATCGCATTAAAGTAGGTTGTCTCGGATATCGATCTTGTATCGTTCGTCCCCACAGGATTCCATGCTGACGAGAAATGCCAAGTTGTATTGCTCGGAATGACACCGTCCATACCTCTGATAGTACGGAATATGCCCAACATGTTGGATCTCGCGACAAGAAGAACTATCAAAAACCAGATGACTGACAATCCAACCAGGATCCAGGTAAAAATATTAGCACGCCTTGCATAACTGCTGATTTGCCATATCGAGGGCTGTGTCGTTTGAGGGGTGAATAGTCTCGCTTCTGGTGTGTCTGGAATCTGAACGGAGCGCAAACAGCGTCCTTCTCGATGCTGCACCAACTGCTGCTCTAGCATCACTACTGTGGTGTTCAGGGCATTAGAGGACCATGTGGGCATGTCGCGAAGATTGTTGCAGTAGCACCAGATCGCGAGCACGGTCTGTCCGAACAAAGCGAGCCCGAGTACCAGCACGGCGATCAAGTTGATATAATTATTGGAAAACGTGCCTCGATCTGCATCGACTTCCTGCAGAACCAGGAGGGATGTGTTACCATAGCAAAGGATGAGGAGCGCCGCGGAGACAGCGTTGATGTACCAACTGTTAGGTCGAGAGAGGCTTGAGCTGGTAAACAAGCGGAGATTACTGTTGAATACAAGTCGATTCTCCTTCAGAAGTGCCCAACGAAGCGATATCGAATGGACGTACGCCAACCCCTCCAGGCATTGTGTGAGAATGGTGTTGGCGATGAAGGAAAGAGCTTCGCCGGGCAAGCCTTGGGGTAGGAGGACGACTGGATATCTTGCGTGAATCCTATGGCGAGTCCAATAACCAAGGCTGCAAGCTATACAAGCTAAAGAGCAGACTATACCTAAGACTATAGCAAGGAGGCACTGAATTTTGGTGCCGTAGTCGATGTCTCCTAGAGGCAAAGGTGGTCGAGACTGGACTATTGTGAAGCCTGATTGCACAGGTCGTTCAGTTTTGTCTGTATCATGGTATTCATCATTGCTCTTATCAGGTATGAAAGCGTCCGTGCTGCTGTCTTGGACATTGCGTGTCGAAGGTGGCGACGAGAAGCTATCGGCCTGTTGCGAAGCGAATGAGTATCATTTCGGCCACCACCAGCATTGCTTGACTTACTGCTCTGCGTGAGGGTTCTTCGAGAACACCGAGTGCATATCCGGAATATACGGCTGGGACGAGGCCATATTTGCTGTCCATTGTTATATAGCCAGTTTCTTGGAATCAGAGAGATGGAGTGATTGCGCAGTGTGCGAGGGATTGACCCTGTGCTAAGAACGCGCGAAAGAGAGGATCACACCTATTTGCTTCTGCCACGACATATCTCAGACGCCGAGTCTACTCGATAGTCTGTATAGCCACTTTCTCACGGGTTGCAGCTCATGAAGTCAACAGGTCCAGAACGACGGAGGGGCTCAAAGAATGTTTTGGAGCGTACCGATTACGGTCCGTCGGCGCAGTCCAGGTTGTAGCCCAATCTCCAGGGGTTTCAGGCTCAGCCCTAGAGCTTGACACCCGGCCCGGCCCATTCATGACAGCGCTTCGCCTTGTTAGGGGCGTCGGAAGACCTGATTCGTGGATTCGGGGTTGTATCATGAAAATTACAGGGTCGTAGCTTTAGCGCTGACTCAGCAGCGCCATGAGCCCATCAGGGGGCGCATTAATTGAGGAATTTGCATGATATGGCAAAATATTAACGATTATATTATTCAAAATATGTATTTCTAGACTTTAGGGACATTTATAATACTGTATGACAATCGCTTTAAAAAAGGGGCCTTAGAATCTGTTAGCGATACTCGTGGCTTAGGAAGACAGTAAGATCCACTGCGGCTGAAGAGTCATGCGCTTAGCGATTTAGTTTGACGACTTTGGGGGCGGTAAAGTGTTCACTTAACGCACCCGCAGGACCCTTTCTTTTGCTCCTGCATTTAACAGACTAATCTCTCGCGAGCCCAAGGTCTGTGATGTAGATTTTAGATCCTTTTACGGAAGTCTTTTGAGGCTTGAGGTCCTTGGTGTATTTCTATTGTCATGTCGTCAAGCTATGCCTTTAATATTAGCTTGATCCGAATTATGTGGCCGGAAAAATCCTTAAATCCATTTGCTTTTACACTCATGCCGTCAATTAATAAGGCAGTTGCTTAGTCAGCCAGAGCCTCCAGCATGGCCAACTGGCTATCCTACCCACCAAGTGCTGGTTTGTAGGGTCCACGGTCATGCGATCCGTCAGCTTTGGTGTGCGGAGTCCGAGAACAGCGAGATGTAAAGTCCGTCCCTACGTAGCAAGACGCACCTTGTTACGAGATACTCAATCCAATTTTGCATCTCGAAATTCGCCTCGTCTATTTTCAATTTCAGAAATTATGTTAACTTTAGAGAGTCTTGTTCTCATAGTTGTGAGTCTTGAGCTTGGAAAGCAATTTGAAGAACGTACTGCAGAATCCACGCGTCACGTATCTAAGAGCCTCTTCTGATAAGTACGAGGACTTGAAAAAGGTACCGTAAAATATATCGGAACAGAAGTAAATATTTTTTTCGCTTGCGTCCTGAGATCCGGAACGTGATCTACAGCTACTGCTTTACTAGGGATGAGGAGATGAAGCATCCCGATGAGCACTATACTCCTTTTCGGAACCAGGATGCGAGGAAGTCGAAGTTTAAGTTTGATAGGTGGGAGAATGTCCTCGGGATCTGTGCCCTCTGACTGCGGGAGAGTACCAGATGTGTCACTTTGCACAGGTGTTTCTTCAAAGTAATTACGATTGAAAAGTAATGGCGCTTGGTACGATTTGTCTTTCGAGGTTGACTCCGCGGTGCGTATCAGCCCCTTAGATATTTTTGGGTATCGTACAAGCGCATTCGGGAGGTGACAACTGTCTACTCGAGCATGCAAATATCCCCTATATTTCTTGCACATAGCATTCAAGAACGACCTACTCTATTCACATCTCGAAAATTTCAACAGAGAATAACTCACGTAAGTTGTCTACGCAGCGCCGTTTTACTGGCTTGCCTGTGGTCACGTCTTGCTTCTGACAACGGCGACATCATCGAGACCAGGACGCCCAATAAATTATGTGATCCATACGGGAGTCTGATTGCCATACATTGAAGATGGCACCGGCACGCCCAACTCGTAACGCTCACGCCACGAAGACATGTCCCAAGCCACACCACGTAACATCAACAGCCACCAGGCCATCTCAATCGTCACATCACTCAATCCTTTTTCTTTTTCACCTTGACTAAGCATAACACGGTTTTCTTTCAGGTAGGCTTTGATTCCGATATTTTCATCATCAAAATGCTTAACATATGCCAAAGCAAGCGTATACATGTCAACAACGTTCAACATAGGTACACGATTACTATAGTCCATGCCTGTCTTGAGTCGTTCGAATGTATCCATCGTACTCTTCTTCTCCACTTCGAACCTACCCCGTATTTCGTCGGTGCAAGATAGGGCCATATTGATATGAGCTGCAACGAGGTGGACGTAATTTTTCTGACCTTCACTTTTCTCTCCAAAGCCAAGTTTTGAAAGCTGTTCGGTCGTATAGTTGAAGACTTTGCGGCAGTCATTGATCATCCTTTCCTTTGGTTTTGGGCCTTTTTTGTTCCAAATTCTTGAATCGGAGAAGTCGTCCCAAAAGTCTTCCGGATATTCCTTCTCGAGCGTCTTGAAATGGTCTACTATTTGTGTCAATACCTTAAGTAGCTCTGAGTTCAACCCAGGTTCTTTGCTGCGCTCGAAGGCTTTTTGATAGAGACAGATTTGGCTCTCAAAATAATGGAACACTGAGCGTTCCCGTGGCGTCCAAGGCGCGAAACACGTTCGGACCATGGTTGAGTTTTCAAGCGGGATGAAGCAGCATAAAAGTTTCATCAAATCCAACTGCAGCTCCCGAAAATTCGCGTCCCTAAACCGCTTCAGTATATCTCTGGGAACGCCTATCTGAGACAAGATTCTATCCACGGCCAGAACCTTACGGTCGTTGCCGACCATTTCGAAGTCTTGCTGTACAAAAGTCGAGTCTCCCGGGAGAATTCCGCACAGCATTTTATCTCCTGCTCTGCTGGGAGAGATTCGCTGGATGTTTCCACGCTTACCAGAAGGGTTCGAGAAAGTTAGTATTATACCTAGACTGTTGCTGTATGTTGCGCTCAAGCTATATCCGTTGCCTTCTGCTTGCATCTTTCCATTTTCGGGCTCGAGAGTTCGCCACTGCATACCTATTCTGAGCGCGATCACAACAATAGTTCCTACTGTTGTCTTTGCTAGTGGTCGGCCAATATTAGCTCCTGGAGGGGGCGAGAAGTCCCAATTCCATCTGTGATAGATGATCGCGACATCTGTCCGTATAGCATTCTCGTTTAGCTCTTCTCGGTCTTCCGGATCCTTTTGATTGTCTCGGTGAACCCCTTCTGGTTCCAAGGCTAAGTACTGATCCTTAAACGTGAGACTTCCCTCGGGAGCGCTGTCCATGAATTTACGATCGTATAGAGGGCATTTATCACATTCCTTGCCCCAATATGTTGAATATGTAGAATGGATCTCGTGGATTAGGTCTATCCTCACAGTATATTAGTCGTTTTGCTCCCGAGCGCATAGTCAAGCCCCGCTGGAACGTACTGATACAATTCACTAGCAGACTCTCCTTACGAAATCCTTGATTTTTATTGTTTTCTTTGTCACCGGCTTTGTCGTTATCGACTTTATTGTTATCGGAATCATCGTAATCGGGGACCACAGCTTCAGAATCATGACTTTTGCTCTTACGATTATTATGAACGCTCTTGAATAATCCAAAACGTTTCATAAACAATTCGACTAGCCTTTTTCTTACTGTTTTCGTGGTACCAACTGAGGATGGATGGATTGTCTGGCGGATTAGTTCCGGAGGTGCTTCCTGCCAATTTAGATTGAGCAAGTGCACGTTGTCGTTGTTAAACCCGCCCGCTCTGCGATATTCTTTGGGCGAGAATAATGTGATCTCAGGCGTCGTGTACCAAGTCTCGAGGCGGAACTCAGACAGCACGAACTTCCTATGTCGCGTGCTAGACCACGGGCCGACTCGGCGCACCTGCGAAAGCCATCTGCCGTACCGAAATATACAAACAGAAGCTGGAGAAGGGAGACTACCAGAGCGACAAGCGAGACGACGAGCGCGACAACGGAGACACCTAAAGGATAGTGAGCTTGGAACGTCTTGGAATCGTATATATCAGAGAGAAGCGACGTGATACGTACGATCGGTTGTATTCATGACGATCTACAAGGTGTGTCTCACTTGAAGCAGAACACGATGTATCACGCATGGGGAGAAAAACCTCGCTCTGGTTAAAATATTCTAGATATTCCCATAAATTGGCGCAGACGGACAGTGCAGTAAATATATAGTCGTCGATCTGGCCCCCAATCTGCAATCTAACTTGTAGATCCAGCTTACCTCCATGTCTAAGATCTCAGCCGCATACAGAGTGAGATCCTATGCGGTGATTCAAATTTCTAGGGAGCTTGCAGATATAGCTTTATTATTGGTTGCCTAAGCTAGGAGATCGGAATCCTGCAGGTTTTTCAAGAGCCGAGCGATTCGCTACAATTTACGAGGATACCGACTAAGTCTCACCTGCAGTAGCGGCTGTCCCGACGCCCAAGGTGTCCTGATTTGATGCTTGCTGCGACTGGTGTCATAGCAGATTACTTGGGGTTGACCTATTTACATTATGACTGGGACACGGGCCATACCTTAAGTTTACCAAACAATAAATACCCCCATTCACGGTGTGAGTGACGATAACTAAAGTCAGCTGAGAAACCCAAGAGTTGAAACAGTTTGTTCTGCGCAAAATGTATTATTCTGTTACAGAGACTTGCATACTAGAGTAATGATCGCCCCCAAGCCACCCGCCCTCCAACTTCCAGGCAATGAGGTACTTATTGAGGAGTGTAGTCCACAATCTTTGTCTGCCCAATCAAGGTGCCCACCTTCAGGCTATAGAAGAGCTGGGTCGCGGAAATGTCGGATGGCTGAATTTCCGGGGGCTCCTTGCGATAATTCATCACCGACATCTCATTGTCCTCGGCAATCTTGACGGCACCATGGCCCTCATGCTCCAGAGCAAACTCGTGCCTGAGACCGAGCACGTGGCCGAGCTCGTGAGTGAACACCTTCCAAAGATTCTCCTTCCAGCCCCTCTTGAAACCGGCCGAGTAGACATAGACAAAGCTGAGGTCGTCATGGCAAGGAAAGAATGCTTCAGCGAGCACATTGCCATAAGGACCACCATGAACAAGGACAAAGGATGCATCTTTGGCCAGAGGAACGTATTCAAAAGTGACTCCCACGTTCGCATCATTCCATTTCTGGGCCGCAATATCGAGCTGCGTTGCTGCGTAGTCCGCATCATCCTGAGAATCGTAACCCTGGCGCCACGCAGTCCACTTGATAACTGAACCAGGAGCCCAACGTGGAATCTCGGCCTTCAGACCGACAACTAGACTAGCCAGGTTATCTTTTTTCTGGAAGTTGCGGGGAACTGGGTGCTGGGTGGTGCACTGGGGAGCGAATTCAAAAATCGTGTTCGCCTCTGGTATCTTCAGCTGGACGTTGGACAAGTCCACAGTCTCGAGAGCATCGGGTCCAAGCACTTGGGCGATCTCATCGAGAACAATCTCCTTAGTGTTGTCTGGTTCGGCCGCCATTGCGGAATCTCGGGTCGATCCTAAAGGACCGGTAGCGCACCACTCGGGTGGAAGTTGTGCCAGTTTAAAAGAAGTTGTGTATGAAGCTGAGTGTAGAATGTTTGTTGGGCTGGAGGACAGGATGATGAGATGATGGTGCTAAGACGACGTCTTTATATGACCATGTAGCCGCAGATGAGCATCGACGATGACTATGGCTGAGCACTCAGCTTTCAAGCTGCATAACCCGATAAATAGGAGCTGACCACTAATACCCAGATGAAGAGGGATCGTGGGCTCAATCGAGAATCACGTCAGGAGAGTTGAAAGGCAATTGTGGTCTAGATCTCACAACCCTGACAACGGAGGACAGAAGGGGAACCAGTGTTCGGCGCTATTGGCGCCCTAATGATTCACCTCAGCTACTCTCAACCTCTTAATAAATGTGCACAGTGCATACTCAATGCAGTAAATTAAGTGCTATGGGCTTTGTGGGGTGAAATCAAGCGCTCGTACGGGGCCGGTTCGACTCGCTACGAATTCAGCTCTGTGTGTCTGCATGACCCGCTCTTCTAAGTTGACATAGCTACCGACTTGGGCGCCTTCAACACAGGCAAGATAATTCACTCAGCGCTCGGTCAATCTTTCCGAGACAAAATACCTGATTGTTGAGTTCCAGAACATACCAGGAACATGTGGGATGCAATAAGCCATGCAAGCTTATGTTCGGTCGTGTAGGTCCTTGGAACTCAACTCTAGTTGGTTCTGTAACCTTCCAGAGTGAGCTACAGGTTTACCGCCATTTCGATAAACAGTGTGATGCTGGGAAGCTATACATTCGTAGACTTCTAGCGACTAGAGGATTCACTAGTACTAAAATATTTGTTGAGGCTCAGAAAGCTTAACTGCGGGCTTAGATGCTCTACTCATACTATGACCAGCAAGCACGCGAGCTACATCCCTTAGCCTTTTAGTACTGTGACGATTGGAGTCTCATTTTCAGGACAACCATGCCACGAGCACTTTGACAAACAACACAAGTGAGACGGTACTGAACGTTCTGTTAGCAGGAGCTAAACTATATTGCTAGCCCTCAATATGAATTAGACATGGAAGGCGTTTAATTACAAGCTGGATGGCTTCGCTCGCTTGCGGAAGCTCTCGAACACGTCGTTGCATCTCCAGGGCCCTGCGGCAAGAGCGGACGCTCCGAGATCGCTACACATCTGGTCTCGCACTATCATTGGTTCGACATCCACGCATCGGCCTCACGTGGCGCCCACATGGGACCAAGGCTCAACCTCACATTCGGTTGTACCTGGCCCACTATGGGGAGTCTACTAAAAGCAGAAAAGTCGATTCTGCGCGGTCGAAGCTGCATGCAAAAGTGTTTTCAGTTTCAGCTCGCTGGCGCCAGCCATCTGCGATCGGTCCATAATCTAATAGTGGCAGGAGTAGATGCTCCATAATTCTAGACAAGCCAGCCACAGAACATTTCTGGATACATTTGGACTGTTCTCGGACCTAGTAAGGCAATTCAATATGTGATTCAACCTGCAGATCGACGCGAGTTCATTGAGGCGGCAGATCAGCGCACCTGCATAGACACAAGCACTTACCCCTGGTAGGGGCCTGGATTTGCTCCACCCTCGCTACAATATTGACTCTTCAGCAGATCAAGCGAACGAGATCTGCAAGGTCGGGTGGGGGTGGGGTAGATACAAAGCCAGTTCTACTAAAATGGAAACTTCGTGCAGCTGAAACTGCAATGCGAAGCACAGCTCAGCTTCTAGATCGACTATACCATACCCTTCTGGAACTTTCGCCGTTGTGGATCTGAGAATTTGTGAAGAATAAGTGATGCTCCATGCGGTGTGTCCTTCCATGCTAAGAAACTTGTTCGGTTGATTAGATATCTCAGCTCTGATGAAATCAATGGCCTGCGTATATCTGTCAGCAGCCGCTCTACTTTTCGACTAAATTGTGAAGCTCATCCTTTTATTTGATATGACTCGAAATTCAACATCCGACTAAATATTTCATAATGGGAAAGGATTCTCTGCCACTTGTCTTCGGCCCGGGAAAGCTCGAGTATCAAAATGCTCAGAAGTGGTACGATTCGATACTGAAGAACAAAGATGCCTACGTCAGCTGCTACATTCCAAGCATGACACGGGTCAAGAACCTCGGCTCAAAGTATATGCACGAATACTGTCAGTTCATTGTCGAGGATCGCAGCACCGGAGAACGTGCACGCGTGTATGCTGAACGTATGAACGAAAAGGACATTGACGTCGTGACAATTGGCCGTGATGAGCAGGCGCCACGCAACTGGGACGAGCTACCACTGCCATTGACTTCGATTGCTTTCGAAGACCAGACCAAGCAGCCCACTCTTCTTGATGTCGCTAAGCTGATCAACTCTGTGAGCGTTGTTGGCGGCGCGTACAAATTTTACGAGAAGAATTGCTTCTGGTTTGCATTCACAACCTTTGACACCGTCAGACTCGCATTCCCTGGAACCTTGAAGAACTGGCTTTGGGTCAATCCAGGCGGCAAGGGAGGAGGCTCAGTCGCAGATGCGTGGGGTCTGGGTTTCCCCACAATGTTTAAATACTTCTTCAAGGTCAGCAGTTTTGCCAGACATTTCACAATGAGCTCATGATCTAAGTTGAGATAGTCAACCGCAAAGGATTTCGAAGGCAAACGTAAGAAAGATCTAGTTTGGCTCCAACCTGGAGAGAATCGCGACACGATCACTCCAGATGATTATGTGCAGAAGCTAAGCGGTCATCTGCTCGAAGACCGCGCAGTGGAGGCATACGGCGAGTGGTCGAAGAACCTGGGTCTTCTTGTGACAAAGGAAGATGTAAGTTCTTGCTTGATGAAAAGACCGCGACAGTAGACGATTTTCTGATAGCAATAGCTGGTTGAAATCACATCGAAGGTTGAATCCAACGTCAAGAAACTAAATGAGAAGGGCGACATTAATTGGAGCCTTGAGGTGAGTTCTATCCGCACATTGTTAACTTTAGTTGCTAATACATGTGCTTTTAGTTCGATTCTGCAGTTGTAGATATTACCCAGAAGACAGAGAATGATCCAAATGCTTCCAAATATTTGGAAAAGTATAATGCCCAGCCTGTAAGTCTACCCGCTTTCACCTCTAAATTGCCCTTTACTAACGCTTTGGTAAGAAAACGGGCTATGTCGATATTGATGTTGGCGATGTAAACATTGGTCGTTTGAAAGCAGTCGATGCTGTCGATGGTCAAGAAGTTGGAAATCCTTCCGGCGACGTCCTTTTCGCGGATACTAAAAAGGGTGAGGAATTGGCCAAGGCTCTAAAGGTACTCGTTGGAGCAGTACTTATCGATGCTAAGCTAGGAAACTAGATTATCGATTTCCAACAGTTTCAAGTTAAGTGGGCTTCTCCAACAATATTATCACGCGTGTACAAAGATGATCACCCCACAACTGCTCTCTACTTTGACCCACGTCTTGCATGTAGGTTCTCAGGTGCTGTAAGCCGCTCGAAAGTTACTCGGAGTAAGAAGATCCGATACTTAAAGTATCCGTATATTGAAGTTTGCGTGCGTTCTGCCAGTGGCCGCTTTAATCCGTCCTGCTTCACTCAGAGCTGGCTTTTGGTAATACACAAAGTTCTTTCTTTACTGGTCGGAAAATGATCTGGGCAGTGACATGCACCAGATGACCTCATACGGTAGTAAAACATCCCAGAGATCGTGTTCTAGAAAAGCATTCATGAGATATACAGTCCATCAAGCCTAATACAGCGTAAGTCCGAGGTCTGAAGGACCATTCTGCATGACCTACTTGCTCGAGAAGGCTTTTGATGGTTGTAGTAACTCTTGCAATATGAGGCCTCCCTATGAATAATAAGGCCTAAATGGGTACAGAGCTTATTCGTTTACAAATGGATAGGCACCCCATACTCTATTCAACAAGAACAATATAGTTAATCGAGTCTTAATAATCGTCGAATCCATCAAAGACTAGGTAATTGAACCTGTTGTGAACTAAAAGTAAGAGATAAATTATTCTATTGTGGAGAATATGTGCTTGCAAGAGCCAGCTGTAAGAACAGGGATAGCTTGACTTTTTGACGATGACCAGTATGATGGCATGATCCTTACTATCGATTCTAGCCGTGCGAATTGCAGGTTCTATTCATTCGGTATGTCGACATGCTGCAAGCGGTACGAAGTATTCAGATCCCCACCAGGGTTGCACTGGAGCGATCTCTTCCTGAAACCTATTGTCTCAAGTGTCCTCTTCGAATCACTCTATAGCAACACAACAATAACGTATATTAATCTCACAACAGCCGAACAGGGTAATCCCAGGGTGTTTTCTCAGAAGTTGTAGCGTCGATCCATATAGATGAAAAAAGAAGTAATACACAAAGCCACCATACGACAGGCATCCCTAGCGGGTGTGAGTTAGGAGTAATTGAAACCTGGCCAATAGTTTACTATAGATAAGGTTCGGGCCGCAACGCAGTCCGCGGTGATATCTGCTACACTTGTTATTCGCCGCTTGGGCAGCCTAACTATGCAATGCACACCCACACAAACACAAGAGCAGGTTTTCGATTCTCAAAATAAAGGTTGGTAGTCTGACGTCAACATGGTCCAACTTGTTTCATGTAGCCTTATTTGATCAAATTGACAACGCTTGCAACATTGTTAGATACAGCCTTATGTTCCCTGTTCTGTGCTGTACTAAAATCGAGAATGTTGCCCGAATCATCTGCGAATCCGGTTTGCCCCGACAGTCTAAGCTTCAAAGGAACTGTGTTAAATGCCTTTGATAAATTAGCAGCGGCCTTAACAAATATTGAACTATTGGACTTTACTCATCGCATGCAATGCGGGCCTTCTTGTCTCAAGCAAATCGACTGCAAATTCTTCTCCTATAAAAGACATGTTACCTCCTCAATACCGGCACAGGCTCCACAATCTCGATATAATAAGAAAACAGCACCCTTATTCTCTCTTATGGGTGATACCGGATACACACCTGGAATATCTCAAGTCCACGAAGTAAATATCTGGCCCCTGTTGGAAGCTTTACTCGCTGAAGTTGACTCTGTTCGCAAAACAGTGAGTCTCATTGACTGCGATTACACCGACTGGTCTAAGAAGCACGACCAGGTGGCTGAGGAGTCTATGAAACGGGTCTGTCGAGATTCTACTCAATGGATGGGCGCTTGGCTTGGTGCTGACTACGACATGAGCCCAGCCGCATTGCAGCTCATCGCCTTTTGCACCATAGTTGATGACATCTGCATCCCACCAATTGATCTTCTCAACGGGAATCTCCGTATATATGGAAGGTCAGCCCGCGATGTATTTGTTGAATTGACAGACGAAGGTTGGGGTCGAGATGCCACCCACATTCTCCTCGCTCTCATTCGACAGTACTTTCTTCAATATGCCGAAAAGGTTGATTTCGACGTTGAACGTAATACTGGGTTGCATTCGATGCTCAGCAGAGCTAGCGGAGTGTGGGATAGCACAGTATACAGAACCCATACAGCAAATACATTTACCGCAGCCGTGGTCATCGCAAGGGTCTCGTGTTTTGGCCTGTTGAGAGATACCTGGATTATGGATAGTTCAATCTGTGATGCAATCTCAATGGACCTAGCCAAGTCAGCGTTACGAGTGTATCAGCAGGATAACCACCAACCAACAGCTGGATCGGGCCATACCAACAGACAAGAGTTAGTACACCAGCGAAATGCAGGTTATCATGCAATCTATCTGGATCTCATTGATGACCTTGTTTGGACAGGCGCTCCAGAGCCCTTAGTCCATTTCGGGCGAGCTGGTTTTCTCTATGTCCAGATGCATCATCGTTACCTCGAGCGTCAAGCCGGCCATCGGTTCCCAATCACTCCACACATGGAATCCGAGCTCCGGCGTCTCTTTGGAGACACTCCTACTGATGCACGCCTAGATGGCCTGTTCCGGCTCCGCTGGCTTCTTAATGGAAATGCCCAGTCGGGTTGGGGTTCATTGCCACCAATCTTACTCACCGAATGTCGGGAAAACCTGCTCCAGCACAAACAAAAACCTTGCAAGTCACTTGAGTCTTTCCATTCGATTAGCAGTCCTTCCAAAGATGGATGGATCAACGCGTTCCATTCGATCGCCAAAAAATCTCGCACTCCCGATGAGCTACAACACTACCTAGTGTCGGACGAGAATTTGACTCCATTTCCTCTGTCACGCACTCAGCTTTGCCGGCTAGGCTCTTTAGGTGACCAGTGGGCTCTTTGTATGGCTTGCCAGGTTCATTGCTGCAGCACTTGTGCGTGGCGATTACTTGGCAAGTATGCCTGGAGTCAACTTTAAGCAGATCAGCAACCATCTTACAGGTGGATCAACTAAGCTCGAACTTGTTAATGTGATATGATATCACGTGTAGCTCATAAATACGCCTTTGTATAGCTAGAGAGGGTCCTCCCACATCTGGAGAGAACAACTGCGACAGGATCTAGGCTCGTCGCTACTAATATCCCATTGTCTTAAATACCAAGTGGAGGGCAAACATGTACTTACGGTCGTCGTCACATATGTAACACTCACTTGTATCAAATACACTCACTTCTACAAAATTCTTCCATTCATATAGTATATCGCAATTGTTTCCCCCAGTTGATACTTACAAGTTGGCTCGGCTTATTCTGCGTTCTACGCTATTAGAGTTCGTGATCATTACATGTGGAGAGAATTAGAATCTTTGCTCCTTTTCACATCAATTACCCGGCACTGCATCCAGTCTAATTCTGTGGCCATTCTAACACCTAATTTTATGTCCGAAGACCAAGTGCCCTCTGTCTATTTGGATTGGCATCACGCTCTCATGTGTAGTGAAATATTTCAGCCCCATTGAAATAATCACCCGTCACGTAAATAGGTTCGTGAGGGGCTTCTATTTATATTGCCGTAACAAATTCGGAATCGAAAAAGCTAGAAAACTGTACATGAATTTTATGAGAAACTAATCTAGCGTAATCGTGATAACGGGCCAGTACAGGATAGAAATATACGATGACACCAGTTTTGCGGCAATAGCTCATGCTTCTGTTTATATATACCTTGGACTCGGAATCAGATTCTTTCTCCTTTCCATAATTGACAGGTAAATGTGTTTTAAATAGCACCGTTATCTCTAAAGCTTCTCATCGGCTCTATTATCAACCGCTCCCTTGAAATCTTTCAAAAACACCCACCTACTCTTCTCAATCCAACCCTTCTTCAAGAAGTCGTTTGCATACTCTGGAAACATCTCGACGACATCCTTCAGGTGAGAATCATGTGCAAGCACGACAAGAGTGTTTCCGCTGCCGTCGGCTTCGACGACCTTGTCTACTGTCTCTTCGGCGGCGTCTGGATCACCAAACAGCATCCCAGGCCGTGCCACGCCGTAGAAGGGCTTTGTCGTCTGACCGTCGCATAGGATGGATTTGAACAGCGCTCCAGGGCACGGCACGGAACTGCCGAGATGGAACGGATGCGGTGATATTGCATCAGGCAATGGGTGGTATCTGGACGGCCGCATCTCGGCACTGTGGTGGCAGGTGTCCGCGCCCATGAGAATGAAACTGTCAGGGTTGATTGTCACTCTCGCGAGAGCGTTGACATGGCCTACTGTGTGGCCTGGAGCATCTAGAATATAAAAGCTGCCGTCACCAAAGTAGTCAATTGCAGGGAAGGACCCGACTTTGACGTCGGAATCGGTAAAGCCCAGTTCGCGTAGTTCGCGGCCAGCGAAATCGGAGTCTAGAACGGGAGATTCTGGATTTTTTGGGTAGCCAGGTGTGAAGAGCTGCTTGAAACCTGGCCCTACCAGGAGCGCTGTGCTCGTTGGGAATCTGTTAGGGTCACCAATATGGTCCCAATGCTAGTGACTCTAGATAATGCTCTCGATCTCGCTTCCCTTTACCCCACCCTCCTCGAGGATGGTTCTGACATCTTTTTCGACGCTGTAGGTGCTCCCGCTTTCTTTGAACCAGTTTGTAATGGCCGGGGCGAGGTTTTGAAAGTCCCTGCGGACACCCAGGTCGAAGAGTACTTTGCGGCCAGAAGACGGGTGTTCAATGAGGAACGCGTAAGCGGGGCACTAGAGCCAGGAGTGGCCTTTTATGGCGTGGGATACCATGCCCTCCATGGGGACACGTATGGAGGACGTGGA
This sequence comes from Proliferodiscus dingleyae, assembly GCA_003988795.1. NCBI lineage: Eukaryota > Fungi > Ascomycota > Leotiomycetes > Helotiales > Lachnaceae > Proliferodiscus > Proliferodiscus dingleyae. The sequence continues at coordinate 1,173,912 of QYAK01000008.1, forward strand.
GTCAATGATGCAGACATTGACGATTAAGGAAGAAGCTGGGACAGAAAAGTTTGATAATGGCATGCTTGTTGCTTCAGATGCTGACGTGGGAATTGATCCTATAAAGTCTAGGGATAGGTTTGAGACTTTGGCCCTGTCTTGAATCCTGAGGCGATGGAAAGGAGAGCTTTACATAAGATTGATCATCCGACAAGTCAGTTGCTAGGACATATTCCGAGGTATGAAATGGAATTCGGCAATCGGCTTCCCTGAGCCGAGACTGAGTGCAAGGCATCACCATACATCGCACCTGGTTGCTTGCTGCGTGGAATATAAGGCGAATTTTGCTCTTCAGGTTGAGTATTGGAAATTATTTGATTGCAGATACCATAATGTCTATTCCTATAGCTCTTGTCACTGGATGCGCGAACGGTATTGGTCGTGCCATCGCGTTGCGCCTCGCACAAGATGGGTTCCAGTTGGCCATCAATGATTTGGCCAGCCAGGAAGCCAGGCTCAGGGAGCTGCAGCATGAGATTGAGCTGAAAAGTATATCTCCCGTCTTCAAAACAGACTTAGGCTGATATAAATCGCAGGCAAACGATGTATCGTCCTTCCTGCCGATGTCAGCATCGAGGACGACGTTGCAAACATGGTGCAAAATACAGTCCAGATGCTCGGTGGGCTTGATGTGAGTGACTGTTGAGCAGCCAGTGTTAGACGGAAAACTGACCAAGATCTATGTTGAAGGTGATGATTGCTAATGCCGGCATTATTCTCGTCAAATCACTCCTTGAGATCAGTGCGAGCGAATGGGATAGTGTCCAGGCAGTAAGCCCCTTCTGCTGTAATTTTATCTTTAGAGATGGACCCTAAAAGAAAGCAAGATCAACGTTCGAGGAGTATTCCTATGTTACAAGCATGCAGGCCTGGAAATGATTAAGCAGGGCCGTGGTGGAAAGATCATTGGCGCATGCTCCATTTCAGGATATCGGCCGGTGAGATGTTCTTCCTGGAAAATTCCTGGCGAGAAACTGACAATCGTCCAGTCTCCACAGACGCCCGCATATTCGGTCAGCAAGTGAGCCATTCGTGGGCTCACGCAGGTTGCTGCAATGGATCTGGCACAGCACGGGATAACCGTCAATGCATATTGCCCAGGAATGGTCCGTACCGACATGTGGGAGACGATCGATAGCAGCCTCGCTACTCAATTGGGACTTCCCAAGGGAGTGGTGTTTGAGAAGGCTGTGGAGAGCCGTATTGCATCTAAGCGGCCTCAGGTATGTTGGCAGCCTTGGCTGGGTCGACCACATTAACTGACGACGGCGCAGACTCCTGAAGACATTTCTGGCTGGTTAGCTTCTTGGCGGGTAAAGATTCGGGCCAGATCACGGGGCAGAGCTTGATCGTAGACGGAGGAATGGTGTTTTCCTAAGGGGTTGAGCGTGAAGCGGGATTGGGCACCATGTGACTATAGACGATAGGTAACCTGAAGCTATCTGACCAGAGTTCACACGGGCTCGCTAGTTCGCGAGGCTGCGACGTGAACTCCAAGGCATCAAACCAAAGGTACTTTTGCTCGTGTACCAGCATTAATCAGCGCGTGGGCGTGACAGTTTGAGGGCTTTGAGGGCGGAAGGATGGAAGAAGTGAAGTGAGGTGAGGTCGATGATGTGGAATAAGCGAGTACCGAGTGCCGAACCGAGCATCCCACGCTCTCTCCTATTCTCTCCTATTCCTCTCCCATCCTCACCTCTCCCCTCTCCAGCTTCGATCCGATGGGGCTCCCAGCTTTCAAGCCGACAATCTAGAAGCAATCACCGTCGATCTCGCCTTGACTTCCCCGCACAGTGCATTTCCCCGCATTCCGAAGATTTGACTCGTGATTTCGCGTGATCTCACGTTGCGGCTGGGTACCACCTACACGGTACCGGACTCAACATTTACTTGACTCAAAATTTGTATACCTAAAGGGTAATGTTATTCTTTCTAGGCCAACGAGTGTGAGCATTGCCATGAATGAATCTAGAACACGAGCTCGACTAGTCTGCACCAGGTGTCATGAACGCAAGGTGCGGTGCAACCTGAGCGAACAGCCTAGTGGCACAGCCTGTCGAAACTGCCAACGAGATCAATGTCAATGCCGGTTGGGTCTCTCATCGTTGCTTGATCTCATAATGCGCTCCTGACTGTGCCGATTAGGACATACCTTGGCACACGAAAACGAAGGCTGAGAATATCACCGACTTTGACAGCCGTCAGGGCCACTAGCCCTCTCGGCTCTCGACAGGAAGTCAACTTACAGTCCTCATTGCCGAATGTGCTACCAACACCGGCCCGTAGCGGATACTTTGGCACCGAATCAGTGCTGTCTGTCTCAGATGAGATTCCCTATGGCTCTTATGACCTGAGATTACAACCATACAATGCTGAGGCAATTCTGGGTCTCACAAACGCCACGCTTTTGCCAAGCGAGCCATATCGTGCAGCATTGCAACAGTTCTACGCTCAACACCTCTATCAAGCCGTACCTGTTCTCAACCAGGATGAGCCGTGTCTTCTGCTTCAGCAGACGCTGTGTTTTGCGGGCAGCATTATGAGACGGTCAGACGATCACCCAAAGACCTTTACGCCAGTCGATATCTACGCTAGGATCAAGGTTCTGCTGTTCCTCGGGCTAGAAACTGACATACTGGCATTGCTCAAGGCCTACTGTGTGCTCGGTTGCTGGACTCCTCTATCTCCACATATCGCTACCTTGGATCACCCGTGGCATTGGGTAGGAATAGCAATTCGATTGGCTATCCAACTCGGCTTCCACAAGGAGTCAACGCACGTCATGTCCCCGACGTCCGAGCAAAGCAGGAATATCTGGTGGTATCTTTTTGTAAGTTACACCCGGCTGAGTCGCCTTCGAATGCTTATCGTCAAAGTGCAATGACACACTTCAATCTACCTGCTTTGGCCGTCCTCCAATGATCCGTGCCCAAGACTTTGATGTCATCCTCCCAAACGCTGACTCGGCGGCCGGTAAGTGCCTCTAAGGCTGCTCCTCCAGCAAGGGGAGATTGGCTCATTACCATAAGGTGGTAGTCAAAGTCGAGCATGATAGGCGGGCGGAACGGTTCGTGAGGATATGAGCCGTTTTTTTGGTTATACCGGGGATTAACCTCCGTCCCTACGTCGAGACGCACTCTGTCACGAGACGAATCTATAATTTAGAAATTCTAAACTTTTTCTTAGTAAGTCAACGAAATAAACATTAATATATCGCTATTTTTTGGCTATTTCTCACAAAGAAAACTAGTTAACAATAAGAAAAAGAATAATGTTAATTATGTTATTGATCATTTTAATCACGTTACCAATCGCTGTTTCAGCTGTTCCCTCCTGCTTAATTGCGACTATTAGAGCCTCTTCAAAATTAGGAGCACTTAGGAAAAAGCTCTATAAAAATTAAATATTGCTCTAAGTGTTAAAGATATCTAGAGAGGGGAAAAAATGCAGTCTAGGAGTTACGCCGTGCGGTAGGAGAGACAGAAACGCTACATACTCTAGCTTTACGATTTAGTGCTTATTAATGTGCATTTGCCTGGTTAACTTATTCCCTGAAGCGCTTCGCATTTCCAATCGCCGGGTAATTTTTCAGTCGCATGTTGTCGCACTAGAAGTTTGGAAGTTGGTCCCATCTTCAGCTGATGTTGGTTGAATTCTACACCCAAAACACAGGGGGTTGTGATTCCAAAGCAGGGGTGTCGTGATTCCAAAGCACGGGGGATTGTGATTCCAAAACACCCCAGTGGCCATGCTATTGGCTTGCCTCTCTCAAGTATAAAGTATAGTCAAGATGCGTAGTCAAGAAGCATTCCTTTCTCATCTTTACTCCTTTTGAAGCACTTCGAGAGTTGAACTCTCGTGATCAACTTTTCTTTCCTTCGACAGATCTTGACAATTTCTTGTTTCATATCAAATTTATTGATACTTTCCATTCGTTCATCAAGATGTTCGTCCTATCATTAAAACTATGTCTACCAGTGCTTATTAGCACCCTTTCTCTGGTCTCAGGCCACGCCAATATGATCAACTGCAGCGGAGACAAAGGAGGATTAGTAGATGGTCTAGGGTTCAACAAGAATGCACCCCTCGGAGGGAATGATCTCAACGCCGTCGAACAAGATGCCGTGAAATTCAACAATGGCACGACGCAATTCACCGATTGTGGTGTTACGAATGTTCGTTCTGATCCCTTTCCTCACGCTCTCAATGTCTTTCACTCTTTCCCCTTCACCCCAAAATTCTCGCAATAATCAATGACTCACCTATCCCTTCTTCGACCAGGCAATCAACAATGAAATAGCGGCTGTCCGCATAGACCCAACTTCCTCCTCACAAGTCTCCGCCGCTCTCTCAAATGCAGGCAGCTCCCAGCTTCCCCAGGTATCCAGCTCACTGGCCGCCACCTGGCTCACAATGGTAACGGACGGTGGGGGCTTCAACAATAAAGTTCGCGCTCTACTCGACACTACTGGCACAGGCAACAATTTCGACGACACCAACCCCCTCAATGTCCAAGGGAACGTCAATGGCAATAATCTTTGCAATGTCAACACCGATGGTACGGTCGCGAATCCGGGAGCTAGTATCACTGCTACTAGTGTGGCAACTTCCGCTACGGCGACGCCGGGCATGGCAGGGACTAAGGGAAAGGGGAATAAGAATCCGAAGGGAGCTAGGAGTTTTGTGGGAAGCTTGATTGGCAGAGGGAGCGAGGGTGGGAAGATGTTGGGGAAGAGAGCGGCGATCATTCTGGATAATGGATCGCCGAATCAATTCGTACGTTATTTCTTTTTACCTCTCTCTCCTTGCCAGTTGCCTTCCTCTTGCTTTCTATCTTATATACTCATTCCACCGATCTGCTATTTCGACATCAGAATCATAAAAATCATGAGATAGCAGCAACTAATGGACACCGATTTCAGAAACTCAATATCGCCGTCCCCCCAGACACGAAATGTACAGGTCCAGACAACACATGCGTGATGAGGGTAGACAACAAGGTTGACGGGAACGGATGTGCCAACTTCTTCGGTGGTTGCATCGTTTTCCAGATGGCTGGTGGTGCTTCGACCGCGACAAACGCCAAGGCTTCGCCGACTAATGCCAATGCGGGGTCTAAGGGAACTGCAACGAATGCAAATGGTAATGGCCAAGGGAAATCGAAGCCGGGTGCTGCTCAGCAGTAGAGACGAAGAAATGGAACGAGGACTCAGCGTGCGCTTAGGGGAGAAGTGCTGTGCCTGGGAATGATGGGTAACTACCACAGAAATATAGACTTCGACTCCGTGTTGAAAAGGAGAATGGAAGGACAAAGTGGACGAATAAGGTGTCCCAGACGTGATTGGAAAGTCTGGGCTGGCGGACATTGGTTCCTCGTCGTATTCTTCTGTTCCCTGTTCTTTCATTTTCACTTTTCATGTGGAAAACTTGGTGTATATGTGTACGATACTTGTTCTACCTTGTTTCTCTCTTGAATTCATACTTCTGGGCGTTGTACGTATGTATATGACTTTGTATGTTCCCATTTGTTATCTACTTGTATGTATAATACGGAAGTGGATCTGGAAAAATACCTTCCTCAATATATATAGTTGATTTTTTCTAGCTAAGGTACTTGAGCCGATGCTAAGCTTCTTAATAGTTTGTTAAAGCATGAGGTATCTGAGAAGCTCGTGGCAATCATGCTCCTCAGTCCCGTTGTGGTATAGATGATCTAGCGATCTCTAGACCCATACATTGAGCCTTCTCACTTATAATCGCTTGTTGGGCTGTGGACTTAGCTTCACTCGAGACGGGAAAGAAACATCAAAGAACAGTGTTTCCCCGTTCATGACGCCTTTCGTCGTAGGAACTTGTGGTCTGTATATTACTAAGAGCAAAGGGTTTCCCTGGCGGCTTGTTCGTATCTGTCCTAACAGATAGTTATTAGACTAACAACAAAATGGTTGATATAGTTTGGCCTCCATGAGAATTTAGAGAAGCATCTAGATGTCGAAGCATTGAATCATTACGGTTGTCATGGTTTCTCCGATACGCCTCGAGATTGGAGGAGGAGCAACCTACCCTAGTTTGATGAAGTAATCTTCAGTTATAGCAATGTAAAGGTTATTCACAACATATTACGTACTCCTCAGTAACAATTGACTCAGCTCTAGCATAGCCCATATTAGCGCATGTTTGGATTTGGAAAGGGCGCGAGAGTGGTTCTTCCGGAAGGGTCGAAAGGTGCCGTGTTGTCGTTCTTCCGGTTGTGTTGATCTTGGGGTCTTCGTCGTTTCATGTAGTGGAGAATCGGCCATTCTTTCCGAAGTGCGTGCTTTACTAGTTCGGTGTCTCGAGCTCAGGTGAGCGATCATAGCTTGATCTCGATCACGCCCCTTCTTCAACTTCTCCATTCTCGATTCAGGTGTGCTGCCTTGGTCTCGGCATCATCCTTTTGTGCTAGCGCGGTGGTCCTAGGAGACAAGGCTTTGCCTGCTCTCCGCCAGACGTAAACTATTATTAATCAATCAATCGATTCCCCTTTCTTCGCTCAAAATGGAAGAATATTTTTGTAGTTCCTAGACCTGGTTTATAATTCTTAGTTGATTTACTTTTACCTGCCTTTGTGACAGTAGTGAACTCGAGTCGGAAGACAAGTAACTTTCACGTAGCGTAAAGCTAGACTCAGCAATTTGACTAGTTGTAGGAACGGGAAATTTGGTATTGTCCTCTCCGCCATCGTCTTTGAGGTTCTGTAATGCCCACTGAGTTTCTGTTGCTCATATTCTCTTTATATACGTGATGGAGTAATCCTCTTGGTCAGCTGTATAGCTAGGGTATGTGTGATTCCATGTCATTCGGCCAGAAGCAGCTGAGCATTTCTCAATGTACTCGCAACGGCTGCGATGAATGATGTATAATAAGATACTGCAACTCATCTTTAGTTGCACATAATAGGCAGAGTTCTTGAACACTTACACGTGCAGTGGTGATGATGTCTTATTCAATTTCTCTGACTGTATGCAGACAACCCAGTCCCTTTCTAATTGGCTCAATAATGAGTTTTGTAGCTCTGGTGACAAATTGGCCAGTTTCTTGAACGGATCGATTGTAACCCTCCGTTTCCTGCTTCCTGCGACGAGAGGTAATGCTACCGCCGGATAGGTAGAAGAGAAAATCTCCAAAGCTCGTAATGACTTTTATATGTTAGTAAGAGGGATTCAGCATGGTATTGAGAGATGGAGACACGGCACAGATAATGAAAGTAGAAAGCAAAACTATACAGTTCATGAACGTCATTACAGCTTGAAGCATAATCGTCTCGATGTGACATTTTGGCGGAACAGACCCTGTGGGGGTATGATCCATTTTTGGCAACGGACCCACATCGACAGACCCTTCAGACTCGGTGGTTGGTGAGGAACCCAACAGAATCTGATCGAAAATACGAACAGTTTTCGATCACTGAAGAGTTCCAGATGGAGATCCTGGCAGACATGTCACTGGTGTGATGTCTGACGACACTTTCAAAGTCTCAATATCTTGTTTGATTTCCCTTGACGGATCGCGGAGGTTCAAGAAATCTGCAAACATGAAATCATCATGTGTACTGGTCTCCTGCAAGAGTCCAATAAGATGGTCACGTAACCCATGGGCATGGCCATAGAGGCATAGTGTTGGGTGACGAGAAAGTACTTGTCTTGCCTCCCACGTCTTCTCCTGACATGTAGGATGCACGGTAAAAGCTTAGCAGCAATAACATATTATATTATATATGTATGCCCCTTTTCTTGCTAACAAAGCGAAATGCAGATATACGTACGATAGAGGCTCAGCTTCGCCTCGCTGCGAATGTATGATCCATGCTGCGCGTTGCGGATTGTCCCATCTGTCCCATTCGCTCTCGGAGACTATGCACTAGGCCATCCATTTGGCTGCTTGTATAGGCCGGCCAGGTGCCTCGTGGATGATCTTGGAGCTGCTGTTAATGGAATGCTCTGTATCAAAATCGTTCATCAAGGAATCGACTTCTGACATAGCTCTCCGAGGTTCAAAAACTGCATGGCCCAGTATACTCAGGTACTATGTGCCATGTTATTCTGATGTTTTCGTTTTAAGTATTATAGAAAGGCCATAAGTGTCGAGAAACTGGCCCTCAAGGCTGTGAGGTGATAAAGCTTTCGGAATGAACCCCAAGCACGGACAGAAGCCCACACCAAAGCCACGCCTGAACTCTTCTGGCGAGCTGTTTGAGTGACTCGGAATTTTCGAGTCTCTAACGGGGCCGTTCAGGGAAACTAAAAAGCTCATCTTTTTGGGCAGAGAGAGTCTCTAGCGCAAAGGAATGACACTTTGACAGGACGCTGGGCGGATGCGATATGCAAGGGGAGATGATTCATCGTGATATTGTATTTATGTACAAATCCATGGAAGCGGGGCTGTGGAAGTTTGGACGAGGCTCTAACGAAAAGCAGGCTGATCTTGTTGCCGCTCGGAAATGAAGGCTGAAAGGCGAGTTGCGACAAGGGCCGACACTGCGACCCAACGCACCAGGTTGGGGGATGTCGTGGCGCTTACGCTCTTCATTGATATGATATGATTGTCCGATGATGATGGAGCAAGACGTAACATAGTAGTAGTGGTAGCTGATTGCTATCCTACTGCTATTGGTGGAGGCGTTATTTTCACGTCGTCAACAGTATACCACGTCCTTTTTCAACGAAAAACTATTGATACGCCGTATCATTGGGCAATTCCCATTTTATAATTTAGATCTTCTATTAGGCTTCCCTACTGCCCGGAATTTCTATCTGACTCCCTGTCTCGCTCACTCTTGATTGTATGCTAATTATATTAAATATTTTCATCAGTCTTTGTGGTGCTCGTCATCTGGTGATAGGTTCTGGTTAGATGGCGGATTGACAAACTTTTATGGAAGCTCGACATTTCATCATCGGTCTAATGAGACAGAATTCTGGGCAATACGGCCTACACATATGTAAAAACTTCATCACCGCTCTGGGTATTGCACCTGAACTTTGTAATTTCTCAATTAATAGGCAGTAGCAGACTTAGCCGAGGCCTAAATATTAATCGCTTAATGGAGCCCGCTGCATGCCATTGGCCTATAATGCTATTGCTAGAGGTGCATGAACTGATTGAAATGGTTCGCAGATTAGTCACCTCCATAAATTTTCATGTCGCGTTAGTTTGCATGTATAGAAGCAGAGATACTGGATGGGATTAAGTTAGGCTCAGCATTGTTTATTGATTCTAGGTATGGTCGCGTCCATCACTGCGGCCAAGCGCGTCCTTCATATGTAGGTGTTCATTCGCTACAAAAATACGGGCGGCCCAACGAAAGAGGCGAACTACACTATTGTTGATCTCTTAAATACCGCCGTTCTCGCGTCATGAAGTGCTCCGCCTTTTCTCATCAAGTTGAGTACTTTTGCAAAAAGAGACGAGCATTACTGAATTGAGCTTCCAGAGACAAAATTTTACATGGTACTGCCCCAGAAAGCCTCGCAATGACAAAATCGAGAAAAGACCCCACCATCGATGACCGGCCGACTGCAGTCAGTCGAAAGAGACGCAGCGGCACCTCGAATTCTACATGTTATGGCATATCAACTCCTCCATCTACACCAAAAAGAGTCAAAAGACATGCAGAATTCTCAGATTCGAGGTTAGGAACCGAGCTCGACTTGTCGCCCTCAGGCCTTACGCCAATCCTACGTCGAGCATCTCTGTCAACGTCACTATCTCTTGACCACTGCCATCGACGCACAGGTCTTCCCAAGTATGATGGCATCCCAATTTCTGGGACCATACAATTCGAGCCGATACGGCAAATGCTTAACCTTCGGCTAAGGAGGAGGCTGAGGAGACACAGATTAAGTGAAGAAATCAACAATATAGAGCTGGAGGAGAAACAGAAATTCAAGGCCCAACGGGTTGAGATTGAACTATTAAGAAGCGAGTTGGAAACCACACAGAAGGATTTAGGAAATACAATCTCAACAAACGTGGAGTTGAGCGACAAACTGCAAGAGACTGAAAAGAGACTTGCAGATCAGGAGGCCGAGCTCCTGCAAAGGATGGCTAATTTGGACGACTTTGAGGATATAGATATATTGGTCGTGAGGGAACCCCATAACGATGGAGACGATAGTCGACTTGCTACCAATCTCAGTCTCCAGGAAGACCCGGTGAAGGTCGGTATGATTGACACTCAGATGGAGGTGGACACATCTAAACTATCTCCGCCACCTACGATACTCGACAATCCATGCAAATCTCTACTTCCAAATATCTCTAGAAGTCAAGTGTTATCCTTGAACGAAGATTCCACAAACGAGGATGTACCTGCTCAGCCGGAATCACACATGCAATTGAGTCAAGATTGTGCTCCTCAGCTATCGACTATTAGACTTGGCACGAAGAGAAAGGACCGCACCAATCATGTTTCTGAACACGAGAAACGGAGACAGGGGACAAAATGGGAGACGATGCTTGTGCCTTATGCCGGGGAAGACATGTAACGCAGGATTTGACTAGACTAGTATTTTGTAAGAAGATGTTAGATCGCCTAATCCGGACTAACGTGGTTAGGCTGTTTAAAGCTTATCAATATGCTTAATATTCCGGCCAGCTCAGCCTCATGAATGGAGAACAAGATTAGCGAGATCTTGGTAATAAGAAAGCATTATGAATGATTTATACCTATTATGATCGTTAGTACAAGTGATCACGTTCGACTTTCAGTAGGTTTTGCTTTTTTGGGTGCCTAAGGCCCTGACCTGTAAGCCCGAAATATACTAAAGCTGAATCGAGGTGTAGCCACAAGGCTCTGCGCGACGTCTGCCTAAAGGCTTAATTGTTACAAGACATAATGGCTCTGCCTTCTCCACTGGAATAATTCAACGTCGATTCGTAAACTCTGCAATATACTCGTCAGAGTTCTAATCCTCGTTTTCAGACCATTGCCAGGAGAGCGGCTATTGAACAAGCCAATCCGCCATTACACAAGATCCAGATCACGAATTCCCTCCTCCAACTCGCGCAAAGCCATGGGCAGTCAGAATGATGATAAGATAAAGCTCTGCTCTTTATGTGAGAACTTGAGAACCTGGTCATGGCGTTCACCAGAGAACGAGTCAACCGTCAGATATATGAAGCATTGTGCATCACTCATTTCATTGTCCCATTCCGCTGCTGAAGGTTGCAAGTTGTGTTTCATTCTTAAGTCTGGATTCGATAGATGGGGCCATGCAGGTTATCGGGTTCTATCACTCCATACGCCTCACACTATGATACCTACGAAAGTCGATAGAAATGAGGATAAAGATGGTAATATTCTGGGCTTCATCTTAGTATTACGTGGTCATGAAGCTGGGGAGGGGGATGAAGACTCCATTTCTGGCATCAAAGTTACTAGGTTTGAATTCCGCCGAGGCATTTACGAATCTGATGAATGTCTGGACCTAGGGAATTTCGATGCTGGGCCTTTTTTCCAAATTCTTGGACCACAAGGTAAGTTGAATCATGCAATTCTCCACTATCTCTAAGTTGTCTGCTAGCTTTTTTCCCTGAGCCACTATTAAGTCAGCTGAATGGCGCAAACCGCAATGTCAAGTGGATGTCGAAGTGTTTCACCGATTGTACTGAGAACCACGAGGAGTGTCGCGGCTCTGTAGTACCTCAACGACTTGAGAATATTCCAGGTCGCTTACTCGAGATAACTGCTGTAGACGAATCCCGAGAAGCTAAAGTACGCCTGATTGAGATCTCAGAACTCAAGGAAGACTACATTGCGCTGAGCCACATATGGGGCAACTACCGACCGCTTTCCACAACGACCCAGAACTGTCGATCACATCTAGAAAATATCGAACTTGAAGACCTCTCCAAAACTTTCAAAGATACTATAACGATAGCCAAACATCTTGGTGTGAATTTTGTTTGGATTGATTCACTCTGCATTATTCAAAATTCAGCAGAAGATTGGGAACGGGAATGCCCAAAAATGGCTTCCATATATGCGAATGCTACTGTGACTGTTTTTGCTAGGGATTCGAGAGACTCATCTATTGGCTTTCTTCGAGACTACAATACACAAATGAGATGGCATCTTTGGGGTGATGTCGAGATTAGATGCATACCTCTCTATGGAGAGTCACCTTTATTGGAAGACAAGCCGTCACTATTGTCAAAGAGAGGCTGGACTTTCCAAGAGAAGCATTTCTCGCGTCGTAGAATTCAATTCAAGGCTGAACGAATTGAATAGGAATGCAGAGTCTGTCGAAAATTTGATGATATTCGGATTTCCATTTCGTCGACTCCTACGATCGACCTGTATGCTCGTTTGGAGTTGCTGAAGCCTCGGATTTCGTCTGGGGCAATTGATTCACAAAGCAAAGAATGTCAACTCGATATAGTTTTGGATCCTTCGGACCAGCGGCATAAGCTTATAGCAGCCTCTAGAAGGCTCTACGACGAATGGTTAAGATTGATATCAGATTACTCTTACCGCAATCTGACGTATGAAGATGACAAGCTCCCCGCCGTATCTGGATTGGCAAATGCTTTCGCTGATTATCTTCCCTCAGATGAGTACTTGGCTGGAATTTGGAAAAATGATATCTGGAATGGCCTCTGCTGGAACGTCTACAACCGAAGGTCTTCAGAGCAGAGTAACAAAGAACTCGTGAAGAGCTACCGAGCCCCACCATGGTCTTGGTCTTCCATCGATCAACCAATAGTCTTCCGCAGTCTGCAGGAGGTTGATCTGGAGATTAGCAAATCGAGCATTCAACCCATGGGATCCGACCCTTACGGAAAATTATTCGAGGCCTCTGTGGAAATCAGAGGCAAGCTGAAGTCTGTTGCTTTTAAACGATTCTGCCCTCATGAGCACCGTACATCTCTCGGAAAGTTGCATATCGACAGGCCGGAAGACATGAAGGAATTTGATTCTTGTCTAAATCCTCGGAGTCTGGCAATAGTACTTAATTTTCTACTTTAAGGATACGAACATTATCAAGTTCAACTTTCCCCAGATGATGATCTTAAACTTGAAGAGTCAACTACTTTTTTTGGACACAAGAGTCACGATGGAAATCACATCGTGTTAGAAGGAGCTTACTTCGAGAGTTTGGAAGACATCCCAAGGGAAAAGAGGGGTCGTAACTTCGCTTGGGAACGACCATGGTCTGCTTTGGTCATTCAAAAGGTTGTGGATTTAGACGATGATGCTCGATATCGTCGAATCGGGATACTGCATGGAAGTGACCTGGAGGGAACTGACTTTTTCGAAGGCTGTAATAAGCGAGGCTTGACGTTGATATGATGTTCGGTACTGTAAAGTTTTCTTCTTAGTAATTTACTTAGGACTATACATATTCAAACGAAATGTTGGTACGCCTAAATAGGATTAGGTTAGTGTAGTCTTGCTGACAAAAGCTCTACTTAGAACCCATGTTACACTGGAGTATGGATCCTGTTACTACTGAATACTTTAGTGTATTCAACAGACCGTAGTGAACTCTCACCTATAACTAATACGTCTTGTCTGTATTTAGCTATGTCTTAGACGGCGTTTCTAGCAGCTACATAGAACAATTGACTAGGTTGCAAAAGGGAAGCAAGTCTCTTTAAGATGTTCTGCTGCTGCCTAGCTATATATTTCCTTTTTTATCCCTGGCGCTTCGCTCCGTAGTTATTCGTACTTTGGCTGAGAAAACGTCTGGTCGACCTCTGTCATAAGAAGAAACACTCTGTCTCTTTGAATACACCCGAATGAAGCTATTATCCAACGGCAGAGAAAATTTGTCTCACCTTTAGGTATGCGTGACCAGCATTTTTGGTGGCTCGATTAGGAGGAATGGTGTTTGCGGCAGTGATTCTGCGCCACGACCGCCAGATCGGGATAAGCATCAGCCTCCTCCTAACATGGAGGCAGCAATTGCGAGTCAGTACATGTTTTGAAAGCTCCCTATGAAGTTTTTAATTGTCTAATCCTCCGTACCATGTTTAGCTTCGTGTCATTTTGATTTATACACTAGATATTTCGCTAAAGTAGAGAGATCATATAAGAATCCTTCCATTCCCGATGTTGCCGGTTCCACCATAATCAAGCAGACACCGTACGATTACGAACCTTTCTATTGGAGTAAGATAAATAAGAAAGATGGCATCGCAAAATTATCATAATCTTTCTCAACCACACAACAATCTCGCAGTCCCTGGGAATGCCCTCATTTAGCGCCTGTTGTATATCTAGAGTGGCCTCGAGCGACTTCGACTGGAGGTTAGAAACAAGTTGGATGTAGCCAAATACCGACGGATAGCACTTAGGAGAGATTTACATAGCAGTAGGGTTCGGATCATCCACAGGGAGCTTATGATTAGAAGAGACATAGGAAGAGCAGTCGCAAGGCGGGCTTTTGCCGCGAGCGGTTGTACAATTATGTGACTCGAGGCAAAAGGGTCGACCAGCAGTATATGTATATCGTACTTATATTCGAAAACTGGTGCTCGATTTGGTATTTGGTCGGTCTCGAGAAATCAAAAGAAAATCAAGGGGTTAAGGTAGTAGGCTCTCAATATTATTCCTACATCTAGGATATGGAAGGATATTATGAGGGTCGGAGAACAAGAATGGAAAGCCCTCGCTTGCTAGACATGTTAACAACTTATCTAATCGGAGAAAAGATAAGGAGCATTTTCTTGTATGCCATAGAGTGTTCAAAATGAGATGACTTGGAGAAAATGGCATGATACCTACCTTGCCGTAGCGCTTGCTCTTCCTCAATTGCTTTCCAGGGTGAACCCAAGGAGAACTGGCTATTATGTTTTGATACACATTCCCGTACAATATGGATCTATTTAGAAAATTAATAAACGCTGCTGTACCAGTAATACTAGGTAGCCTGAGGTGAGAAAGAATAGAACGGGGGTCAGAAGCAGGTAAGAGGTGATAAGCAATAGTAAACGGCCGTAAAACAATCCTGAGTATGCATTTAGAAGCCATTTTAGCATTTAGGAGGTTTGAATTGGCTTTTTCTAGACGCGGCGGCACTCTTGCCTTATCGTTGCTTGCAAATTCCATCTTTTATTTCATTTCGTTTCGGTTCTATGTTTGCATACTTGTGAACGATACGCGAAAATTTGCGAATTGAGCGACAACATACAGATGCATTATATAAGACCGACTTCCAGGTTTTCATTCACCATGAGTTCAGCCCACTCTGCTTTCTTGTCTATTCAAGGGGCACTGTGATAGACCCATTATACCTGAGCGTTACTTCATATTCTCTGTGCTACTACCGGCGTTTAAGACTAGGGTGTGGGGTAGTCACACCAGACGAAAGTCAAAATCATTTGTAATACTGCACACGAGCACGCATCCGAGCCGTCCGATGGCTGCGGTAGGGATCTAATGGCTTCAAGCACGGACAACGACACACATTGATGATACTCAAGACCCCACTTGCAGACACATACGGGGAAGCGGGTCGTCACAGATATATGAAGGAACTGCTAAACTTTGTATTTATTTCGTCCTGCTTGGACGCAGGATCAAAAAGTATATGGTATTATACCCTTATATTTTATGAGTAATAACTTCTTTGAATACCACGGGGATCTTGCATTCCAGGAATCACAGAGAGGGTCAAACTACGCCAAACGTGCCGAAGGGACATTGCAGCATGCCAAAACAACCTTGCAAGCCGTTCAAACAGATGGTCCGTCCCCTTGGGCGGTCCCGGAACTTGATGCTCTTGTGCGGATCACCGGGAACGACGACGATGACTACGACGTAGAGGAAGTGTGGACAGAAGATCTTGCCGATTGGGAGAGCGAGAATCAATTCGACGACTCGGATAGAACTCCTGACGATTCGGCCTGGTATTCGCTTGCAGAAGCTAAGATGACACACCATATCACCAAGCAGGAGATCAAGCGTTTGAAACACTTCTACCATCCGAGCTGTAGAGTTGATCATAAGTATTCTGGGCAACGGCCTTATGGCAAGGTCCCCAAAGTGGAGAGCGGCGGTAGGACAGATCTTGGAGATTGGATATTAGACAGCGAAACCAAAGGCGCTACCGATCTGACCTCTCGACGATATATTTGGGAGAATCGACAATGGGAGAGCGATTGATCCGTCACAATCTGCAGCTAACCATGTCGTTACGACAAGGTTATAGTCTTTGGCAAGACTAGGTAACCTTGGTCATTGGCTATTATCAATGGTTGCATGGGAGTTATGTCAGAAGGTCCTGAAGATTTCAGCTGTGTTGACCTCGCAGGTCCAAAACATATTTTATGAGGATGCTTGCTGGATATTACCCACGCAACTACTAAGCTGACCTCATACGACCTTGCTTATGGAAAATTTTATGATACTTATAATTCGTCACCCGCATATGGTCGATTGTGATTGGGCCGCCCGTAAAGTGCGGTGTTGGTATTCGTGTGAATCGAGGCATAATATCAATCAAGGCTTCCTAATTAGGACTAGCGTATTGGAGATCCCTCTCAACACCATACCACTCTACTGTATACTAGAGGAATCAAGCAATTATGAACCCTCAAAATTTGAGAACCACCTGATTCCTGACCCCCTCAACCCATACCTGCTCATTCCGTCATTTCTGAGATCGGCAGGTAGATAGATACGTCAATAAAGTAGACGTAGAGGAGATTGAGTAATAATTGTTTGGATGGAGAATACACAGTGATTTCTCATAGTTAAATTGGAAAGCTTTCATATGCGTTTGACGTACAAGTGTGACTAAACGGCTCTGCGTTGTGTTGTTGGATGGCTACGTCATGTATTTGGCCAGCACACAGGCATTATATATAAGAGCGATCCATGTCCCACGTCATCCGTCATCCGTCAACTTCACACTTTGTCATTCATCTCCAGAGTCATCTATCAAACGCAACACAACACGCGATGCAATCATTGTCGGACGAGCCCAAAACCTTTCCACTCTTTCCCAAGCTTCCCCCGGAACTGCAGGAAGCAATCTGGGCTTGCACAATCGACTGGGAACCTCACGTCCTCCCTCGCCCTCCCATTCCCGAACTCTCGGTCTGTCGTCAAGCACGAGAAGTGCTTTTGAAGAGATATAGACCATGCTTTCATTCGGACCCCGGCGAACGGAGGAATGATTTCCAGTTCTCTGGCAGAGAAGGCCGGGGCCCCGAAGTTCGATACCTCACAATTAGAGGGATGGGAACCCCGTTCCCAAGGTCACCATACGCAAATTACTCGACCGATATCTTGCATCTTACTAGCACTTTCATGTCTCAAGCGCATAAAGGAGGCTCGTGCCAGATTTTTTTGTTCCAAGAAGCGATCGACAACATCCAGAATCTGGTCACATGGCGCAAAGACTGGCCACTTAGCGAGTACAGACGTAGAGGGCCAGCTAGGCTCCATGGAATGCCGCCACGGCCACCCCTAGTAGACTCGAAACTGGTTATCACCCATTTCGGCGCATTGAAAGTGCTTTATATTGCCAAAGAACCGAAGGTGCAAGTTGATTTCCCATCTTCCGACGAAGATTTGAAACTCACTGCTATGCTCACTCGCTTCCGAGCAAAGGATCCTGATGACGAACTCATGGCCCCTGCTCTGAAAGCTGTGTATGCGGAAAAGAAGATATTGATACCACAAGGTGAATCTGACCAGGATCCACACGATTCGCACAGAATGACTCTTGCCAAGCAGTGGATGGAGCGTCAGTCAACCGCATTCCCGGGTTGGAAAGCTCCTGACTTGCAGTTTGCGAAACTTATTCCTGATCTGAGAGGCTGATAGGACATACTGCCGGTATGGAAGCGATGCATCTATGCCTTCAACGCCGTGGGCTGTCATCCGTATTTATGGGACTTTTGAGTATCCGAGACGATGCAGTGTCACTTGGCTGGGTTGGAGATTGCAGGCCAGTGTCTGTAAGGTATGCAAGGACCAGTGATGACTAGCTTCGGAGTGTTGAAGAAGATGTTTGTGCCGCATCGGCACGAATTATGGAGGGCAGTAAGTCAGTTGAATTAAAGCCATCTAGTAATTTTAATTAGTTTATTTAGTTGAGCTTTTTTTTAGAATTAATATAATCTGTGGCTGCGACGTTTGTGGCTGCCCGACCCTGCCCGAAAATTCCGACCAAAGGCAAAAAGTGGCCCGATACGCAGCCAAAAACGTCAACCGCATTCTTCCAGCTTTTCCACTTTCCGAACCTCCCCTACTCAACTACTGAGCTTGTTAGCCTCCAAAGGGACTCTAAGATGACCTTATCGATGATGACTCGGCGAAGATGTTAACAGCAGCTCAGACAGTGACATATTTGCACCAGTACGCTGGCACTCTCGATACGTCGACCAAAGCAGCGGCTTATACGTCCGCCCCATCCACCACGCGCAAATTATCAATAATGGAGCCTCTTCGGACCGCGTTGGTGCTCTCTTGGTCTGCGAACACTCTCCGAGTCGAGTGCCCTTTCTGCCTCAGTTTAAATAAGGTTCGTAGGGTTTCTGAGACAAAGTTATGCTGAATGGGAATTAAACTCTAATTAAAGTTCGCAAAGCGTAACGAAGGGGTTTCCGCTAAGGTTAAAATCACCATCACGTTTGACAGCTGAAGTTAAAATTCTACAGGCAAGAATACAACAGCATACTGGTGTGCATGATGTTGCTATATATCATCAAGTTCTCATCACATGGTTAACTTCAATACACTACTTCATATCACATTCTTTCTTAATTTTATCAACGCTTAACGAATGCTTCTAAGGGTCATTTACCCTTGAAATAATACGAACCGCATCTATTTTAATACCAAATCCATTCAGGAGTTCTGCCTACAGAAACCATGCAGTTCTTTACGATTCTCCTTATCGTTACCTGTCTGACAGCCTCCACTTTGGCCAACCCAATGGCGTTTGCCGGCGGAGCGGGAGCAGCAACTGGAAAAGTTTCTGGTCAGGTGAAGGCTAACGTCTCTGCTCAAATCAGTAAATGGTTGAGCGACATTGAAACTGTCAACAACTTTGTCGACAGTGTTGGCAGCGTCACTGATTCGGCGGCAATTAGCTCTATGGCTGCCACGGCCTTCGTAGCTGCTCAGAATGAGGGCGCCTCCAATACAATTCTGCAGCAAGATGTCACACTCGACGCGTCAGGTCAGGCCGCTGCTCAAGTTTTGGTAGGAAAATTCAACATAATCGGTCCAGCCATCAACGATACTATCTCCAACCCGGCCAATCTTCAGAAAAACTTGGACGCGATTAATAATGCAAGGTAAGGCCAGCTTATCTAGCTACCCATTGAAGTTTCATTGATTCTTACTGCCTTACTCTAGATGTCCTCCCCCTCAAGGCGCAGACGCCATTTCCGAAGAAGGTGATGTCCAGGCAGCAGCTGCCTCAGCTGTCGGTATTACCGTTCCTCCTCCTCAGACACCAACCGCCTGTACTGCCATTACAGCAGCGACACACTAATGATAGTGGGTCATATACTATCTATGACAGCTTAAGAGGGAGGAAGGCCGCAAAAGATCATCCTAATAATCCAAGTTTTTGTAGCACCCAATATATATCATGAGTGGGGTTTCCTCAAAAAGATAATGCAAGCGTTATCATAATCGTACCACTTCTCCATTTCATCCTATGCCTTCTTCTGTGACGTTGTCTTTCGTCTCATTTGCTTGTAATTTGATATTCCGAGCTGGATTCTTTTATGATATTATCGAAAACTATCCAGTATTGTACGGGCGGAGTAATGTTGGGACGCAGATCTCAAGGCTTGGCGGGGGATGGCCCTGAAAATTACTCTCAGTGATGAGTCGCCATTACTTGAAGGCAGCCACCTATGAAGTCGTTTAGAACTTTGCATTCTGCATGGCAAGTGAACGATATTTTAATGAAAGAACAAGATAGTCTAGTCACATATGTAAGTCGTCTCATAATTTTGCTATGCAAACACCATTTCACTCATCCTCATTTTGGCCAGTGAACTCGGGAAAACGTTTTAGTATGTCCCCCCAAACTTCCAACCCGTTGACCAAATTAACTACCGCGCCAACCATATCTTCAATAGACGAACGAACTTGACGCATGGTGTCTCGGTCTCGTAGCGTGATTGTATCATCCTTCAACGAGTCAAAGTCGACCGTGAACCCAAAAGGCGTACCAAGCTCATCGTTGCGTGAGTAGCGTTTCCCAATGCTTGCAGAAGAGTCGTCAATGGTATGTGGTACACTCAGGGTACGCAGCCGCGCCGAAATCTTCTTCACTAACGGAAGAAAGCTGGGTGATTTGGACAGGGGCACTAGAAGAACCTTGGTTGGGGCAACTAGGGGAGGAAGAGATAGTACCTGCAGGTGTCAGTCTCGCTTTACAATGCGCTGGGTTAGCTGACTTACACCTCGGGCCACATCCCCGGGACGTTGCCAATACGCGTGTTCCAACAGGCAATATATTATGCGACCAATGCCAAATGATGGTTCGATGACATTCGGAATATACTCCCTGATGTTCTCGACTCTGCTTCGCCACACTATGTCAATCAAACTCTTGTCTAGTTCAACCGGATCCATGTTAGGTACTGGAACATTGATAACACCATCCGACTTGAGGTTTTCCGCAAATATTTTCCGCTGCTCCTGACTCAATGCTTCCACAGCTTGCTCTACCACCTTCGCGTTTTTCCTGAATTTTGGTCCAAGTTTTTTCTTGTCCATGTCGATTTGCCATTCGTCAATCTTGAGGGGTGAAGCGAGGGGTTCACGGACAACTAGAGCCTCGCCAGTTTTCTTTGAATGGACAGACAAGTCATAAGCACTTCTGTCCGCGCACCCCACGCACTCTATCCAGCCGTAGCTAGTTAGCAGTTCAGCGTCCCAACAGTCAGCTGCGTAGTGGGCCATTTCATTGGCCATGTGCTGACGGAAGCGTAATCGCTCCATACGTATGCCGAGTCTCTGGAGAAACAGTTGAATCCTAGTTAGGAAATAACCTAAGGTCTCGTTGTCCACTGTACCTGAACGAACGGCTTCGCCAATTGACGTCACTTTGATATCCGTCCTACCTGCTAATTGAGTATGACGGTCAAGAAGGTTAAGTCTTATCTCTGCGACGTCCTCGAATCTGGGATGTTTTTTGCCACCATGAGGGTCAAGGTAGTGTTCTACTTCAGCCATGAGGAACTCTCTCACACGTAAAATACTAGATCGAGGCGAGATCTCATTGCGGTATGATTTGCCGATTGAAGCTGATGCAAATGGCATAGCATTTTGATTAAAGTCGAGGAGCTTTTTGAAGTTGACGAACTGGCCTTGGGCAGTCTCAGGGCGAAGATAGCCAACGGAGCCGCTACTTGGACCAATCGACGTTTTGAACATCAAGTTGAAAGGTACTGGTGGAAGTACCTCACCATTGCCATCAGGATTCCTAATGTCCAGCCGTTTTATAAGCGCACCTAATTCCTCTCCCCCAAAATTGTCCACCTGTTGTCACCTGTACGTTAGCAACGAGGCATTGGTAGCATTTACCAGTTTAGAAATGCTCACCTTTGCGAGAATCTCTTGATACTCCACAATTACATTGTCCTCTAGTGCCTGGGCTTTGACATCTTTGACTGCGCGCTTCTGCTTCTTGGCATCAACAGCATCGCCATCCGCCTCCAGAGTGGAGAGTCCGCGGGCGGCCCTGTCCCCTTTCAACCTTGCCTCCAAGACATTCTCGATCAAGTGGTCTGCTCTTAGGTAATCGCCCTTCTTCGGGTCTTTGCACATCCAGTCCGAGAATTTGTCGACGTGGCCACTCGTCTTGAACACGTCTTCAGGAGTCAAAGCCGGACAATCGACCTCCAACATATTCTCCTCCAACACAAAATGCTTTCTCCATGTATCCACAATATTGGCCTGTAGCGCGCATCCAGGGGGGCCATAATCGAACAGACCTCTAATATCCCCCCCAAACCCGCTGGTGCGATAGATTTCGAAGGAGGGCGTGAAAAAGAGACGTCGCTTCACCAAGGACTCAAACGACAGCCTGTCAAAGGCGTCGACTCCGTGGGCCGTCCCAGCAGCCATCCAGCAGAACTAAGGGCTATCAAACAGGGAGATCTTGAAGTCCTGGCTAGCAGTTCTCAGTTTTCATGGTTGTGGTGCAGCTTGCGAAAAGGTTGTTGTCCCTTTGGCGCGCTAGTAAGTCTAGGGCGGCGGCTGTGGAAGCATTCACGTGTTAACCGCCCAAACCCTAATCGCCCAAGCAAAAAAGATCGAATTTTTCAATGTGCTCAGCAAATTCTAAGATTTTGAACACTGATTAATCTAATATCGTAGATCATGAACATGAACTTATTTTCTCTCTTTTGTGGAGTTTTACTAGTCAAAATAATAATTTGGGTGTTTTTGGGCGGTTAAGGGGTTTGGGCGGTTAACCCGTGAACGCTTCTAATATTCGAAATCAAAACTTGCTGTTATTGGTTAGCGACTGCCACCCATTTTCTGCCAGAAACCCTTGCAAAACATCCGTCAGTCACCAACGGCCGGCGCTTGCTCTCACAAGCACGTTTCGAGAGGAGGCCGCAGGGTACGCGGCGCAGGAATTCCTCATAGATGTTTGAGTGGAACGCCCCTTGTGACTCCTGGGATCCGCCCTGGATAAAGTTGGTTTTTCGTTGGGTCCGATTCATCTAGAGTGCTGCGCCACTCCCTGGAGCAAGGCCCTTTTTGGAGGCCTCGCATCCTTCATTACTCACCTCGTAGATGGAGGCTTTATTGGTTTCATTCAAGCATGGTCACCGTCTTCCGCGGCCATCTCATGTGCGGCAAAGGCTCTCAATGGTCCATTTCCACCAATCGTGTTATTCTAATCCGCGCCAACTCCCATAGTCAGGTCCTATTCTCCATGTCAATTCCACAAACGTCAATCCAACTCCGATACGAGGGATTCGATCTCCCCTCTGGCCAGGATCCCCCGGAACTTCTGTTCTGCCATGTTTACTGACCTCGTAGATACCAAGCCCGATTCGCGAGCGCGTAGCCGGCGTCGCATAGCGGCTGGAAAAGGGTACAAGTTTGTTGGAGATGTCATTGTCATGAAGCTATATAAGAGACCACGATGTAGCATTACAATCCATTCTCATCACTAAGACTTTCCTTATATACAACGCAGCTATCTTCCGCATCTGCGTTAACTTCGCTATTTTCTATTTCCTTCCTCGACTTTGCAACTATGTGCGTCATTATACATCACGTCTTTTGCGTTCGTGTCTCGAACTCTGCAAGGCATCCTCCAAGAGACGTCCACGAGATGTGCGAAACTCACCACGCATTGGTCCGTGATATTCGCCGAGGCGACAGAAACGCTGAACGCCGGTTGCGGGATCATGATCAAAGTGGGTATTTCTTTCAGTAGACACCGACGTTGAGCTGCTACTAGTGAGTCAAGTACAGCCCCGCGTGAGAGGAAACCGTTGTTACTAGCTTTGAAACTAGAATTCGGTATATCTTTTACCTTCATCATGCAGTGGATATCTGACTCGTGCACTAGATAAGTTCATTAAAAGATCTTTGCTAACAGTATGTCATCAGGATCTCGTGAAGAGACAGTTGCAGTCCATTATGGTACTGTCACATCCTTTAATACGTGTATCCCGGACACAACCGATGTAATAGTAGATCATCAACATGGAAGGGACGAATATACATCTCTGTAAGTTGATACCTCCTGCCTGCTGTACAGAGGGCTAATACCGTCTTTCATGCAGGTACTATAAGCACTGTGATGGTCGCTATAGAAATGCTTATGGCTATAAAATTGAGGGCTACTCCCGGAAAAGACGGATCAGGTGATTTGGCTACCTTTGGTGGTCGAACCAATGTTAGCATTAGCAGGTTAACTTATTATCAAAGATCCACGTCATCTAGTCTTTGCATTATATACGGCGGTTTTACGAGGTACTCCAAGCTCCAAGCTTAATACCGATGCATGTATCTGTAATCTATTGAAATTTAGTTTATAGTTTGTTATGATAGTCAAGAATAATATACGGTTCTTATCGGCAGTTAATCATATATGTCAAGTACTTAATGAATACTTAACTTCTACTATTTGCTTCGTAACTCGATGACCGTATACAAAAATATCAAAAGGATTTAAGGAACGTAGTGCCATGGCTACTTGTCTACTAAAGTTATCACGATCACGAATCCTAAGGCATAGAACGTAGAATAAGGTATAACGAAACGCGTACTAGGTCCTAGTGTTATAGTAGTACCTAGTCTAACTAGGTAAGGCAAGGGTACCATTAAGCAAGAGAATAAGTAATTAGATTACTAGTTATAAATATAAGTATAAATACTTATTTTAAGCTAAGCATAAAGCTTTTATTTAAGGAGTAAATACTAGGAACTTATATAAAACCTTTATATAACTTAGATCCCCTAGATCCCTATAGATTCCCTTAACTACTTAAGATCTATTATATAATATATTCTTAATCTTATAACTTAAAATATCCTTAATCCTTTCTGCTTAACTTATTATAAGACCTAGTATTAAATTAATAGTAGGTATAACCTTCTATTTGCTTTTATAGGAAAGTAAGGTTAGGTTGTATTAGCTTCTATTAGGTTATATAAGGAAGCAAGAGAGCAAAGCTCTCTAGCTTCCTAATGTGACGCCGAAGATTAATACACGTATCAAAGAGGTATATAAGAGTACGTTTAATATCTAATAGTATTAATTACTTATAAGTATTTAATAAGAAAGAAATCTAAATAGCCTTTAAAATAAGTATAAGTATTACTTATATATATACCTTTAGAAGGATTAGGTAATACTAAGTTAAAAAGGTTCTAGACCTAACTTAGATAGGTTTTAAGTATATATACTATTTATATAATTGCTTTTGTAGATTATACTAAGTTCCTTTAGCTTTTTGTTTTCTTATAAATACTAAGCTTAAAGCTCTTAAGCATTATATCCTCCTTCCTTTAAAGATTTATATATTCTTATATAATTTAACTTAATAAGAATATATTTATTTCTTTACTTTTATATTATTTTCTTAAATTATATATATTATATATAACTTAGTTAGTATTAATTTAGTAATAAATTTAATTAGTTTTAGTATAATAGTTAATATAATAGATTATTTATATTAAATAACCTAATTACCTCTTTTTCTATAAGAATAATAATAAGGCTAGTATTAAGTATATACCTTTACTTTGTTATTAATAACTCTTTTCTCTTTTTCTTTTATATTATAATTATAATAATAGTAATAGTAATAATAATAATAATAATAATATTACTATTATTATTAATATTATTAAAATACTTATTCCTATATTAGCTAATACCTTTATAAAGGCATATTAAGTTTGTTACTTATATTATGTTTATTACTATTACTTCCTTATAAAGTATAAATATTTTTAAAAGACTAGGTCTTTTAAGTATATATATTACTTTAAGCAAAAGGCTTATTATATTCTTATAAGTTCTTAATTATATCTAGTAATATATAATTAATATATTATAACTTCCTTAGTTTATAAAAGGAAAGTTTTAGGAGTTAAAGGCTATAATAATAACTTTAAAGAATATTAAGGATATATTAGGAAAAGAGAAGGAGGAAAAGAATAAAGAAAAAGTAATAACTAAATTAATTAAGGAAATCTTTTTAGTATACTTTATTATTATTACTATTACTCTTAAGTTATTAGTAAAGCTCTAATTTATTATCTTAAAAAAGTTAAGGGCTATTTAAGACTAGGTATTAATAAGTTTATTATTCGTTTCTTATATAAAGTACCTTTAGTTTACTTTTTATAAAAGGAAAGGAAGATAACTTAATATTAGTTAAGTTAAATAATAGCTATAAGCCTTAAGCTTTAATTAGTATTAATAGGAACTAAGAAAGATTTAAAGGATATAAAGAAAAGAAAAAGAAAATAAGTCTAAGGTAAAGAAAGTTACTTTATGTCTTAATATACTAATTTTAAAATAAAAGAAAAGAATAATATTAGAAGTATATTAATAAAGGAAAAGAAGATCTAGGGCTTATTATTAGTAATAAAGAGTCTAAAGGATAAGGAGGTAAATATAAATATAAAAGAGTTATAAAGGTTTTAGGCTTATTCTAGTAAGGATTAGTTAAGTATTCCTTATAAGTAATACTTTAACCTTTCCTTATTATAAGAGTAACTTATAAAGTAAAATTAAGTAAGTATTTAAGAAAGGTAAATCTTATAAGTTACTTTTTTAAAGTACTTTAGATTAAAGGATATTTAATTTAATATTATTCCTTTTTTATTACTTTATTATCTTTTTTAATATATTTTATACTTTTATTATTTTCTTATACTTATATTTATTTAAATAGCTTTTAAGAAGATCTTAAAATTATAAAATATATTTTATAGAATTTATAAAGTTTATAAAAAGAACTTATAAAATTTAAGATAAGATACTAAATTAGGTTTAGATTATATTTAACTTAAAATATCTAATATTTTAAGGTTTTATAAAATAACCTTATTATTAAGATTTAATTTATTTTTTATTTTAAATTACTTTTAATTAACTTTCTTAAAAGCTTTAAATTAGCTTATTTTAATAAAGGATTTTAAGGATCCTTATAAAGAATATTTAATATAAAAATATTATATAACTTAAAGCTTTTTAAAAGTTATAAGTAATATATATTACTTACTTATTTTAATATTAAGAAAGGTTTAATTTATTAGTTACTTAATTTTTAACTAAGTTAGTAATTAGTTAGATTCTTTATAAATAAGTAAATCTTATTTTTTATATTTTAATTAATATCTTTATAATAAGTATTTATATTTCTTTTTATCTTATTTTAAGCTTTTTTTATATTTCCTTTAGTAATAGCTTAAGTATTATATATCTAAGTTATTAATAAAAGGGCTTTAGTTTAATTTAAACGTTTTATAAAAGTAGTTACCTTTAGGCTATTCTAGTCTTAACTATTCTTAAAAGTTATTTTAAACTTTAGCTAATATAAAGTTATATTAATAAAAGAATAAGAAAAGGTTATTTAAGCTTTATTTATTATTAGTAAAAGCTTATTTTAATTATCTTAATAATAGTTTATAAATAACTTTAGCCTTTAGTTAATATAATAATTTATAATCTTTATTTAATTATTTATTTATTTATAATAAGTTATAAATAATTTAATTTAAATGCTAATTATATAATAAACTTTTTTCTAAAAGGAGAAAATAAACTAAAGTCCTTAATCTAATATTATTAATATTAAGATATATCTAAACTAGTATATTTATTAAAAAAATAATTTAATAAAACCTCTTAAGTTTATATTCTTATAATATAAAATAAATATATAATCCTTTCTTAAATAATTTATAATTATTAAGATATTATTATATTTATACTTATCCTTAAGAAACTTCTTAAAGTTTATATATAAGTATTATATAAGATATAAGGGAATTTAAAAAGAATTTAATTATTCTTATTATTTAGATTAGTTTAAATATATTACTTTATAAGCTTTATAATTATTTATATATGTTTTATAATTAGTTCTTATTTCTACTTAATAATATTAAGATACTAGTAACTAGTAAGTTTTCTTATATCTTAAATAAGTATTAGAAACTTATATATAAGTTTTTTAAATAAGCCTAATATAAAGGAGAATATCCTTTTTAATATAAAGCCTTCCTTTAAATAAGAGTAAGTTATCTTAGATCTTATAATATTAAAGGAAATATACTTTAAGTTCTTAAAACAAAATATAGTTATTTTTTTTTAAGAGTTAAATAAGTTTTAAGTTAAACTTAAAAGGTTTAAGGAAAGCTAGTATTATTATAATTAATAAATTACTAATATATTTATAAGCTAAGTTAAAGTTAATTTAAAGGTATAATTAAGCTAGACTAAATAAAACTTAAGAATAACTATCTTTCTTAATTATATTATATACTTTAATATCTTACTTTTAATAATTAAGGATATTAGCCTTTTAGTTACTTTTACTAATAATATATATAATTTAGAAGTTAAAGTTAAATAAGAATTTTATTTAATAAACTTAATAAGTTATTAGAACCTTAATAGTTATAAAGTATTTTAGTAATTAATAATTTAAGTAAATATTAGTTTAATAATAAACTAATATTTGTAATGCCTAGGAGCTTTAGGCTTAGTGTTTACAAGAAGACAAGAAGCCAAAGGGGCTTAGTACAATTTGCAAAGGTAATTACGTAAATAGCATATATACCTAAAACCTATCTAAGTTAGGTTTAAAACCCCTCTAACTTAGTATTACCTAATCCCTTTAGGGATATATATATAAGTAATACTTATACTTGTTTTAGAGGTTATTTAGGGTTAGGGTTAGGGTTAGGGTTAGGGTTAGGGTTAGGGTTAGGGTTAGGGTTAGGGTTAGGGTTAGGGTTAGGGTTAGGGTTAGGGTTAG